>JAWWMO010000001.1:98653800-98675166 GCA_035047845.1 Dendrocincla fuliginosa
GTAATTCTGCTACAGGAAGGAAACAGGTGGATTTGTGAACACAGTATATTCCCAGCTGTTGCCCTAATGGCATATTAGGAGCCATATAGGTGCCATCAATAAGGTCAAGTGCAGCCAGAGAACAGCACCTCTTTCAGAAAATGCTGATGCCAATGGCATGGTGCATAAAGTAAGTGTCAACCAACCAGTCCAGCAGGAAACTCAATTCTGACATAGAGTGAATTATACTAAACAAAGCATCACTTAAGAGTTGCATTTTATGGGCGTTTGTTTTCTGTGTTTATAAACCCTCCAAAATTTTGCCAAGAAGTACACCATGAGCTAATTCTTCCACTCTGGAGTGCTCTGGTTTTGCATCACTGAAGTCGTTGGTGGCTCTGCCTTTTCCTTACAGTGAATAGGCTCCAGCTGTGAGAGGTTACTCACCATAGAAAAATTGGCATCTGTCCAGTTCACTGTTCATTCTGGCACATGCTCATTGCCTTGCTGCCCACAGTTGGAGCTTGGTCTAGACAGAAATGTGAATCTCTCTCTGTTTTCCTCTCATTTGCTCTATTTCCTATTCAGTAAACTAAAACCATCTACCAGATTGAGTGAATGCCTCGAAAGAAGTTTGGTATGGGGAACATGACTTCCCCACAGTCTTTGAGTTTAGATACAAGTTTAAGTACTTTTTTGAAGGGAAGGCTTAAACATTGATCTAAAATATACATCAACATGGCCTGATAATTTATCAGTATTTTTCTGTACAAAGCTTTTGACCAAAATCAGATCTCACATTTAAGAGTTACTGAAATAATCATCCTTGATTCAGATTCCAGGTACAGAGCTGGTATTTAAAACTTTGACTTTATAAGTTGCTATGGACAAAACCAGAAAACATTAAATTATCTTAGTATAATTAACATACTTAGGGACTTATTAAAACAATGTAATGGCGGTATGCTGAGCTTAAACTAAACAGTGAGTATAAATTGCAAGGCACAGATCATGATTTGAAAGCAGATTTTGTTTCATATTTCTGTCATAGTCAGATGAAGTTTCTGTTCCAATCTGCCAGTATTTCACCTGAGATCAACTCAAGATTTCAAATTCACTGACCAACCACAACAAAAAAGGCAGCCAAACCAAAAGTAAAGAAGACAAAACCCAAACCAAAACAGCAACAAAATCCCCACAAATTTTAGCTGGAAAGCTAAAAGGTCTGAGTATACTTTAAGTACTGATGCTATGGAAAATTAACCATGACAAATATAGCACTTTGGTTTTGCCTTGTATTTTGCAAATGATAAATGAAGGAAAAGCCTACCAAGAAGATAGTCATCAGGCAGAAGTATCATCGTCTCTCATTTCATGTACAACACTAAAAGCTTTTCCTTCCCTTACCTCAGCAGTGCATTCAACTCCATTCCCAGACATCCTAACCTTCCTCACTACTCTTACTTCCGATACATGTTTGTATTTTGCCTCCTTTTTTCTTGTTATGCTGTGACCTGTCCAGCTGCTGCTACAACATGCCCCTGA
Organism: Dendrocincla fuliginosa; assembly: GCA_035047845.1. NCBI lineage: Eukaryota > Metazoa > Chordata > Aves > Passeriformes > Dendrocolaptidae > Dendrocincla > Dendrocincla fuliginosa. The sequence continues at coordinate 98,655,325 of JAWWMO010000001.1, forward strand.
ATTCCTACTAGATTTTATGAACCTGAGTTGAACCCCATTGCTGGCTCTTGCTTTGCTGGCAGTGCATGGTGCCAAGAATTTCTGAGAGGAAGGTCTGAAAGTAACTTGGCTGCTCAAGAAAATGCTCAGGGGGGTGAGGGATGCATGGTACAGCCAGAGGGGCAGCCGAAGAAATAGCTTCTGTCCTTCCCCTGCTAGGACACTATTTTTCAGTCCCTACTGGAGTGCACATTCACAAAGACTAAAATGCAAGATTCAATTCAGTGTTAATCCAGCTATCATTTGAGAGGGCAGTAATTCAAGAACACATTATTTTTTAGCAGCCCTCGACAATGTATATGCAATGATTAAAAAAACCAACATGCCAAAAGCAAACATCCCACGTGGAAGCCACGGCAGACTTGGGTATTTCACTTATTTCAACATTGCAGATGATGTGTTTTATTTAACTAATATGAACTAATCAATTAGTATAAACTAATGAATTGTTCATGCTAGTATGAACAATTGCATGAAAATACTTCAAAGTAGTGAATTTTAGCTCAGGAAAGCATGGTTGCAACTTCTATAGTTTATTTTACTATGTTCCTACGCTAATAAATCACTTGCAGCATGCCAAACCATAAACATAATTCAAGGCACTTCTACTTCATCAGTAGCTGAGATCCCAATACTATATACTGAACATTATTTTCTATTTTTTTTTTTATTTATTTTTAATTACACAGAGTTTGAAAGGTAAAACTGGGGTAAAATTTTTGTCAGTTAAGAGTCAGTGCATTGTTACAGAATGTTCCTAGTACCACCACAGAACTCTGGTCTCACAAGACATTTGAAGTATACTAGAATAATATATAAATATATAAAGTATATTAAAATATAAAAATTCTGCTGTAGTTTGCAAGGTGATATATCACATCATATGAAATCAAACAACGTTTTTAGGAAAAAAGGGCAAATAGAAGTCTTACACCTGTAAGATTTTAAACTCACACTGTCCAAGCACAGGCTTATCTATCCCTGGTTGGGTGCACAGACCAGGGAACACGAGGCTGGAGCACAGCACTGCGGAAAGGAACCTGGGTGTCCTGGTCATTGGCAAGTTGAATATGAGTCAGCAGTGCCCTGGCAGCCAGGAGGGCCAACCGTGTTGTGGGGGGCATCAGGCAAAGCATCTCCAGCTGGTTGAGGGAGGGGATTGTCTCACTCTGCTCTGCACTGGGGCAGCCTCACCTTGAATATTGTGTGCAGTTTTGGGCACTGCAATATCAGAAAGATATTAAGTCATTAGAGAGTGACCAAAGGAGGGCAATGGAGGTGGTGAAGGGCCTTGAGGGGAAGCTGGATGAGGAGCAACTAAGGGCACCGGGTCTGTTCAGCCTGGACAAGAGGGAAGTGAGGGGAGACCTCACTGCAGTTGCAACTTCCTCATGAGAGGAAGTGGAGGGGCAGGCACTGATCTCTGCTCTGTGGTGACCAGTGACAGGACCTGAGTGAATGACCTGAAGCTGTGTCAGGGGAGGTTTAGGTTGGATATTAGAAAGGGTTTTTCACCCAGAGGGTAGCTGGACACTGGAACAGGCTCCCCAGGGAAGTCATCACAGCACCAAGCCTGACAGAGTTCAAGAAGTGTTTGGACAATGCTCTCAGGCATATGGTTTGACTCTTGGGGTGTCCTGCACAGGGTCAGGAGTTGGACTTGATGATTCTTATAAGTCCCTTCCAACTCAGCATATTCTGTGATTATATGATCTTTGAATGATTTCCAAAGAATCTTAGATTCTTTCATCTTATCTAGTTCAGCATATCTAAACTAAGGCTCCAGAACTGAACTAGTCTTATACAGCCTGCTGATCGTCTTCACATCAGGTGAGCTAACAGTAGCAAAATGTAGGCGAAGCCTGCCAGAACCCCCCCATGTAGCTTTGCCTACTTTTCTGTAGCCATTAAACAGAATGTAGCCATTTACAGAATGTAGGCATTCAGGTAATGAAAAATAAATGACCTTACATTTTAATGAAAAGACTAGCAATTTAGATAGATGTGCAAATCCAATTATTCCAAGAGAGAGGGAGATCTTAACATTTGATGGATTTACATAATGGGACCAATTTATAAGGACTTCCTCCAGACAAATTATTAATTTGATTTATGACAGTCTTTGAAGTTTTCCCTACTATCAAGGCTCACAAACTTTTTATGCTGAAAACATTAGACAATGCTGATTATATAAGTATGATTGTCATGACACTTTGGGAAGATAAAAAACTTTAAAGCACATGGAAATCTTAATTTGAGGCCTTCAATTAATTCAGTTTGATTTTGATCTCAGACAAAGTTTTCTTCCAAAAAAAGTCATGGACTTGATTCACCCAGTGCATTTCTTTGGGCATGAATTTTCTACATCCATTGTTTCTGAGAGCTGGGCCTGTAGACTTTGTGAGATATCGCTTCTCCTTAGCCACTCAAAACATGCACAAAAAAGCATGCATTTACATAAGTACTCATACATGCTCTGTAATACGAAAAAAATGAGTTATGCAATATGCAAGTGGTGTAGAGAAAGAACCAAGAGTATTCTTTGGTATTTCTGTGCATGGTCAAAAAGAGCATTCTGAGGTCACACTATACTGATTGAGTCTTGATTTCCTACACAACAGCTTTTAAAACACACCCTGAATATTTAGCCCTTAATTTCTTTATTTGTTTTCATTGACTGAAGAGTTAGATCCCTTCTCCCCGGAAAAGTGAAGGCTCAGGGGGCCTCATCTCATTATTCTTGTACTTAAAGGGCACCTACAAAGAGTAACCTCTCCTCACAACAAGCCACATGGAGAAGATAAGGAGCAACGGGTATAAGTTGCACCGTGAGACATTCCACCTCAATGTTAGAAAAAACACTTTTTACAGTAGGAACTGCCATTTACTGTAACAGCTTCCCCAGGGACATGGGAGAATCTTCATCACTGGTGGTCTTCAAGACGTGATTGAACAGATAGTGTATGTAACTTAATGTCAGCTCCCTTTTACATGAAAGGTTGAAACAGATCATCATTCAAAGTCCTTTCCAGATTGCAGTGTTCTATGGTTGATGATTTATTAACCATTTTTATTAGTTCAAAGGGTGCATCTATAACTGAATCATTCTTTTTAGTATGGCTCTGTGCGCACATGTGTGTGCATGCGTGCACATGCACATAGGTGTGTGTTGGCAAATACTTCAGTGAAACCAACCTACAGGTTAGCTTGGCCTCTTATTCTACCTCACTGAGCTCCATGGCTGTATTTTGACCTGATTTGCCCAGTTTGAGACTATTTCAATTATACAACTCTTTCCTGATTTTGAACACTAGAGAGTCATTAACAGTCAAAAGTGTATTAAGTATAGGAGAGGAGAGCTGACATCTCTCTAATTCCTACTGGCCTGGCCCAGTCTTCCCTGTATCTCCAGAAGTTTGGAGAGCAAATCCTCGCAACACTTGTCAACCCTCAGGATGCCAGGCTCTCCCAGTCTGAGGGTCTTTGGTTCCTCAGTTCTGCAGGTGAGCCTGTTTGCCCCGTGCATAGACACACAAGTCTGTGAGATGGCCAAGAAAGTAATTGTGCAAATGCCTGAGGCGGTGCCAGGAGAGCTGTGCCATATTTTTCCTGTGTAACTATGTTGAGGGCTCTGTTTTCCAAACTGCAGTTACACTGTGACAGGAAAAGCAAGTTGGTTTTGGTAAACCTTTCACTTTGTTGTAACTCTTAATGCAGGAGATGGGAATTCCATTTTGGAAATTGCATATTCTAGATAATATTGAATATTGAAATGACAGCTCCATTAACTTCCATTTTTTTCATTTGTTTCTGCCAGAGTAGTTCCTCCTGCACACTCAGAATAAAACCAGCTTTTACCCAGGATTTTTTAATTAATAAGAAGCTTATTTTACTTTATAATTCAACATCTCAAGGTTTTTTTGCCTTGGTAATAATATATTTGTTCCTAAAGCTAACAGCAACTCAAATCGTCCAATGTCTTTGTTTCCATGGTAACCACCTTATTTCAACTGAAAGAAATAAAAGACACACCAGATACATGAAGCCTTAAAATGCTTTAAATTACTCATTGAAGTAATTAAAAAAAATTGGTAAAACCAATTTTCTTAATAGAGATAAAACACTAATAATGCATACTTTGTACTTTCCCTAAATGAATTTCACTTACTTTTACAAGAGAAACACACTATGATCCTTATTTTACAGATTATTCTGTTTCCCTTAAGATCAAACACCTTGAATCAAAAATGCACTGAGGGCTATACTAGTTTTTCTACTGTGCCAATGGGCTTTGAATGAGATTCTTCAGAAGACAGTTAAGAAGATCCCTCCCATCATGGATATCACGTGCTGGTAACATATGTTTGTTCAGGCAAGTAGTCTGGGTGCTCAAGATGATTATTACTTTGTTGTCAGTGTGATATCAACTATTTCTGAACCAACATACACATGAGTACCGATGACAGCAAAAGCAACAACTCAAGGATGCCCAGGTTTGACACAACAGAGGTATGTTGCCCTTGCCACACTCCACTGACATGATCAAAATGAAAACTTACTGGATAAACATTCCCAATTCAGACTGCTAAAAGTATCAGCTCAGAAACATTTTAATGTGTATCTGGAAAAAAAAGGAGATTTCAGTAGTTCCTGATGGGTTTGTCCAGACCTTTAAGGTTGTCCATTCCCATTACTAAACACATGCTGTGGTATGTCTCCAGCATATGACACTAGCTTCTGGGTGCTTTTCAAAGTAAATAGAAGTCTGGTTTATTTCATCTTGCAGAGCTCCCCACAGATAACCTCAGAAATGACTTAGCTACAAGTGAAATTCACACATACAAAGTACTTTTGAAATTTAGGGTGAAACAGCAAGTACAAAATGTGAATGAAGTAAAAGGGAATCAGAGTACAAGCAATGGATTTAATATCACAACTTGTTGATTTTCTGTAAGGAAAGACTGTATTTGTTAATACAGCTGTTAACCCTGACAATTGCAGAAAAGGTCCCACAGATCCTGACCATGTGCTCTCATAGCAGAGGTGGCTGTTGTCACCTTGAAAGTGTTCAGATGCTGAAGAGGTTGCCCAAAGGGGCTGTGGGGTTCTAGCCTTGAAGACAATCAAAACAGTTTTTGACAACCTGCCCTCTTTGTGCAAGGGGCTGACTAGACAACTTCCAGAGGTCTCTTCCAAAGTAAATTATTCTGTGATTCTGGAATCATTAAGATGCTTATCTTCATAAATCATAAATTTTACTAAAACTGTGAAAATATGTAGATAAATAGTTGAGTTTTAGGGAACTTTTATATAAAAATCTTAATGAAGTATATTTTTAGAAACTTTCTTATAGACTATTTTTTCTTTCAGCAGAGCTATGAGACCTACAACATCCCAAAATGAAACAAACTAATATGCTTTTTATACAAGTACATTGAACTATTAAATACCTATGAATTTAAGATTGTTTTTAATGTTTTCAAGGAGGCATATTTCAGCAAAATCAACTTTTAGGATTTTGATAAGCTTATTAAGTTTATCATATATGACTAATATGCCAATCATTATAGTACATCAGTGTCAACTTTTTGTACATTTGATTGCACCATTTAAAGTATGTTGCAAACTACGAGTAGCTACGTACCTTTTTCTATTAACTTCTTTTAGTCTATTCTGTGAATTCTTACCTTCTGCACCATATCAAGTATCAATGAATAACATTTTTGGGTTGCGCACAGCTACAGAAACATCACACATTTCGTGTTTAACCAGGAATCTTTGACAAAAAAGTAGACTGTAATTTATTAAGGGATGTTTTTTGTTTTCAGTGCAATTACAAGAGATGATGAATAGAACAGAAATTCCAAAGCATCTTCAGCCTTTACTATTTCATGCACTCTACTAAATAGAGAAATCTGATTTATTTTCCTCCATTCAGCATTGGCTGGGCACTTCAAGGAAGGGTGGAAAAATTGCAACCTCTTTTCAGGTCTTAGTCTGCCAGCACGTGGCATCAGACAGTTGTGGTCCAGTGTTCCCGGGCTGCGCTACCAGGCATGAAAGTTTCAAAGCACTTTAAATTAAAAACCCATCAATGGAGAGAACAGATTCAGACCTGCTTTTAACTGCTTTTATGTTTTCTTTCTTAATAGGAAAGCTGTAGGGCAAAAGGAAGAAAAAGCCTTAAAATGTGTATGGATTGCTTTACATAGAAGTATAAATGAAAATAACAGAATTTACTTCTATACAGTGTTAGAAAACTGTAAAGAGAGAACCACCTAAATGAATTACACATCCTTATATAAAACTTCCACCTACTTCTCAGTTTTACCAGAATAGCCTGATGTCCTGTTTTTCTCTGTCTCATTTTAATCTGTCCCACTAAATTGCACTTTTTTTTTTTCCACAGTCAAAAATGTTACTTAGCTGAAGTGAAATCCTTAAATCTTTTGAGAATATGCAGTATGGGTCTTCTAATTAGGGCACCCTATAGAAATAAAATTTAAAAAAAAAAGACTGGAGAAAGGAGAAAGAATAGTATATAATACTCTGAAATAATGCTCCAATTAGATAAAAATGCAAGCTACAAATTGCACGCTCTTCATTTTCCCCTAGAGGTCTTGCATAAGGCTAAAAGCGCTTTCAGTTTAGTCCCAAAGATTAAAAAATTTGTGTGTTTTTCTCCATCAGAGCTGTAATTAGTCATTTTGATACTAACAATAGAGTTTATAATTTCACACCAGGCTGATCATCACTTGAAAACCTTTCTTTCAGCTCAATACATCCCCTGTTAATTGGAATGTTTTGCTAGTGGTGTGTTCCCATTAAGATACAGTCATGTCATTACAGCCATTAGGCTCAACCTCTTCTCTTGAATACAACCCAGGAAACAGCCATCCGGAATACATGCCTATGGATAGCTGGATTCAGATACACTAACAGCTATTTCCTTGGTCCACTGTGAGTTTTAGGTGAAATAAAAGAATTAGTACATAAAATGTTGCAGTCTCTCTTGCACATGAGGTCAGATTCTCCAATTACTGTGGCCATATCTGGCCTTAGAAATCTGAGAATTTATAATGTCTGCCTGAAGCAAGGTTTTAAAAGTCGAAGTTTCGCTATACATAATGCGCTAAATCCAGCCACTAGTTGAATGCAAGGAATCAGATGATTTCCAGAGATGTAGCTCAGTTCATAATTTATCCTCAACCATTTAGAACATATTTCAGACTTTTTAGAGCTGTTACTCATATCAACAGGGATTGTAGTTTCATCTATGATTATGTGTATTTGACATTTCCCATTATTAGATCCTTATTTCAAATACAGAAATGTCAAACTTCAGTTAGATTAAATTTTCCAGTTATAGTATTTCCTTGGCCTGATTTTATTCAATTTTCATTTTTACACAAATGCCAGATAAAACCACCAGCTAATTTCACAAAACAAGTTACAGAAAATATGATGCCATCAATGATTAAAAAGTCTTGCTCTGCTGCTTCAGTGCTTTGAAAGCTGGACTTGAATTTGGCAGGAGAAGTTTGTTTGCCTGGTATGTCTTTTTGCCTTCGGCTGTCAGTCCTTCCATGTTCAGGCAAGATATGAAAAAAACTGTACATCAGTTTTGCAACTAAAAATTCTCAAAACTCTCAATGCCAGCTGAGCTCCAGACTCCCAGCTGACCAGATGGTACATGTACCATCATGGTGCAGCTCAGGGCTACTAAAACTTAATTACAACATCCTTGTAATGACTTCTCCCACCAGATGACCTAAGGCAGGGCCATAGTCCAGATCTAAAAGCAGAGTGATTTTGTCTCTCCAGTACTCCCAGTCCCCCTCCCACGAGGGCCCACTAGTTAATGCAGAGAAGTTCAACTGAAAATTGAAATAAAGCAAGTACTATATATTAGAGACAGAGAAAGGAGTATGACAAGGACATCAAATCAGGTAACTAGCAATGGAAGAAGAAATGCTCTTGGTGAGGCTAGATTGGAAGGTGGTGCAGGGAAGAAATGGGGATGGATAGCTGGAAAAACAGAGTGAGCAAAGAGTCACTTTGAAGAAAGGTGCTGAGACTGGGTAGTTGAGTGAGCTGGAATCCCCTCTGGAAGTACAGTCAGACAAGAGAGCCTCAAATGAGAGGGTCAAATAGCAGGATAGATACTGGAAATGATAACCCCAGCAATGAAAAAGGGGCAGAGATGGAGGAAAGATAAGGTGATGGGAGGAAGGAACAGAGCAGGAGGACCAGGGGAAAGTCAGCATAATAGATGAGAATATATGTGTCGGGGAAACACTCGGGAAAATAAAGCCTTGCAGGGCAGAGCCACTAGGGAAAGGGACCAGGGAGGGCAGAGCCCTGCGCAGAACAGTGGTCTGTGGCATGGCAGGAGCTTACCGAATAGAGATGAGCATCCAGGGAGATCCAAGCAGTCTGGGAACCAAAGGAAAAGGTTCAGAATAAATATAGATGTAGAGGCAGGAAAATACTAATCTCAGGACATGGATGCTGAGCATGTACAACTGAAAAAGGATTTGAGCGGGCAAGGAGAGTGAGACTGAGTGTTAGGAAAGATGAGGTCTAAGGAAAGAAGATGGAAGTTGGAAATTAGTCTGCCTCAGACGAAGAGGCCTATAGGTGAATAATTTTGCAAGACTTTTTGTGGGCTTATTTGACAGGGAAAAAACAGATAGCCTTCTTATAAATCTTGAATAATCCCTACAATATCAGCTATATTTTCCCATTTAGCAAAACAGTTCCATCTGCCAGCAGAAATGCAATCATGTATTACAAGAGAATCACATAAATGAGGGCAACAGAGACAACATTCTGGGTTTTATTGTTTCTTACAATTTTTTTTTTTTTCAACCTTGGGAATACTTCTTACATACAAAATGTGAGAGGTAAAAACCAGAAGCAGTGCAATGGCTGTCTTTGGAAATACTGCTCTTTAGTAGGCACTTTAAAAGGCAAACATCAAAGGATTCTCTACTCTTCTAAACAATCAGCTTGTGATTTCTATGAATTTTGCCATTGATTTGATTTAAGTAGGATTTCACACCATCTTTCTTTGAAAAGGAAACTGAAATAAAGCACTTGTTCTCCTAATCCAGCTTTTAATTAATAAAAAGCTGCAATGTTAATGTGATTACCTGGTTTTTAATTTGCTAAGGATATCTTACTGGGAGGATCAACACTTTGATCTCTTTTGTAGGTTTTTTGTGTTTCTTTTTCTTTTCTGACATCAGAAATCAGAGAAGAAATTAAAGTGGCTTCATTTTCCATAGCATAATTATTTCACAAAATGTGTTTTCTCACTTTTATGGTTTAACTCCAGCTGTTAACTAAGTACCACATACCCAGGTTGTACAGGACCTCAAGGATCATGGTCCAAACTTTCTTGGCAAAAGCACAGTCTAGACAAGGTGGTTCAGCACCTTGACCGGCCAAATCTTAAAACTTTCCAACAGTGGGGAATCCATGACTTCCCTGGGGAGATTATTCCAATTGCTGGTTGTGAAAAATTTTCCTTTTGTGTCTAATCAGAATCTCAGTAGTAGTAACTTGTACACATTACCCCTCATCTTTTCCATAACAATCATTGTAAAAAGAAGCCTCCATCTTCTTTGTAGTCACCTTGTAAATAGAGAAACAGCATAATAAGGTCTCCCATAAGCCTTCTTTTCACAAGGTTAACAAATCCACTTAGCTGAAGTGAAATCCTTAATTCTTTTGTGGGTATACAGTATAGGTCTCCTAATTAGTACATCCGGTGGAAACTCAATTTAAAAAAAAAAGGCCTGGAGAAAGAGTAAAGAAAATCCTTGACTTCGACTAAGCACTACTTGGCAACAACTAAACCATCAGTGTGTTATCAACATTGTTCTCACACTAAATCCAAAACTCAGCACTGTACCAGCCTGACTCTGTCAGCTGGTTTTAGAGATATTGTCCAACACCTGTCATATGTCAAAGGTGAGATGTTCTCCTCTAACACTTTCAGTGCTACCCATTTCTCTTACCCTGTTACATAGTACTGTTTGTTCAAGGAATGAGTCACTGTCTGGATAAAAACTGCTTTTAAAAATAAAATTTATATTCATGACTTGACCCACACAGAAAAATCCCAGAAAATCCCAATTCTCTTGTGAAAAAAAACACTTAGGCAAAACAAGGTTTACCATTTATTTAAGACATTCTGGAAATGAGATCATGCGCATTGAACATGGTTTTAAAAGGAACAGGTTTACTATGTTACTTTCTTATTTCTCTTAAGAAAAAAACATTCCTGACAGGTAACATCCAGAAAAGAATAGAATGAAAAAATCATGATAGAAAGGTGCATTATTTTGAGCACAGGCTGATGGGGGAAAACAAACCCAAGAAAACACCCACATACGGTTTTTCCTGACTTTTATTCCCAGGAGTGATGTTTATTCTCTGGCCTTTGCCACTTCACATCACTTCATCTATAAAAGAAAAAAAAAAAGCAATACTGGCCTAACTCTATTTAATGAAGTAATGCAAAACTGGCCTCAGGGCAGTACCCACAGGCCTTCCACTCCAACCCTTCATGTACTGTGAGTTGCTGGTTTTCATAGGGTGGGAACAGGCACTACAAATGTCCTGGCAGCCTATACGCGTTAATACTCAGCATCCACCAGTCAACTGACTGGGACTGGTTATATACAAGTGTTACACAACACTAAACTTGAAGAGTCCTGTAGTCTTTAGCACGATACTGTCATTTACTGGCTGTGATGACAAGGCCAGTTTAAGAAATATGGGTTTGCCCTCCCCATTACTGTCATCCTGCTGGCACCACTCTGTGCAACTGCACTGTAAGCAAAGTGCGGGTTAAACCTCTGAAAGAAAGTAGGGAATGGGCATTATACTTTAAACCCATATAAGAGATGCAGTTTGCAATGCATCTCCACAAACAGTTGTAGCACAAAAAAACTGAGGAGGTGATGAGCTGTGACAGAGCAGGAAGAGCAAGGTGCTGAAGGGTCAGAAATTGCCAGGCAGTCTTCACGCCAAGGGCAGCATCTCATGGATTCACTAAAAAGTAATACTGACTCACTAAGCCCCTTTAGCACTTTAAAATATACTTATATAGATCACTGTTTTCACTGATGTTGTGATATTAAAAGGAGAGAGTAATTTACAAAAAAAAAGGAAAAGTCAGTATCTGATACCACACGTGATGAGAAGTAAAAAGGGAGGGCATAGAGTAACTGTACAACTGCTGCCAGTTTTCAGAAAAGCATATACTGAGGTGTGTGATTATGTCTCTTTGGTCAAAAATTAGTCAATTTTCAAAACAGGCAGTCAACTACAGGTAAAAAGTAGTATTATTTACTCATTAAACCTGATAATTTAATGATATTCTATTTACTTGTTTTGAATTGGCATGACAATCTCTGCTATGTGTGCCTTCCTTTCCTTCTATTTTAAAGTTATGTATGTGGCCAAAAGGCTTGCTCTACTTAAAAATACAAAAACAATGCCCTCATTTACTGACACCACTTATTTCACATGATCACTGAAAATGTGTTCATTATGGGACGAGTATATACTTGAGTTCAGGACACTGAATTATGAATGCAGGTTTCCTTACCTGGCCTATCATGTCACTACAGAGTGATACTGCCACAGCTTCTGAATTCTCAGCAAGTTCTGGACTCCAGGGTGGGGTTAGTTCCTTGGTGAGAAAGAAATTAATTGATACAGATAGAGTTTATGGCATCTTTGCATCTTTTACTTACGGTAGATGCAATTTTAAAGAGAGGAGTTAGATAGGAAAGTCAGTGTGTGGTATGTGATTCAGAGACTAGTTCTGAAATTCCAGAAAAGACTCCCTCATATTAAAACCCACCCTGTTTCTGAGCAGAGGATGGACTGTGTTTATGCTCATAACCCCAGACAGACAAAAAAAAAAAATCTAAATTTTTTCTACCTTACTTTTTTTTTAAAAAAAAAAATTGGCAGCTAGTAACTTAATTTCAAGATCATTTTAGTAACTTAAGAACAAGCCATGGTTGAAAGGGTCATTCTTGCTTGCATCCCTTCATCATCACTACAGCATGTGGGAGCATATAGACAAGTACATCAAAATATTACTCTTACTGAAAACAAATCCTTCTCAAAAGTGCATGATTATAACAGCTAACACTAGTGAGGCACTGGATAACAAACTATCATGAAACAAGTAGTGAAGCAGAATAATCTCTCCTATTGACGAGGTCCCAGATTACCTGAAACTACTCACAAAACTTATCTCTGTGACATTTTCCTCAGAAGTTTCTAGAGCCTACACTATTTCCTTTAGGCTTGTGACTGTTGAAAGCCTCACAGCCCCTCTGAAAATTATGTAACTTTTACTTCAATATGTTACTGATTAGTTTTTCCAGATGCCTTGGATTTGAAGGACACATTTGCAAGGCACGGATTAAACAAAAAAAACAAAACAAAACAAAACCCCACAAACAAACAAAAAAAATGGACAAAGCAAAGGGTCAGTCAGATTTCAGCTAGTCAAAAGTGCTGTATTTGCATGCTTCTATAATTTGCTTATCTTTCTAGATGAGCAAATTACAACTGTATTGCAACTGTAGAATGGTGAATATCCTCAGAACACTTACCTCTAGAAGTACTGGATCACTCAGAAACATACAAAAACTACAGACGTATTTTAAACAGCTGCTCTCTGGAAAAATTTGGTCCAGCTAACTGTGTAGAGTTATACTGAGGAAGCAGGGAAGAGCAAGGAGTGAAAAAGTAGAGTTTTTTAGCATTCTAGAAGGCAAAAATATACTGAGGATAGAAAAGAAAACCCTTGTTTCCAACAGGGTTTCATTTATATTCATCCTCTCAACTTTGACCTGACTGCATATTACACTCTGTGCAGCTATCTTCCACATCTAGTTGCAAACTGGGTGTCTAGTTTCAAAGAAACAGAGACAAGTCTTAGATAAGCTGAAGTCCTACAAGTGTCATTGATGTTTCCTGCTGAGTGGTGGAGTGAGAACTCCATTAATGACTCCGCTGAGGAGGAAGACTGTGATGTGAACTGAGCTGGCCTGCTGAAGCATCCACCTACCCTGGATGTACTCCCCGTGCTGCCCAGCTGCTTGTCCAGATGGTGGCCCCTATGCAAAGAAAGAGGTACTGAGAACGTCCATGGGGTTTCAAGAAAGTATTTCAAGGAAGGAAAACTGAACTCATGGAGCATGAGAAGTAACTGGGTTTACTTGGAGGTGTTACTGAGGCACAAGCTGATTTACTTGTAGCTTTGTTAGTCCTGTTGCCCATACAACCTACTTTGTAATGCACTGAACACTTTTCCAGAGACTTCAGCCTGGACTGGAGCTCAGGTGTGAACACCAGGAAAGGAGCTAACCTCTGGCCACAGGAGAAGTAAAAGCAATACATATGATAATTACGATATGCTATACATTATTGCAAGGTATACCATATTGCAACATTGCAATACACTACTACAGTATCACTACCTGTAACGGGATGAGTAAAAGCACAGTAAATGGCCTGGAAAGGATTACAGTCAAGTATTACAGTGAATACAAGCTCTGCATTTTTAGCAAATTTGTGGTATTTTCAATATTTGTGTGCCTGTCAAATTTGGAAAAGAGGCTAAATTATCAAAATAATGCAGTTAGATGTACAGACTGGCATATTTCCTCTATGCATTTTTAAAGAAGGTTCACAAGAACTGGTCTATTCTAAAGAGCTGTTCTTTAGCTAATCCCTTCCAAAGAATAATGCCAAGCACTCAGCTAATTTGTCAAATCTAGGAAGGTAGACTGCTGTTTGCAATGATAGTGACCCACTTTTACATTGCAGAGTGGGAAGAGAACCTTTTTCTCTTGGAATGTTTCAGAGGACTTAGGCTGGAATTCATCAAGCTGCATAAGCATGGGCTCACTTTTAGGCTCCTTTGTAATTGTGCAGACAATTACTCAACACCAGAAATCCATTTGAACTCCACTGCTTCTACAACATACAAAATCCAAAAAAAATATGCACATGAAATAAATCAATAGTCAGAGAATCAATTAGTATACTAATTATCAACAGATTGGAAAGGACGAAACACTGAATTTGAGCCTGCTAAAGCATCTTTCCTTCTTTAGTGTATTTATCTATAAATAAAATGTCACTAGTGAATAATTGTGAACTTAAAAGAAATTTGTAGTCATTAAAGGCAGAGCTGAGCACTGAAACATTCCCTCCAGGGACACTTACTCAAATACTCACTTGTTTAAATGTTTGAGAATTTAGGCTAAAACTGAAATAATGGTAATTATCCACAGCCCACAGGTGAGTGACTGATTACTGATGCGTGATAGTTGCTTAAAATGAAACAAATTTATCAACTCTCTACATAAATACTAGAGAGCATGCTTTAAAACCATAGTTCATGATTAGAGAATTACCCCAAATGTTTTTAAGTCAAAAAAATCATGAAAGTGAAATTAGTCCTTAGTTTTGAAATACCCACAATAAAGCAATCAATTTGTAAGCAATTGAAGCGACATATTGTATTCTTTCTTCTGTCCCCTGATAGGGCTGTGTCACACCTCATAAGTTTGCTTCACTAGATGCTGTATGAGACAAAAATGGAGTCCTCGCTCAAAAGTAGCTAAACATTTCAAGCTAAGATCCTAGCATAACAATGAAAAATTGGTATTACTCTTTATTAAGATTATTTTGTAATTCTTTGACATATGACACTCTGAATAAGCAAAAGTTCAGACTTCACTGCTTTGAAAGTGCTGTCTTAGAGCCTGAAGTGACCTTGCCTTGAATCACTGAGCTTTGTTCTAAGTAAGACGACTAAATATGAGAAATGGATACGTATTTGAAAAATGGCAGCACCGAGACAATGACTAGAAGAGAGAAGACATACCAGCAAAAGTGTTGCCATTTAGGCTATTCAAAGGAACTGTGGGAAGCTGCAATTCAGGGTACATCGAAACAGGAGGATGCCAAAGTGACGGCAAAGTAACAGACCAGAAGCAGTACCTGTTATATACAATTTGTGCAGTAGTACCTTGGGCAATGAGGAGCAAAATGAGCCCAGAATCAACAGTCATGAGGAGGCAAGACAAGGAGCCTATATGGGGAATGATCAGTATATAAGACAAGGAAGGACACAAGCATGTGAGCAGCTGTATGAGCAAATGTAAGGCTGAAGATATGAGAAACTTCCGCCTATCTTAAAATATTATTTTAGATAAACACATACATACACATACATACATACATGATATAAATATATAAAAATATATCTACCTGCATATGTGCCTATATATATACAGACACAGGCACATATATGTGCATGTGTTTGTCAGTGTCAGATCAAAAATATCTTGATAAAATTAAATAATTTCTGTGATTGTCCCATTCCATGGATGTTCCATCCCTACAAGTGTTCAAGGCCAGGTCATATGGGGGCCCTGAGCAACCTGATCTAGTGGGATAAACTCCTGCCCATGATGGGAGTGGGGGTTTGGAACTAGATTATCTTTAAGGTCCCTTCAAACCCAAGTATTTCTATGATTCTATGAATGCAGATTATTCAACCCATGTGACTGGCTGATTTTCTCCAGATCACAGAGATTTTTATTTTTGTTTCAAGCTGCGTTTGTTTCTCCCCAAATCCTCCCCCTTCACATTTTGTTCCTGACTGATCTCAACTGCAATAAGCTAAAACCAAGTATGCTGATGAGAAGTACTGCCTGAGAGTAGGAGATGCTGAGATATGACTCTCAGAGAGAGATGTCAAGTCTCACAAATGTCATTAAAGGTCATAGTGTCAAAAATTTTAAAAATTAACATTCTTAGATGCATATTCTCTGAGCGGAAGCTTTAAAGACAGCAGTAAACATATGGGGACAAAGAAACAGTTGCTGTTACTGAGAAAGGAAACCCACGTGGTTTAAAGAACACAAAAAAATGGAAGCACAGGGAGACAAATGTGTATGAGGAAAACCACAGCTGGCTGAATGTAATTTAGCAAAAAAATTAAAGAAGACTGTAGAACTTTATAAGAATGATGGTAGAAAGATAATTGCATTAAATGAATGCACTGGTCAGAAATTTCATGAGATAAGCAAAAAGTAGGCTTCAGCTTCTCTATTTCCTTTTGGATCCAGGATGACTCTTAAAATAGCTATACATATAAGGAGCTATGTTTTCTTTCCTGAAGTGCAGAGCAATTTTCTCATTGTGTATGAATATGAGGTCCATGTTCCTGCTGTGATGTCAATGTCTATAATTAGTTATAGATTGAGCATATATTGTATGGAACATATACGTGAACTTTGGTATCCCATATTATTGACTTGAACAAATTGCCTTCAATGTCAATTAGCAGTCCACCTGTGACTGAAGCATGCAGTTCATACCACAGTCTTTTACAAAATTCCCCCTTATATGTATATGTTCACTTATAGAAACGGTTGTAAGCTTTCAACAGGGAGTTCTCTCTAATCATCGCTGAAGAACAGAAAGGTTAATTTAGTTCTCCTTTTCTCCTTCCCTCAAGCAATTTCTGGCCCTCTCTCTGCAGAAATTTTATCTAAAATGGCTTTCTCTCTACCAAACTTTTATTAAAAAAGGATCATTCCTGGAGACCAACAAAATTTTTTTCTATATATTTAGAAATTGTAACTACCAGCATTAAAAAAACAAACAAACAAACAAAAACACAAAAAAACCACCAAAACACCCGCCAAAAAAAAAAAAAACCAAACAATTGAAAGTTCATTCCCAAATTTCTAGTTGCTCCTGCTTCTAGTCCCATACACAATCCTTTGACATTGAGATCTGGAGATCTCTGTGATAACAGTTCTGTAAAGATAGGTAGGGTTCACCGTTGGACTAACTATTTTCTTTGCAGCACAGACTGGAATGTATTAATTAAGAAAAAGGAAACCAATGAAAAAAACTAGTTGTCTCTGTTTGAAAGTTTACACTGGAATGGAAATTGAATCTTTGTGACCTAATACTGTGTTTAAGTGACAGGAGATTCAGTTACTCTGAATCATTCTGAATGACTCTGATTATTCTGAAATGATCAAAAACTGTTGAAGTGAATTGCAGCACTAAAAGTGGATCTGTGCCCAGGCATTAGACTACATTTAAAGGTTTTGTGGTTTGGGTTTTTTTGGGGGGGTTTTGCAGGCTGAAGAATGGAATATTAGACAGCAGACAATAGAAGATAGTTTATTGAATATTAAGAGTAAGAATGGAAAGAGAGTATCCAATTTTACTTCATCCAGTCGTAGCTTTGTTTTAAATAGAGAAAGGTAATTCAATCATGAATTCCCCATATAATATAAATAATAACTGTTTCCAATGCTTATCTCATGTTCTCTATGAAAATAAAAGAATATAAAATTACTATCATTATCTCCTGATGTTTTTGGCTCTTGATCAAAGATAGGCCTAATCTGATCTGCCTGTGCCCTGTACTGAGATTTTCTATTGGAAGTTGTACTGCAGCATTCATCATTTGTGAAGTTTCAGGTTGCTCTTATTGTTCTACTAGGACATAATGCTTTGTCAGACTTCTAAGATATTTCTAACTAACATAATTGAAAATATTTGTCAAGCTTCCATGTTTGAAATAAACATTCCTTTGGCATAAAACAGGTAATCCCAATTTGAAACCTAGATAGGACTTGAAACAAATTTTTTTCAGTTACTTGAGGAAGCATTGTTTACTCGTTAGAATATGAGCACAATACTCATACCTGACTATTGACAGAAGGAAAAAACCCCTCAGTTCCATCTCAAGACTTGGCAACGACTGTAGGTGAGACAAATACAATACTTTCTGTTCTTGCTTTAAACTAAGAGTATGGTCACAAAAACTGTGGGAGTAGATATGGTTTTGAAGTGCTTCAAGAGGAGGGAGCACAATGGAAGTAATGAAAGAACGTTTGTGGTGTTCTGCAGTGTCACATTGCTTCCACTTCACACAGTGGTTTTCTTTCAAGTTCCAACAAAGCTCTTCTGTTATGCTGCCTAAGTTCTGCTAGTACCTTAATTCAAAAGTTTAGATAAAGATTCTAGCTTAAAAAGTTCACAAAATAGTCAAGAGGTCATGGCTATAGCTGTCATAATGTTCAAAACAATTTTCTGACTCCAAAATTCTCTAAGAGTAATGCTAACTCAATGACTGAAAGAGTTGATTTTTCGGGTACAATCCACTAAGCAGTACAAAACCTGGATGGTCTCTGTGATCCCTACTGCAATCTTTGATGGTGATTTACAGGAGTATATAAAATCACAACTATTAGTAACAGGCTGCATCTCTCATGTGCAGGTTGTTTACACATTTGGGACATGCTACACAGATACTGATGAAATGATGACTTATAAGACACAATAATGCTACGTGTAATGCTTTAAATGGATCCTGGTCCAGAAAATTTTTAAGACTCAATATTTTTTTTATCTAAACCTAGGATATCAAGAAATTTAAAGGATAAAAAACCCTAGACTCTTCCATTTTTCATTTTTCAAGGCCTTAGAGCAGCCCTATATTTAAAAGAATATGTTCTTTTTTTCCTAACATGTATATGTAACATTGTCATATGGTGGAAAACATGCCAAAGAGATGGGGGACACTTTGAGTTTGTTTCTTGTACTGTGATAAAACGTGCTGGTTGAAAGCATTCCTGGAAAATAATATTAACAATTCTGCTTAGTGCTTTGAAATGGCAGCCCTGGACCTTATTCCATTAGCCCTCATATGCGTGATCCTTACTCCTGCAAGCAGTAGAACTGAAGAGAGAAACAGATCACTATTTACCATATATTTCCTTTACATGGGGCTGATACACTATATTTCTTTTAACTCATTTTACTCATTCCTCTTCCTTCCTAAGGGCTTTGAGATAACATGTGCAGTCTTTAAAAGTTCCATTCCACAAGGTGCTACAAAATGCAGGATAACTTTTATTTGCAAGCAACATATATTGAACCGCTGTGATCTCTTCCAGGTAGAGGTTCCATCACAGTTATTCCATCTGATGGGACCTAAGCACTCTGAAGAGGCAGGTTATCTGTGAGGCCTGAATAAATAGCTTCCCACTGTGCCTAGCCTAGGGCAACAAATAAATACCATAAATTATCCAACACATGTATGTAAAAAGGTTACTTTTTTTTTTAACACGTAACTTTTTTTTTTAAATTTCACACCATCTTGAATTAACTATAACCCCAATGGTTTCTGCACTGTAAAAGTGCAGTATAAAATGATATGTGAATTCCTTATGAACGTCTCAAACCAAAACTGCTAGTGAACATCCATCTTTAAAAGTCTCAAAGCAGAGGTCTTCTACAGTTTGTGAAAGACATGAGTGTCAGATACAGAGGTGACTCAGCCTGGTTGCTGAGGAATTGAGCTAAGGAACCCAATAAACTTGTTAAAGTCAACTGACCTCCTTGCAAAATCACTGGATCATGGAATAGTTGGAAAATACCTCTAAGATCATTGAGTTCAACTATTAACCCAGCACTGTCAAGTCTACCACTTAACCATAAACTTCCTGAGTACTCCATCTACATGACTTTTAAATACTTCCAGAGCTGGTGACTCAACCACTTCCCTGGGCAGCCTATTCCAGTGCTCGACAAACCCTTCTATGAAGAAATTTTTCCTAATATCCACTCTATACTTTTTCTGGTGCAACTTGAGGCCATTTTCTCTTGCCCTATTGCTTGTTACATGGGAGAGAATACCAGCCTCCAGCTCGCTGAAATCTT
>JAWWMO010000001.1:98675266-98778462 GCA_035047845.1 Dendrocincla fuliginosa
AGTGTCAGATACAGAGGTGACTCAGCCTGGTTGCTGAGGAATTGAGCTAAGGAACCCAATAAACTTGTTAAAGTCAATTGACCTCCTTGCAAAATCACTGATCATGGAATAGTTGGAAAATACCTCTAAGATCATTGAGTTCAACTGTTAACCCAGCACTGTCAAGTCTACCACTTAACCATAAACTTCTTGAGTACTCCATCTACATGACTTTTAAATACTTCCAGAGCTGGTGACTCAACCACTTCCCTGGGCAGTCTATTCCAGTGCTTGACAAACCCTTCTATGAAGAAATTTTTCCTAATATCCACTCTATACTTTTTCTGGTTCAACTTGAGGCCATTTTCTCTTGCCCTATTGCTTGTTACATGGGAGAGAATACCAGCCTCCAGCTCGCTGAAATCTTGGGACATCTTCCACTAGACCACATTACTCAAATCCCCATCCAACCTGGCCTTGAACACTTCCAGAAATATGGCATCCACGATTTCTCTGTGCAACATCTTCCAGTTGCATTTCCAGAGCGGTGTGTCAGCCCTGTGAGGGCACCTCAGGCTTTAGGGGAAGTCTCTTCCTCCTGGAGGTCCTTCCTGCTGCAAAGGTCCACTCTTCTGCATTACTGGCCCCCTCCCTCTCTGTGCTGGTGGGGGGCTTTCCACCTGTTTGGCCTGTGGGTCCACCTCAGTGCTTGGAACCAGATACCTCACTCCTTCTCAGTCTCCCTCATGTTGTGCAGCCTTTACACCATTTTCTGCAACTCAGCCAACAACTTCAAAAGCAAAGGGTATAGAAACTGAAACGTACCACTAAAAATAGATTATAAAAACTGGATTGCACTTTGGAAGAGTTTACAATCAGAACAGAAAAATGCAGAGTGATATTAGTTCTGGTTCTCTAAACATAACCTACAGTGTTTATAGAAAGATTTAATTTGGAGATTCTGGATTAAATTTTTTTTCTTTTAATTTTTTGAAGGTCTCTCACTGAATGTCATATCTATATTCCCTGAGTTCTTCAGTGTATTTCAGAACTATAAATACATTTCACACCTAAAGATACCTTAAAGACAGAAGTATGTACTGAGTTGAGCTAGATGTCTCCTGCTATATTCTGAGGCCCAAAGCAAAACAGAAAATGCAGTCCTTTCAGAGAATTAACTTCAGATTTCACCTACAGAGGCAGGTTTCTATGGGATAATGTTAAGTAATTCACTATAGGCTCATTTAATCCTGAGGTCTCTTGTAAACAAAGCTGCCAAATTGCAAAGGTGCTTCACCTGTTGTACATCAGACATTGAACTGAGACTCCAGTGTTCATCCTCTGCCAAGTCCCCAGACATGAACAGCTCATCTTTAACCTCACTAAAGACACTTTTTTTTTGACAGCAAAATGAGAGCTGCAACCGACTGCTGGTTGTCACTGAAAGTAAGAGGTTTACAAAACTTGTTTTAGACATTAATGCTAGCCTGGAGGTCTTCAGCTCTTGGGTGATGTGAAAAAAATACAGCAAATACACAAAACCATTTTATGTAATGACAGTCCCATATCTTGTAAGCAGTCATTCCGCTAAAGGGCAAGTCCCTGCTCCCATTTAAATGAACAGCATGATTTCCATGAACAAGATTGAGGCCTTTACACAGCTTTTATTTACCTTTTCTTTTCTTGCATGTTTTCTGTGCTGATTTTTATTCTTTCCTCTCCCTCTCTCTTCTACATTTTTTTTCAAATTAACAGAGTAAAATATAAGTCCCGAAATACTTTTAAATTACAGTAAAACAAGACCTTTCACCAATTAAATTATACATCATCAAAATAAGCAGCCCTTTATTTCGGTGAAATAGCAAGTTGTAATGCTCAGAGAGATCAACAAGACCATGAACCTTGATGTTCTCCAGACAAGAAGTCAATAAATAACAGGAACACCTTAAAATGTATTAGAACCAGGAATTTCTGAAACATGGCAATTACCATCTTTTCACGTGAAGTTTGAAAGCAAAAAATGCATTAGGATGCTCAAAAGAATTATAATTATATAATTCAAAAATCAAAGTAGTTGAATAGGTTTATTTTAACTCAGAAGGAAAGATACTGTCTCAGAAGGAAAAACTATGAGTCTTTAGGAGACATTAATTTTTGTTCTTTAGACACTAGCTTATTTTGTGTCTCTTATAACTCAGTGAGTAGATATAACAAGTCATTCCAGAAATTCAAATTCCTGCTGAAACACTGTTGCATGAATCGTAAATGGTAGCAGAAAGACAGGCTATATTTTCCAACTATTTTCACCATTGCTTTGTAGGCTACTAGTTTTTTAATGAAATAAAGGAAAATGAAACAGAGAAACAAAGAAGGAAATAAAGATCAAATACACAATATCCTAATGCCAGAATTCCTTGCACCATACACCAATGCTTGCAGGGCATTTATATAAACTTGAAATATTCACTAGAGCTATTTCTCCAACAGGGGCCAGTTTTTTAGTGAAGAAACAACCATGGTGTTCAGTGCAGCAAAAGTAAAATGGACCATTCTCCATGCAAAAACCTCTTTGTAGTAGCAAGGCTGGTGGTTGTTTTGTTTCCACCTATGTCTGCCATCATGTGGATGATCCAAACAGACAGGAACTTTGATTACACAGAAGAATGCTCCATTATTGCTAGGCATGATCTCCTGACAGAAAAGCTGTGAATGCTGGTTGTATATTCAATAAATCTGAGATATTGAGGGCATATAGAATTGCTGGGGCTTCAATGGCCATCCGGGCACTCTGTGACCCTTGCCAGGGACCTCCTGAAGGCTTTTTACACAGCTGAAGGTGAATAGTGCATGTTCAGAAGGCTGGGATGTCCTGACAGCAGAATTCCTGTACACAGATAAAAAGCAGCATGCACATTCCTGGGTAGTGATTGCTGGTAATCCCAGAGATGTTTAGTTATTTGGATGAAGAGCAACAAAATTATGGCACGTGAGCCATTAGAATTACCATCTGAAAATTCTGGGCACTCTTTTACTGCCTTTAAATTTGCAAAAGCCGTAAGATTCACCTCAGAAAACCTGGGTGTATGGAAGCTTTTATTGCAAACTTATCAGGGCTAACTAAGACTATGAAAAAGATACCATAATCATGATTGCTGATGAACTTCACTAAGCCAGATTCAAGGAACCACAATAGGTTTCCTGAGCTCATCTCTCCCATGAAATCCACTTGAGCAGAATGGACAAGGCTATTAGAAAACATTCTTGTGATCTGACTGTGTTATTAGTATACAAACAAAGTTCAGATGAAAAGCTGGGCAAAAACTAGTACTATAGCTTGCTCATCAGTAAGAAATTTCACTTAAACTAGTAAGGTGTCGTTTTTCAGAAATAGATAAATGCTATCCACTGTCTACTAGAGTATCAGTATCTTGTGAAAAGTGTTAATTTAAAACTGAAGATCCATCACTAGGATGGATCACACAAAATACCTATTAAAAAAAAAAATCCCCAGTCTAACTTTATTCTGTGTTTGAAACTTTGCCACTGTAAATTCCTGCTTATATAAGAATTAAGCAATAGAAAGTAACATTCTGGATGGGAGTCCTTGTAGAAATTAAACTCCATTGCTTCTCTGGAGAGGTTCATTATGATAACAGTTAGTTAAATCAAGAGAAATCAACTAAAAATTTGAACAAATCGGAAACACAACTCTTTCCATATTGCTTATTATTTGGATAATTATAATCCCCAGGACTTCATTTCACAGGCTGCTATTCAAACCTCCAGGCTTCTGGATTTTAGTTACAACCAATGTGAAAGCACAGAAGAAAGAAGCACTCTTCTGGCATTTGGCATTTTGGCATTTGGCATGTTCTTAAGTTATCAACAATCAGTGGTTGGAAATCAGCATTTTTCCAAGGCATCACAGTACTTACTGCCATTTCTTGCTTGTTCTGAAAACCTTGCCATCCAAAAATCTTCCTGTCCTTCTCTAACATGTTGGGGAACCTGGTGCTGTATTCCACAGGAGTTGGCAGCATCTCTCCTGGTCCCTTCTGCTGTTTAACTGCATTCTGCCCTGCGGTTTCCAACGCACATCAGGCTTCACGGCATGCCTCCAGTGGAGAAGCCTTTGAGCAATTCAAATTTTCTATAGTGTGTGGTTCACGAACCACAGAAAACCTTCAGCACTCTGAGGCTGAAATAATGCTTGCAGGGATGAGTTGCTAATAGTTTCCTAATGCCTGTAGGACCAACCAGGCAACAGCAGCCACACGCTTCACTGAAGAAAACCTCCCTTACACGAACTAATGTAACACTGCCATGTTGCTGGGGGTGTACAAAAAAGAACAATGAAATATTTCCCTCTTTCTTCTCTAGTTAATATTAATTTGTAGTGCAACAATGTAGAATTCAGTAGTCAGAGTGATAACTCATGCAAACACTGAAAAATCTCATAGCATAGCACAAAGTTATTTTCCACAAACTGTGTGGGGAGATTTTAACCTTGGGACTTGCAAAATTACACAGTAAGTATTACTGTTTAATGAAGTTGGCTCACTAGTGCTGTGACTAAATTAGAGCTGGGTCTGTTGATTAAAGACAAAGGTATGAAAAAATGACTGGATCTGAGAAGCACAAAAATCCAGCCACCACAGCTGGGCCAGAACAGGCCAAACTTTGACCATTACTCTTTAGTAATAAGTGTCCGGGTTAATGATCTGTGAATGTCAACAGCTGGGATCAGATGGAACACAAGCAAAAGCAAGCCATGGACATGAGGAAGCAAAGATGGAATATTGGAAAGATACTACAATAATCAAGACTGGACTGACCGCAAAACCCAAACCAGGCTCTAAGAACAAAAGAGCATTTTAATGGGTGGAAATTACTTGTAATATATTATTCTCCTCACAGAATAAAGAGGAAATCTCTTTTTCCCTTTTGCTGTTGTCTTATATATTGGATTGAAACACTTCCTTCTGGTCCCCTCTGCCAAATCTCGGTATCAGAGGAAATATCAACTCACTATTGTTAGTATATAAATTAGCTGAACTTCATCTAAGACCAATCTGTGGAACTGCTGTGCCAAAAAAAAAAAAAAAATCAGTATCCTCTTAACATACTACATCTCTATTTTAAATAAACCTATGAAGAAAATGGTATTCATTTGGAGAATGTAAAGGACTATAAAGAGGACTATAAGGCAGTACATGGAAAGCAACCTCTGCAGGTATCTTAGCTTCACATAGACCAGACTGCCTTACTGAACTACATAGGGCTATGACTGTAATTAATTTTCTGGGTCAGCAGCCAAACTGAAATACTGGAAGCAAAGAGTGGCTGTTTCTTTAGTCCCTGCCCTGGACAGGGAAAAGTACAAACTTGACCAGAGATTCCACTTTTCTTATCCAGAGTGAAGAGGGTGAGAGTGAACCTTCAAGCTCTAGGACAACTAAGCAGGAGAGCAAGCATGACCAACAATGTCCAAAAGCTGTCTCAGCGGCAGTGTGAGTGTCAAGGCCATGTGCTGCAGAAGACTCTGTGGACCAAGGCAACCATGTCAGCAGGCTGTGAACCCCAGGGATGGCAGAGCCCATCCCCTCTAGCTGGCTGGGCCCAAGAGATGCCATGAGTGGCACAAGGGACTAACTATGCTCCTGTGGTTTACTGAGGAAAAGGTCAGAGGAAGAATTGATTTCTACTCTCACAAGGGAACAACACAAAGCACAGAGAAGGGTGAAAAAGAAGAGTCTGCTCCAGATTTCCTCTGACTTCTTCCTCAGAGACGCTGCCCTTTTGTAGAGAGAGGTGTGGTGTCCAAAACTCTCATGCTGAGATTAAAACCAAATTCCATAATCTCTGAGTGAATGGGTAAAAGAGGGGTGACATCATTAGATTTTATCTCCAGGCTACTTGTTCCTCACCTCAAACAAATACTGCTGTTCTACTAAAGGGTGGGAAAGGTTTCAGGATCTAAACTCCATTCGTGATAAATTTACAGTCACTAAAAACGTTACCCAACTCGATTGATTAAATTGCAGGGTAAGGCCAGTCTGATCCTTCCATTAAGCTCAAGATTATGCCAGCAATTTCTCAGTACTTTACGGAGCTTTACAGCAGCCAATTAACCTGAATAGACAGGCCAAAGCCAAAATCACGAATGAGTAATGCCAAAAAAATCACAGTGAAGTTGTTAAGCAACTGCTACAACATTTTTTGGGGTATGGCACAGAATAGAGGTACTTGATTGCCTTCAGCAAGGATGAAGGTATTGCGTATGAAATCCAGGATAACTGTTAAGCTTATTGTGAGCTGAAACAACATGGCAAGAAATTATTTCAGCCTCTCGCTAAGATTGCCAAAATTCTGTCATCTGACAAACCTCTGAGAAGACACGAATATTTGTTTTTCTAGATCTCAGACAGCTTTGGATTTGCAAAGCTACATAAATAAATGAAACACAAGAAATACATGACGAACCTACAAATCCTACTCTACCTATTTCTAGCCTCCCTTTCTGGCAGTTCAAATTCAGGAGACATCAGTAGGTTGCTAGAATAGATTTATGTTGCTGTAACTCTTCCAAATTTTAGCTCTAATAATTACTGATCAATGCTGACCAACAGAAGGACACAGCAGGCTTATTTTATCTTCAAATCTCAAAAGACAGTTTTTTCTCCAAATATATGCATATAATAGGGATTCCCACCTACCTTTGAACTCTTTCCTTGTAATATTTTTTAATGTTCCTTCCACATCAAAGTTAAGTTGTTCTGTGAACTTTACTGTTGAACATGTCTTTAATCTCAGCATTTGATGTCTGCACTTTTCTTTCTTTAGCAAATTATTTATTTTGGTTTTCATCAAAACACCGAAATGTCTCTCTCTGAATGTCCTCCCCCCCCTCCTTTTTCAATTACTACTTCTGGCACTGCAGGCAGCAGCTGCTTCTGCAAATTTCCCAGTAACTGCTATGCACTATGGAATGAAAACCCCAAAACAAAAGAAAAAAATACACACACGAAAACCCACAACAACAACAACAAAAACCAAAACAAAAAAACCCAGAAGATAACGTGAAAGACTTTGTTTGAAGATAATGTGAAAGACTTTGTTGGCTTCATCTGATTAGCCGTCTCTGAGGTGAAGTGTTAGGTAACTCCTTTGGGAACATGTAATATTAAATATTCAGTTCTGAAGCCATAATACTGAATATTCATATTTGGAAACACAATCCCAGGAGCTCTGCTTAGCACATAAGGAACATCAATGTAGTTGTTAAACTAAAGCATGCTCTAAGCTGCAGTATTTCATGTATGCTTAATTAGAATGGGCATACTTAGGTGTATTAAACATAAGCTTTTCAAGGCTCAGACTTGGCCCAAATGCAAATTCCTCTCTCCTAAAATTAGAATTCAATTTGCAGTCACTTTTAACACAAATTAGAAATACAACCTGATTTCTGATGAGACAGGATGACCCTGGTTTTAGTTTTACACTTTGTAACCAACAAAATGATTGTATTAGTCGCTTCATCATAACTCTCACCACTTTCAATTGTTCAATCTTGAACAGCCCAAACAAAGACAATGTTGGTGTGTTCAGCACACATATATCACAGAAGTTTTTACAGATGTTTGAGTTGTATGTTGAATCTCCATGTGCCAGCCTGGGTCCTGGCAGCACTGGCAAATTGATCATGCAAGAGGCCAAGCTGCTCAGCCTCAATGCTTTCCCCCAGATGAAGGCTTTTTCATTGCAGTTATGGTCAGGCATCCACACACTTCCTGAGAGAAGAGGGGAAAGAATGTTTTTCTAAGGGAGCAGGCAGGGAGGATGAGTCAACTTCAGGCATGAAGCATCAGAGCTACCCTTGCCTGATCAGGTGGTGTGACTCTTCTGACCCTGAGGGTGGCAAAGATGTGACTCCTGCAGGCTCCCTTTAGTGGACCCTCTTTCCTTGTTGACCTTATCACTGCAGAGTGTGGTCGCAATTTTTTCTGATGTAACCTATTCAGGGTTTCTCAACCTGTTCTCCCCTTGCCATCCCAACAGGCTTTCCAGCATGGATTGGATTAGACTTAAGTTCTTGTGGTTTCTTGTTTCACATTTTGGTCTGACCATTTGTCATCCCGGTTCTGTTTCTCTTCTCTCTGTTCTTAGAATGACAGAACACAGGATCACCTCTCTGGATAAGATTATAAATGCTTTGCTGTTGAATTGCCAGTAATGAGCCTCTGCCAAATTTATACTCTAAAATTCCCCAAGCAGCAATTTAATCACATTATTTTGGATACAGCACCATAGCAGCTGCATTCATTTGATGAGGATTCATTATGGTTTATGGTGAAAACAATGGCAAATTAACTCTGATGTGTTCTGGAATTTTTCTTTATTTAGTTTAGAATAGCCCTGTTTTAGTGAGCATGACTCCCAAGCCCACTTGATCCTGCAGTCTGTGAGAAAGTGGGAAGGCTCTGACAAGAGTTTTTAAAAATCAGATAGTATCTACACCTGTTGTAGCTCAGCTATTGAACTCCTGCTGGTTTGTGGTTAAAAGGGAATTACCAGACAGATCCATTCTATTTCAAGCAATATTGCAGGACTATGTCCAGTCATGTGTATAAATCAAAATAAATACACAAATAAATCTGCAGTTTTGCCCAAATTTTTCATGGATGAACTTCCCAAAGCAGAAAAGACTATAGTCCTACAAAAAAAAAATCTAGTAGAGGTTCTCAAGGAAATCTAAAACAAATTACTTCTGAAACTACCTCAAAGTTCAAAATTTAAGCCAGATTTGTGAAATACTTGTTCATATTTTTTTTAACTGTTTGGAGTAAGTTAGGGGGCAACATGAAGCCTAATCATAGGGCAAAATCTACAGCTGAGGGGTAAAACCCTCCAAAAATCAACTTTATTCTCCTAGCGCTATTCCCAACGAAAGCCACAGCTTCACATTAGAAGATATATTAAAAGTTTTTGCCAGGATGCTGTGAGGAGCATAACTCCTGAAGGGAATTTTTGTACTAAAAAAAGTCTTTGTATAGACATAGTTATAGCATCACTTTTGTACCTCTTTTCCTTTGTTTATCAATACTGGTAATTTTATTGTCAAAAATACTTTTTGGCTACTTAACAACACAAGGAAAAAGAAGCTGTTTTCAGCTGTCTTCAAATTCTTAAAGGTGGACTCAATGTCATGAGTCACATTTGTACATCTTAACCCGTCTATGGTAATAAAGAGAGTAACCCTTAACAGAGCTGGACATAAAGAAGTTGCTGTATCCTCTTTTTATACACAATTAAGGGGCTGCAGGTGGAAGTGGAATTGCTTCTTCTTCCTTAGGATAATATTTAAAGTCCATTCAATCACGTTCCTTCCTGTCCTAATCTGTCAGACTCGTCTTTACTTTGTGCCAGAACCAGACTAAGTCTGACCCATCACTGCATAATTTCAACTTGATAGACATCCAGAAATTATTCACTTACTGTGCAGAGTTGTTTTTTACTACGCAGAGTTGGTTTTCTTACTGCTCTTGAGAGCTGGCATAACTTAGGGTGGGACTGAACAGGCACGGCACAAATGCTGAGAAGGTAGGGATGCACTGCTACAGGAAGGGAAAATGGTTGATGTACAGAAACCAGTCATTAAATTGTATTAGCAGCTGAGAAAATGTCTTTCAAGCACCTGATATGTGCATCTACTATCAGCATCTAAGGCAGCAGTCTTCCTAGAGTACACTTTTGTAATCAGTGAAGACAGCTGGGTGCCTAAAGAGGGAGGAAATGGAGTAGACTCAGTGGTCCCACCTCAGGTGTGCCTGGCACCACTGCATTGTTGGGGCTGCTTGTGGCCAGCAGAAAATACAGTGAGTCAGTTCACCAAAGGGCCGCACAGCTACCAAAGCTGCTTCATTGGGACTCCAGTAGAATGCAGAAAGGACAGCGAGAGTAACAGAAAGAACCATTTTTGGCAGCAGCAGGCTTATTAAACAATTCACTTATCCCATAATGTACTCTCTCATCCTAATTAGTCAATGATAAGTAACTAATAAATAAATGAATAAATAGTAAGTAAGAATGATAAAAAAAAATTCAATGACATTTGCTGAAGCAATCTGGGATTTTTCTGGTCTGCCTGAGATCAGTTTGGTATATACTGCAAACATAATATAAAGTAAATTTGGTAATAGAGCACAAATTTTAAGACTAGACAGGAGACCTTTTACTCACACTACCAAACTGATAGTGCTTCATAGCACTAGAAACCAATTACATGAATTCTGAATCTTGAGCAAGAATACTGAAATTATGAATATATTGTATTAGAGAACAAAGCTCAGAGCTCCTAAACTCTTCTCTTCTACCTGGCATGCCCAGTTTAAAACTGCTTTCCATTACTGAAGCACTTAGCTCCTCCAGGGTTTCTGACAGATTTTCTCTATGATTTTTTTTTTCCTGTAGAAATAATGACTCACAGCAGCCTTGAGACAGACAGCTTCCAAGATCGGATATTTGCCTGACCTTGCAGACCTCCTCAGGAAGGAAACGAGTTCCTCCAAGGAAAACACGTGACAGCAGATTCACAGCCCATTCTGCAAGCAGGAGTCATTCAATGAGGCACTCTGGTCTTGAACTTCAGGGTGAACTGGGGTTCCTACCATGCTTGAAATATGTCAGAAAAAAACCCCAATCAAACTACATAAAAAAACGCAATCAAACTACATAAAAAACACAAACATCCTCCCCTTTACTTTCTGTTATTTTCTTTCTTGGACTGACAGTTTCATTGCAAACTATAATCAGAGTCATTACAAAATAGGCTTTCCCACATCTGAATCTGTAACTTATGACAATCATTTACCTGTAACACAACAATTTACTTGTACCCCTATACTGCAGACACCAAACTTCACACAAAATAAAAGAAGGAATTAGACTAAAAAGCTCTCTAATTTAATAAAAATTATTTTGATAATGTACACATTAAATTTTAAAGCCTTTGCTGTTGAAATGAAGCATTATGAGATTTAAGAGCAGAACTCCAAAATTGCTTTTATTTGCTGTTTTGTTTGATTTTCCTAAAGTTGTAGTGACTTACTTGACAGAAAAATTGTATTGTTTTTCAAGTGAGAGTATGCAAAATGATTTAGGCAGAGCAAGAACCCATTTAAAACTGCTCAAAATTTGACTTCATTTAAATGTTTTTCAGATGTTCAGAAAAATGGTTTATTAACTTACAACTCTCTTTATCCAGCCTCTTCTAACAAAAGACATTACAAGAAAATTATTAAACTAAAGAGGTAGAATTACTTAGAATAAGTCACTGTATGTTCAGACAAAGGTTTTCAACTTGTATAAATAGAAACAAAGCTGGAAGTAATCAAGTAAATTAAGGGGGTAAAAAAAAAGTTCCTCAGACAACATACTTATTCCAAAAGAATTGCAGTAATTAATAGCATCCTGCCTGCATAAGAATTTCAGTGCATTGAAATTTCAGGAACATGTGTCTACCAAGTCTGAAAAGAAAGCTTATTCAGCAGAGGCACATAAAATGTAAAAAAACCAAAAAGGCTTCACGGTGCAGCTCTGTTTGGTGGATTTGACTGGAAAGGTCACTTTTTCCTCAAGAGTGATCATAAGAAATGCTCAAAAGAGGGTGAAAACATTATTGTATGGCCAATATAATGCCCTTTCCCCCACAAGCTTCAGCATATTTTTGAAGTTGAAGGTTGTAATCAAATGCAGGGGAGAGAGCAATGCTTGCCCATACTTAAGGAACATGAAAGAAAATATTGCATCATACAAATTCACTCAAAGTTTGCATAACCTCAGTAGGCACCTCGTGGGTTCTTTGGTAAGTGGCCACTTTATCATTTGTGCTGAAAAAGGGCCTCAAACCAGGAGCTCCCTCACATGGCAGATCTTTCAATGTAGAAATGAGTTTAAACCCTCAGTGCCAGCCAACAGTAAGCACTTACAGAAAAACAAATGTGGCTCCCTCTGACCAAGCAGAAGAGCACCCTGTGCAATGGGAGAGCCCCAACATTGGTAGGGCCATCCTAGAGCAACACATTGGCCCAGCAGACCCCAGCAGCCATCTACACAGGGGAAGCAAGAACCACAGGAAAGACCATACAGTGACCAGGAGACCCATGACTACTAGAAGGACACAGGAGCTTTCACTCCCAAGTATTCACTTCTACCAATCTCTTACTTTACCTGCACGTGTATTTTTTGCCTTTAGCAGTTTACAGAATGTAGTCTTGTTTGTTGTATTGGGAAAGGCATTGAAGACATCTATTTTTGGATTCAGATTTTTTTTTTAAATTATGTCAATCAAATACTATTTGCAATATTTTAATAGTTATGTCAATTATTCTTTTGAAGAGATTTCTTGCATCCACATGTTCTAAGTCTTTGCAGGAGAGGAGACTGAGGGGAGACCTTGTTGCAGTCTACACCTTCCTTATCAGGGGGAGAGGAGGGGCAGGCACTGATCCCTTCTCTGTGGTGACCAGTGACAGGACCTGAGGGAATGGTCTGAAGTTGTGTCAGCAGAGGTTTGGGTTGGATATTAGAAAAAGGTTCTTCACCCAGAGGGTGGTTGGGCACTGGAACAGGCTCCCCAGGGAAATGGTCACAGCATCAAGCTTGGTAAGATTTGAAGAAGCGTTTGGATGATACCCTCAGACACATGGTGTGACTCTTGGGGATGGTCCTGTGCAGAATTAAGAGGTGGACTTGATGATCCTTTGGATCCCTTCCAACTCAGAATATCCTGTGATTCCATGAAAACATTTTATATACCTATTTAGATGAACATACACTGTTCATCATGATCATCCATACACTGATCAGAACATTCCTTTCTCTTTAGTAACTTATTATTATGATAGATATTGCTCAAATTTAATTTGAATTAGTTATACTCTCCATATACTGTTGGCTTCATTTGGAAAAAAAGTTTGCATGCATTGTCATTGGCTACAGCTTCTACCATGAGACACATGCTGTGAACAGTTGCCCATCTTTAAAGTTTGACTGTATCATAACAAATAACAAAACTCAGGTGTATAGCCTTGCATTTCAAAATAGCCAGCACATCTCCGTAAATGCAGAGATGAGTTTTGATGGGGAGGCTATAGTAGCATGGGAACCTATGAAACTGCAAGCTGGACTTAGAGTAAAACCCTGGGTGCTTACCAAGACAACATTAATCTATATAACCAACACAGCAATGCAGGTTCTTCTCTTCTACTTCATCACAGGATGTTTTCGCTCCTCTAGTAGCTAATGAAAGATGATGTCTTTCCCTTTTTACCTTTACTAATTTTAACTATAAGCTAGATTTAGATGCAGAAAATTTCTCTGACATTCAAATGCATTACAAGCTTGACTAACATTGTTATTCATAGATATCATTACTTCTCAATAGAAACTACATGGGGCAAACAGGAGAGTTTGACAAATCTTAGGTTTTGGTGCATATGTGTGGATACTTTCAGAGAAAAGAGAGAAGCTGAATTATTTTGACTGAGGAAGCACCTTTTTTAGTTCTTCGTCTGCTTCAAAATAACCATTGCCTTCTCCAGCTCAGAAATTGAGTGTGCTAAGAAATCTTCCAGTACTATCTGCCATCAGAGATGTTCCAGTTTATTTGCAATCAAACAGTTTATCTTCTGAGGAAAAACCCTGAAGTTTAGTATCTTTAAAATATGTGTATCTTTAAAATATGTGCGAATTACTGGTAGAACTATAGTAAACCATACAGAAGAAAATGCTACAGTGGCTTACAATTTTAGACATACCACCGAACAAGAGTTATATTAACAATTCCATCCTGATAAAAGTCCTGGGATACAAGAGGTCTGTCCCTCTCTCATGCCATCTCTTCACTCAGCCTATGAGCAGATTGCTGCTCCCATCATCATCTGTCCTGGTTATTAACAATGATTTATCACACACAACTGGTGAGCCTACAGTGAGTAATGGTGTAAGAAATGATTAATGCAGTATGGCACTCAGAAGTAATTGTCTGTATTTTTTAGCTTTTTAAGAAGACTATTCATTTCATTACCATTTATTGTAATTAGCTGATGTGTATGTTACGTGAAAGATCTAACCCGGTTCTTATTTTATTTAGAATATTCTTTGGGAAAAGCATGCAATATCAAAATCATAATTTCACTAAGAAATATAAGAAATAAGCTGGAACACTTATGAGATAGAGGAGCATATCTAATAAGATATGAGAAATTCTCTCATATTTGGGAATATTTCCTCCTCCCTGCCACCCCCCCATCCCCAGTCAATAAAGAGTACTCTTATAACAGCGTATTAACACCAGTCTGGACATCAGAATTAATTTATTAGACTGGCACATAAGGCAGGACATACAGAGCCAGGAATTGCACTGTAACCTCCTCTCTCAGATGAAGAGCACAACAATTCAGGCTTTTAGTGGTGGTGAGACTATTGTATTTCAAACCCAAAAAATTATAAGAAATCAAGTAGTAGTGCTTCCCCTGACTAATGGAACTAGTCAATATTAATTTAACACTCATTTGTTATTTAATCTTGGCCATTACATGATGCCAACAGCTCACTGGAATATTTCCATGACTGTATAAAAAAATCTATGTTCCTGTCACGCTTGCTTTTTTATTTTGTTCTAAGCATAGCTGAATGAATATTCCTTAAAGCTGGGATTACATCGTATATATTTGTACAAGATCTTATATTAGAAGACCTTTTTTGAATTGAGCTTTTGGGGATTATCATAGTAAAACTAAGTAAATTAATTTCTATACTTCACAGATGCAGTTGGCAGAGACAATAGTACAGAGGGACTATCATAAGTCCTCACAGAAATCTTTTTTCTTAAAAACCCCTTTTCACAGAGATACGAAATTGTATTTTGTATATTACTCCACCAAAATATCCTTGCCTTTTCAAATTTTCAGCATTTGGTTTCTGCAGCTACTTTTTTGTGGGCCACTAAAAGGCTATGGGCAAAGACTCCGAGGTAGTTTAGGAGATCCTTCTCAATAGCACAACTAATTGAACAGACAAATAACAAAGGAAAAAGCTAACCATAAGCACTCCAGTTACATTTCTCATCTGAGCTGAATTTGATCTCATGCTGTAAAAGATAATTATAGGATCATACTGCTACTTTATGTTATTATGGCCAACATACTGTAAGGAAGCTAAAATTGCCAAGTCTCAAAATATAAGACTGAGATTTTATTTTGACAGGAAATTTTCACTTCTCTGAAAAGGCAAATTTTGTGAGCACGGAAAATAATCCAAACCACACCCTGTTGCTTTCAAAGTCAAACTAGTGCAACTTTGTGCATGTAATAAATCAAAAAATGTAAAAAAAAAAAAAAAAAAAAAGTATGCCCTAAAATTCTGAAAGTGCTGTGGTGTCATAATTGAGATCAAGAGGGAAAAATATTTATACAGAACCATATTCCTGACTACGGACTCATTACTTGTCTCTTTTTTCACCCTTTCCAATTTTCATTGCTCGGAGTCTCAGTGAGCTCTTTCAGAGGAGACAAGGTATATATGCAATCACACAGGTGCTAGTAGATGGGACAGAATTTTCTAAATTCCAGCTACAACAAAGACTGACATCTTGGCACCTGTGAACAGCTGAAAATGGGTTGGTAAGCTTTAACAGAGAGGACCTGTAAGGTACAGAAGCAAGCCAAAGGTCCAGTCCCTCAAGTATGTTTGTCCAAGGCATTAAAATAACCCTGTGGATGCTTCCCTTCCAGTCATAGACCGAGATATTGCACAGGACCAACATTTCACACAAATGAGAAATTTGTAAAAAAATAATATGTTTACTCCAGCCTGTAGAAACTAAAAAAGAAACGGCTATCATAAAAAGCAATCCTGCTAGCACCATCAAGGCACATCATCAAGAAAGTCAGTTATATATTACATATTTGTTAGCTACTCAAACAGTTCTAAGTACTGATAAAGACAATGAGCTTCCAATTAAGCATTTCTACTGTAAAAAAACCCAAGAATTATTAAGTACACTTTTTCAGAAGGTGTAGGAATAACTCAGCATAGTCACACTATGGAAAAAGTAATTTAATTTTCCATTTTCTTTACTCCTCCTTAATTTTTCACTTATTTTAGATAACTGGAAAACAGATTTGTGAGAACACATTATAAACAACATATGAAAACTGTGAAGGGGAGGAATCCCCTTGACCCAAGTCCCTGATGTGGGTACTTGCTCTCAAGGGCAACAAGTCCTTCCCAGCAAAAGAAAAGGCTCCTTGCATGGCAGGTCAAGGGATGCCAATGGAGATATGAGCCTGGATGACTGGTTTTGGAGAGAGGTAAATACAAATGGGAAAAAAAGGCTTTGAACCCAAAGTGTGCTTTAGCAACACAACACGGCTTTCCCGTCCATGACCTTCTGCAGTAGTTTCCCTCACCATGGACTATTCAGACTTTCTAAATTAGAAATGGTTTCTGTTTGGTATAACCCTCTATGTACAGATTCACAGTGCTATTGAACCATACAAGTATTGTCATTTTTCTAGCAACTGTACACTTTGCTGAAGTAAGAGAACCAAAGAAAGACATAAAGATGTACACTTGTAAAGCCAAAAATTGAAAATAGTGTGCTGGAATTATTTCCAAATTTGTGCTTTAAGATCAGACAATAATAAAAATCTAAAACATAATAGGCCATGAAAATTATTCAAAAATTATTCAACATAAGATGAAGAATTAAAATGCTTTAATCATGCTCCTATGATTGGGTGTCATTACTGGGCAGAGTCAAAGTAATTTCTCTTCATGAAGCAATCTAATATATTAAAGATTGAAAAAAATCTGAATAATGAGTGCTCCGCAGTGCTTATTTGGGAGATATTTACATCCAGGTTTTGGTTTCTTTTTTTCCTATTTGAATCCTATTATTAACCACCTTTCCCATTTGTCTGAAAATATATTTGCTGTCACTTTTTAAAAATATTTGCATTCAAATGAGGTTATGCTTAAAAATAAGTATTTAAAATAAGTATTAAAATATGTAAAATACATACCTGAAGTATAGACATACATATCTGTACCCTTCCACATACTTCTCAATGCCACTGAAGACTGTAGGTTTTAGCCTACTCTCCATGTTAAGTAGTTTTAGCCTTACACATCCAAGTAGCTTTATCATGCCCCGGTAAAGCACTAAAACAATTAGCTGACTCATTCTATTTACCAGTTATAAGGAAATGTTCTGTTATCTAAAACCCACAAATATTCTGCATTTGAAAGACCACTTGTTTGTTACTTTTCCTGTTACCAATCCTATCTTTGTTACTCTGGTAGGCAGATGCTATGTTTCCTACACAAAGAGTCAATCTGTGCCCAATGTTCTAAAACAGCATGTTGTTTGCCTTTAAACTCATCTATTTCCTTAATTTCCGTGTTTGTCACTTTATTACTTACTGTTTAAACATAAATTCTCCCTACAAAGAAGTATCTACCATGTATTTTATTCCTCCAACATCTTTCAAGCATTGTATTATCTGAAACAACATAAGCAAAAAAGGGCCAGTCAAGAGGTCATTACAATACGACAATTTAGAACTTGGACATGGACTTAAAGTCTGTCATTTGAACAGTTTGGACTAGAACCACAGAAAATTATGAAAGTACATTTTACTTAATTCCTAATCTGGCTTCCCTGGAAACCAGTCACGAGAACAAAGACAATAATCTTGTGCTATTCCCAAGTTTGTTTAATTCTCTTGTTATTCCTGAATAGATTAGGCTTTTGGCACCATCATTTCCACTAAAAATCAAAGGAAATAAGTAGAACGTGAAAGACTTGCCAATTGTTAAATTTGTGAAGGTAGAGTTTTAAAGAACTATGAGTTAGATTACTTAAAGGAACTTAGGCAGATAAAAACAATGTCATAGTACGTAGAACTATTGTAAAATCATAGTTCATTATTCATGGTCATATACATGAGGAACTTCAAAATATTTCCAAAATAAAAAACACCACACACTTCCCCCATAGGAGACTAATATTGGTATTTGGCATTAACCCTTTCTATTATCCTTCTAAACTCTGTCAAAGAAATACCAAACAGTGGAAACACAAACATTTGAGATAACGCTAAATTAAAGAGGAAACGTTCTAAAGTTTGCCTTCATAATTATATGTCAATGTAATAAAATAAGTGTAGCTGGAAAACCACTGTAGTAAAATAGTTTATTCCTACGTCAGTCCTCTTCCATGGAACAACTTAATATTTTTGGATCTTTGCAAATATTGAAGCACAGTGAGGTATATTTTTGCATCTGTTTCTGGGTTAAATAATTAAATAATACCAGATAATATATCAAGTTGCATCTAATCTAGTAATAATGAAATTCCACGAGTTCTACATTTTGCCAAGTTGGATACAGCGTTTTAATGATACGTTAAACTTGCATAACTGGCACTACAAAAAGTAACACTCTCAATCTGTTAAGTACAGTGTAAGGGAAAGTGCCACTTATCCAAATGTTTAACAACACATATCACAATAACATGGACATACTATGTCTTTACATATCAGGTGGATTTTTTTTTTTTAAAGAGCTTCCATTAAATATAAAATTAGTAAAGTTAAGGGTATGCAGGGGAACTATAAATTTAATATATTCAACTACTAAAAAGGATATATGCATGGAATATTAAAAATAGATAATAAAGACTGTAATTAATGTCTTTTTTATATATATAGATGATCAAATATACTTTTACTGACCTGCACATATACATGAAACTGTACATATTTACCTAAAAGATAGACATGTGTGTATTTCTTCAAATTCAAGATTCTAGATATTCATGAACTTAGACATTACTGAAAATTACCTGTATTTTTACACTAGACAAACAACTCTACATACACCAACATATTGTATTATGCAATATTAATACTGCCTTTATACGCTGATACAAGCACTGTAAATATGGGCACAAAATGAGTAAAATGTAAATGTATATAGACACATATTTATATGTAAGTTCAGAAATCAAAGTTCCTGGATTGTTGACCCTACTATTTGTAGGAGTAGAGATTTGTAAGTGCTGGATTCTTAGAGTATCATAGTATATCAATTAATGCTCAAGCTACCATTACAAAATAATGCCAAAAAAATTAGTTGGAAAGCTTCAACACATATTTTGCCAATATGTCTGCAAAGGCATTTAAATATGAAAAGTCTATTTGTAAGATATTTAGCAGGGAAGTAGACATATTTTTGTGTTCTAATGTTATGGCTGTGGACTTGACAAAGTCTCCTACCATTACACAGTCAAAGCAGGTTTATAAGAGTTGAAAGCAATCCTCCCTATGTGGAAACAATTTATGACTGCCTTCCAACAAAAAATTATTTGCAAGTAGTTGAACTGACTCACCATAAAAAATGGAATCCTTGCATCCTGAATCAACAGTGTAGGAAAAATAGATATGTATGCATTCTGCCATTAAAACTAGGTGAAAACTGCACAAACAAGAAGCTCTCTTTTGTTTCTGGAATTGCTCAGGACTATTCAGATGGCTGCCCTGCATTCATAAACATGCCTAAACCAAATCAGCACTAATAAATTTCAAACAAAAATACGAAGAACCAAAGCTAACCTACAGCAGTTGAATTCAACAAAAGATCTTTCCTGACTAAGCAGGATGAAATTGCGCCAAATTTTTTTTTTTTTTGCGAGAGAATATGTGTCAGTGACCAAATTCTCAGCAAATAGGAAGACAAGAAAAAAAATTAGTTTCAATGGTGTTATGATGGCTTTATACCATTTAAAAATACATTTTACCATTTATCTTTCTCTTTTGTTACACCTCTTCATGGCTCTTTGCAAATATTATATGAGCTGTATCTTTCCATGTTGTTAATTTGTTCTCCCTCAAATATTCTCTATTGTTCAAAGGAAATCTTATCTTTTGGGGGTTTTTTCCACTTTCATGGGTCTAAATATATCTACAGAACAATGGAAAAAAAATAAGATTGTTTTTCCTTTCAATTGCAAAAAGACAAAAAAGAAAGAATCGGTAACAAAAGTAATTAACCGTAAAAATTTTCATGTAGGTAATATGGTGCAGTAAGCATAGGCATTTGTTCTTTTGATATTTAAAGCCCTCACTGTTTTTTAAGCTAAAAATTATTTTTAATTTATATCACAATTCTGACCGCCATCTCATAAATGTAATATACCACTAGAATGCTTCCTGTTCTCTGTTTTGGTCATGGCTTATTGTTTCTCCGTTATTAATAAGCACATGTCTATGATCCACTTTAAGAAAAAAAAAAAAGAACAAAAAAAACCCAAACAAACCCAAAACCCTAAAGCACATCTATAATCACTTAACCAAAATGAGCATGAAGGTATATCCTGTGATTGTGTAGCTAAGAAAGAAAGAACTGCTCCTGGAAGAATACAAGTGCCCTCAATCCCCTCTATCCCAGTACAAGTTGAGAAATAAAAGGAGCTCTCAGGACTGGAGATGTAGTTGCCAACGGAAAACACTTCCTCATTTTGTGATGTCCACAATTGCTGTTACATTGACTGTTAAACACACTTCAGCCTCTGTTGCACAAGTGCACAGAACCCCTAATTAAGGAGTTTCATCTTTGCCACAAAAGGAGCGAGATTGTAATGGCATCTTTTGTCCTATGTTTAATGAAGGGTGAGATATTGTTTAAACAATTAGCAACAGTGCTTCAAGAGGATGTAAGTAATTAGCATAGCTTAACACCGACAGCAGGACCAGTTGCTGTTGTTAATATCAACAGTGTCTCAACTTAAAAAGAAAAATCACAACAGTCACTTGAAGTGGTTCAGCTTTTCTTTTTGAAAGATAAAGTTAACCACACATATTTTAATCATTCACTATACTACCGGCTACCTTATTCTCATTCTTTCCAATTTTTTTTTAAAGATTTAGATAGCCTATATATCAAACCCAATGTATATTAAAAAGCCACTGCAGCAATATAGCAAGCAACAACCCGTTTTCTCAAGTGGGGATTTTCTAATCTATTTGAATATTTAATTTGCCAGTGATGTGTGCACATTACCTGTAAGTTAACAAAGACCCCCTGCAAGCTCATACCTAATATTGTGTTGGCAGAAAGACCAGTGACTCAAGAGGTCGTATCACCACTTATGAAGGAAGAGGAGGTCTGAGAGTGAAAATAACCCTGAAATTCTTGCCTGTCTGCTACCAACACTGGTGTGATCTAGTCTCATTCCTTTACTTCTGAGGCATAAATGCTAATCTATGGAACTGAAAATCTCATTTTCTGAGATTGATTTATAAATCAGAACAAGTTGCTGAGATGGAAGAGGTAATGACGAAAGGGAGTTTCAGATTACCTTCTTATGAACAGAGAATGGATGCTGGATCTGGATGGAAAACACCTATCTTACTGTTCCTGGATTCACAGCATGTATCATAATCGCTGGCATAATTGTCATGACTGATTTCATCATTGGCATTAGCAATGTGAAATACACTGCTTCATGACAAAGACAACAGGAACAAGATTTCACATAGACTAGTTAATTGTCTGTATAAACTTCTTTTATATAGTTTGGGTACAAAGACAGTCCATATCTCCAAAAAAAAAAAATCATACGAATATTATAAATAATGCTAGAAGTTGTCAATATGAGGCAAGAGTTATTTGGCTCAGGTCTACACTAAGGTAGTAAATTAGTACTTTAATTAATCTTCAAGGAGGCTGGTGGAAAGTACTTTATCAGGCTTCTGCCAGGTTAGCTAAACTGAGTAACATCCAGAGCAAAGGTGCTTTTTGAACAGCCGTCTTTGCACAGAAAAGCCACAGATCATGCAAAAATAACCTCATTTTCTTCACAGCTACCTGCAAAATTAAGTCAAAGATCTCAAGAGAGAAGACATGCCTTTTAAAGTTTCTCTCAAGACTTGCATTATCTACATATATCAGCACTACAAAATGTTTACTATTTTTTGACATCCACAAAAATACATTTATCCAGTATTTGATGTTGAAGGTGTTGCATGTTAAGTAGTGTATTCCTACTGGTATAAAGTTGATAAACAATAGACTGTTATTTTACTAAATAGTAACACCTGTTAAAGTTATAAATCCACTTGATTAATAAAAAGCACTGTAAATTCATGCATCTTCTATTCACGTTTATAGCCCATGCTCAACATTATCAATGGCTAAATTATTAAAATAACACATCAATTCAGGAAAAGAAGAAGGCAAAAATAACAACTCCTCCTTAGTCTTTAAGAGATGAAAGAAAGCTACTGGGTCCAGGTAAAGAAGTGCCTTTCATTATGTTAATATAATCACAGAATATGATCTGCATGTTTGCATATTCATAGAGGCACAAAACCCGCACAGAATGCATATGTAGATTTCACCTGCAATCACCTAAAGTTATCATACGCGTGTGTGCAGCCACACATTCTTATTTGAAAGCATTTAAGTTAGTTAAAGCTATTCATTCAGTTTCTTTTCCACTTTCAATATTCTGTGTGAGAAGGCCAGCAGATAAGCTTTGCTTTCCATGCTTGTGACTTCTTGATTGCAGTCCATCTTTAAAAAATTCTCCCACAGCTGCACACAGGCACACGCAGACCGCCTGGAGGGAGTGAGTGCAGGAAAGTGTGGGATGCCTGATTCCCACCTTGATTCTGCAGCAGCAGAGGAATCGGCAAGAGCGAAATGTGCACCCAGGTGGATGGGAGGCCACCTGCCCTGGCCTCAATATTCAGCAGGAGCTCTGCCTCCACTGGCTGCCTGGAGAGCCTGCAATGAACCCTGAGACCTGGATGCCCACCGCCAGCTCATCCAGGGCATGCTGCGCAGGGCCAGGCTGCCGGAGACTCCCAGCTACCTGGCAGCAGACATGCCGGAAGCTTGCCAAACTGTGGAAATGCCATAAACTCAGAAACAATTTTGGTTTTGTTGTCAGGACTGCACTGCCTGTGAGGACAGTGGGAGGCAGCGTGGGAAGACTGGAGACAACATTCAGTTTCCCTGGCTGGCAGCTGGCATCCCTGAAGTCGGCACACATAAGCGTATCTCCTGTTAGCAGTGATGTGAAGGGCTTTTCACAATGAAAGCAAAATTATGAAAAATAATCAACTGCAAAGCACATGCAAAGAATGCCTGACATTTCAATCAATGTCAATGTATGTGCAGTCAGCACTACACCTTGCCAGCTGTCAGGAATAAAGCTGCAGGTAGATAAGGAAATTCACTAAAAAATATGTATGAGCTACATATTCCCTAAGATAACTTCAGATAAATCAAAGCGCAGATAAATCTGACACATTTTAAATGGTGATGAGTAAATGCATGCACAGACGTGTATATGTATCTAATCCGATTCGAGATCGCACATCTACCTTTTCCAATCCCTGCCTGAACAAGGAATTTAGCGTGCAACCAAAGGGTATTTTCCTTCCCAACCTATCCCACACACTGCTTGGCTAGAAAAGCTGATAGGGAACACTGACCTTTAGCTTGTCATAACGGTCACTTAAAGCTGCCACCTGATGGTCACGGTGTCGTCCGACCAGTTTACACAAGGCACAAATTAACTGGTCATCAGTCACGCAGTACATGTTAACTTTCTCGTCCTCATGCTCCAAGCACATTAATCCCCTGATGTGGGAGTCCGGGATGGGCTCAATGAGACGGTGGCCAGTGAACGGCTTCTTATTGGGGTGAGTGGCTTTCAGGCACTCCTCACAGTAGGACACCTCGCAGGTAACGCAGGTTTTCACTGCCTCCTGGGCAGGGTCCTGGTCGCAGAACTGGCAGAGGACCTTCTCGCAGGACGACATGCTGTTGTTATCAAATGCCCGCTCCCGGCGGGTCTCGCTGGGGGAATTGGGCCCACTGACTGAGGCTTTCTGAAACCTGTCGATGATGTTCTGCAGGGTGACGTTGCGCTTGAGCCCGTCTAGACCGCGCTGGCTGAGGGTGATGACATAGCGGCAGGTCGGGCACTGGAAGGCGGTGATAGATTCCACTGGCTCGTTGGTGGCGCAGTGGGAGACCAGGATGCGGTGCGCGCAGCTGAAGCAGAGGCTGTGAGCGCAAGGCAGCAGCAGCGGGTCTTCAAACAGCTCCAGACAGATAGGGCAGGTCAGTTCTGACTCCAGTGTTTCCATCTTCAGGCAAAGCTTTCCTGTGGCGTCAGCGAAATCCAGGGAAGCTGATCAGCTATCTGGAAACACACGTAAAATTCGATTAGGCGAGAGAAAACATGAGTGGTCAGCAGTGGGGGGTTGTCAACTTTCGCCACCGCTCCCTGGTCTATCAACACACCATACCAGGCGGGAGAGCAATCATAAGTTTTGAACCTGCACACGCACACATCAAGGTATTTAAAACTGAACTGTTTTATTTCCCCCCCTCTCTTTTCACTTAAGAATGAAAAAATCCCAAACCTCCTTCACTTTTCTTTTTCCTCTTTTCCTTTCCCTCTCATGCAATCATGGAAAAACCCAGATGTTCCTGTGCATTATTAAACCCCAAAATTATGATCTTCAAACAGCCTATTACAGCAAAATTAGATTTCTTCTGCAGATGCTGTTTTTGGCTTTACTCACCTATTAGCAAAACTCTTTAAAAAACCCCTTCACCTTTGTTTAGCACTGTAC
Organism: Dendrocincla fuliginosa; assembly: GCA_035047845.1. Taxonomy (NCBI): domain Eukaryota; kingdom Metazoa; phylum Chordata; class Aves; order Passeriformes; family Dendrocolaptidae; genus Dendrocincla; species Dendrocincla fuliginosa. The sequence continues at coordinate 98,699,965 of JAWWMO010000001.1, forward strand.
AAGGATTAGTCTAGAGTATTATAATTGATAAATTTGTAATCTGTATTACCATTAACAGAGTTATTTTATCAAATTGAAATTTTCATTTGCTACTGTAGCAATAGTATGGCATTTAGAGTACTTGTCTGTGTTTACTTGTGTAAATATATATGAATACATACACAAGGAAAAACGTTTCTAGGGAAGGATGTGATAGTTTACATATAATATGTATATATGATATATATTATATACTAATATACTCCTATATATTTCAAGAACATATGCAGCTGTATTTATATGTGTCTGTACTTTTGTGCACATATACCGGTATACATATGCCAAAAAATATATCACACACATCTGTAGTAAGAAAAACATAGCTAGGGGAGCGCACAGTGTCATGACTGAAATGCCTAAAGGAAGGTGAATTAAGTAGATGGCAAACAGTAGGTTAGCCCAAATTTCTTATGATTTTAACCTCCAGTACAAGAAGAGCCTCTAGAAAGTAAGGTAGTAAAATACAGTGTGATAGTGCAATATGTGATTTGCCTAGGAGGAGTTTGTGTGTGTAGGTGTGTGAGCATCACTTGTAGGAATATTCTCTACTGCTAAAACATATGAACTACCCCTTGCTTTAGTGAACTTACTAAACACCTGAAGTGGATTTGGACTAGAATCAATGATTTTTAAATGGAGGGCATGGGATTTTCTGGGGAAGGTAGCAAAACAATCCCATCAGAGATCGACTGAAAGTTCATTTTGCTTCCCTTCCTGAGTTCAGTGTTACAGAGAGTGGTTTTCAAAGAGTTGCCCTACACAGCTCTCCCTGCCTAAGCTCCCGTCAAAAGCCCGTCACTGCCGCAAGCAGACAGGTCAGTGAAGCAGAAGGAAAAGCTATGCTTCACACTCACAGAGCTGTACCTCTTCACAGTACAATGTATTTAAGCTTTGTTGCTTATAACTGAGTATGGCTTAAGATGGCACAGCTGCATCATCTTTACACTGTAAAGTCATTGTTCAGTTGTGTGAACTCTTGACTCCTCCCCCGACCAGGGAAAAGGACAGGAGGACAAGAATCCCCCACAAACAAACCTTGATTCATTAAGGGTGAGAAGACCTCAGGGCTCATTAGCAGCCTTGGGAACCAAGCGTGCTTGAACCTTCTGTACTTCATGACAATTAGTGTGGGGAGCGCAGTGACAGTGACAGGAATGCTACCTATAACCCCAATACAAACCACAGCAAAAAGGAAAGTTCAGCAGAGGCAAAGTTCAGACTGCCCATCGGTATTTAGTCCTCCTTGCTGTGTGGGAAGAGCAGCAAGGCGTCTGTTCCAGAGGTATGCTGAGGAATTAGGCTGCTTTGCCTCTTTGTGCTGTGTTCTTTTATTCTGCCAAGAAACCTGAGCACTTAAATATGTGCTGACCCTGACACAAAATTTGCTTTCCTGTATCTTCTGTGATGCTGATCTTACTTGAAATAAACTTGTTTGCCAAGACTAATTCATTTACAACTATCCATCAGCTGCCACAATTGCACGGTGCATCTGGTCAAAATTAAATGTCTGGCAATTTAATATAAGCAGGAAGACAACTCCCCTCTCAGCCATAGCCATACAGCACAGAAGAGATGAAAGCCTTTTCTGAAAATGAAGACCATTTTGTCTTTCCTCCTCTTCACTCTGTCTCACAGAAGTCCCAGAAGATCAAAATCTCATTCACATTGTTTGAAACCCTTCCACACCACAACTGTCTACCTCATCATCCAGTTATCCTGCAGTCTGAATGCTGCACTGGAAATAGGAGAAGGGGATTTGGGACTGGCAAGAGACAATGCCCAAAAAGGCAAACTACTGATTGTTCGTGTATTAGCATCCCTGTGAAAACGTGCAAGCCCTTCAGGTTTGTTTCTTAGGACCATGTTCAGAGTATGGGCTTTCTTGCATGCTGATCCTTCTGTACAAAATTCCTCCTACTTCTTTGTGTGCCAAACAGTTTCAGTGATTCAGTTTCCTTAAGGCACTTTTTTCAACCAAACTTTTTTATGGTACTCGTATAAAAGAGAAGTACAGATAAACAGCTAGAAGCAGCAGAAAAACATTTACATCACTGCCTCATGGAAAGATGTTTGAATCACCATCAGAGCTCTACATAAATACCACTGTCTCAACTGACGACTAATTCTGATCTATCTGACCTGAATGAGCAGCAGCTCAGCCCTAACTAATGCTATTCAGTATGAGCAAGGGTGCCAAAATCTGATCTCAGGCTGTAAATGTCTTGAAATAAGAGCCTATCTTCCAAGGTAATGAAAGCTGAGCGCACTGATAGAAACCAAAAAATTACATTTCCCTGTTTTCTTTTGCAGTTGCAAATAAGTCAAAACACACTACATCTGTGACTGAATAATGAATCCTTTGAGAGTTCATTGAAGAGGGGCTGCATTTTCTGGACAATCCAATGATTACTCTTCAAAGCCACTGCAATTCTGCTTTCTTTTAGATTGGTGCCTAAAGTACAGAACAATGCGCTGATGATCCAGCTACAAAATCTTTCAAACTCACTGGTCCTTGCCTTAAGGTTTCATATTGATGTGTGTTTTTGGTTTATTTTTTTCTCCCCTGAGAATGGTAGAGAATCCTTAGCTACAGAAAACTGGAAAACTAGGCAGAAACAAAATATTTATGGTTTATATATGCATGTGGTAGTATTCCATATTCAACATAGCTCAAAAGTTGAAAGCCACATAGACAGCCTCCAGACACAGAAAGGAAAGAAGGCATTTTGAGTACCTAATTTCCTATCTGAAAATAGGGATTACTGGCAGAAAATTATACTATTACTAAAATGTCACTGAAATAACAAATACTGTTTTTCTACCCGTAGGAGGTACCTTTAAGAAGAGATACCAAATAAAAGTGATTGTCGAAACAAGTATTACTTAAAAATCAAAAACATACTTAAGTAACTTTGAATTTGTGATATCTCCCCAGGCACATAATGATTAGTTATGCAGTATGTTGTAAACATGCAGTAAATTAAATCCCACTATCAGTGTATTTCACAGCAAGACTTCTACAAACACAAGTGGAAATAGCAACTTGGTATCTCTGGTTATAAGCACAACATATCTTGCAGATGGCATTAATGCCTTCATTTCCACATAAGCATGCACAAAAGTTTTCAGAAGTAAAGAAATGGGAGAGAAAACTGAAGCTGAATAACAGGAATTGCAATATGCTAAGTACCAATAGAGCTGAATAAACAAAAAACCATTTCATAACTTGAAGCAATGCTATTCTGCAAAAATTTTGTATTACACCTTCCATTTATTTTATACTTGAAAAATTATGGATCAGATACTATCAAAAATCCAGATGACTGTTAGCATGGATATCAATGAGACACAAGTAATCAAAAATCAAAACCACATTTCCTGAGGAAGATATCATCCTGAGGTTAATCATTCTTTGAAACCTCTCTATTTATAACACAATTTGGCAATTTGGTGGCACTGACATCAGCCCATGGCTGACTGAAGGCTGACTCCTGATTTTTCATTGCTGGGAGTGCCAGTGTTGTGGATGATCTCTATGTTCTAAGCACAGAAACAGTACATAGAAGCAGCAGGATAAAAATGCTGGGAATTGCTGGTGTGTGGAGACTTCCATGAACCAGAATTAGAAGCATGTCCTTACAGGGAGCAACACACTTCTATATTCTGAAGAAATCACCTAACCTTGGAAAGATACTGTAAAGAACACTGTCATACAGAGCTGTTCTTACAGAGAATACCTGTACATGGCTCCTGTACACTGGCTAGCACCCTTTCTGTACTCAAATAGCAACCAGAAAATTACAATTAATGTCCAAAACAATTACCCTGCTAACCTCTTTAGGAAAAAACCAAACATCCAGCACAAATACAATATGACCTGGTAATGTCATAGTAATAAAATACTTTAAGATGACTAACACCATTCTTTAAAGTTGGATCTGGATCGGACAATTCAACTTAACTAGTAATACCCCCTAAAGAGGTGACTTGTGACTTGACATGGTCTTTACATTTACCTGTTTTTCACTGGTGTTAACTAGATGATCAATAATGGTAATAATTCTTTATATTTCTTTTATTAACAAAGTAATTGCAGTGTGATATTGCCAAAGAACATTCTTCGTCTTAGCACAGTTAATCTGGAACATGGTATTTCTGAAGTGTTAACATAATGTCTGAGGTAAAATCCCTTAACTATTGCATTGGGCTTCTGTGGAAAGATTTTGGTAGCTGGGGGTCTAGAGAGATGTCTTACGTGAGAAGCTGCGAGAAGCTTCCCTGGTACCTGCCAGAGCCAATACCAGCCGTCTACAAGAGCAAGCCACCAGTGGCCGCTTCTGGGATAAGAGATTTAGGAAGACTAAAAGTAGTTACTGTGCAGAAGCAGTTGCATCCAGAGAAGAGGGGAATGAGGATATGCGAGAGAAACAGCTCTGCAGACAAGGACAGTGAATGAGGAGACTTTTTAAATAGAAAAGCAAATTTATTAAACTGCCATTATAGGAATATGAAAAGAAGTTTAATAGAAAGTATAAACACGTAAGTATGAAATGCAATAAAATGTGTAATGTGTGCATATGCGCATCCATACATGTAGGTATCCTAGGTTTATAGTACAAGGGGAATTATATTCAACACACATACTGTTCCTCAATAAACTATGTGCTTGGGCAGGTTACTATCTTAATACACAACTGTAGTTTTTGAAATGGCAACATTTTTCTGTTAAGTGCATTACAAATGGAAAATTTTAGATTTACATTCTTGTCATAAAACCTGCAATGGGCTATTTTTAAAAAAACCAAGCCAGCTTTCAATTTCTCCTGTTAACTCTGAAAAAAAGAAGAAAATACTATTCTTTTTGCCACTTTCTATGCTGTTCAAAGATACACACAAAATTGTCTTGGAAACACCTTTTCCTTTCAATGAATGAATGTAATTGTTCGACATCCCATTTAATAACATTTCAAAAGTGATTACACCAGTGAACTGCTTCATACCCTGGGCTGTCCCAAGTCCATTACAGATTTTACCTTCTGCAACACAGACACTGAAGTCTGTGAGTACTCATGACGCTAGTAATTGTCAGCAGTGTACTTTGCATTAGTAGTGTGAAAGAACTAATAATCAAACCTCAGATTTTTTTTCTTAGAAATGTTTGATGAAAACTTCTGTAACATTAAAGAACACAAGCTGCACACACCCTGAAGCAAACAAATACTTGTTTTCCCACTGGTTTTTATCAAAGCAGTGCAAATTCATAAATATTCAAAGGATAGTGTCTGTTCAACAGCTCCTGATATGCAAAACCAAATGTTCAGCATGAAAGAAAATTACTAGTTCATCCTATTCATACATTTCCATTGACAGAAGAATGATTAGCTACCTTATCCAGGATTAAGATACATGCTGTGTTTCCATGATGTTGAGATAGTTGTTTGCAACATTTAGACGTATCAATACAGCAAAAACACATCTGCTATACTGTCTGCGGTGATATAAAATCTCGACAATAACCCTTTCTGGTTGAAACATATGCTAGTAGGAGAATATATTTTCAAAAAGCTGAATCCTGCTATGTTATTCAGTGAGACAAGAACATCTAACAGAATTAAGGTCTTTGGTACATCATCACATACTCCTTCTCATGGGAGCTAAAACAATAACTAAGGCTCAAAAGCTAACAGACTAGGAAAAAAAGATCATGATCTGTAAATCCCAAAGCAATCAATAAATTGCTGATTTAATATTATCTATAGTAATATATTAAGTACAATATTACACGTGTGTATAAACCTGTATATACATATACACTTGGAACACTTTTGACCTTACTTTTTTTATGTTCTTGCAACTCCATAGCTTCACATTCTTTAGATACAAGATTTAATATTTCCTCAAAATTCTTCAGGGGAAGAAAAGCAATAGATTGTTTAATCTTTAGCACATGTGATTCAGTATAGGTCTACTGGCATCAGCAGTGACCTCCTATTAAATTTATGGCTAAAGGTCTTTTCCAAAAACCTCTTCAACTAAACTCACATTCTTCATTTGAGAAACTGGTATTTATTCTGGGGTATGTCACGGTTATGTAAGAAAAATTGTTGAGGAATTGGGTTCACATCTTGGTCTGGATACTGACAGCATGGGAAACAACTGGAGCAACCTCAAAAGCTTTCCAAAGGGGGCAAATTGCTATATACCACACTTTTTTTTTTCTCACTCATTTCAAACTAAGAGATTCCCAGATGACAGATGCCACTCTGCAACAAAAGAAAGGTAACATAATTTTCCCCACCCAAACCCATCAGTTTTCTTAGGGCTTTGGTTGCACATTAGAGTTGGACATCTCTTACATTTCCCCAGCTGGGAATTTTACTTGTGTAAGATTCCTTAGGTGAAAGAGCCTTAGGTGACATGGTACACCCTGATCTTTAGCACAGATGACACAGCAACAGAAATACCCAGAATCTGTGGGTTCCATCACATTCCTTCTAGACACACGTGTTCACATACACAGGTACATAATTTGGTGAAGCTTGGAAACACTGGGGCCATTAAGCTACAGCAAGTTTTCAGGAGATCTTAGGGTGGCTGAAAGAAATGACTGCATTGTCTTTCCCCCAAGAAGTTCTATGAATTCCTTCCCAAAAGCTAAGTAAAGGAAATTGTGAATATTACTTAAATTCATAAACATTGTCCTCACCTAGATAATGGCATTATAAATTCTCAAGGAAGAACAGCAGGGTCAGATTTCTTATCAGAGAGAGCATTTAAAATAACAGCAAGAAATGTCCCAAGAACTGCTACAGGCATGAAAGTGTGACCTCACCCACCACACAGGCCTCTTAACCTGAACTACCTGCAAGATGTATTTTTGATGAACTAAAGCTCCTTGTATTTATAATCACATTACAAGACATACAGTGTTAACCCATCAATGTCCTCGGGTCCTTACATGTGATCATTAAAAAAGCCTATTAAAGATTTTTTACTTTTTTAAAAGAACAAACATATATTCTCAGAGTTATATTCTGCAGATTTGCAGAGAATAAAAGAGATTCTGGCAGTAGCAAAAAAAAACCCCACTGTTTAACATTGAAGAGCTCCTTCTAATTTATGCCTGCTGTACTCTCAGTACACTGAACTCCCTAAGATCAATGTTATATTTAAAAAATCAAGATTTTAATCAAGTCATTAGAAGGGGAAATCAGCTGTGAACTCTGGGAAGGTGGAGAATAAGGAACAAATTATATCTGTGCTCTGAAGGTTATCTATTTTAGACCTCTGACACACACCTCTGTCACTAGTATAGGAAACACCCAGTCCAGGCTTCCTGGGCCCAGGAATAATAAATTGGGACCCAGTAGGACTACTCCTTCATTTGCAAACAGAATGCTCACACAGGTCCTCACCAGACCTTGAGGCCTGCTCAGAGAGGAGTGGGGACATTTCCCATCCTACTGGTGTCACTGGGGAGACACAAAAGACTTTGAATTGAGTTGCGCAAGAATGATCCCAAAGCAATCTGTTTCCAGCTGGCACCACTGAGCAGAGATTTTCCTGGTCCCTGCTGCAGGTGAAGGGCACATGGACAGTTCCTGAGAACCAGATGCAACAGGGTCTGCAGTAAGTCTTAAGACCAGCCCGCTTGACGTGACAAACCTAACTTCAACTTCTGTGTTTCATTCACAGGGTTTTTTACAAGATAATAGTTTGCCTTCCTGCTTCCTTCATGCATGTCATGAACCGTGTGCAAGACCCTTGTCCTTCCAGCTGTTCATCCTTATCTGTCCTGCCATCCTGCAACTGTCTAACAAGCTTCAAAGGGTTAAGTTTCTCCCATTCACAGTATCAAGGACAGCAGTAACAACTTTACTAGCCCTCTCAGACTTCTCGACATTACCAAATGGCAGCATTAACCCAAATAACCCAAAATGGTTAGGACATGCGTAAAATAGTGCATGATTAAAAATTCTGACCCTGACACAAGAGAACACAAAATGAAAACTGCAAAATCAACTGAGAAAGAACTACATAATATCACGTAATGGTTAACAAGCTGCAGTTGTTCTGCCCCTAAGACACTGAAGGGTTTGGTATCCCAACCCAGCCTGTGCAGTGATACACCACCCCTTCCTTACTCATGAAAAGGTGCAAGGTCTTAGTCTTTATTCTTTGCTAACAAAGCCAAATACTAAGAAGGTGACAAATTTCCACTTAACCTCTCTTGAGGACTTTGTAAGTCATATCAGCTGGTGCTTTTTGCTAAGAGACAGTAATGCTTTATTACTTACCAGGGGAATGCCCACATGTATTTTATTTCTTGAGAAAGTGTTATTTAGAAGAAACATACCAAAGTAAATCCTGGTGATCCCAAATATTTTCATCTACGCATTTATATGATTTAAGAACTTTATCCTTTAAAGGCCTTTTAGAGACCTGAGACAAAACCAATCACTATCCATAGCCATGTAATCTTGCCTCACAGGTTTTTAGTGACCACACTGGCAAAACTTCATTACTTCAAGCTAAGAAAGTAAGAGCAGCAAAGGGCAGCATTGTATGAGCAATGTAATTTGCAGCCTGTATTGTTGCTGTACAACATCCAGAAGATCCAGTATCAAATTTAAGCTCACTCTGCTGAGTAAAAGGTTGTCTTTCTGAGCTGTCACTATACAGTGTCTTTGTTCCTTAAGAGTCCCAGTTCCTTCCAGCCCTGAGATATGGTCAGTGATTTATACAGCTCTTCTGTGTTCAAGGAGCTCCCGATCCTGGGAAAGGCCATGATGAGTAACCTCATGAAATTAAGGGAAAATGCTCTTTTACTATCCAGCTACTGCCATGCTTTAGCAACACACACATACACACACATGCACTCACACACCTGCACATGAAAAGGGTCCAGGACTACTTACTAGTTTGGTTGGACTACTTACTAGTTTACTTGACATACTCAAAGTAATTGGTAATTGTCCTGTAGATAATCTTCAGAACAACCCAAAAGGGAATAGGAAAAAGCAACTAAAATGAGCAATTGCTTCTGAATAACTGTATCAATACCCCAAATAGGCCTCTCAAGTAAAAGGTTCTCAATGTCACTCACAAAATAGCTTAGCAGCTTTTAAGATGGCATGGAAACCGAAAACAATAGCTTAATTACATCCCTCTGAGACACTCTTCATCAATGACATAAAAAGTCTCACAGTTTATCTCAAAAAAAAACATTAGAATAAATTGTACATTTCCTGTCAGCTGGCAAACAGGTCAGTGTTACTGCAATAACTAGAGTGACACTTGTAAAAGTTACTGGTATGCATCTGCAGAGTCTCCAGATTTTTCTTCCAGCAGCTTCTTAAATATCTACTTTAAAACTTCACTGAATATCAGCTTATACTGTTCTCATGCAACTGCTCATCTTGAAATATTTTAGTGGGAAAATCACATTATAAATTCTGTACCTGTGGACTATACATGCTGATTATCCCAAATAAACATTGCATTTTGTGGGCTTTTGTGGATACAGAAATTGCATATAAAATAACTGTAGTGACCAGACCATCACTCTGGTGCCAAAAGTACATCCTTTGAAAAAATATCATCTCTTGGTCATCATACTTGAAGCATGTCACTGCCTTAGGTTATGTAACTTGATCAGTTACAAATAAATAAATGGGATTTGAAAGACTTTGTACAAGGAGCGAAGCAGGCTTCAGGGAATGACTATTTTTTTTCATTTTTTTTTCACATAAACATGTATCTCAGCCTTCATCTGTTATTTTAAAAACAGCATTACAATGCTCCAGATGTTGTTAACAGTATGCAGATGCTAATGCCCCTTTATCTCTCTTAGCGGTTTTACAGCAACTAACAAGACAATAACTCCTTGTCTGAAAATAAGATGAAAAACACTCTTTGCTAAAAATGTTCCATTTTTTCCAGACTTTTCAGTACCAAAAAGATCATCACAGCAACAGAGCAAACCTCAACCCCTTCCTATGACTGCTAAACACATTATAAAGTACTTCCTAAATTACTTGCAATGACAAGCCTACACATATGCATCAGCTCCAGTCCCACGAAGACACCCAACCGCATACCCACCGCTGGATCCCGCCCTACATCTTCTGGGTGAAACATTGCTGCGAAGACAGGGACCACACTGATGCTTCCAGAAATCACTGGCAGCCCAGCTGGGAAAGGCAGTAGGAGACACAACTGTCCTAGCAATCCTGTGGCAGCACTGACTGCGTCTGAAACTGCGAGACAAGTCACAGCTGAAACACAACAGGAAAATCTCCCCTACAATTGCAGGAAAACCTGCTCCACCTAACCGCCTCCGCCAGGATCTGTGCTCCCAAAGCCAGCCCTTCGTGCTGCACCCATGGTAAAACACCTCCTCTCCCTTCCAAGGGCCAGCTCTGGTAGGGTGAGAAGGCAGGAAGAAATGGATCCTCTTGCAGAGCACCCCAGGAACCCACCCACCGGCTGTGGTGGGACAGTGCTGGCTTGTATCTGGGTGAGGGTGAGCTCGGCCCTGGTGCAGGCAGCACCCAGTCCTGTAACAGGAGGTTGGCTTGGGCTGTCCAGGAGGACACTGATTCCAGAATGGCAAAACTCTGCATGACGTACCTGTGGCAAATAATTACTGTACTTCTTTTTTACTGTTTTCCCCAAATACTACTCAAAAATATAACAGCGTAATGTCCAGCAGGAGTTTGCCAAGTGGGGACAGTCTGAGAGAGCATAGCACCTAATGGAAAGACTTCTATTTCGACAAACACTGTGGAGACCCCAGTTTCTGAAATTCATCAGGTGAAACAAAAGATGACAGCAGTAGTTTAAATTACTTATTTATTTTAATTTTAGGTAAACTTGCATGTAAGCAGCAAACAGCAACAAAACACTGCAAATGCTTTAGCAAAGTGCCCGAGAGGAATCCTGACTGAAGTTGTACCAGACATTTGGTCTTCAACAAAGGTGTTAAAACAATCACACAAAGTAGAAACAGCAGGAAAGAATTGTTTCCTTGTGTTCTCCGTTTTTCATGTTGCCATGCCCTCTTTTATACAATGGTAACACAACAACGTGAAACAAAACATACCTCAGACAACTGAGCATAAGGTTGCAAATCCACACTCATCTGGTTTTTCTTCAGGCAAAGAACCTGCACTTTGTTCTCTTCAAAGCAATAAACAACTGTTGTGATTATTTAATTTCCTATTCATTTCATTTCTTTGAAACAAAAGACCAGAGCCCTCATACAAATGCACATTCTTCATAAGGCTTTTAAAGCTTTCTACTGGCAATGTCTGCAATGTCTGTTATCTTGTGTATAGAATAGCAGCTCCTTATAGGTGAACTGAGCATGCAGAAAGCAAGACAGATGTGCCGTGGCATTACAATTAGTGGAACTCTTTTCCATGATATTAAATGTCCATGGAAAACCTATAGACAACTCAAGTTATAAGCAGCCCAGTAGGGGCCATAGCACAAGCCTGAGCTGGAAGAATTTTAGATTCCTCAACTCATATCCTGTCCTTGATATCTCATTAAACACCATCATACAGTTTCTTTGGACTGTCCCTCCAGCCATGCTGGCTTGTACTCATCCAGACACATTCGGGATCAACCAGTCCAAACGATTCTCTGATTCTGGGATTAGGAGATGTTGCCTACTGTGGGTTGTCCACATTATAGCTAGCCTGAGTTTTTCATGCCCTTTGCTTGCAGACAACCAGCCACAGTGTAAAAGAGTTTCAATGAACAAATATTTTTTATATTTAAACCTTCTTAATCATAAAACCGATGCAAAATAATTGAAATAATCTTAATTCTACCAATATATCTGCCTTGATTTTTGCATGTGCTTCTTCAGTTTGAAGGTAACATTGCATGTGTTACAACAGATAACACTGGAAGGAGCTTCAGAACTCAAAGCTGAGTATGTCTAATGTGATGGTTTGTCAGGAAGGGCTTCAGTGTACTTTCACGGCTTATACACACATATGCATATATACATATGTATGCACATATACACTTGTGCAAATAAATTACAAGTTCAAACCCATGGCCTCAAAAACTTGTATTTGTGCCACTCATTATGCCATCTTGTTTGAGTTATCATTCAAAAATCTCAGCCTAAGATAAAGAATGCATCCAACAAATACCTCTACCTCACTAATCTCCCTTCTTTCACTTTCTGAACTCATGTGTGAAGTATAAAATAGATGCATTCCAGTCTTCCTCCTCTGCAATACCTATTCAAATTCATGAAAGCCCCAATAGACAGGTCTCTGGACATGGAATTAGATTCTCATATAGCAGAAGGACCAAGAGATATCACTGAATATAATCAAATTATCACTGTTTAACAAGATACCAACTTTAGAGTTCAAAACCAAGACAGATATGTGTTTGCATACTTATGATACCCACAAAGAGCTTTGGTAAATCTTACTAAGGAAACAAAAGATAGCTCCTTTCTGCTGAAAGTTATCACCTTCACCCAGAACCAGTGGATTAAGTGCTAAACCACATGCTTTTGTGTTTCTTTGCACGGTACTAACTACAACTTACTTAAGGTGTATATGGTTGCGGTAAGTTACAGCAGGGAAAAGAAGCAGATAGCTAGTAAGAGTAATTTCTTAAACTATGTCCAAAAGATTCAGTATATTTCAACTGGCAATGTCTCCAGCTCAAACAGGCCAGGACGAAATTCTGTCAAAGGCTATGAGCTCATATATTACTAGATAAATATGTTACTGTATCTAAATTTAACATAGCTTAAGGCTCAGATCCATCTACTTAGCCACTATAAAGTTATTCTTTATGTGTGAGTTCAGAAACTATGTATTTTTGATGTCAGTCACAAGAATGCACCTATTTGCTGTGCAGCCACTGTTTCTGGTGAATTCAGCATCAGCTCTGCATAGTAGGTCAGTGTGATCCTGCTGCTTAAGGAAGTGTCAAGTATCATGCTTCTTATTCTGTGTCCCTCATGGTTGTGCTGTATAGCAACATAGTGTTATTCTCCTTACAATGCTCCTTGCAATCAAGACACAGCACCTTAGGAGCTGAAGCAGATCAACAGTAGGAGAGAAACAAGCAGGTGCCCAGTTAGGTTACAAGAAATCCTATTTCCGCAAAACATCCAAAGTTCTAGAAAAAGATAATACCAGGACTGACTGGAAGAAGCAACTTAGATGGGGCACAAAGCCACAGTCCAGTGTCACTCCTGAAATTCACTGACCCACAAGCCTCCAGTACAGATTTTTATTAGGTTTGGTTGTGTCACTAATAATTCAAGCAGAAAAAATACCTTGGAAAAAAGAGTTGGACTTTGATATTGGTCCAGATGTAATTTAAGAAAGCTAGAAAGTAAGGTTTTTTTCCTTGCTGGTTTGGAAATTTTAATATGCAGTTTCCAAAATCTCATTTTTACTGCTTTGCCATCTGGTCACAACAGAGAATTCTCTATGCCACTTATTCAATGTGTAGAGCAGAAATACAGGAATACAGTCTTTCTCTTAAAGTTAATTACTTGTGGAATTTTATTCTATCTTATTTTGATGTCCAGGGGGCATACATTTTCAGACAGATAGGTGCTGCTGCTAGGCACATACTCCAAACAATCAGTCCACTGTCTATGGAAAGCAGATGCCATGGTGTAGTATAATGAGATCATAGCGGAGCTGTAATATTAACGAATGGAACATACATGCTAATATGTCTGCAGTTTGTAACTTTCTCACAGGCAAGCATAATCACATAAATTACTTATTCTGTACAGCTAATCATAGGATTTTATGATGAAGAAAACCAACAACAGTGGATTGGTTAAAAATAGTATCTTTCCACTCTTCTTTTGCCATATGGTCAGTCAGCACAGAAGGGCTGATCCAAATGACATTTGCAACACATTTTTACTGAACAGGGACAGAGTTAGAGCAGCCTCATCACTGTTCTGAGCAGCATGTCAGAGACACAGAGTTTTCCTGCTCTGGGCAAATACCTTCAGTACATTTCTGATTAGTCACATCCTCTGCTCAATCCAAGTAAAACAAGTGGGGAAAATACAGATGCTCCTGCCTTTTAGTCAGCATGTGCACCTTGCAATTCTCTTTGAACACTAAGGACATAAAAGGAAGAAAAAAGGAGTCTAGCTTTTCGGAAAAATTAGGAAATGTCACATCACCAAGAGCAACTCATGTAGTAGAACATGAACGGCTTCCTAATATGAATTTTTTTCATACGAATGCCGAGTACTAATTCTCCCTGAAGTAGTTGTTTAATACTAATTGCTCTTTGATCTAGAACCCCCTCTGTTGTCTCATTGATGGAACTCTTAAGACAATGATGGGTGAATGTATGCAGGTATGCCATTTCCCCTCTAACGCTTCACTTTCCTTTTACAACACTGTTTAAGTATCATTTGAATTTGGCACAATAAGCCATACTATATATGACCCATCCTTAAGACTCTTTGGAAAAAGGCAAACTGTAATTTCAACAGCAACATATGATTCTGAAATACTTTATGCCTTGCTGGAGGAGAAACGTGCAGTATTGATTCATACTTGATAAATAGATTATGACCTGCTCCATCGAATATCATTTCCCCAATTCAAACAAGAGTATCTTTCTAAATCTCAAAGTAAGCCACGAATGGAAAACCCCCTTGTTGACAACGTACAGCAGCTGCTTGTGAACTTGGGGGTAGGTGAGGCGAGGAAAAGGAAAATGAAAAGCCCATTTCTCTGCTACACAGAACTTTTACAATTCTCTGCCATCAATGAAGCCTTTTGCTCAGTGCTGCATTTTGGGTTTTGGATAGAGAAAGAGAAGATGAATTACTCTGTTCTAAATTGTTAGTTTAACAATACAACACTGAACTAATCTGACCCCTTGAAGGACATTGAGGGAATGATCAGAGCCGGAGTATGAAAATTTCAGTAGGACCAACTCTTCAAATAAGATTTGAAGTGTGCAAGGATATGCCTAAAAACAGGGGGAAAAGGATAAAACCAACACAGCCAAAAGCAAAGGAACTTGATTGTTTTTATGTCTTCTCCTGCAGTGTATCCTAAAGGATTGTTTGCCTTTTCAAATTCATCATACGGAACAGGCTTTGTACTGAAAAGATAAGAAAATTTCCTTTGTTGTTAACTGGTTTTTACCAGTACAATGACAAAACAAACTTAGGCTGACACTTAGTAAACATGAAGCTTGACCTTTTTAAAGACATCTTCTGAACTCACAGTCTCTGCTGTAGTACTTGAACAAGCAATTAATTCTAAATGGTGAAGAGGACATTCAGATCTAAAATCTAGAAAGCCTAGAGTTTGGAAGGTTTAGAGTTCAGTCTAAATTCTGAGACTCATGGATATATCTAAATGCCCATAATTATTTTTTCTTTTTACCATAACAGGCAGATGAGTGTATATCTGGAGATGCTTCACAAAGAGGATATCTGATTATGCTTTACCGCTATGTGATCTGATTCAGAAAACTAGTATGTAAATATCACTTTAACAAACTTGAGAAACACTGCCTGAATCTGGTCATGTTTTTTATACAGTGACCACAAGGAACTGTATGAGAAAAGCTGTTAAAATTTAATTTAATTTAAATTTATTTTCTTAAGCATTGAAATATAACCCTTAGTCTCACAGGAAGATTATGTGGTATTCATGAGTAATAGTATGAATCTACAATTCCAGTAATTACAAGGGTATTTTAGCCTCACACCCAGCTCTCAGTTTTGCTGAAGACAACAGTGATGTTTCAATGTTCAAAATCGAAAAGCAAGCTGCCCAAAGGGCTCTGCAAACACTGTCTCAATGCTCAGTAAGGAACAATCAGTATTCTTATGCCCAAATGTCTTGATAAGTACCAAACTGTCTTTAGTCTTTGCTTTTAAGCCACCACCCTTTCTGAAAAAGATGCAAGTTTGAGTCACATAAGGAATACAGAATCAGGCAAAGGTTTCTTCTAAAACATTACATTTTGTTCAAAATTCCGGAAAAGATACAGAAAAGTGATCAAGACCAGTAGACATAAAACATCCTTATTAAACTTGATGTTAACACGTAATATGTTATCTTTACTGACTCAGACACTGTATGTACAAGCAAGTGCAACTACATTTCTCTTTGACATATATACTTCCTGTAGGTTACACTTTGTCCTGTAGAAACTGATGTATTCCCAAGAAACTACACAATAATTTGGAAGAACATAGCTTGCTCTATTACCAAACTATTACTGTAATTACAAACTGAGGACTGCATACCAGAATCTAACACTTGCATATTAATAAAATGTTGCTACAAATGATCTGCAGAGTCATGTCATAATATTCTTTCTCATTTGCATGCACAAGTGTGAACTGCAGCTAAAACTTCAGTTCTGTTTCCGACTAAAGCCACAGTTCAACAGCTTTCTTACGAAGGGAATATCTTCTTACAGGAAACAATAGTGGCAATTGCTCTGCAGACACTAAGAAACAGCACCAGACACATGAATTTCTTCAGAACACTAAAAAATGTTAAGTATATAGACAAATACTTAGAGGATTAGAACCAAAGCAAGTGTATGCTAATGAAATAATCTTCAGTCTTGAAGGCATGTCTTGTTTTCCAGTGATATTCCTATATTCACTGTACCAGTATATTTTAAAAGCAATGAGGACCACTAGCAAGTTGAAACAGTCTTGAAATGTATTAGTAAAAGAAAGATGTTCCTTTTAGTAAAGAACATTAACTCATGAAAAACAAAGCAACGCATCAGAGAACACAAATCCTTATTTCTCAGCACAGGGCCTGTGAAGTGAATTAAGTGGCCTTTGCATATGCCAAGACTGCAGGATAGAGACCCTTGATGTGTATGGAAACATATACACTCTTATGTGAAGAAATATAACTATTTACAAATGCAAGTGTGTAAAATAGGATTATGGGTATTCAGTGTTCTCAACGGAAAGAAAATTGCTTAAACATAAAAATTATATACTTAGTCTACACTTAGTTCACAGACTGATTCCTCCTGTAACCTCACATAAGATGAATTTAAACGCAGATCTCCAGAGACTGCTAAAGAAAACATCTCCACAAAGGCAGGCCTTGCTGATTATGCTTGATTTATGTGTTGATTCATGGGTTTATTAATACTCAAAAAAAATATGAATCACTGTAATGTATTATTTTTATAGGCACTACTGACCTGTTCATCTGATTTCTCCTCCAAAAACAAAAGAGACAATTCATAAACCAATATGGATTGCATAGAGTTTCTTAAAAAGTTCAAGTTTTAATTAATGAGTTACTAGAGCTACGAGCACTTGCTAAACATAGAGCTCTAATTAATTCCATCAATCACTCTTCCTCTAAGTACTCGTGATTTGCAAGAAACTAAATAAGCACCAATCTTGAACAACAGAGCAACCATTTTTTTTTCCTATTTATTATTAAGTCTCTAATTATCTGTCAACTTTCCTCTTGTGTCATACTCCTTATTTTCTTGTCAGTGTCTTCATCAGGGTGGTGCACCTGCATCCAGGCAGAAAAAACACAGCTCATTGCCAAATTTCAGATTAAATACTCATGCAAGTATTCTCTCCCATCAGCCTGAAAGAAGTGCCTGTCACTCAAGTTGTAGGTTATCCAGAGCCTCTGCAGTTCTCAGTATCACTATCACTGTAGTCTATGTAAAAGAGTTTTTCCCAAAAGTGATGCTGGCAAACAGACAAAGAAAGAACTACAATATAGTTGCCTTTCTGTTCTTCCTCAAAGGAATCTCCTGCTACTGCACCCTCCCATAAAATACAACACAACTAAAAGCATGGTAGGAAACAGGGCATTTAGTCTCAAACAAGAGAAAAGGAAAAAGCTTAAATAACAACAAAGTCTAGCAGGAAAACCAAAGAAGAAAAACTCCAGTAGTGACTTCCAGGTCTTCAGCATGAAATTTTTCAGGCTGAAAGGAATGACAAAGTTCTCTAACTGGTAGAGGTGTTAAACCCCTAGATGAGATGAAAAGGTCATCACACAGTCAACTATATGTTTCAAAAGCTCATACAAGATTGGTAATGTACCACAGAGAATACCAACGGAGAATAATACATATTGCAGCTATCAATTTTAATCTCCTTGAACCTCAGATTTTTAAACAGACACACTGTTTCATAGGAAACAATGCCATTAGATTAACCCAATATTTCCCTTCACAGTTGCCATAACCCATAGAAAATGGGTGAGCTAAAAGGAAACTAAGGAACAAGCCAGTTACTGACTGAACCTCTCCCAGGAATACCCACTCTGCTGCTGGTGATAGGCAGCCAGGCAGCCATCCATGTGACCATCTTACATCAGTTACTCCTTTGAGAGCATTTTAATACTTTGGCCTTTCATAATATACCACTGCAATGAGATCCACAGTTAAGCTTTGGGACTGCTGAACAATAATTTCAGAAAAAGAAAAAAGAAATACAACGCCTACCAGTGCTTTACAGACTGATGTTTCACAGAATCGGGATCTTGATTCTATGATATTATTTTACTTACCTGAAATGAAGTATTGAATTTGCAACATTTATTTGCCACAGCTATCATCAGTTTATGCTACCTAGCTCTCTTTAGATCAAATATACAAAGCACAAGTCCCTTGAAAACAGAAAGTTACTGGGCTGCAAAGAATGGATTGCAAAGGTCGGGTTATTCTTTAGCCATGTTTGTTGACTTAGCTCAATTTTCAGTTGCCAGTAGAGACAGCCGCTACGCTGTGCAATTTTCCTCTCCACTTGTCAGTCCTGTATATATTATCAGCTCAGGAATGCAATAACTTCTTTTCTTCTCTTTTTCTTTCCTACCTTCTTAATCTAATTAATGCCAACCAGAATAAATGTGTCTTTGTGAACTAGTCAGACATAGTAGCGGCTCCTCTGGGCAGCTGCTCCAGGTGGTAGTTTGTGCCCCTCCATATTTCACAAAGCAACCAAACAGGTTCAGCAACATCTGACATCTGAGCGTGACTTGGGGGAAGGGGGGCGGGACAGGAAAGAAAAAGAAAAGGACAGACAAAAGGCCTAACAACCCACCTCTGGATTACTTCGCACTAACTTCTATGAATCTGTTATAAATTGATGATCATGATAATTTTTGTTTAACAATGAGAGACTAATTACTTTCTTTTTTCTGTAAAAAAACCCAAAAGGAATCTGCTCAAAGCTTTACTAAGTGCACTGTGGCCATAATTCAACAGCAGCCAGCCTACAGGGACTTCTTTTCTGGGAAACCAATCTGGCTGGCAGATAACTTCCCCTGACAGGAGACTTACTGTATTAGTCTTAAAACCACAGACTCTTATAGTAGATGTAAGAATATAAATGTCACATTTTCTCACTACCTTTGTTTTCTGCTGGATCAATCTAATATTAGCTTCTGCTCGCATTTGTCCTAGATGAGAAAATCCCTCTAGCAGAACACAAACACTCATCACTTCCCTTCCAGCCACAAGAAATGATGAAAAGGTATTGTATTAACCTAAGATGCTGGAGAAAAGAAGTAGCTAAGGTATGCCAGAAAGAACACTTTGCTGCCACTGGAAGTTAGAATAAATCAGTTATATCCTGTGAGATTAATGTGGTAACAGCTCTGCTTCTCCACTCTGCTTTACAGTTGTTTTCTGCTCCTTCCAAGTTTCTCATCAGCACAGAGATCCACACCCAAAATAGCATCAGAATCATCACCTGCCATGGAGTCATACCTGAAATATAAATCCATACTTTGATCCATTCAATTCATGATTACTGTATTTCTTGCAGCTTCTTTTACAATTTTCAGTTAGGAAAAGACAACTTCAGTCATCTCTAATGCCACAGACAGGATGAACCAAATAGCATGGGGCTGACTATACTGTCAAGAAACCAGTTTGAGAAAGGGCAAATGGGGCAACGGGCTGACTAAATGGGGCAGGCAGGTTTCCTGTGTCAAAGAACTAATAGATATAAGTTCCTCTAGACATGACTGAAAATAAGGCTTTGTTTTTAGCTATTAAACAGCTAGACAAAATTTTAGCCCGCTGGTTAAGGTATCTAGAAAATAAGTGAAACAGGCACCCCAGGCTGGGATAAAGGGATAAATCTTCCTCTGGAGATAGATGTCCAAAATAGATAGCATGAATGTAGTTACTAACCCTTCCACTACTATTTCAGAGAAAACAAGTACAGCCAGAATGTTCTGGGTTCCTGACCTTCAGATAGCTAAATCAGTCCTCTCTGCGAGAGAGGGATGTGTGTAATTGCAGGGAACAGATAGTTTATACCCAGTTTATATCACTTCCTTCAAAGCCTGCTCAGATTCCTGGATTGCTGTTCATAAAGGATGACCCAGCACTTCTTTAAGACTTTCACAAAGGCCAAGCCTCCCCAAGCCAAGCAGAAATAGGCAAGTCTTGTTTCAATACACATTTCTGCTTTTCACTAACCATTCAAATGCATTGGAAAGACTTCCAGATACAGTGGAGAGGGGACATACCATCTTAGTGACATAAAAACACCTGCTCAAGTCAGGGGAAAAAAACTGAAGTCTGTTTTCAGTAGATTGCTTTAGCCAGTTTTGAACAGCATCTAAAATGACAATTAAAGCTGCTCTAATTTCCAGCTCATAAGAACCAAGCCTTGAAAGACAACACATAGAAGCTACTACTACTTTTTTTCTGGTCTTTCAACTCAATCAGCAACAATGCATTTGTGAAAGGCCCATATACAGGACCCTACTCGTTAAAATACTACTTTTATGATATTTTCTGCAGTACTTTCCTTTCCCTAAACTATGTGCATCTCTAGAAAATAAAGACTAGTATAAATCCCTGACAAGAAGCATGGCAGAGCTCCTGTTCAAAAGACATAAATAAGCAAGATATGAAAAACGAGGTTGCAGCAGACCTTGTCAGAGCTTCCAGCTCATCTTGAGGAGTCTATAATTCAGCACTGAACAAACACAATTCTTATAGCAGGAGGAAGATCAGATTCAGAAGTATTATTCTGAGAAAGACTCTGTGTAAAAAATTCATTTTTATATTCCTAAATGCGTAGGATACCCTGCAACTCTTGTGAAGTCTATTTCTCAGGTAGTAATATCAAATGAAAAATAAAATTGAAAAAAAAATTATAAAAAGAAAAAAATAAGTGGATCCATGAGGAACAAAAGTGATAGGATTCATTTTTCTCATCTATATTTCTAAATATAACTGTCTACCATACTCGAATGATCTTCTTTGTTGCCAGTTTAGGCTTTCTACTTCACAAGACCAGAACTTTTCTCCTTCCTTTCAAAGGAAATGAATCTGAGAGATTGAAAGAAGTAATTTATGACATGTTTTTTTCTTATACTAAAAATGTATGGTTCTTAAGGACTCCATCTGAAGTAAACTTATTGGACTAAAACCATCACCAGTATGTTAGAGAATCACAGAATTGTGTATGTTGGAAAAGACCTCTAAGATCATCTAGTCAAACCACTAACCCAGCACAGCCAAATCCACCAACAAACCACGTCCTTAAGCACTGCATGTCTTTTAAATACCTCCATAGACAGTGAATCAACCACTTCCACAGGCAGCCTGTTCCAGTGCTTGACAACTCTTTCTATGAAGAAATTTTTCCTAATACACAATCTAAACCTGCCCTAGTGCAACTTGAAGCCATTTTCTCTTGACTTTATCAGTTGGAAGAAGAGACCAACCCCAGCTCTCTAAAGCCTCCTTTCAGGTAGTTATAGAAAACAGTAAGGCCCCCACTGAGACTCCTTTTCTCCAGGCTAAACATCCCCAGCTCCCCCAGTTGCCTCTCTCCTAAGGCTTGAGCACTAGACCATTCACCAGCTCCACTGCCAGGATGCCACTGTCTTTCTTGGCCACCTGGATCTACTGATGGCTCATATTCAGTGACTGTTGAACAGCACTCCCAGGTCCTTTTCTGCCAGGCAGGTTTTCAACTACTCTTACCCAATTCTTCAGGACTTGGCACTTTGTCTTGTGCAATTGGCCTCGCCCATCGATTCAGCCTCTCCAGATCCCACCACAGAACCCTCCCACCCTCCAGCAGATCAACAGTCCTGCCCAACTTGGTGCTGTGAGAAGTGCCATCTGCAAACTGACTGAGGGTGCCCCTAATCCCCTCGTTCAGCAGATCACTGATAAAGATATCAGAACTGTTCCCAATACTGAACCCTGGGAAACACCACTGGTGATTGGCCTTCAGCTGGATGTAACTCCATTCACCACCACTCTCTGGCTCAGTCACTCAGACAGATTTTTACCCAGAGATGAGTTCATGCCATGGGCAGCCATGCCCAGGAGAAAGCTGTGGGAAACAGTGTCAAAAAGTCCAGGTAAACAGCATTCCCAGTCTTTCCCTTATCCACTAGGCGGGTCAGCTTGTCATAGGATATTAGACTGGTCAAGCAGGACCTGCCTTTCCTAAACCCATGCTGGCTGGGCCAGATCCCCTAGTTGTCCTGTATGTGCCACGTGATGGCACTAGAGATGATCTGCTGCTCCACTTGATGTTTCATTGGCACCAAGGTCACACTGACATTATCCTCTCTGCTAAAGGAGCTGCACATACCAGCCACTCAAAGATATACTCTCTGAAAAAGATGAGAAACCAAAACATTTTCCTCACATTAGCATGGATGAGATGTGTAAGTCTGAGAGATGAAATATTTCAGCAGCCATGCATGAATTCAAAAGGCCATCAGTTACTTAAATGTTTAATGCTGGAAGAAGATTTAATGCTATCCTCAGTGAATCATTTTTTGTCAGCAAGAAAACAAATGTATTTTCTCCACATTGATTTTTTAAAGTCATTTAGGAGTAATTGGTTACAAATAAGCAAACAATATAGCAATATATTTCAGAATTAGCAAATTATAAAGAAATTAGAATTACCAGGAGATGGGGAAGAATATTTTTTCCTCCATATTCACATTCAAGAATATGTTATTCTGTCACCAATGCTAATCTCCTTTGACATAAAAGAACCTGCTTTAAAAATGACACTCAACAACTGAGAAGACAGATTAAAAAGTCCACCGAGGGGTTCACCAGGAGCCCTGCTATCACTGCTAAGATTATTATTTCAGGATATACCCTATCTCATTTACAAGCTCACTTTTTTTTCCCCTCAATGCTGACTTTTGTTTTCACAATCTTGCTTTCTCTTTAGAGTAGGGATAGTGGGATAGCTCTCCTGTAAGGAACTCAGAAATTATAACAATGAGACTGACTGAGTTTACTGAAGGAAGCTTTGTTCTTTCTCTTTCCTCCGTCCTGGAGCAAGTTGAGTTTTTCCCTCTCCCACTCCTTCTTTTTGAAACTCATCAGCTCAAGCATCAATCATATATTCATAAACCCTCCTCTTCTCCACCCCCTTAACTCCCACAACCTGGCACATCAATATCCAGAAGCAATTGCCTGAATGGGTGATTTTTAATCACTATCTTGACTGACAGCATAGGGATTAATACATGGTCCATTCGAGGTAGCTTTAAGGCACATTAGCTTGCTGAAGTGCTAAACTCTAAACCTTTTTGTTCTGCTACTTCTAGTCTGTATCTCGTAAAAACCTTTATTGATGGGTGCATTGCAGAGTTTTTGATCCATACTTGGTTAAAGAAATGGAATTAACTGACACGGCATTTTTAAAAAACTACAACTGAACTTTCTTTTCAGAATGTAATAATTCAGGATGAGAAAATTCTTTTTAATAAAGAAACTTTTTTTCTGCCTTTATTACTTTAAGGCAACATTTTTGCTTATTCCTAGATCAGCTAATTGTAATTAATCAATTTATTCTTGCAGATTTTTTTACTACCCTAACATCTCTATGACAACTTTGGGATGAATCAGATAAAATAGATGATTGAAGATGTTGATCAAAGCCAGCATCACCTTAATCTAGCATAGTTTCTGTCTTGATGGCTACACCTCATTATATACCCTCTGGCTACACTGGTATCTTTATTAAGGTGAATCACTTTTCCCATAATGTGGCAAAAGTGATAAGGTCCTCCTGCTGAGAATTTCTTTTCCAGCAGTACAAAAGCTTTGCCATTTGTAATGCAGAATAGTCTATCTTCTTTGAGAATAAAGGTATCCCATCCAGTGGGGAGGATTCAACTTTGGAAAATTTCAGTAAATGTGCTGTTTAAAAGGAAGGCATTTGCTAGATTTTTTGTTTTCAAGCCAAGTTTCTACTCCATGCCTCTTTTACTCCAATTGTGCCAATGTGCCTCAAAATGAGTTCATGCTCAGCACTGCGATAAAGGTCTGACCAAGAATTCATAAACAAGAAACTAAACTGTGACCAATGAGTTCTTTCAATTGTGATCTAAATCAGATTACAACCTTTTGTTTTGCAAAGGTGAATAGGATACTGTAGACTAAACATCCAGCATCACTTACATTAAATCCCACAGGAGCAAACCGTTTTGAACTCTTTAGGAAGCGAAGCAAGTTAATACTTCATTTTGCTTTGCACTCATGCTGGGATTTTATCACACACCAGAGCACAGAGTGTCTTTAGCAGAGAAACATTGCTCCCTTCACCACTTACGTTATTGTAAATTATTTTGAAATGTTGAAGTGCTTCTACTCAAATTAAGAAATCTATTATTAAGATCTATCACTTCATATTATATTTTTACTTCGGTCATGAAGTCATCAGAATCATGATTTCCTGGAAATGGAAGGATGAAATCATGATTACTGTCCTTGCTTACACAGTCCTTGTTTTCCTGAGTGCTTTATTATGAAGTCAAACTTGGTAATTGGCTCTAGGTGGAAGCTGGGTTGGAACCTTTGTATACAATCAAAACGTGGTCAAAGTGGTTTATAACTATAAACCATGTAACTAACTACAAGGTATTATCAGCCTTTCTTTAGATGATACTTCTCTCACTTGTATGGAAAACTCAATATACCATGTGCATATAAGGAAAAGCAATAGAAAACCAAAACAATTGCTATGTGAGAGTTCCTTGAAATTACTCAACTATACAGTGAAAAATTTCAAAATCAAGTGACAGACCACAATGCTTAGAATGATTTTCACTTCCTGAAGTGAATAGTAAATTATATTCTTCAGGTCTCATAACCAAGTAAGAGGGAAGAGTGTCTGACAATGTTATGAACAGAATTATTCATGTCTATGCCGCCACTAATGGTCTGAACAGTAAAAATCAGACATTTGAAACCTGAGACATCTGTGAGTGAGTGATGTAAATTTTTCAGCTACATTTGTGTAACATCCCTCCCTTAAAATAGTCAGACAAAAAAACTCCATCTCACATACCTTCACGTTGTATTGGGAACATGGATATGCCGTCATCGTATTTCAGATGCAGAGCAAAAGGAGTTTAAAATAATATATAGGAGAGGAGAATATAAACAATTCAAAGCCTAATACTTCACCATCCACTTCAGATTCTCTGATAATTATCTTTCTTTACTTTGAGTCAGACCAATACTCAAAAGGCCACAAGGGCTTAAAAATATTTCTTCTAGTACCAGATGAAGTATACCAGATGAAATTCTGGGGACAGATTTCTTGTTTGGTACAGATCTCTCGCACATTGAGTAGTGCTTGCTCTTAGAACAAAACATTCTGAGCACACAAACTTTTAAAACATTTTCGAATATATATTTTTATTCTGCTACTTCATATATTAAAGAATGAGGGCCACCAGCCTGCTCTCCACTTAAATACTCCAGAAGCAGATGTTTGTGTATATTGAAAAAAAAGAATATTTTAAAAATAGGTAGTTTAGACATAAAGGGAAAGGTTGTCTTTTTATAGTTGATGTTATCAAGCCTCCCTTCATCTTCCCATCTGCCTTTCTCAGATGCTTGGGGAGTGGAAAGGAATTCTGTGACAATACATAGCATCTGGAACAGGCTGACTTTTCTGGGACAACCAGTGTGTGAATTGATTAGCACAGCACTGTTACAGAGAATGGATCCAATAATCACCTCTTTCCATCACAGTCCATGACAGCACAAGCACCATAGGCAAAAGCAAGGGCCTCATCACTACTACCCTCATAGGCACACAAGTCAGGAACAGGATTTGAAAAAAATACTTAAAAGCTCTTATTTAATTACATTTTACATAAAATAAATTGACTTTCACTCTTTCAGTGTGCTCCCTGGACTTAAATTCATTCAGGTTTCTGCACCGCCACAAGAATTCAACTCTTCTGTGTGAAAACTGAGGTTAAAAAGTGACATGAAAGAGTGACATGAGTGAGCGTTCACCTCAGTGAGGGTGGAAGTCAAGATGCCTACACCTTTACCAGGTTGCAAACTACATGTCCAGAGGTCAAATTCACACTAAGTCTCTCCAATCTACAGCCTGGGGCTACTGCACAACCTGTGACCACACTGTTGTTCTAGTTGCTGTTCCTTTGGCTATGGAAAGATAGCAAAGGAAACATCGAAGGATGCAAAGAGGCGAATTCCTTCACATTTTGCCAGTCTAGTGCTTGAAAACACTATTCTCTCACCACCCTCTTTGAAGATACTCCTGTGTCTGTCAAGCTGGACACAGACACACACCACTCCACACCACTACAGGCAGAAATCTGAACTAAGGCTAATTGGTGAGTTTGACATGACGTATTTTAAGTTAGAAACATGTCTAACAATTAACTAATAGTAAGGTTGGATTCCCAACTGGTGAGTTGGGGATAAGTTGTCACAAGTCACAGTTGTCCTTATAGAAGAAAATATGGACACAGAGACCTATCTGAGCTCTCAAACTGGGACCTTTGCCTTTCTGACACAGCAGTCTGAATGTATCTTGATATGATTTTTGGTTATGATATTGGTTTATAATACAGACGGGAAAATTGAAGGCAAATTTCTTTTTTTCCCCTTTCTTACTGTTATGTTTTCAAATCTGAATATGACAACATATGTTTTTATATATCCAGTTTGTGTCCAGTTTTTTTGAGGAGTAAATTCTTAGTACTCTTTTAAAAACAGATCCATTTAATACATTTTCTAGTGACCCTTGAAAATGTAGGGTGTTCTTTCTGCCCATCATCTCCAGTAAGCAAAAACAACACTGTAGTCACATAGTCAAAATATGCATTTGCAAATGCCCAGGTGTGCCATTGCCAGTGCTCAGTATGCTACCATCTCCTTCCTGAATCCAAGTTTTCTCCCTTTCATCTCCAAAATACTCAGTTAAAAATTAGAATTTGATGGATGCAGTTCTTCTAAATGATAGCCCAATTCTTTGAAGCTTTATTTTCTTCCTTGCCAGAGCTGCGCAATGGACTCCATGTTTCTCTGCAGCATAAATTTGCTTAAATTCTAAAATAAAAAGACCTTAATGGAACATAAAATGATTGCATCACTGTAGATAGCTCTTTGCTGCCAGCCATTCCTTGGAGTCTTTGCCACGCACAGTTCATTACACAGGAAATTGTTCCAGTTTCCTTGTGCCCTAGCTTCTAAGTGCTGTTCCTTCATGGATCGTAACATCTGCCTTTTTATTTCCAAATTTTAAAGTATCAAACTGCTAAACACATTTTACTATTTCTCGGAATTATGGGCATTTAATCACTACATTCAAACAGCCAAGCAGACAAGATGATATATGATGCTTGGTTGAACAGGAATACTTTTTCATCTTCTTCTCAGTGTTATGAATGCAGGAAAAACATAGGGTGTCATTTTGGAGCCTATAAAGAAAACAGCATTCAAGCATAACTTCAAAAAGAGTTTTAGCCATTGAAACCCAACAGCCGAGGGCAACAAAAATTTCCCATGGATTAAAAATTCATAGAACTGGCAAACCTTTTGTAGAGACAAGGGCTAAAGTTCATGCATTTCATAGCTTCACAAACTCCAACAACAGTGCCTTTATGTATTCCTGAGCTTTTCTATAGAAGAGATCCTTCCATGGTTAGCAGAGATAAGAAATAATGCAACACAAATACAATACTCCCATACTTCTGAGCAGTATAACATCCTAAGCACATGCATATGCTTGGTCAGCAGATACTCTGCAACTTTGGTTGAATTACAATGTTTTAGCAGGAAAGAGCTGTCTTCCACCTTGAAGAAACACTAGATGCCTTTTGCAGTTCAGCTTCCTGTTAACTATGGCAAGAAACAGCTCTGCTTGAAACGGATGCCTGGGAAGACAGACAGAAGTCTGAATAATAAGGCCCCAATAAAGGGTCTGGCAACAATGACCAGAGAGAAAGTAAAAAGGATTAGCACTATAACACTGTTTAGCATTAGTACTCCTGTCTCACAATCTGACCAAGAACAATCTTCCACCTACCAAGCCTGCCCTTCATCATTTCTACCATGCTCAGAATACCCAAATTTGTTCATGTATAATGCAACCTCCTCACTGGAGGGAGTCACACCATTGTGCCTTGTGAGCCTCTGACTGTGGCTTGCTCATTAGCTATATCTGCATTGCTAACACCCTTACTCCAGATGAGCCTGCCTTGGAAAGCAGTATTAGGGAAATGAGCAGTACAAATGCTAATTCAAGGGTATCTGTGCCCTTGCAATGCCAAAGCCACTGTACTTGCTGTATGTCTTCCTTTTAGTGTTTTAGTTCAGGTCATGAGAACATTTTTAAGTAATGTACCTATCCTCTCCACTAATCAAGCTTGGATTCACATCTCTGACTAATGCTGGAGCACAGCAAGTTTCATCTTTTCAGATGAAATAACACAGATGGATGAGCTCTAGATGAGCACTTAAAGCTGCTAATTGATATCAAGTCCTCAGGCCTTGACTATAAGGAATGAAGTATGGGAGCCAATTGTGCATAGTCTGGGTATTGGATTCTCTGCATTGATCCTTTCATTCTACTGATCTGCTACTAACTAGTCCAGTGACACTTGTTAACGTGGACACAGGCACTGAGTATGCCAAACGTTTGTCACCTTCAGAAAAATCTTAAGAATTCAGGTGTAGGCAAGTATGGGAGGTGGGGAACATGGAGTTTCAGAAACAAAATATATAGGAAAATGTAATGGAAATGAGTGGGAAAAGGCAGGAGATACTCATGACTGGAGTCCTGGTTTATGAAAATAAAAATGTGTGGTATGAAGTAGGCAACATTTCTCGCTACAGGTAAGGCTCCCACTAGGATTCCTCAAGGGTGTAATACAGGTCTCAACCATAATTACATTCTGGATGGGAGAAGTATTTTTGAAGTTAACGTGGGTTTTTTTCAATTAAATTGTCAGTTTATGTTCTCACTCAGTTCACCATGACTAAATATAATTGAGTACCACTTAAAATATGCTGTACTGTGAGTTCTGGTGAAGAAATCATCTCTCGCTGCTAGGAGACTCTAATACCACTCTGCTAACCTCTGCTGATCATGTCTTCTATAAAGGCTGAATTTCATCTCACCTGAATTTAGATCAGAAAAACAACATAAAGCAAAATTTTTCTGCCTGTCTTATACAGACATCTTTGAATGGGCTATAACAGATGTCAAGAATAACAAAGCCCACTCTAAATGACACTCAATTTTAGTTCATCTGATGAAGTGGATGTGTCCAAAATATCAAAGCCTACAGACAATAAGATTCTACTAATCCTGGGATCATTTTCTACTCAATAAACATTTCAAGAAACCAATTGATCTGATCAGTTTCAGACAGTTTTAGTGCAAAGGAGAATCTTTTGGAAGTACCTATATCCACAGACTATAAAAGGAGTCTGCAGCAAATGGGCTAAGGCATAGATAGCCCATTGCCAGTGACTATATTTTCAGAAGTCTCCCATCACAAATGTGCAGTACATCCAGAATATTTCCAGTCAAATCATTACACTTCCTGGAATGTGGTCATACATGGTTTAATCAAGATTAAAGTAGCTAATAGAGAGCATCTCGCAATATTGCCTAAAATATGACATAAATAAGAAAAAAAATCAGAATCATAGAATGGATTGGTTGAAAAGACCTTCAAGGATCATGTAGTCCAACACCCCTGCTTCTCATCCATCAGTATTTGTCGTGATCCTTTTTTAGGAGAGAAAGGACTGGCACATTCTCAGAGGGTGAAGCGAGAATGGCAGTTTATTGAGGGGAAAGGATCGCTTATATGGAGTCTGAGGGGAAGGTTCTGGAACATGGGCAGAGCATACCCATATAAGGGAAATAGGGGTGGGACAAAAACCATATAAGGGAATAAGTAGGAGGGGACTGCCATAAAAGGAAAGGGTGCATTGCACCAAACATCAGCCAATTGGCAACTGGGGTACAAATGACCAATGGGGGGGTCAGGATAAAACAACCAATCAGAACAATCATGTAATAGAACCGTAATTATTCCTAATCTAATGCAATGGATATCTGTCTAAGCTACCCGAACAATAAAAACTTTTGAAACTCATCAGGCCATCGTTCACTTTGATGGATCTTCTCTCTCTCATCAAGCACGGGTCTCTTTTTGTTCTTTTTTTCTTCATTTTCCTTCCACACAGTGTAACTCGCCAGGTGTACCCAATAAGTATTCCCAAGTCCTTTTCCTCAGGGCTGCTCTCAATCCATTCATCATTCGGTGCATATTGATGTTGGACATTGGCCTGACTTTATTAATTTCACATTGGTCCACTCCTCAAGCCTGTCAAGCTCCCTCTGGATGGTATCCCTTCCTTCATGCCTATCAAATGGGCCACTGAATTTGTTGCAAATGTTTAATTATATGCAAGTGCCTATAAATAGCTTATTTTAAATCTATGGACTATCACACTTGGATTTCCTGTAGAAGTCAGTTTTAAAACGTTTGTCTCTTATGTCAGCACAGTCTTTTGCTGACTTATTATTATTCCTGTCTTAAAAAACAAACACTTCCATTTTCACTTTTGTAAATACGATGAGAGGAGAACACAGTAAACTAAGACTACAATTGTATTTAAGGCTTACATGAGTTTTTTACTGTTTTCTTTAAAATCCCAAACCTACTGAAGATACCTTTCCTCTACATCATGCTTCATTGTGCTGTCTTAGGCCTTGCTGAAACACTACCACAGCATTCCTTCACTTACTCTGACATCTCAGACAACGGCAATGATCAATATTAATTCCAATATTTTGTATTGTTCTGCCTAGATCAAACATATGTTGCAAAATATCTTTCAGCACAACCTAAAGTCTTCCTACCACTTTTCTTCCTTAAGTAAAAGCAACCATCCCACATACCACCAGGAGGCTTCAGCTCTGTATGTCAATCCATATATACCTTGAAGATAGATTACACAGATGATAAAGATTAGTTATGCAAGGGCTTTTTTTGGCAAAAGCCTCATTGTGCAGGTCCTCCTTTATACATCTCCTCCCTTCCTTGATCTAAGTAATAAGCCACAGATATAGACCCAGATAGCTTAAAATCCAGTTAGTAAGAGAGATAAACTTGTATACACTCAAGTATTCACAAATTTCCCTCTATTTTCTTTTTCAAGTCATTTTTCAGACTGAAGTTTCTGTGTTTGTTACTGAGATTTGTTGGGGCAATTCCTGTGGTTCCTGCAGATGATCATCTCCATGATGCTCTCTACTTAACTGCAGGAAGAATTCACTGAACTTCTGGGCACTTTGGAGGTAAAATAAACAGGTACTAGAGAAGCATATATTGATTCAGCTCTCCCTGAGGTGAATAAGGGACAGAGAGTGGCTGATGTCAAAGTAGAACTAGAGGTCTATTTCATACTAATGTCTCTGTTGTTAGATTGGGAGAGCTGGGTGTCACCACTCAAACAAGATGAGTAATAAACTCCTCAGCTGCAGCATTGACACATGGAGACATGAAATTGTAACAGAGCCACAGACTGACCCAGGATTTGTCTCAGCATATTTTCATTGAAAAGATAAAGATAAACCTGCAAAATATTAAAAATACAGCTATGTACCAAACCTTTGAATTGATGCTTTAAACCACAGCCAAACTGTGGCATGGTAAACATCTGTGAATTATTTCACCCACTGAAACAAAATGCTCTGAGTCTTTGAAAAATGCGGTCAGCATATCTTAGATACTCAACGTTAAACTGATAATGCATCTAGAGTTTGGACAGAAATTCCCTGGGTCAGATTTGGGGATTTATATTGTGTTTTATGGTTCAGCCTTTCTTAGTATGAGCATAGACCACTTCCTATTATCATTTGCAATTTCCCCCAAAATAATTTCTTGTTAGTGCAAGAACAACAGCAATTTATCTTCCTCATTCTGAGTTACTCTGGAGGCTTTTATGACTTTTGATCTTTATCCATCTCCCTTAAATATTTTATGAGATACTGTGACTCATTTCATAACTTGTACAATTAGGATTTGGAAAACGGGTGTTCCTTGTACACTTCTGAGCTACTGGAATTTGTTCAGTTATTCCTATTCTCCTTATCCCTATTTCTGAAAATTCTCCTGCCTGTAAAACAAATTACTGTGGCATGAAGAGTCTATTAATTTGTACAAGTAGACCTATACCAAGATCCTTCTCATATTTCCTTCTATAAAAACTGTAGTCTTTCAACAACAACAAAATAGAGACAAAACCCCCAATTACTGCAGTTTACCTATGTGCCATTTTGCATCCTGTTTCTGAAACAAGAGTTTGCAAGGTCAACATATGTGAGCAATAACTGCTATTCAAAGTTAAGCTCTGGAAATGGTGACTGATGTGGAGCCGGGCATTCCTTTAGTTAAGGGAATTAACAACTACAGACCAGCCAAAATAAACTCAGAAATTTCCTCTGGGTGTTAATCACTCTGAGTATCGTTCTTTCCCACACACTGGGTAAAGATTCTTGACCTTCTGATTTGGAGTAAAACTACTCCTATTAATTAAATAATTTGTCCATTATCAGCTGAAGACATACATAACCTTTTCACTCAGCACAAGAAAGATCACACTAAGTAAACAAATGTCTATTGCAAATATGAGCAAATCCCCAAGCCCGCTTCATTCCTACAGAGGGTATGCCATCCTAATACCACTTAGTGCAGAACTGCACAGCCTAGCACATTAACACATATATCTTAAATCTTCCGTAGATGTCATTGCACATAACTTTCAAATGAAACAGTTCAAAGCTGGAAAAATTGATCGTCTTTTCAGCTATAATGGCTGGACTTATGCCTGGCCTGAAGTACAGCATTGTACATCTGTCCATATCATATAACCTTCTAACCGTATCTTATCTTTCATAGTATCTCTGAGCTGACATCATCAGATTTCTTTATCACAAAAACTAGCTTTTTCCATACAACTGCAGTCATGAAATTGTGTGGGAAAAGTTTCTGTTTGGGGACTAAGACTTTTGCAAAATTAAAAAACAACACGGGTTTCTTTTGTTGTCTGTTAAAAGTCAGATTGTCACTTCTGCAGGGTGAGTCTTTGTTCACACCATAGAAGACCTACAAGCTCATCAGGAATAAGGGCTTAAAAAAAAGTCTTATAACTGGAATGAAGCTCTTTTTAACAGAACCTAATGGTAAAAATTATATTCAGAATTTTTTATGTTGATGCGGTACCATAAGTTCAGCTAAAAATTTCAGAAATGCAGATGCCTAAACCTATTGGTATACTTGACCTTTTAAAGGGTTATGCGTACCTCTAGCCCTCAGGTGCAAGGTTTCAATTTCTGCTGGAAAACATTTATGTACACACAATACGTAATGACCTCAAGACTGAAAAAGGCAGAAGCCTTGCAGCTTGATCAGAAAAACAAGCCTTATATTTTAGCTGCTTTTACCGACACTAAAATATCTAACACCCCAGAATACTGCAGTATCTTTTTAAAATTCATTTGAAAGAAAAGCCTGCTAGGGAAATAGTTTTCCAGAGGATTTGTAAAACAAAACTCCATTGATCATCTCATTATACCTTTACACTGCAATGCACAAGGGCCTGTAGAAGAAGAAGTACCATTGAGAATGGTTCTTTCAAGAAGAGATAGGCCAGGCAGTTTCATGGAGAAAGAACTGGAATTCACAATGGCTGTTGTGTTTAGCCCCCTTTGTAAGCCTTTAGAGGTCTTCTTTATCCTCCTCACCTTTCTTCTTCTGCCTTCCTTCTTTTTGCCTCCAAGCTCTTGAAGTTTATGAACTATTCTTCTTTCTTGCAGCTGTGCTTGCCAAGGCAAGTTCTGTCTTTGTGCCACTTAAAAGTCCCATTTTCATTCTCAAGGTTTTCAAACAAGGTTGATTCTCTGTTTCTAAGTAAATACTGCTTCCTCTGCTTTCCTAATGCAATTTGAAGAAGAGAGTCAGTTAATCTTTTCTTTCTCTGCAGGCTCCTCTTGGTCTCCTCTCTCACATAGTTGTTTTCCCTCTGGGCTTCTCTCTGTCCCTCTTTACTGTACTTTATTTTCTGAGTAACATAGTCTAGTCTCAGGAATGCACCCTGATATTTTAAGATGTACTGCTCTCAAGAAAAATAGAGCTGCTTCCCTTTTCCTGCTGTTATGCAGGAAGAGCACACAAACAGCCAGAGTTGTCCCTTTCTTTTTCTTTCTCTTTCCCTTCCTCTACAACAGAAAAGCAAACCTGTTTAGTCATCCCATGGCACAGCACCAACCAATGGCACAAACATCTGCCACAAGATGTTCAGAAAGACTAAAATATATTTTCAGTCTCAGGATTGTCAAGAAAAATTTGCAATTCTAACTCAATGCTAGAAGGAAGGGAAGAGAGGAAATGAGAGGGGACAAACGTGCTATCATCTTTCTTCTTCTTTGTCAAGCTCAAACTTCCAGCTGCACGTTGACAGGGCCAGGAGTCCTAGGTTAGAAAAGTCTACCTCTCTGATGAGGTTAAATGCATATATGAAAAATGGAGAGGGATTGAGATGGCAGAAATTTCCCTTCTTTTTCAATACACCCCTCTCTTCTCCCGAGTTTACCCCACAATTCTGTGAGGTATAGTGTTGTCCAGATAGCTGAGGAAGGAGCAGGTCAAAAAACAGGGGACAGCAAAGTGAGGAGCAGTAATAGAAAACTTAGAGCAGTGTCACATGGGGTGCAACAAGGCTTGATATAAAGAGCTAAAAAAATCATTGGACTAAGAAGATGTACTGGAATTAGCCTGAAAGCTCAAGGGAACATTAGGCAAAAAATCAGCACCATTGGTTATTAGTCTCTGTTGATGCATACGTACATCATCAGCTCAAGACAAACTGGGAAATAAAGTGCATTTCTCCACAAATCTGTTTGCTCCAGTAACAGTTTCCAGATTTTCTAGACTAAAACAACACAATCTGTCTTCCTAAAGCTAACTCTTCTACAGTATTTACATCTATAAATGCACAGAAACAGACAACAGAAACAGTCAAGGAAACAGACAAATTAGACAAGATCCATGAACTAATACTCCAGGATTTCTGGTCCAGAAACAACTTGTTTGAGAAACAAGCCTTTTGTGGGCAATCATGCAATGAGATGAAGTTAAACAGGAAAAGGTTTGGGCTTTGTTTTTGTTATGTTGGTCAGGAAGCCCCTCTTGGAGGCTGTAAAGTAACTTTATCAACACAGCCATAACGTGAGCTTTAACAAAGATAAATGTAACGTCCTGCACTTGGAAAGAAGTAATCCCAAGCAGGAGCACAAGCTGGTGACTGATGGCCTGGAGGAGCAGCTCTGCTGCAAGGGACCTGGGGGTGGTGGCAGGCAGTGAACTGAATAGGACCTAAAGGTGTGTCCCGACAGGAAAGGTGGCCAGCAGCCTCCTGGGCTGCACCAGCAAGAGTACAGTCAGTAACTCAAGACCTGTGACTATTTCAGTCTACTTGGCATTTACAAGACCACACCTGGAAGACTGTGACCAGTTGTGGTCCCCTCAGATGGAGAAGTTGAGAAGGGTCCAGCAAAGGCCACTGAGATTATTAGGGGGTTGGCACATTTGGCACAGGAAGAAAGGTTGAAGGAAGCAGGTTTACTCAGCCTGGAAAACAAAAGTTTAAAAGGGGATCTAACAACACTTCTTGAATATCTAAACAGTTAGATATAAAGAAAATAGAGATACTCTCTTGACAAGGATGCCTGCTGACAGAACAAAAGGCAGTGGGCATGAGCTGCTTTGACGCAAATAAGAAAAAACATAAGAAAAAAAAATCTTCCCCATTAGAGCAACTGGAGATTGGAAGAAGCTGCCCAGGGAAGCAGTGGACTTTCATGTGCTGGAAATGCTCAAGATTTTTTGAGCAAGTTGCTGTAGTGACCTGTTTTGAAGAGAAAGTTGGACCAGATAATCTCCAGAGTACAATTAGAAATTTCTATGGATCCCTATTCATGCACACTCTTGCCAGCTATGTGAATCATGTTGTCAGCCCACAATCACCTTCTCCCTCAAGCATGAGGCTTCTGCTACTCTGGGAATATGTGTTATTTGTTTCCAGTCATTGCTAATCTTTCATAAGCAGTTTACACTTTAATTCTCTTAAAAGGCAGGAGGCATACGGGAGGCAATAGCAGACTTCTCCCCTGACAGTTTCTTTTGCAGTCAAGACATTCAAGGAGAGTTATATTGTGGGAGGATTTTTTTAACCTTCAGTAACAAGGCTTAATTAGGGATCAAGAGCAAATGTTATAGCACAGAAGAGGCACCTCTGAACACTCATTCATATTGGGCTTTTGTTCCAATTAAGCTGGTTAACAAGGGATGTAAGAGCATTTGCATCTGAAGTATACTCAAAGACTTCAGATAGCTATTACAATTTTAAATTTTACTTGAGCTGAAAAATCTGAGTAAGCAGGACCTTTTGAAGATTAGATGTGTTTGTGAAGAAATGGTGAGGAAGTTCTACAGCGCTTACTTAGCTCATTAAAATCTTTCAACACTGTGAGGAACAAGCTCTTGCTAAAACTCAAGAATAAATTTCTTAGTATTCAAGAAAATAGGAATTAAGATAAATATTATTACAAAAAAAACTAATCAGGAAAAAAAGCCTGGTTTTGGTCTCACACCGTCACCTGATCTGTTCAGCATTTGCCGCAAAGGTGCAAATTTACTCAGATATGTACTTGAACAACTACAATAACCTCCCCAATAGCACTGACTGCAGCAGAAGCAAAACCAGACTTCAGAGCTGCCCATTTTGGATCAAGAAAGGCAAAGAAGTAAAAGCTGCAACTTTTCAATTACTCTACACTGGTTAAACACAAGTCAGGAGCATAGTTGTGAGAGGGTAAGTAAAGCTAAGGAAGAGACGGAGCTTTCTTTCGCTAGCACTTACCAAAATACTGTAACACCAATAGATTACTTTCCATCAGAGCGAAGAACAGTAACATTTCATCCTCTGGTTTTTCCCTGATGTACAATAATTTGAGTCCTGGCAAACACAGTCTTGCCTTACAAGTCCAGATGGTAGCAGAGGAAAAAAAATGGTGTAAACATAAATATGAAGGAAAGCCTCTGTGTTTTTGTCAAAAACTAAAGAAACCACCTCAGTTTTTCTAAAAGAAATACTGATGACTTCACATGAGACTTACCTTTCAGGGAAGTATATGGCATGATTCCTTTAAGCCACTCTATTTCACAAAAGCATCTTAGGTAAAGTTAAAAATGCTGGTTTGTAGCAATTAAAAACCTCTACCAGAAAGGTGCACATACCTATATGAATTACCCCAGGCATTCAGTATTCATGGACTTTAATGTCCTTTACATGCGAAACAGACAAAATACTTCTCAGAATTTGTAGCTTAATTTTGCTGTAACTAAATTTACTCCTTTTTGTTGCACAAAGGACATATAGAAAAAGGAAGCCTGTTACAGGAGTTTTTTGTTTTGTATTAGTTTTCCCAGATCTCCATAGAATTAGCCTGAAGGATCCTCTTAGAGCGCAAGTAAATATATATAAAATATTAGGACAACACTGCAAAGCAGAAAGGATGTTAAATTGCTCATCCAAGGAGATGACATAACAAATACTGACATAATTTCCAAGCAGCAAAGCAAAACTAGGTCAAATCACATTGACCTATCTAACATAATAAGCCCTTTTTTTTCAGATTTTTACAATGTAGACTGTGTCTGCAGGCATTAATGTCCCCTGTTATCAATGTATAGTGTTGTCATTCTGCTTTAATGTCTTATCACTATGTTGTGTTAATTAGACCAAAACAATACAGTGCACTTTTGAACTGCTTAACTCCCAGTTTGAAATCTCTGTGTAAACTATAATTCTGAGATTTTCCAGTTAGAAATTAAGTCATTAACCCTTTATTTCAGTAGGTGCTACCAAGGCTGGTGAGATAGCATGAATTTTCATACAGGTCAAAACATAAGTTTCCTAAATTGCTCAAAACCAAGGTCCACATAGCTGACATCTCTCAGCAAGCCAAATGCACATTAATTTCAATGGCATTTAACACAAGACATAACCCAGGAATGTACAATCTCCTGAGTATCACATGGACAAACCCAGTCTGTGCCTGGCCATCATGTGTCTCTGCCCAAGAGGTTTATCCAACTGCAGTGCCCTGAAAGAAACAGTCCTTTTCCTTGCTCAGGGCAGCTTTCCCTTTCCCTACTCTCTTTGTTCCCCTGCACGTCAGACTTAGAGCACACGTATTTTTCAGTGAGACTATTAACAGAGTTGCGTAGGTCTACAGCCTCTTGTGACTCCCAGAAGTACAGACACATGGGAAGTAAGAGAGATATGCATGTATATCCCTGCCTCCAGAGCTCAGGTGGGACTGGAGACAGGCTAAGGGCTTGAGGCCTCACTACCCAGGGAGCTGGAGCTGGTTGCAAAGGAAGAAAAATGCCAAGGCAAGAGACAGACACAGACCTCAGTGGTCAAAAGAAGTTGTCAATAGAGTTTATATCTTTCTGTAAAATACATAGATTTTGCAATGAGGACATAACCTTAGGGAGAGAAAACCCAATACGATCCAATGATAAACCGAGGACATCCTCCAACACTTTTGAGGCTTGCTTTGTGATGAAGAGCTCCTTGAAACAGGGATACTGGCTGTTCTTATGATGGAGTAGCTGGATGTGGCAACTGCAATTCTAAATATACATATATAGGTAGGAAAATGAGTAGTGTTTCTCTTTTGTTTTCTTCTTTTTTTGTTTGTTTTGGGGTTTTTGTTTGTTTTGGGGTTTTTGTTTGTTTTTTATGTCTCAAATTACCTCTCAGGAAGAAAAATCCCCAAACTAATATACAAAACAAAACAAATTAAAAAGGAAAAAAAAACAACACCACCAAAGCCCAAACAAAACCCCAAAAATCCCGAATCAAAACAAAATAACAAACAAGAGGGATCATGTTTCCATATGGGACAACCACTGAAAAGAATAATAGAATTTTTTTGAGAAAATTTTACCATAAAATACTGATTTCTCAGTATTTTTTGGAAGAAAGTATCAGTCTCAAAATAAAGGTTGTAATAATAATAAAATAATTTTTAAAAAAATACCACAAACAGAAAGGAAGACCCCAGAGATGGTCAGAGGGTCTCATCTAAGCAAGTTCTTTCTTCACCTGAGTCTATGAAGTGCATCAGCTTGCCAGTATCACATATGAGTCCTCCCTACGGTTCTGGGAGTGGGAGGTGTCTGTCCGAGCCCCTGCTGCAGCTGTTCAGTAATTAAATACCTCGTGCACCCAAAGAGTCAAGTTAATGCAATTAGTCTTGGGCACCTGCTCGGGATGCAGGAGTGCCAAAGGGAGGCCCACAGGTGCACGGGCAGCACAAGGTGCTCTGGGCGAGGCATGACGGGAAGATGTTGTTGCCAACAAAGGCATGAGAAATATGTCGACCTCCTCATTCCAAAACACAGAGTGTCTGTCATAGCGTGTTTCTGAGGCCATGAAATATTCCTCCATAAACATTTTCATTACAGTCTATCACACTACAATGAAAAATCCTATCAGCCCCATGGATCTCCTCATTTACTGTCCTACTAAGCCAGGGATAAAAGCCTGGACTTTCTTTTATTTGTTTTACTATCTTAAAATTGCACCCAGCTATCTCAACACTTACGCTATCAACAAAGTTTTATTATACTTTAGGGCCAAAAAAACATTGCCTCTTTGCCAGCTTTTTTGTCCACCCACATCCCCCTTGGAAGATAAAAATAATGATGGACAACCATGACACGACGCTAAAGAATTTTAAAGAATTAAGAACGACTTTTACTGTTTAGAAAAGAGACCAAAATCAACTTCCTACCCTTTAGCGTCTTTCCCAGCTTTCAGACAGGGTGGATTCTGCACTTCAAGACAGGGATCTACAGTAATTCCTTACAGCTTGCTAAAGCATTACAAGCTCTAAGCTGCACAACTGTAATAAAACTTTGAACCAAGAACAGGCTAAAGAATGAAGTACCCTAAGAAGTCTGAAATTCAGTTCAAACAAACTCCAGCACACATTCAAAAGGGTATTCACACAGCTGTATGTGAATACTGGTCTGCTCCTTTCTCTCGGCTCTGTCTTCACCCACAGCCAAATAAAACTGTTTCTCCAAATCCTGAAGCATTTATTGAGTTTCGGCATATTCCCTGAGCATTTACCACTGTGAGCTTGTTCCCAGCATTTCCTTTTCCTTGACCCCAGGCGCCAGCAGACCCCTTACCTCTGGTGCTACTCTGTGGAGGGACTCTGAGGTCTGGCAACTTTTTGCAGAGCTCAGAAGCTGTTGAAGCCCTCTGTGGCACTGCCTGCTTCCCTGTCCCTCTCTCCAATGGGGAAGCCCAGGGACTGGGCAGCGGTGGGAAGCCGGCAACCAGCACAGCAGAGGGCTGGGCAGGCAGGAGGGAGGGAGCCAGAGACAGATCTCATCAAAGGTAGGAGGCCTAGTGGGGATCAGAGAGACAGAGATACACATCTAAATAATTCAAGCACTAATAAAAGCTTTAGGCTGGGTTCTGTTTAATGTGAGATGAAGCTGAATTTAGATGTATTTCAGGCATCCATCAATGCAGAATGTGGTGTTACTTAATAATCCAACACTGACAAACCAATATTATTTTAAAAGTATTCTACATAAAGTTAATGAGGAAAGTGGCTATGCCTGGCTTTGTAATTTTATAGCTTTAGGTTGAAATTCTATCACGGGAAGATTTTGAGAGCTTCAAGTCTGACCTCTACAGGAAAGCTGCTGAAATAGGTACAGTATCTTGGCATTGCAAATTGTACACTGAACTTTTAGAAATCAGAGAAAGCTGATGGATCAGATGCACTAGATCATGTCATTATCATCATTGCTTCCTGAAGCCATTTTTTAAAAACACAACTATTTGTAGTATAATCTGTGGCAATTTGGTTCCTACAAATGATTTTTTGCAAACTACATAGACAGTGCAGTAACACAAGAAATAGCATGAACATTTTTATATTCAAAAGTATAAATGGATTTCGCTTCTGCTTTTTATTATCCCTCTCCCTTCCTTCCCAATCTTCCCTATGATCTACTCTTGCAGAGCTACGGAAACAAGCGTTACTTTGAAACTGAACATCCATTTGC
The DNA here is from genome assembly GCA_035047845.1 of Dendrocincla fuliginosa. NCBI lineage: Eukaryota > Metazoa > Chordata > Aves > Passeriformes > Dendrocolaptidae > Dendrocincla > Dendrocincla fuliginosa. Next base: position 98,741,517 of record JAWWMO010000001.1, read on the forward strand.
GTTTTGTAAAACTGATGTTTTTAAATGCCCTGATTGGTGCCACCTTTTTCTAATCAGAACCAACCACTCTAACAAACTACCCTTTGTCCAGGGATCCCATCCCCTCTGTTCCCACCAACCTACAGCACATGTTGCTATAGCTACCCTGCATGTCTATTTACCACACAAGTGATCAAAGGAAACAGACAACACACATACACACACGCACAAAAAATCCTCCCCAGGCTTCCTACTGAGCAATGTCCAGCCACTAATTAACTGATACACTCCCAGCCTGCAGACGCTGTACACTTGTTTATTTTGCAAGGTACACACACAAAAAAACAGCATTCTCCAAGATGCTCATTCTTCCCTTACAGACAAAACAAACAACAAAACATAACAGGATGAACTTCAAAAGAGAATTTCCTAACACAAGGCTAAGGATTACAGCACTTCAGGATAAGAATACAGCTTTTCTACAGAGGAACACATGAAGAATTTTAAAAGGTATGCAAAAGAAAATAGGAAATAAGAAACACAGGCTAAGAACATAAACAGCTGAAAGGAAAGGGGGTGATTTTGAATTTTGCATATGTTTTACACTGAAATTGTAGGCAGCCTTTATTCACTTGGTGAATTATATGCACACTAAAAGCCATATGACTCCAGTCAAGATAAGTCATTGTAATGGCTTTATGTGCCTTCGAAGCACAGTTTTTCATTTTTAGGTGGCCTGTCAGTTAACAGTTGTTTAGTTGAACCTCTTTATGCGACAAAGGTCTCAAGATTTCCTCGATCAAAGTCAATAGTACTTCAATAAGAAGAGACCAAAATAAAGAGTTGCATTTCTTGTCAATGACACTCCATACTTCATGGATATGCTGTGGTTGAAAGTGAGTGAAAATGGAGCACTAAAATTCATCAAACATTTGATTTTCTGTGAAGTAGACTTAGGAAACTTAAAACAGAGCCCACAGTGCCCTCTCCAGTTCTGCAGCAAACTCAGGGAATCCAGCCATGTAACTGTGTCCAGCAACACAAAAACTCCACTCTACCACATGAAAGCTGAGCATCTTCTCAGAAGTTTCCACTGCTTTCAAGTTTCCTTACTTAAGATTTTTTTTTTTAAGTAACAAACTGAACTGAGTACTCTGCAAAGCAAAAGAATGTGTTACCTATTGTTCTGCAACCATGTTAGATACCTATAAAAATTGTACTTCTGTTTCCTAACACTAGTGTTACAGCATGCTAGCATGGGTATATTTCCTGTGGATACTTAAACTTTCATAGGTATGTGGTAATCGGTATACTTTCCCACACGGGATAGAAATTGTCTTACTTTGGTTACTGGAGCTTATTTTAAGATCCTTCTAGGAGACAGTAAGAAGACACTTTTTGCTGAGGTGTTCAATTATCACCTAAAAATGACTGCTTCTTTATACTCAACACAACATTTATGCCAACCCCTCTGACCTGCTAGAGACTATTGGACTGGCACAGCAGTAAGATAGGGTGAATCTTATCAACCCAACAGGCTGCCTATTAATTTTCTAGTGTAATTACTCTACTTTCATTGGGGAAATTAGTGCATTTGTCTTGCTATGTGCTATTGTTTGCTACCTGTGGGTTGCCTTTGGGTCAGATCATCAGCAGCATAGTGCATGGTTTCATTCCAACACCTGCAATACACTGCCTGCTTGATGGTTAACTGCAACACCAAATTAAGCTATAGACCCAGCAAGAGCCTTTCAAAGTGGGGACACTCACTCCCAGAGCCTGAGTGTCCTTGCCTTATAACCAGATGGTACAGGGATAAGGAGGGGAGCACCAGGGAAGGGCAGGGAAAGTAGCAGGACAGGTAGGGAAAGAGACTTGTAAGGTGGAAGAGTAGATCAAAAAGAGCTCTCTGTTGCTTTGAATAGCAGGGCCACAAAAGGGCCATGGAAAAGTCATCCTCTGCATATTCCTCTTTCCCTGTAACAATTTCCAACTAGAAGCAGGAGTGCAGGCTCCAGCTGCACGTGACTTGCCTGTTTCTAAGCGTCTGCTGTAATGGATTTCCTAAAGGGTTTATACGGTTAGTTTACAGCCCATCACATCCTTCAGTTCCCACTGAAACAAGAGTTCTGCTGCTGGGGGCTGATGTACACAGTAGCTCAGCACCCCCTTGGCATCCAGCTCCCTAGATTCTGCCCCTCGGGCACGAACAGCGCCCACAGACTTCCCCGGCCAAACTGAAAATATTTGTGCACAGCAAGCCAACCGAACCCAGAGAAATACTCCCAAATTGTTCCCTTGGCACTGGAGAGAGCAACCGCACTCCCAGGCAGGTGTTCAAACAAACCCTGGCCGCGCCCCAGCCCGGTGCTCCCCGCCCCAGCTCACTCCCCCTGGAGGAGGCACGGGGGGCCCCATCCTGCGCTGGAGCGGGAGGGCAGGCAAGCACCTACCGGGATGGGACGGGCCTGGCAAGAATGAGCCCGCCTGTGCCTGCACCTCTCTTTAGGATGGAATGTCTTCCCCCTCCCTCCTCCTCTTTTGGAGGGGAAGGGAGGGTGCGTGTGTGCCTTAGCATTTCTACCCTCTCTATTCCGACTCACTTGCCTTGCTCTTTTAACCCACCATCTATGAATCTTCATTACCCATGCAGCCTTACTCTTTAGGTAGAAGTATTTCAGGAGAATAAAGTGCACGTTTCACAGAGCACTTTACACTTTATTTTTGCCATCCTGTAACATTTCTGCTTCTTTTGCATTCCTCATTGGCAACCCCCTGTGCCAAAGTACCCTCTTGTGGTGATAATGATTTCTGATGACTACGTGCATCCAGCTGACCGACCTGAGTATATAAAATGCCCTTCATTGTGCTTTGCAAGGACAAGAATTCCCCTCTCTCTTTAAAGAGCTATAAAAGGTGGTGGTTTTGCTAGTGGGAGCAAGAAATACCTTTCCTCTTCCCATGACCTATGTTCTGTCTTCACCCTTCCTCACCTCCTGTAACTTATAGAAAACTGGTGTAAGAAAACTGGGATTTCCCACCATAGTTTCAGAAAGTGAGCGGAAAACAAATGCTCCATTTGCACTACAGGTGCAAAATCCTCACACATGCATTCCCTGGACATGTACTATAAAAGTCCCACTGAGAACTGAATGAAAAACACCCACACAGAAAAGAAACTAGAAAACTTTTCTCATTTCCTCATATTTAGTCATTGCCTACCTAGAAAGTAACATATTAAAAGCAAGTTTCAGAAATTGATTGGGAAGGGGTTTTAAACTGGGACAGATCCTTGATCCAGTCCTAAACCCAGTTTTTCGTGCTGCCACAAGGCTCTTCTAAGCATACATTGTTGCTGTAAAACTATGAACAACGAGAATCAAAAACATTTTGTCACTGTGCTTTTTAACTGCGAGAACGAGAATAAAAGCTCCTTTTGTCTCCTCAGGTGAATAGAAGTCTTTAAAAAAATAATCTCATTTGAATAATCTTAGAAAAAGAATCCCTAGAAAACCCATCTTAAAGTACTTTTGTGAAGCTGTAAGACAGCTTGAAACTGCTACATTTTAAAACAATCAGAAGATTAAAGCACTGGCAGGCAGGGAACTCATGCAGAGCTGTTTAATAAATTATCCCTGGGGTGAATTATTGGCATATTTAGGCTTATAACGCAGCAAGTTCTTTCCTTTCGCATGTCACAAACAGGGCTGTGAGACAGCCTACACAATGCACTTAAACCATGGCAAACTGGAATTGATTTACATACCTTGCAAACCGCTTCCATGCTCCCTACAAACCCAAAACGCACCATGACCTGCATGGCATCCCTGCCTACTGGGAAGATTAAGCAAAAATAAATAAATAAATAAAATCGGTTCTTCTTTTTTTTTTTTGCCCCCACCACGGAAACTTTGTTTAGACAATGCTAAGAATAAAAAGAGGAGTTAAAAAAAGAAGCCAAGCTCCGTAGAGGTTGGAACCGGTAGTATCCGGGGCCGGCGGGCAGAGGCTCCTTACCTGCCTCATGGTGAGATTCCCATCATCCATCCAGCCGGCAAGGGGCCGCTCACACTGCGCTGCTGTCGGCAGGGCAGAAATCCATCAAGTTTCCTACCGTAAGCAAGTTTCCCTCCCTCCTCCTTCCTGTCTATTATTTTCCCCCCTATTTATTCTTTGCTGGGGGGAGTCGTAAGGCAATGTCAAGTTTCCCCAACCTTCTCTCCCCAGCCTATGAAAAGTCGGGAGCGGGTAGGCAACTGTCCGCCTAGCTCTGATTTCAAACCGCAGCCCAGGGATGGAGTAGTTGGCTGAGCTGGGCCATGGAATAGCCTCGCCAATCAGGAGGAAGGGGAGGGAGACAGAGCACATAAAGGCTGCTGCCTACACGAGGATTAGGAAAGCTTTCAGGGATTTAAAAGACTGAAAGCAGCTGGAAACAGTGTCTAGGGCTACAAAGAGGGAAGTCAATTTGCGGTGTAAGAGATTATTCCCATTCTCATGTAACTGCTCTGGGTCTGCTCGAAGCTGAACGGACTCGGAGCACTTCAGCAGGGCTATGTAAATGTCCAGTTGAAACTGCAGCATTAGAGCGATGTAGGAACGCTCGACAGGCGCCCGGTAAAGCGGCAACATCCCGGCGAGCTGGAGCCACATGCGCTCCCGAAGCACCAATATCCTCATATCAGATTAAAAAGTGAATTGCTTAATGACATGAGCAGGAAGTAAATACAGTCTGTCACTTCCACTAAGGCCAAGTGCCTGTCTGCAGGAAAGAACAGAGGGGTGTGTGGGAATCCATAGGCTTTGAAAATGTTTTGTTGCAAAGCTTTATTTGTTTTGGTGGCAAATGTTTAATCATCCCTAGCCTCAGTGCATTGTCTGCTTTCCCTTCTTTAAGAACGGTGATTTCCTCATTTCTGAAGCTTAGCTCCTCGTGCAAGATAGCACTGGATCCCAAATGCAACTTTCTTTTTTTCTTTTCCTTTAAAAAGATTAGCTACTATCTGCTGCCCCTCAGTGGCTTTCATTAAAATAAACAAACAAAAGGCAAAATCAAAAATCTGAAGTGCCATTGCTGTTTGAGTTACACCTTTCATAGCATCACAGAATGGTAGATGTGACCTCAAAGATCAAGTTCCAAATTCTTGACTTAAAAAAAAAAAAAAAAAAAAGATAGAAGAGAAATACAAACCTGTAAATTCATAGCACCATATCTTGTCCAGAGTGAAGAAGGCCTTTAACTTATTATCAGTTCAGAAGCCTATTAGTTTCTCTGTTCCGCTTATAATGGAAATCTGTCTCTTGATCTCAGAGCACAATCAGGCAGATCTGATGCCTGAAGAAAAGTCCCAATTTGCTTCTGCAAGGGCTTTATCTACCAATGCAAAAATTAGTCACTATTCAGCAAAACTCTTTATCAGTATAAGAAATCTTATTGAATTGAGCTATAGAAAAAAAAGTTACAATGATGTGCTGCCAGAATTTTAATTAAAGCTTTCCAATAATATATTTCTGTTTAACTCATGATAAGCTCCATCACTGGGTATGTCACAGGGAAAGGAAGAAAAGATCTGCAAAATGTATTATTTGTTTTCCCATTTAAAGACAATAATATTTTTTTTCTCACAAATGCAGTAAAGAAAGGAGCTTACATAATATTGGTACCGTCTAGCTGAGAAGCAAGGCATGTATGGAGGGAAAACTTGATTTCAACCACTACTGCACTTTATCCAGGTTCAGCTGTGCTCTTGCCTGGCCCATGTCCTCAGGTGAAAGAATCCAGTTATATGCTTTAACATACAACACCAGCCATCTCCAGGGATCAACAGCTCATTGCATAAGGGTAAGACCAACCATCCTCTCTAGCCAATGTGGAGACAACTTAGTGATGCTTCGGTGATGGTCTAGTCCTGCACACTTGCACAACAGCTTGAAGCAGCTGCAGTGCAGAGAGCGAGGTGCATTAAGAGCACTTAACAGGAATGTTTGTCCTCTGTTCCCCAAGCATAGCTCAGTGGACACGTGTCACTTGAAATGAGTCTGTGGTATGTGAAGACCTTTTACTTCGGTTAGATCTGGGAGAATCCTCTCCAGGATGCGTTGAAAGGAAACATAAAAATGCTTTTCCAAAGTAGTTACAGCCTTAGGGATAAATCTCCCTGGTGAAGGGGATGTAGTAAAAAGTGTAAAACTTACAAAATTAGTACGGATTATAAAGGATTCCCCCCCAAAGCCTTTGTATTTGATTTCAGAGCTTTAAGAAGGGGATTCTGGGGACAGTTTCAGAGTTTCACATGGAAACAAAGGCAAAAGATTCTATAAGAACTCAAACATTATAAAACAGTTGCATAACTTTTCTGGAAATGTGGACATCTTTCCATGAACAACATGCACTCCTTATAAGATGGGATGAGTACTGCATTTTTCTGAAAATTCAGCAGAATGTGGCAACAAAATGAGTTAGTTCTATAGGATGAAAACATACTTCTAGTATTAGCAAAAAAAAATAATTTAAAAAAATTGTCAATGACATGTTCAGGGTGAGGTGCAGGCTATTTTTTTTAACCTAGTGTCACAGACAGCCCCTATTCTTTCTATGCCATTAGCTTTTCACTTTTAAGGAATACAATCAGCAGCAGTACTATTACATGCAGTGCACTCAGAAAACTAGGTTCTACACTTCATAGAGTCTTCTGAGTGTCATGAGAGGAAAAAGAGGATCTGTACCTGAAGTGGTTTTGAAGGTATTCGGCATCCAAAGACACTGGTATAGCTAGATGTGAGGAAAAGGAATTGTCATTTGGATGCAAGAAAAGACAGGTGGTGGTTTTTACACCTTCCTCTGAATATCCAGTTTCCCATGTATAACTCAAGTGTATGTGGGTGCATGAGAAAAACATATGGTCTTTGGGGAAGTAGATTCTGTTCCTGATAGAGGAAAGTTCTACAGTCTGTCCAGTGGAAACCATTGTAGGCAAGGGTAGCCAGAGGAGGTGGTGCCACGTGTAAGTTCAGGCATCGCTGGGAGGAAAGACCAAAGTCATAATCCAGACCAAAGTCATGGTTGGGAGCCTGACAGTTTTACAGGATACTTATTGAATTAATTCAAGTTAAAGGACAAGTGGCCATAAGTACACCACACCATTGGCAATTTTATGTTCTCTGAACACTGGTTATCTGTAGTAATGGTCACATTCCCCTTATCAAATCTTAGAGTTATGAGTGACACTAGCAGACACAGAAATACTAAAGTAGCTCTGACCTTGCTGCTAACTGTGGGTCTACCATGGTCCTTATCACACACCAAGCACCTCCCAGGCAAAAAGGGCAGACACACAAACCCTCCATCCAGCTTCATGTCTCAAGCATCATGTTGCCCCGCTCACTAAAGCAGAATCAAGGCAGGATAATTTTATTTGGCCTTCCATTATCAGCAACATTGATCAGCAAGAACTTCCCTGTGGTTTATGTTGTTCTGCTCCTGACCTGACAAAAGTAGTTCGCAGGTACTTGTGAGAACTCTGGTGTTGGCTGCTAACTCAAAATCCTGTCTCCTATTGCTTCTTAAGACAAAGATGTAATACTAGCATGTGTCGTGAGCCAGCCCCTGTAGCCAAAAAGCTTTGGGAATTCCTATAAATGTGCAGCAAAACCCACCACCATGTAATACCAGTTACAAATTGTACATTAAGTGCAAATATCATATATTTTCACAGAGACATAGTAAACTCAGTGTTGTGTGTTTTTGTCACCACATCAACTCTTTCTGGAAAAATTCAGCTAAATTTAGTGGGATGCGGCTTAGTCCAATGCTCATCAATGCAGTGGACAGGTTTGAAGGTTTTAAGTTGTGACAAGGCAAGGACAACAATTTTGACACCAAAAAAACAGCACTGTTTCAGAACATGAAAATTTTGCTTGTTCTGATTTGTTAACTAACCCTTCCTTAGCTACCTTCATTGTCTCTAATAAATTATCAAACACAGGAAATGTTTTGAACTGGTGGCCCAAATGCAAAACAACCTAATGTGGAATTACTTAGTTGCTGGAGGGTTTTTTCGATAATACAAAGTTTATGTAGTCGATACCAAAGTAAGTCTGCACCAGCTGCAGGGGGAGCACAGAACAGGAAGTGAGGAAAAGGATTTTCTCTCATTTAGCTGAATTCCAGCTGCCATGAAAATCCTCCTGGGTTCAGGGAATTTAATATGCACTGAAGACGGAAGAACATCTCTGTCTCTTTACAGAGCTGTGCCAAACAGAGACAGACCAGACCACAGGATCTGATTATATGGTAGTATTATATGGTGTGAGAGTTGCAGCAGGGAAAAATAATGACCTGGCACATAGGTTAGAAAGAAACAACCCTAGCTTGAAAATCAGCATTTTCAGGTATGAAGTCAATCACAAATAGATCGTCTTTAATTTGCAAAACAGATGACTGATAAAGAACATACTTCTCAAAATAAGACAAGCAGCTAGACTGCTGCACTTTTAGAGGAAAAGGTAATATTCGCACCCAAATTATTAATTTCTAATGGCTTTTATAGTCCCTCCCTTATCAATTTTAAATTGGCTAGAAGAGTAGGATGTTCAGAATACAAAATACTACATAATAACCCCATATAACACTAGAATACTTAAGGCAACACTGGAATGTAAAAGTAACCTCCAGAAGAACTGGCACAAAATATGAGATTGCAAGAGGAAGACAAATTTCTGAGAAGACAGTATTAAAAAAAAAAAAAAAAAAAAGAAAAAAAATCTGAAATACCCTGAATATGAAAAACTGTTCTCAAGATGTGAAAGTATCACACAATTATTTCAAAATGTATAGTTAGTATTAGTGAATTTAAGAATGTACAGAGCTGGATCCCACTAAGCAGTACTTAACTGCTTTTGTCAACATTGTTGCAGTGAATGCAATGAAGGTAAACTAGCTAGCCTGGCAGAATGTCTGAGTCATGGCATGTAAACGCATTACCTAACAGAAGTTTAAAAATAAGACCAGCATCATCAGACATTCTTACGTTTACACATACACACTGAAAGCCACAGTGCCTAAAGATGTCCTTTAGGCAGACCATTGGGGAATTCATCACTTTCAAGAAGGATTACTCAGCCTTTTGGCAGGGTATCAGTAAAACAGGCAGGGATGGGAAAAATCAGGGCACCCTTCAGACCACTTTGCAGAGCAATCCTTAGGTGAGCATTTACCCTTGCTTGGTTATTTACAGAATCACTCAAATTGCTCTGATCTCACTTGAGGCTGCACCAGCCAGAAGCAAGACAGAAGGGAAGATGTCTTCACGAGGGCTCCTTTCTCCGTCACTTATACAACCTATGTAATCCACAGCTCAAACAGAGAGAAAGGTAGTTTAAAAAGTGATCCATCTGCACTTGCCTTAATGACTACACAGACTATAGAGTTTTTGATTAAGGCCTTTTAATCAAAAGAATAATAACAGCTGGACTTCTTTTTACCACATCTGCTATGAGGCAAATACTTGATCTGATACGCTGAACAAGCTGATGAACATTCATGTGTAATAAATTAGTGATCAGAAGACTCTGATAGTCTAGTCCAAAATTATATGGAAATATAGTAAGCAAAAAAAGATGAATCGAGAAGGATGCTATAAGGGCTCAGAGTTTCTAAAACATTTGTTCTCTAGTATATATAGATGTTGAATTAAATGGAAATTATAATTAGTTTACTGCTGTTTCTCCATTTCCTACAGTTTTACAATTAGTTGATACTTCATTGATAATTATACCTCATTACTCTTAAAAGTAGTAGACAATTATTGGATTACACCATTTTTTTCCTAGTAGTCCAGGCCTAAGAAGCCTCCAGGAAAAAAAGAATGATAAAGTAACAAGGCAAGAATTGCCTTATGTGTCTATAACCACTATTAGCATAGGAAAAAAAGAGAGTAACTTTAATCCATTGCATTTTGCACCAACTGCTTATTTAGTGACCAGTTGCAAAATTTAGTCATGCAGTGACTCATGCTAAGCGAATAAAGATTTGGGCAAATAGCAGAAGTTACGTGATACGTGCCTTTTACAGTCAAACATCAAACAGTAGCTGTCAAAATCAATACTGTTCTGATCACACAGATTTGATGAAGAGTGAGAATTTCTCCAAAACAAGTTAAAACCTAAACTGATAAATTGTCACCTGAACCAAGCAGCCACCTACTCAAATTCCCACTATCTGCATGTTAGTTGAGACCATCAAACCATCAAATCCTTCCTTTCGAAATAGAAGTCCCTAGCCACAGGTTTAGCACAAATATGTGTAATGCTCTCATAATTAAGGAACTCTGCTCTAAATCAGTTTTTCTTCAACCTGCATACAGCAGGTTAGACAGATCATATGACATGCAGAATTCTACGCCAGAAGCATAAAACTCTAAACAATGTTGAGACTATGCCATGTCCAGGAAGAACTACAGAGAGATTCACTCTGTGTTGCAAAACTTTCCAAAACAGAAGAAATTTTGGCGTTTTAACATCTTTTCAAACCCCCAAGCTGAGAAAAGGCATTAACATGAAAAACTGGAATATTTTTGCATCATTTTTAATTCCTCACATTTTTTGTTCCTAGAAGACATTTGACATTTCAGAGTTCTGATGTATTTCCCCGGAATGACACTACACAGTTCTGGTCATCCTGAGATAAAAAAGGTAGCTCAGGCATCTGTCTACAAATCCCATCAAGCAAGCTGCCACTGGAGGGACAATCGACCACTATTTCACTGACTTCAAATCAGATATTTCTGCTCAGCTCAATGGAGTCAAAGTTGTCTAAAAGTTCAAGTCAGACTAAATTTTTTATTTTTTTTTCATTTTTCTAATGATAAAAATTTGCCAACAGTCTGCGCTATCTCATGAAACCTCACTTAATGAGAAAATAATTTTTTGCAGTTGAACCTCCCAAGAACATTTCTGTAAGGAAACCCTCATTTCTCTCTTCCCCTGGCTACCAATGCCAGATCCCTGTCCCATGGAAAGAGGGCTTCTGTGAAATGGCCAACCTCTTAGGACAGGAGAGCAGAAGTTACCTGTTTGTCAGCTATCCAGCAACAGGGTCACATGGAAAGCTTGTGAAATGGCGTGACTCCAGGATCTTAAACACTAGTAACACAAACTGCAACCTGTAAAATGCTTGTGTCTCTTGGGCAAGGCATTTCATCTCCTCCACTGGTATTCTCAAACTGCATATTCAAGCTGTCTTTATACTGCTGAAGATAATAAGGGAGATAATAAATCTATAAATGCTAAAACATCTTTAAACATTACTGTAATTAGGGCAGCACAGGCTCTTTTTTCCTAAGCAAGAATGAAGGACACAGTCTGTAGATGTGAGTAGAAGTTTCTGGATAAATCTAAGTATTTAGAGTGCAGTGTTAGACAGTTTATTAATTAAGGCAGCATTAATCAGAAAACACAAGAAGTAGATTACTGAAATTATTTCTAGAAAATGTGTGTGTATGTGTGTGTGTAGATGCCGGTGAATATGTAGAGATATATGTTCACATTTTTCAATTAAAAATAAACATATATGCTTGGATTTTTCAGTGAAAAAAGAAATAGAAGTAAAGAAAAAGAAAAAGAAGTAAATCTTAAGCTCTTCTTCACTACAACTGAGTGAAATATTTCCTTACTCAGGATACCAGTGGATTACAGCATTGGCAGTGAGATGAGGTCTGTGGAGGGTGGACCGGGGAATGACAATAAAAACTTTAACCCAAGCCTGAAATCCTTAGACTCTGCCCAGGAAAACTGCTTTATGCAACCGAGAATTTGTGAACATATGTGACTCATGATTTGACTCATAAACTTCTGGAGTTCACTGGGGTTGTTGTCAAGGTCAGATTACCTATGAAATACCAAATTACTATACTTTCCCATTGCTTCATTGAAGCCCTTTGTACTGACCGTGTAATATATTTATGTGGGAAGGCTGACACCAAAACCATCACATTCTTCTCATTTCAAATGAGAAAAACAGGCAAAGAATTTAGAAGAAAATCAAAAGAACCTTATTATGAGAGGATTTTAAATTAAGTAATTCAAGTATGTGGGCAGATATCATGAGCATTAGTCACAGCAGTTAAATAGGAGACTTTCAGAGAGTCTTTGCTTATCACATTTATACTTTTTCTCACCAGAAGAATTGCTCAAAATTATTTATGCATACATCAGCTAAGGAGGGGTTTGAAATGGTGTGTTTATAAATAGACTCATTGGGACAGCCCTGGGAGGATTGGTCTGGTTGGTCCTCACCTTTCTATCTGTGTCAAGTGGCCCTTTCTTAACCTTTAAACTGTTTTCAGATGGTACTTTTCCAAGCCACTGTACCTTGTTCCTTTTAATTACAGACATATATAGTGTAGGTCCACCAGTCTCCAAAAGAATTTTTGTTTTCTAAAGCTCACATTTCCAGATGTGTCGCTTATTCAGTTCTCCTTTTTTTTTTTTTTTTTTTAAAAAAATGGCACTGGCAATAAAAGATTGCAAAGATAATGTACTTCTCCAGGTTCCAAACAAACCAGTTTTACAGTCCAATCCTTTGATTCGTATTTTATAAGCTGCCCTTGTAAAAATACTAAACTAAAGAAAACAGACTGGTCCATGAACACTATATTCTCATGGCTGGTGTTGAAATTTTTCATGAAGATACTCAAAAAACCTGATGAAGTAACACAGAAAATCTGATTCAGATAAAACTTGCGGAAAGTGAAGCCCAGCACAGAAATAAAATGCTTACCAGTAGGGTTTTTTGCATATCTTACTTACACAGTTTATTATTAGTCTGTGTTTGTCACTTCAATGCTGAAATTTACAGATACTGCCCGGAGTGTCTTATTTCCTGAGTACAAGTGTTTATTTACAGGGAGACTCAACGATTCTAACCTCTGCCTGCAACACATTCTCCAACACCATTATTTTACACCAAAAACAGGGGGAAAAAAGTACAGAAATAGCTGCTAATCCACATCAACCCAATGATGAAAGTTAATGCATGCCTTCTAAACCATTTCATGCAGATTTTGATCCCTAGGGCTACACTGTCACATATGCTCATACTTTCTCTCCTCCTTGTTCCGACATCTTCCTTAGCTTTACTCTGCTTGTAATTCATTGTGAAACTGCAATGATATGTAAAAGTCCTAATACTCATTTCATAAAGGCCTTTTCCACATCTCTCGGGCATCAAGAAAGTCCTCTATGTCAGTGGGAATGGGCAGTGATGTCCTGATAATCCTGTCAGCTCCAGCAACCCAAGGTTTTGGTGCTCTCAGTTTCCCATCTATCAGCCGAAATTGACAACTAATAACTTAGTCCTGTATGGTGCTGCAGATCAAAATGAGACAGGAAGATGCCTCAGCACGTACAGAGGAACGAGGCTGAGTTGTGCAGCCATGTTGCTCAATTACCAAGTCACTTGGCAACAGCTGATTTTCCTTTCCTCCTTCTGCATGCGTACTCAGGAGTGGAAGCATATATACAGTGTACTGCACTTCACAATGAAGTGAGAGGAAAAAAAAGAATCATACTAAGGACTCAAAAATTGAACACTCTTGTGATTTAAACACAGCTTCCATAGTTCTGTTATCAAAGGAACACAGAATCCACTGGGATCTTCAGATAACTGATAACTACCTGCCTTTCTTCTTTTTAGTAGCTAATTGAGTGGAAAAACCACGTCCACCACAAAAAAGGAGAGAGTGCTTTAGAAAAGGAGAGGAGCTCTTCAGGCTGTCCCAGCATCCTTAGACCTAAAGGCTGTGGGGTGTAGAAGTAACTCCACAGAAAAAAATCACCTGCCATACCTGCATTTTAGACTTTAGAAGTGTAAAGCTCTGACCACTTCAACTTTGAAGTTGAAAAGGAAAGGAGAGCACCTGAAATGCAGTCACTAAGAGAAGCTGTCACTACAGTCACAAAGATCATTATTGTTACAGCTAGATGCGATTTGAAAGCCTACAAATAAAGTAAATGGCACAACTCACAGTCTTTTTAAATTGATAACTGCTGCAAGGAAGAGATCTGCACTTGTCTTTTTATTTTGTGTGCCTTCCTGTGAGTTCCCATGTTCAACCCTTTTGGGAAACCTTTCCCTTTATGTTGTGTCTCTTTGGCTACCACAAGCCACTAAGGCCTTCAGCACAGTGAAGATGGTTATTATGGGCATGCTGTGGGTGAGCAGTGATGTGTGTCCACCACCCTGCTCCCTCCAGGGACTTCTTGAACCCATTAATCTTTTGCTTGTGATAAATCAAACTGATATATAAAATAAAGTAGGAGGGCAAGGAGAAAGCAGGCAGTAGACAGGGGAATCTGGAATCACAAGCATTTTAACACATTTATCTTTCAGTGTAGCTCTCCCAAAGAGATAATATCATCAGCATTTTACAAATATTAGCAGGGCATTTGGTGCACATTTCATGAAGATGTTGCAGTGTCTCAAACAGGTGATAAGGGGTTGCTATGGTTACTATACTCTCTTAAGCTGAATATTAAATAGGTTCACAAAATATATATTCTTACTTGTTATGTAAAATATTAGTTGCCCAGCTGGCATTTGCTTATGAACTCCTTTCATTTTGCCAAGGACTTTACACTCCTTTATCTATCAAATAAAGTGGATTTTGATACTGTTTAAAGAATAGAGAGGTCACTAACCATTTTCCTTCTTAAGAAAGGGGAACAAGTTAGGTAGCTCATTATCTAGCCTGTTTATAATTAAATCTAAAAATAACTGCTCCACTGTACTAGAATTGTGAGAACTTTTATTTAAGAGGATTTAATGAGTCATGGAAACATGTTTAAAAGGAAACAAGTCTCCACCACACAAAGAACTAAACATTAGCACAGCAATAGACATAGAGCTTTTAATGGTCTGAACCCTTTGTCTCACATTCAGATGCAGACCTGAGATTGTCCCATCACCAACATTTCATTCAGTGTTTCTTTCAGACAGGTTACTTTTTTGATGGTGCACCTTAAAGTGGTACTTAGAAAGTCTATTATTAGGTATGCAAATTGAGAGAAAAATGTGCCACATCAGACCACGACCATTTACTAAGATATTACTCAGGGCAAATGCTTTCATGCACTGCTTCCTTAGAAGGGCAAGTTGAATGGAGTTACTGTAAAGGCATCAAATTTCATATTTTTATACCTGTTTGTCCCCTTTGTGATGCAACTAAAGGGAAGTTTTACCACACTGACTTATTTTAATTTTATTTAGATATCTAGAATGTAAATAAATATAAGGTTCTCTACTTTTTCAAAACATCACTGTTTGACTTTCTTTGGGCCACTGTGGTCATTATATAGCTGGTACCTTATTTTCAAAATTTTCATTGACATCACGTGACATCAGGATGGAACCCTGTTACTATGAAATTCATTTACTTTAATAATGGCCCAGCTTTCGCTGAGCTGAATAGGACTAGGATTACAACCATATGCAATTGATAACCTGACTGTGGTCGGGAAAAAAAAATGAATCCTCCAAGCTTGGGTAATAACTTAGTTGGACATATTTGAACACCTGTTACTATAATAGTGTTCAAATAATCAGTTCAATTTTGAGAAAGATTCAGCAAGAGCAAATGTGCTTGCAACTTCTAGATCTGTTTTCACAGCTTATACCCAAAGAGATTCCTGGAAAATGAATTAATATTTTGCAGATCAAGGCACCAAATTTTTATAGCAGGACTAAGCAACAGGGTACAAATTCATGGAAGATAATATGTTGAACAGATCGAAGTACTAAATAGGCACTTTTCTTATGCATTTTGAAGTGCAGAATGTTGCATATTTCTCAAATGAAAAATGGACATAACGTTGTTCTTGCAAGGTGTTACCATGTTAACAACTAGAGAACCTTCTGTAAAAACTATTAATATGTGGCTTATCACTTCATAAAAGCTTGAAATCACAACGCAAAAACAATAAGCACATGTGCTACATATGAAGTCAATCTGCAAATATAATAATAAACATTCAGCAAGAGGCATTTTTGTACTGTAGTTAGCAGAGTCATGTTTGTTCTACAATCACCACTTTTGTTACCCCAAAATAACCCCCCCCTACTCACTCTGTATTTGGGCTCCTTTCTGAGAACAGAAAGTTCTTTCTGGCAAGAATGGCTTTTGTAGCCTTGTTCCTCACCAAACCTGACTTGGGAAGTTTGAAGGTGATGGGACCAGAACACTTAGGAATTTTAAGGAAATCTGTTCTCAGCTAACATACAGCTAACCTTCTGTTTACCAAGATAAGTGATCCTCTATCATAATGATTCTGTCACTGGTTTCAGTATTTGTATACTCATGGCACTTACAAGATAGGTGATGATTGCAGGAATAAGCATGTAAAAGTGGATGCGATGATAAATGACAAGACAGAGAAGCAGGAAGAGGAAGAACAGCAAGTCTTCCATGCAAATCATTGAATCATTTAAGTTCAAAAATACCTTTGAGATCGAGTCCAACCATTAAGTGCACTGCCAACCAGCATTGCCAAGTCCACCACTAAATCATGTCCCTGAGCTTGGTAGGCTTTGTACTTTGAAATACCTCCACGGCGAGTAATTCCACCAGTTCCGTGAGCAGGCTGTTGCAATGCTTGACAACCCACACATCTATGTTAAAACAGAATTACAAACTCACGAATACCAAACTCGTGCATACACACAAACTGAAAAAGCAGTGGTAATATCAGGAAGGGAGGCAATGCCCGGGAAAACTCCCTCAAACTGTTCCCATGTACAACTAAGAGACGGGGGTATATCTGCGGTGGCACGGAGTTGGTTTGGGATTGACTTTTCCACGGTTATTTATTGATGGGATGCACTGGCTGCTCCCGGGGAGCAGGGCTGGGCGGGACGCCCGAGGCGCAGCGGAGCGGAGCGGAGAGGAGCTGATCGGGATCGGGGCCGGGGCCGCGTCCGGAGCATCCCCTGGCGGCCGCCGCTCCGCTCCGTGGGGCAGCCCCCGTGCTCCCGTACCCAGCGGCTCAGGAAGGGGCAGCAACACCCGGCGGGCTCCCTGCAAGGCAGCCGTGAAGGTTTCCTGCAGAAACTGAACAAACTTTTTATTTGCAGGGAAAGTCTGAAATTCTGCAGTTTCGGATCCGAACTTAGCAATAGTCAAATATATTTTAAAAGCCATATACAGCAGGCAGTTCTGTTGATTCTTGCAGATAATGGCATCTATAACATTGTAAGATCCACTTCTTCCTGAGATAACATCAACTCCGCTTGTAAATAAACTCTTCTAATGCTTAAAGTTGATTTCTACATGCAAAGAGAAGACAGCAGAGGTTCAAACTGGCAACTATTTTTCACCTTGTTTAAATGACTGTAAAGGAAGCTATTCTGTGTACCAGGAGTTGCTAACTACATTTTATGCCCCTGCACTACTATCACCATGAAGTCTCCATGTTGTAATTCCTCTGTAGTTACAGTCTTAAAAGGCCATAAGAGTTTGCATACTTGAAATTTGTGATACATTTTCTTCCCAGCATATGCCTAGCCCCATGGGACAAAAATTTTTTTCTTAAGGACCAGCTTGTGAAAATACAATGAAACCACTGAACCCTGACCATTAATGCAGACTGCGTTCCATGCTAGCCTATAACAACAGAATATCCTGACAGGCAGCATAAAGGGGATACAAACACCAGCCAGTAAACCTTGGGGTAACTCAAACCATTCACTTGAAGTATGTGAATATCAATCCATCTTGCTCATTTTCTTATTACTTCTGTCTTTCTTGATTTAACATATACTTTTTGTTTGGTTGGTTTGATTTGTTTTTTTCTTTAGAAGAGGTACCCAGCAAATGCAAACACTGAATTTTTGTATCAAACAAACAACCAAATTTTGCATGCCATGTCCAGACAGATGAGAAATGCATTCAATACCAGGGCAACTATCGTAACTGTGGAAACAATATAATTCTGTTAACTACTACATCCTCCAAGGTTCATGTAAAAACCAGGTCTCATAATCAAATGAACTTTTATCCCTGTCTTCACTCACAGATTGCTGTTGCTCATTTCTTCCTAGATACAGGAATAATAAATATTAGGTAATTTTGGCATAAATCCCACTATTTCACCCCTTTGTGAATAATCAGTTTCATATTATTTTGGGGTGTGAACAGACTGAGTCCTTACCTCTGTGCTCAGAAAACCTGCAAACCTAATCAACATCCAAACTTGACCTCCTCTTAGAGACAAATTTTACTGATCTTGCAAAAAACAAACAAAAGCAACACAATCTAATGTTCAGACCGAGCTTCCTCTTCAAGCTCATCTATTCACAGTATTTCCTTTTAGGAATTCCCCTATCTTAACTCAGAGAATTCCTCCTCTTACTCACACTCCCTTTATTTTACGGGTAGTTAATGAAACTGCATTTGTCACAATAATTCAGGAGAACTTTAGCAGTTTTAGAGTAAGAGGTTGGGACAACATGAGCATCCTCTAACCCCTATCTGTCTCCAAGAGCAGTGATGCTTACAAATGACTAGCTGACATCTTATTGTTCTTCTTTTCAGACCCATAAAAAAGACCTCTCAAAGAACAACAACTTTTATTCAACTGAAGTTTTACTATTTCTCTGTATCTCATCAGCCCTAGGATTAATATGATATTGTAGTGATTTAACCTAGGAGTGTGGGAATTGCTAAGGGATGTGCTTATTTTTCTAACAAAAGTTCAGGCATGCTATTATTAGCCATCTCTGGTATGTCATCAATGTCAAAGGCCAAATACTTTCTTGAAATGTTTAGGAATCAAGTGTATTTGGTATCTGAGGGCTCTCTGTTCTCACTCTGCCATTCACATGCACATACAGGAGGAGTGTGCTGCAGAAAGACTCCATCTTGCCAGTGTGCTCCTGAACACTCGCAGTGCATATCTGTTTTGAAAGTGCTCAAGTTCTCAGCAGGACGAATATGAACTACAGAGCGCAGGCTAACCTTGTCAGCCAGTAGTTCACAAACACTGGATCTGGAAGCCTGAACCAAGCCTATTCCAGAGACCAGTTTCCAACACATGTCTTTTTGCTTACATAAGTGTATCTGCCAGTTTAGTACCTCAGTAACACTCAGCCAGCTGCTTTAGCAAGTCACTAAAAACATACAAAGAAGACACACAGAGGGTATTGATATGAAATCCCTCAAGCAATTGCATCAACAGATAGATCAAGAAGAGTGTTCCCGAGCACTCTCAAGATCTGTGCCCAAAATATAGAAAAAAAAAAAGCAAACTTATAGAAAATACGAGTGACAGATGCAATGCAAGACACTTCACAGAAATGAAGAGGTAAGACAGTGAAAAATCAAGCCCAAACATTTTCTTTCCCAAGGAAAGGGTTACGTAATATAATTATTTCATTAGAAGCAGTGGCCATCTGTTATGCTTTGTAAATAGGACTGGCAAACAACATTAAAAACATCGATTACATGCAATAGGGAAGAGGGAAATATGTTTATTTAGCAAATGTTAATGATTCTGAAAGACATTTGATTACAGTCTGGAACTTACCATTATTTGCTAGAGCTCAGCCTAGAAGCTTAGCATCATTAACGCATATTGTCAACAGGCATTAGCAAACAGTTCCATGCTCATGTGAAAAAACAGTGATTAAGCTTTTGCAACCACAACAGTAGGTGTATCATCCTCCAAAAAACATGATATATGGGGTTTTTTACATCCCCTTCCAAGAAATAGTTTTTTAGCATCTTCCCAAACTCTTAGCATTTTTATTTTCCTGCATAGTATAAAGTTAAAGCTTTCTTTTAAAAAGTCTTTAGAAACAGAAAGACAGGAAGTCTTTCCAGCAGAAAGAAGAAGCTTTAAAGTTTCACAGGAAAACTTTATGCAAGAAGAAAGAGTAATGTGATTATGCATCAGAAGAAAATTGAAAAGGCTTGTTCATAAAAAAAGGTAATGCTAAGAAGCATGTAGTGCAATTGCAAAACTGGAAGTAATCCACTGTTTCTTTCATGGTTATTTGCTTCTCAACAAATACATAAATACTTTTAAAAAAAGGATAGTGGAGCTTGCCTGCTGTTGCTGTGGCCAGATGTCATCATAGGTATTCTAATGGGAGAAGAGAGAATGTTGCTAAATTGTAAACTAAGATTTCCTGTGAACTTCAATTTGAAGTCTGCCCAACAACAGAAGAAGGAAATACATTTCTTTGTTCAGCCCCTCTGTAAGAACAGTTATGCTCCAGTACTGTGTTCTTTGCGCTGGCCCTCAGTGTAGCCCAAATGGTTTACTTTTTGTTATGGTGCTGTTTTGCCACAACATAACTTAGTGAAAGCAATATCTTTTGTGCTCGAAAAAGGAGGGGAAGAGGGAAAGTGTAGACACAGCTTTGTTAAAATATGTATATATCTACACAAAAGACTACTTTTTAATCAAAGAGTAGATGTCCACTGGCTGATACACGGTCCATGGATAATGCAGTATTTCCCCCAAATCAGAATTTCATGTGTTGGGAGAAGCAAAGCAGAGGAATATTAAGGGTATATATAATGGGAAAAAACATGTGCTTCATTCTGTACTCTCACAAGCAAAAAAATATCTTTGAATAAAACTGTATTTTACATACAGTAGGTAAAAGGGCTGAAGCCAAACTCTTCCACTTGACTTAATCTGACATTATGGGGATATAACAATTTTCAGGACAAAGCTCTCCCAGTATTAATCTACTTGTTCATGGGCTTGTTTATGAAAGCCTGCAAAGGCAGGCAGCACCTCCAGCATGTTACCACACCATACCTTGAGGCTGCAAATTCATCCTGCACAGATCCTGACTGAGAGGTCCTTGCTGATGAATGATACCAGGCTAGGAACTGCAGAACCCTACGCACATGGTTGGGAGGACTCTCTTTGGAACATATTATTGCTTTCTGCCTGCTTCTGAATTTCCCATAACTGCACATTTGTGACTTATACATACCTGTCTTGAAACACCTTAAAATGGCCATAAGATTTTGTTTTCTCCCAGACTTTTAGTGATAACTAAACATAACATATTTGAATCCATTTCAAGAGAATGGGGATACACTGGAGGCCATGGGGAGGGGCAAGTGCTTTCTGAATGAAAAGAGCACATGGAAATGCTTTTATGCCATTAGCACAGGCACAGAGGCTGCTTCAATGCAGCTGCAGCTGTTGGAGAGGAGTGTGCAGGCTGAGATGAGCTCATGGTTGGGTCCAAATGGGAAAAGGGTCCTGCTCTCTTTCCAAGGAAGATCACCAAGGGAGAATGACTGTGTAGTCCCTCCACCTCTGTTTTTCTCAAATTTTCTAGTTTAATGCCAAGCAGCCACACATAACCAATTTTGTCCCCATCTGTGGCCATGAGTCATTAACTTTTGCACAGTATCTCGCATCTCTTTACCACTTTGCATGCCCCAGACATCCAATTTAACTCCATGCAACGCTTCAGTGAGCAGCTGTAACAATATAAGAGTCCAGAGCACAAGTGACAATCCCTGACACACACAGTGCAGAAGCAGTACCAGTGGCTGTCACAGGAACTATACATATTCTTGGTCATGTGTCTCAGGCAATATTTAAAGACTACCATAACTGAGATGTTACTCTATAGGACAATGAGGAGTTGCCATTTCTTACAGTTCTGTCACAAGGCTCAGGCTATTTGATCTTTTCTGTGAAGTCTCAGCTCCAGATACCAAGTCATTATGTGAGAACTGAAGATTTATTTTCTTTTTTAAAAGGGATTTAGCCTTTAGACTGTTGCAGAGAGCAAGCTGACAGTCTGACCTGAATGTAACCCCTACGATTTGCAAGCCAGAGGCTAGAGAAAAGGAATGTAGAATTGTCTTTAACATGTTATGATTTTTAAGCTAAAATATTATGATTGTGAAAGAGGTGGAGTCTGGCAGGAGGTTAAAGCTCTTTGAAAGCTAACTCTCTTCTGCAGGTAAGAAAAAACCTCGCCTCATGCTCATGCCAGCCTAGGCATGAGCCTAGGGAGCATCTGGAAGGGAAAAGTGTCCTACAATAGCCAGAAAGGCTGCTGCAAGCTCCCTTCCTCTGCAGAGCAGATGTGGAGGAGGTTGTGTAAAACATGATAACTTTCAGGTTAAATACTTGTTGCTTTAAACAGCCTGCTGACTCCATCAGCTTTAGTTAAGGTTTTTCAATCTCTTTAAGTGAAAGGGCCTAAAAAAATCTTTGTTTCTGAAGACAACTCACAAACTATCCTATTTCCCACACCTGTTTGCTGTTTGGAAGAGCAGATATCAATAAGACACTAACCACATTGCTCACATATACATTACCTTTGGAAAAATAAAAGTTAATTGTACAGTCAATGTTACCAGCATTTTAAGACATTCATTACCATGCCCTGTTGACTAACTCCACAGCCAAACACTGACAAACATTTCTGTGTAACCATACGTGTGTGTACAGCAGGGGTACATTTTCCTTTTTTTTCACCACTACTGCACAGACCACACAAGCCATGCCAGCCAGCTCGAGGTGCATAAGGAAAGCAGCCAGAGGCTGGGGTCAGGAGACAGGCTTTGGCCTTGCTGTCTTGTTTGCCAAGAGGCACTGGGTGCCATCAGGTACCCCCCAGGAGCAGAGAGGGGCAGCTACAATCATGCCAGCTGGATCCCACACCTCAGCCCTTTCTCAGCAGCTGGAGCAGCCAGTAAGTCCCTTTTCCCAGAGGTCTTGCTTTGGCTGTCCTTTGTGGCTTTTCTTTTTGTCCCAAGGCTTCCCTGTGAAGGAGCATTCTGACCCTGCTCCACTTTGTCCTTCATGAGATGACTTTTGCCTGACTGCTGGCATGATCTGAAAAACAAGTCACTTGTTCCCTTAACTCTTGCTAAAACACTATAGTTTAGAAGTCTCTGGACTTATCATACCTCCTAATTTTATTTTTTTTTCAGCCCCCACTGCAACACCAAAGTGCAAAATTACAGTTAATAGTGAGCCCTGGGTGAGTTAATGAGGCAACACGTGTCCCTGTCACTACATGGTTAAAAAACCTGGATCCTGCAGCAGCAGTATTGATATCCCTCATCTCCACCTAAAAAATGGTAACAGCAGGAAGGATATGCTAATAGAGGTATCTATATATCTGTAAGAATGAATAAAGAAAGGAAGCAGTTCAACTAATTAATGTAGAGCTGTTAAAAAATCAGATATAAGTGTAAACGTAGTACATGTGTGTATCTATGGGTATTTGGAGGTATATAATATCTTATTATTATGATTATTGCTTAAGGGCACCTCCCATAATTCTATGCACTGTAAGGCAGAGAATAATCAGCAAGAAAAGCTTTGAGTGCTTCCAAGTTATTCCACACAGACTCCAAAAGTAGCAAGTTACTGGCACTACCCAAAGTCAAATCCTACCACTTCCAATGCAGTAGCAGACAGATACACATGTTGCTGCTTATTTTTATGGTGAAAATACCTAGTGTATAATTCCAAAAGCATTAAATGTTTTAACAAATTAAACAATTAAGCAAATGTAGTGACATAAATCCAACCTTGATGCCAGTAATGTGAAGTGAGACTGTTGCAAACAATGAGAACTGTGCAGTCACTGCAAGAAAGCTTACTCACAAAGTGATTTAGAGGGGAAACAACAGGCACATGTGACTATCATGTTGCATTACAAACAGCTAATGAGAAGCCACAAATTCTGAAAATTGTTCAGCTGGTGGAGTCAGGAATACCAGGCTAAATATATTGTCCTCAGGCAACAACTGACCCTTTCCCCTTCAAAACTTAACATTATTTAGGCTTGAGAGACTTACCAGGTCTTGCATCCTCTCAGCTACTCCAAATCTCGCAATGAGCTTTGTAGAGGAATCTGCTTGCTCAGCATTTCCCCTGTGATTGGGTTCTGTATGGCAGGTGCTCATTGCACTGTGGCGTTTGACGCACATACCTTGCTGTTTAAGTTACTGAGGGCTTGAATTAGGGTGGCACAGTGAAGATTTACCCAGTCCCATATTTTGGAAGCACTCACAAGCCAGTGCTTTGCTCAAGCTAAATGCAACAAGATTGGTTCTGAATTCAAGCTCACCACAAGATTTGTCAGCTCAGGTGCTGTACACACCCCTGAGTCATGAGTGAGCAGAGACATAGCCAGCTCAGAGTCTCTGTTCAGCCAGCACGGGTTGCCCTAAAGAAGCTACTAGAAAACTGCCCACCTTGCTCAGCTGCTTAGGAGTGTCTTTTTTATAAATGATTGCACATATCCTACTGCATAGCTTATGTGTGATGTCAACACAAGTAGATTAAAGCATTTGACACTGTAGGGCTAAAGATGAGAAGGCATTTTGTTTTTAAAAACTAACATCCAGGTCTTGCTGAATGCTCAGAAGACAAGGCCTAGGGGAAAAGAAAAAGATGATAGTTTTAAGACAGTGGGTTAAAAACTCTGAAGTTAAAATTTCGGTGTCATATTTTATGGGTGTAAGAGACAGAGGGAGGAAGTGGAAGCAGAAAAATGTAACATCAGTATTTCTGGCTGCTATTGCTTTTTTTAGTAAATCAAGCTCTACTTTTTGAAACAGTGTGATCTCCTGCTAAGCACCTAATGTCTTGTCAGCCTGCCTACATGCTGTATGTGCTAGCAGTATCTCATTTATTTCCTTGTAAGATGCTTTGAGCCATGACAAGTACGAATAGGGCTATACAAAACCCAATTCTATTCTCTCACATCCTGGTTAACTTTCAAAACCAAAATACTGCCCTTGGATGCACACACATAGCTTTGGCTGTAGCCATTGGGAGTTTTCTGCCTGTATCTGCAGGGATAATATGAGCCTTTATGCTTTCAAACTGCCCAAATATCTGAGGTGAGGAGGATGGGGGTGGGGTCATTTAGCCTTGAAGTAATCTTTTAAAAATGCCTGCATCATACTACATCCGTTTGAAACCCCTACATGTTCATATCCGCAGTGGTCCTGCAGGTCACCTGCCACGGAAAATAAATTTCCCTGGACAAAAAGGTCTTAAAATATTTTATTACAGAAATATACTTTTCAGGCCTTAAAATAGATTAAATATATGAGAATTCCTAGAAGTCTATATTGTTCCCCTCAGGGGTGCCAGACTTTATTTACAAAGCTTATATATTGCTATAGCAAGGAGTTTTCATGGATGAAAAGTGCTCAGGGCATTATGATGGATAGATGGATGGCAGTGAGTGGAAAAAAAAAGGACATAGAAACTCCACCTGGCTGAACAGCATTAAGACTTCCCCATGGGAGTCATATTAGAATGCAAGGTTTTCCTCTACTGTTTGCTCTAACAAGACATACATACATATATACATAAATGAAATCACCCACAGCACTCAATAATTTATTTGCTTCATCCTGGCCATGAATGTGATAGAATAATAAACCACCATATGGGCGATAGTACAGTTACTACTAGTGATTCCACACTATTTTAGCTTTGAAATAAGATAGCTTAATCTTTATTTCCTTTGAAAGACCAACAGCAATGGACACATACAGCCCTGCTTTAGAATTATATTTTCTGTATTTCCCATTATTTGAAAGGGGTGATGAATTCACCTTTTTTTAACAGCTACAGTCTCAAGGGCAGAAGTAAATCTAGCAGAACAAGGATTCCTAATTCCGAAGATGCTAATGGCAAATACTCACATGTGTGTAAATAATTAATTGTTTTCCTGTTAACAAGTCCAGGTTTTTCATTCTTTAGTTAGTGACCCCAAGGGTTGTTTTTTCTATGAGAAATAGAAACATTTAGATTTGTTTCTTCCTAGCTCATAACTAATTTATAGGCTTTCATGGCATCAGGTGCAAAGATTCAAGATTCAATTTGTCACCCCAGGCAATTCCCACTTTAAAAGATGGTGCAGGTATTCTGCAGAAATAAATGCAGGAAAACATTAATGATGTAAACCCAACAGTAGTATCCCCTATGGAGGTCATATCTTTCAAATTCATAGAGACACATCAAGATATCGAATGTCTTTTGTACTGGCCTGGCAAGACCATAAAGCCCTCTAATGATCTCCTACAGAAAAAAAATAGAGAGAATTAACACCACATTTTTCACACTGAACAGTATCAGCTACAGCTGGTTGGGGTTTTTTGGCCTGCTTTTTCTCAATTTCTTTTTTTTTTCCACTTTTAACTTTCTCAGTTTGATCTAGCATTTCCAAACTACAGCTCTGTATAAAGATGACAACATAGAAATGGCATAACAGAGTCAGACATCTAACTGAAATAAAATTGAAAGGTATGCATTTTTTCCCCATTTTCCACTTTTTCCAGCTAGATCACCAGTCACATAAATATTTACTTTCTCTGTATATTCAGCTTAATGGATGTGTTCTAATGACTACAATTGTGTTCAAACAACTGTGCCTTCTTGTCAATAAATCCCCACCTGCTCTCCCTGTATGTCTTCCTGGGACTGATTCTCGGAAAACCTCTTCTCATGGGGGAGGAGAGGATCATCTGTGAAAGATGTCCTTAGCTCTGATCCTGAATGCTAGAGACATACTTAGCTCAGAAATTCCAGAATAATGATCAAAACACTGAACCCCTGTCCTTGTTTTCCTTTCTGTAAAATGGGAGCACTTTGTACAGATTTCCTTATACTGAAAAACACTAATGTGTAAATGCAAGCTAATTATACTGTAACTACTTGAATATTTCTGGGAGTATGACTGATTATGGAGATGTATCAATATGATGAATTCTGTGTATGATACATAATATTTTTATATCTTTTGCTCTTTGAAATAGATTGTAAGCACTCAAATGGAAAACCATACTACTATGGAAAACAGTTGTTCACTCTTAGGACTTGCATCTTAAGAAAATGCTGCCCACATCACTCCATCACATTTTAGCATTTTGCTTCACTTCTTGATTGAATTTACTGAATTCAGTATTTAATCTAAGGACTCAAAACACCCTTAAAAATAATGTTCTAAGACAGTTGAAAATAGGCATTACAACTTTTCAGAGAAAAACAGGTTACACGTTAATAGACACTTTTTACTGTTAATTGTTAATTCCAGCAGTGATTGAATACTTCAGACCTTTCTCCTGTTTAAAAACTTTTGCACTCTATTTGTGTAGGGAGGGCATTTTATGTTCTTTAAATGTCAAGACAGTTCTGCAGACTAACATTATAATGACACCAAATTTAAGTCACTAAAGGAGAGATTCATCTCACTTATATTTTAAATATTGAAGCTAAGGGTTAAATCTAAGTATGTGAGCTTCTGCTATAATGGGGAAAGACACAAACCTTCAGAAGACACATACGAAAAGACTTATCCTTTAGAATTAACAATGAAACTGTCATTTTGATTCACGGTTAGCAGAGATAAATCCCCATTTTTAATTAGCTCTCCGGGATGGATATCAGAATGAAGGTAATGAAGAATAATATAAAGCATATTAGAAATACGAATCTAACAAAAAATGGAACAGAGACAAATCACAGTTACCTTCCCTGATGTTCCAGGGGAGATAAGGCTGAAGATATAACCAGCTGTTAGAACAGCTTCCTTCTGGATTTGGAGGGAACAGAGTTTCTAGAGCTATTGTCCATAGCTAAAAAATATATCTAAATTTCAGATACCAAAATCACCTCAAGAATTAATGTTTAAAGGTCTAATAAGGTGCTTTCTTTTATGTTTTCCTGCCATTAAAAACTGAGATTTCCAGGTATAGTCATGTTACTCATCCAAACATGCATTTTCAGTTACCACATGGCATCCGCAGACTTCAGTGGCAGCTCAATCAGTATGTGTTTAGGCTAAAATAAAATTATACCCATCAATTTCTTTGTACTTAAGTCAAGAAATGTTGGTAGCATCCACCTTAATGGTAGCTGCTGAATTTTTTAAATACTTGGCTCCATGAAGATTAAAATTGCTCTTTTTCAGCCTAAGATATTTCAAGTGCTGTATGTCAGGGCAATTTCTATCATTCCATATTTCAAGGAACGAAATTCTTATTTTATGATGGTAAATATTAGGGCTCCAATAATCTTAAAGATTAGCTTTTCACAAAAAGATTCAATGCAAATTCTCGCCACTTATCTGAAACTTACGATATGTTTAGAAATGCAATGAAAATGTTTTTATAATTACAAATGAAGAACTTATTTTGTTCAGTAGCCTGAGTTGAAGAGAGCAGGATGATACGTACTACAAGCATAAGCATGAAGTTAAGTGAACATTTAATACCAAGAAAGTAATCCGCTAAATAAGAGGCCAGACTGCCACTAAAACCTGCAGGAGTGGATTGCACATAATGCAGCCTTTGAGAGGATGTAAGAAATAACAAGACATTGGCAGGCAAATAGACCAAGAAAGCTTCCTGGGTCTTTTCCGCTAATAAATTCTCTTTGTCTTGGCAAGAGATACCTGTAATTTGTAAGTGGTTTTGATCTCAGGGAAACTTTCCTGCACTTCTGTAATGAAGGAAGACTTTCTGTATGGGAGACTGTGATACCAGTCCTTTTGGGTGGAAGGCCAGGATAGCATATGACACTTATGCAGTGACTGGTACTGATTTCAAAGACAGTTCTTATCTCTCCCCCTCAGAAACCAAGCAGAAAATCACAATGTTGTGCCTAAAGACAGTAGAACATGTAAGGTCATAAATCACTCTCTGTTTTGCTCAATTCCAAACAATAAAACAAATGTTTTTCTCCTTGTCACTACCAGCAGCTCTTACACTAGCTATCATGAAAGCAAGGACAGAAATTGCACACAGTGTACATGTTATTTGCACTTGTGCACACTTTTGACAGTGGGAACGTGTAATAAGAGAGGTAGAATTTCTGGTTTCATCAATAAAAGAACTTCTTCCCACTAAAATCAAATACTTCATACCAGGATTTTCCTTTTAAAAATAAAAATAAATATGCAGCTAACATTTCTATCTACATATTACTGCGTATATTTTGCAGCAGTGAAAGATGTACAGCAAGGAATCAAATGGTGGAAAATTCTAAACATTTCCTAGTCCCACTGGGAGTTAGTCCTCAGACAGGCTAGCTTTTGAAAACAATATTTGATAGTATTCAAGGAATTTTAAAACATATCTGTATCGAGAAAGTTGATTTTTACTTGTAAAATAAATTAGCTGCAGACTAGCAAGCCTTTAAACAAAATATCAGGAGAGACGTTGTTAGCAGAGATGAAGTCCTGCCCAGCAGGTTACTCAACTACAAAGGCATACTTAAATTGTGCTTATCCCAATTCCATGTGGGCTCCTGTGGAGAGATTCCTGGGGCTGTGTACATGTGGAACTAATCAGTCAGATAAAACCATCCACAGTTCTTAAAAAAACATGTTCTGTGCTCACTGTGATTGTGGCACAAATCTGTTATTTAATATCATACCTGATCCAGGTTACAAATTGGCCAGGATCTGCCCTCTAATGAAGATGTTATGCTACCTCAGGTGTTCTACACAAGGCCAAACAGTTTTAAACTAACTTCCCTCATTAGAGCAATTATTAAGATCTTAACTTTAACAATGTTATGGAAAACTGCTATTGAGGAACCTGAACTTGCTTTGTAAAAAATCTCAGGGGTGCAAAACCAGGCACCAATGCCTCACGATGAGCTTCTGGCTAATTAAGATGTTGGCTGAGCCTACATTAATGAAGGTCCATCAAACTATGCTTCATTAACATGCAAATTGGTAAAGTCTCTTCTGCAATTGCCCTACCATCTGAGCTCTAGTTATGGGCCTCAAAACAGACAATAACTGGACTTGTAATTTATATTGTTCAGTTGGGGAAATTATTTTCTGGAATGCACAAAGGAATTGTAAGGGAGACTGCAAACATACAGTGTTTCAAAATACACATGAATACATTAGACAAACACTGTAGATATGCCTAAACAATGTGGAAGTTTAAAGATATGTCAGCCAAAGGGCTTCATGTAAGTGATGCATAATGGGAAAACATTTCTTTTCTCAGATTAATCTTTCAGAGGCAATGGTCCCACATGGTTGACAAAGAGAGGTAAGTACATCTGGAAGCCGATTAAAATAATTTAAGATAAGTTATGCCAAATTAGATGAACAGAAGATAGATATCTTGAAAAAAAACTGTTGGTTCAGTGTTTTTTAGTCTGAACACATATTAACAGAACTTAGAATAACCTTAGGAAAGTGTGTCATATTCTGATGACCAAAACTATAATGAACATTCCTGGTGTTTTCTATCAACTAGTCCTAGATGTTACCAGCTCAGCATCTTACCAAGGGCACCTGAATCATTCCAAGGAGACTGTCTCCCCTTGGCTAGGGAGTTATACAGAATTTAAAACAAGATAAGCTTTATATATCTCTCGATTGTTTACAAAACAGCTAAGCATCCTAATTTAAGCATTCAAAGTAAATGCCTTCAAAAGATCGAATAAATAAAATTTTCTCCTTCCTGCTTTCCTTTATCTTCCTGCTATGATAATGAACAAGAACACTTAAGTATTAGTCCATAAATAATTCAGCT
Source organism: Dendrocincla fuliginosa (assembly GCA_035047845.1). Classification (NCBI taxonomy): domain Eukaryota; kingdom Metazoa; phylum Chordata; class Aves; order Passeriformes; family Dendrocolaptidae; genus Dendrocincla; species Dendrocincla fuliginosa. The sequence continues at coordinate 98,772,062 of JAWWMO010000001.1, forward strand.
CTTTTACTTCAATAGTAGTGACATAATAAAAATAGGTTAAAAAGCAGTAGTTATTCAAGTTGTGGGTAGCTCTCTGTAGATAAGCTAACTGTGACAGTTGGCACTGTAGCCATTGATGATCTAGTCCACATGAGCAGCGGAATCAGAAGGGCTGCTGAGAGTCCCTGTTCAGGGACCTATATACAGGTGCCTAGCATAACTTCAGATGCCCTGGCAGAGCTACTTCTCCAGAAAGGCAATGTGCACACTTGTCCTGTGTCACCACTCAGTCCCATGTGGATGTCTCAGGTACCTTAATGCATCTCTAACGGCATCAGATCCCCATGTGTGGGCAACAGAATTGAACCATAGGTGTGAGCTGCCATTTGAGCTTAATCACATGTAGACATTTATACACAGATGCCCAAGTTTTAGAATCTTTATCTGGAACTGAATCCCACACAGGCTATATTGCACGATGTTCCCAGCTTTCACTCTATCATTCTCTCAGCATCTACTGACATTTTGAAACACTGTCTATGCAATTTATGACTTACATGCAAAAGGTGTGAAGTACAGAATTAGTTTTATAAAACAGAATAGCACCCAGTATAAAGTCTAGTATTTGGGAGAGGTGCGGAGGCAGTCAAAATTCATTGTTCCTTCCTCTGCCTTCTGAGAATGCCCTGAAAGCCCTTGAAGTTCCAAAGTCTCAGTTTACACCAAGTTCTACAGCTGTTTGCACTGAGTAAGAAGGACCAGTGCAGGAAAAAAAAGTTCCCATATTTTTGTAATGTAGATGAGTTTTGACTGACAGGTTGACCCTTCGCTTCCTTTATTTAGCACTGAACTCTGATACTCCCATTCATGGAAGTAAAAATAACCTATTTCTCTATACTGTCTGTATGCAATCTAGAAAACATCAAAAGATCTTACAAGTCTCCATAGATGTCAGCTAATAATGTACTGGGCTTGAACAGACTCAGGTACAGTTGGGAGCTTAAAGTTCTTTGCCCTTAGGAAATCACTGGTGGTCTCTCCCAAAGTGTCAGCCAAAAGACCATTAACATTTCAGTCAGTTTTAATTGGATAAGACCACACATCTCTAATTTCACTCTGCATCAGCTATGACAGGCAGCATCCTGCCCAGTCTGCCACACCATGTGGGCTGAATTTTAACCTATAATGGACCACAACTCAATCTCTTAAAAACTGGAAGTTTCCAATGAAAATGAATATTACTTTTCTAGAAAAGACTGAGATTTCAAAGATGAAAGATATTTACTCACATCCAACCAGGAAGTACAACATTACATGCTTGTAAACATTACAGCTTTTCAAAGATAAGGAGTATGGCCATGCATCATCGTTGAAGCACACATTGAAGATAGAAGATAGTGGGATGTTTGTGAATTTTGCAAACCTCAGCCATGTATTGCTACAATCTTCCACAGATCTTGCATCCAAATTGCCCTGCAGATTATCTCTTACTCAGCAGTTCAACTTCTGCTTGTTTACAATGGATTTAAAAACAAGAGAATCCCAAGCTATGAAACACACTGCGATTCTAAGGTGCTGGAGGATGTGCATAACAGAAAGATGAAGCAACAATTGTGCAAATTTTCATCAAAAAGTTTTGAAAGTTACATAGATATTTCTAGAAACTATAATTTAATTATATATGACAAAAATACTCAGCCTGTTCTATATTCTATTACTTCATGAGTAAAAAATGACCAAATTGTTATTTAACTACTTTCACAGCAATTAAAAAAATATATAAACAAAGATAATTTTGAAGCAGCATTCAAAATCTCTTGTTTTGTCAGGCAGTCAAGTGGGAGCTGTGTTCACTGATTCCTATCCTATTCCACCAGACTGGACCTCCTACTACTTGATGGTTGTAACATGGCAGACTTACTGTGTGACATGCACTTCAGGCAGTAATTCCTAGGAAGATGGGCAGCCATGAGGCCTAAGCCTAAGATTTGTGAATTCTCTGTGTCATAAGAAACATAGAAAGTGTTTAGTTACTAGAGAAGATGTACAATGTTAGCACGAGTCTTTACAGGTCTGTTCAAACATAAATATCTCCCTTACCATCCACATACAATATCAGTTGTGAGTTCTTTTAAGTTAGATGCCCATTTTTTCTCCAAAATACAATTTGGAAATTTAGAATTCATGAAAACTAAGAAGTAGCAGCAAATACATCTCTTTTATCGTGGTAAACTAAAGGAGGCAGTTTAGAAATGCTGAACCAAAGTAATTTCTCTACGAGAGAACTTAGGAGCCTTAACTGGTGTCAATAACCAGAGAATATATCCTGCCTTGCCTGCTTGCAATGGAACGAAGAATGTGAAACAAACACTGCATGCTGGAGATACTACTACCTTTGCCTCTAGATAACCAGGAGAAGCCAAACCAGAAAGATCAGTTTACTGTCATTTGCTAGGACTGACAGTTATTACTAGGAGTGGGGGTGAGTATTTGATAAAGATCACTCTAAATTAACATTTATTCTCAAGGGGAGGAGCAACTCATAGCTGTGCTGGTATTTCAAGAGTCACGGCCATATCTACATATCTAGTGGTGCAACACAAAGAGATGAATTAAGCCTCCCTTGTTTCTAAAGCTGTTAATAAGCTGGAGAGAACATTTTAATCATTCTTTTTAAAATGCTGCTGCAAGAATCTACCACATTCTTATATTAAATCACTGAATTTTTCTATCCTTGGGCCCCTCTAACAAATCTCATTAGTGGTCCTTTTAATGGAGATTTTTGTTTTTACGCCAAAGGAGAACCATAGTAACTGTGCACTTCCTAAACCATTTCATTCATGAATGGGGAATGAGTCTCCAAATCTTTACTCACATGAGTAATCACATTGATATCCTTGGGCCTTCCATTATTAACAGCTAGAACTGTGAGTATAAATTTGCAGGATTTGGATGTGGCACTTCATTACTTCATAAGAGTGAAATCTGTAGCTGAAATCAATAGCTAAGCATGTGAGGCATATAAAAGATACACATTCTTTCATGGAGGTCTGATTGCAATGCATCTCTCAATTTTGTTTCCGCATCAACAAATAAGCATATCATTGTAAAGAGATGTACAGACTATAGGCAGTAATTACAAAGACACATTTTAGATAGACATTCTAGCCTCAATAGAGGAATTGGGAATAGTCCGTCAGAAAGAACAGAATAACAGTGAGAAAGGTCAACGCTTCTTGAAAAACTAACGTAGGAAGTCATGAACCAAGTTTTTGGTTCTCTGTCAATCAGTAGTGTAACTGTTGTCAATCATTCCCTCTTACCTTGTTTGTGATTTTTGAATGGCCACAAAAGAAACTTTTGTTGGTAATTATGGTCTTTACAATTCATCTGAGTCACAGGCAGGATTTTCATAGCCTGCCTGTGCAATAGACATGGTATACCCCAAGCTGCGCTCACGTATGTCCAACCAATTCAAACTAAAGTTTCCCACGATAATATGAAAGGAAATAAAAGATTCTGACCAACACAAGTCACTATTCTAGAAACAACACAAAGAGGGACCCTGATGACCAGGGTCTTCAGGCTTAACTTTCTTTTTGCTTTTTTTTCCTTTCTTTTTTTTTCCTCCTTAAAGAGGAAAAATGTGATAACTCTTCCTTCGGAAGAGTGCAGTTAGACAGGTTATGCACCTGTGCATCTTGAATCTTCTGATAGAGTTTATATTCTCTGCCTAAGCACATGCTTCCTATTACACTGATCAGAAACATTCTGTTAAAAATTACTGCCAAGAATTAATGTTTTTTCATTTATTTTTAATTTCAGAGTTCCCCTAGGATTTTTCTTTCCCCCAAATAGTTTCACCCTTCACAGAAACATTTTTGTTTTGTTTTCTTTTGCTATCAGTTTAAGTGACCTATCTTATCCCTGTTGAAAACACAAAAAGATTTGTGAGGTAAGGTTCTCACATAAAACCCCATTTTGAAGTTGATCCAGTAGAGTAACAAATCAGATAACATCAAAGAAGAATATCTGAAAACTGGGATTTAGGCAGAACTGCTTTTTCAACAAATTGCAGCCTCTATAAATTTATCCATTTCTAAGCAACCAATTTTTTTTTGTTTATTTGCTTATTTTCCTAGCTTTGCTGAAAGAAAAGCTGAAACAACTTCGGAAAAATAACACCAAAGTTGTTCAGCGGAAACCAGCCCCTCTGCTGTAAACAGTGCCTCTCCCCAACTGCAGCTGCACAAAGCAGAGACAATGCAGGGGACCCCTCAGCATCATTAACCAACTTCCCTTCCTCACCAAACAGTCGCTTCGATAAAGCAGTTACAATAGCATCATGGAACAGTAGAACAAGGGAAAAAAAAAATAACCTTACCAGGTTCTCCTACAGTATATAGCTGAAAGGAAAACAAAACCCCAGCTGCCGTATCACATGCAATTGGTCTCTCAGAATGAATTGACTGAAAGAACTATGAAAGGCTGAAGTCTTTCGACCCCTCTGTTCAGCCTCTCTTCAGCTCCCACTCTCCGAGCTTCCTCACAAAGCCATTCTCCTACTCCCTAATCCTCGCACAGGAAAAAGCAGCGCACACCAAATGACTTCAGCAGAAGCGATTCTCCAGGGGGGTGGGGGAAGAGATGCTGCTGCCACTCAGCCCCCCCCCGCCCCGCCGGCGCACAGCATCCTCAGGGAGCGTATCCAAACAAGCTTGCCAGGCACTTGGGCAGTACACCCCGTACACGGACAGCATGTCAGGACAAGGCACAGAAAAGTGCACATCTCCATTCATCACCCTCTCAGCCACTGATTTCCAAAATGCGCACACCCCTGGATACTTGCAGGAGCTCCCCACGCGCATCTCTGTTAGCCTGCACCAAAGTACTTAGCCTTTTTTTTTTAAATTCTTTTAAAACTAGGTACGTGACTTGCTAAAGTCATTGCTGAGCCTGAGATTTTCCTTTTTAACAAAGAACCTGTAAATAAATCTTAAATATTTCAAGCAACAAAGCAACAACAAAGATGTTCCCTCAGAAAATCAATAAGAAAAAGTATAAGGAAAAAAAACCAACAGACACAAAATCAATAACATTAGGAGTCACCGTATTAAAAAAAAAACAGTGATGCGTCCCTGAAATGCTTTTGATAGCTAAAATCAGAGCAAGCAACTCTATTTTTCACAATGAGAAGAGGTTTCTGTCTTCATTCCCAGTCTACGTAAAAAGAGACAGGATTTTTTTTCGTATCGTTTGACTTGAAAGCCTGACATAGATATTGAGATAACATCCCCTGCATATTCTCTGCTTTTCAAGAAAGCATTAAATCTTTGTTAAATAAATGCTGTTGTCATGTTAGTTTTTAACACGAGTTTTACCTCTCTGCGAGCTACAAAAACTCAGAAACAGGCAGCTGCCACAAAGTAAATCAAAGACCTAGAAAAGCAGATGGCATAATTTCACATCTTAAATGTTGGCTGTGAGCCTTCCAGTAATAATTTATAAGACTTCCTCCTGCTTGTTCCTCTGCTTGGCAGCATGCTGTTTGAGCCTTTCAAACAAAATAAATAGACTTCAAACCACCAGCTTCACACACACTACCACTTACCAATGCTATTTCAACCTGACACAAGCTGACTTTGTTCCTCTGTGACCCTGGACAGAAAACTGAGGTGACGGTTTGATGGATGTGATCTCTTTTCACAATACGGGTTGTGACTTCACAGCCCTGTCTCCCCATTATTGCTTAGCTGAAGGAGGAGACAACAGCAGAAGAGAATCTTCCACCATACAGAGCCATTTTAACTGTGAAAATGAACCAAACAAGTGCAATAAATGCCTGGAACACATTTTCCTACCTCAAGAATGTGAGTTGGGGGAATCCCTTTCTATTTTTCTTGGGGTTGGAGTCTAAGGGGATAAGGAAAAGGCTCCAAGGGGAGGAATTAATCCCAATGGTTTACTAGATTGTATTTTAGTTTAAGAAAATGGCAACATCAGCAGGGAAAAAAGGAAGGAAAGAATTCATTTTGTTTCATTTATGACCAAAGAACACTTGCACTGTGAATTCTGTGAACTGTCTCTTAACTGTGCTATTTCAATTACTTAACCATGAATCTTGAACAATTCCTTAGTGGACAAAGGTTTCACTGCACTAATCTGAGGCCAACAACCACAACGTGATGCTTTTTATTCATTATCTAGAAGACATCATAAGATATCAGAGGATGTATATATCATAAATTTGGTGTCCGCAAATTCAGTTTTCAAATGCAGCTTCTCTGCTAAAACCCATTCACAAATCTTTTTGCAAATTAACGTATTTTGCATAAAAATCATGCCAGATTTCAGAGAAATCTTCATGAACAAATTGTCTTTCCATGAAAAGGGTTGAAAAAGATGGTGAATGAACTCAGAAA
>JAWWMO010000001.1:98778562-98791103 GCA_035047845.1 Dendrocincla fuliginosa
AAAGTAATAACATAATTTGTGTGACAACAAATACAGAACACAAAAAACTTTAGCTCAAACACAGAGTAGGCTCCACACCTCCACAGGCTTGAGCTTATTAACAGACATCCTGATGTCTGAAGTCAGTCTCTAATCTCCTTAGAGAGGAGCACAAGTTACTAATCTATTTATATCTTTGCTTCTGCTTGTTCATCTAATCAGGTGGATTCATTGTGATAATACTGGTGTCAAATCTCTGATTTTACAGATAGTGGGGCCAAATGACCTGACTCAAGGAATTCTCTGGCAGGAAGCCAGACCTCTGGTGTTACATACTAGTTCACCCCAGCTCCAGTGATCCTCATGTTCCGAAAGATGATTTCCAAAAACAGGGACGAGCCTACTCTGTGTTTGAGCTAAAGTTTTTTGTGTTCTGTATTTGTTGTCACACAAATTATGTTATTACTTTTTCTAGTTTGGAATTTGATCTTCATAATTCTGTCAAAAAAATATACACAAAGTCACTCCAGTAGCAAAAATTTATCATAAGCATGTGGACTCCTGTTCATTCTTTCAAAAAATATTACTGTCTTTTCAAAAATGTTCACTTTGTTTCAAATGACAGTATTTATGTGTTTCCATATTCACGAATATTTTTATTTCTGTAGAATTTCTGAGACGTAGTATCCAATTTATGATAATACTGAAGGATAATAAAACAGAAGACAGAAATTGATTGATATCCATAAAAGCAAAATCTGACAGATTTATACAGAGGAGTACCTGCTTGTACTATCTTGTTTCATTAATTCAATCCCAATTTTTATTTTTTTTCCTAAGAACCGCCTTAGAATTACATGCTCAGTTTAAATGATCCCATTTAGGGATTTAGAGGGTATTCCAGTATGGTGAAAGTCACATGGTGTGAATTTCACCCTTTAAAAAGGAGTTTTAAGAGATGTACTTGTGAACTATTTATTCCAAATTACAGCTCCTAAACTGCCACCGCTGCTTTTTTACCTCTCTATAACAATCTGAGACCCTTCCCATTGTAAGATTAAATATTTCAGAAACAGTAAGATCTCTTCACAGACCACTTCATATAAATTAATAATCTCTAAATAATAAAGTTTATACCATCCAGCAGGTAGTAAACTACGATATGCACAGAGGAGATGAGCTCTACTGATCAAACAAAAGAATGAAACATGAAAAGTGTAGCCACCCTTGTAGCTGGAAGCCACTTATACTGACTTTGCATAGAGGAACAAAAAATTCACAATAAGACAAAAAGAACCTGCACTAAAGAATTGGAAGAGCTCATTTTTCTAATTCTTGTAGCACAATATAACTTGCAGACTCATGATAAGCATCTGAAGGAAGTCTAAGCTTTAGGAAATATCAACAGGTTTGCACGCTCTGCTCCATAGTTTTTTCTCCACTTGCCCACCACTATGACCTCTTATCTGCATAATCTGTCCCAAACACTTTTTCTTGCATATTTACTCCTTCCCATGTTTCTTGGATTAACAAAAAGCACAATGCTTTTGGATAAGGTTTTCATTTGGACAACAGCCATACATTTTTAATAGCAATCATAAGTGCATTTCAAAGAACCTTTGCTACAAGCAAAGTAGTGCAGGCAATTTCACTGGAAAACATTCCAGCAAAACTAAACTTTAAAGGTTACTAAACTCTTTGAGACTCACTGATGTGACTGGTTAGTGCAATCCACTGCAGTTCTTTTTTTTTCTTACCTTCTCCTATAAAGAAACTCCCAGTAATTCTTAAAAGCAGTGTAGAAAATGGAATCATGGAATCATAGTATCACAGAAAGACTTGGGTTGGAAGGGTTCTTAGAGATCATCTAGAGGCACCGTATCTTTATAAACAGAAGGAAATGCATATTTTAGGGTTGCACCATCTGACTTTTAAGCATTTGATTGAGAAACATAAGTTCCATAAAGAGTTAGTAGATGCTCTGAAGAAGACACCTTTTAATGGGCTCCTTAACACAGTCAATTAATATTAGCACTTTATAATTCAGTGATAAGGCTGTTCATGGTCTATACTCAGCTAGTCTATAACATACGTATGTTGAAATTCAGGGATATTCTTTATCTACTTGACAGGATCTTTTTTCTGCAAAAGCAGTCTGGTGACAATTCTGCAAACTGGAAGAGGAATGATCTGGCAAGAAGGAAGGATGACTATCAGCAATGAGAGAAGAACACAGTAAAAAAAACATAGCTGGGTAAAAGAGAAAAATAAAAACCACAGATGATTAGAGTCACTCAAGCAAGAATGTTACTGAAGTCAGTGTTTCCCTTAGAAAACCCTTTACAAATAGTGTTTTCCTGGGGTTTATCTTCATGGGTTCAGTCTAAACCCACTTTCTTTGCTTTTGTTTCAGAGTTGGATGAAAGCAGCAGTGCAGCTGGGTTTACATTACGAGTGTATGTGTGAAACTGAGGATATATAGCTTGGAACTTCAAAGCACATCAGCCAGTGCTGGTGCATCTAGACTGCAAACTTCAGTGAGTATGTCAGTCTTCCTAATGTTGGATAGAAGAGCAAAATTAAAACAGCAAATGGAAAGAACAGTATGTGGCTTATACAACACTAAATCTTCATTCCTCCTCCAGCATTAAGTTACGAGGAGAAAAAAATGATTTTGCTCTCCATAAATTAGCAAGACAACACACTCTGAGTACCTTTTCAGAGGCTTTGGCATATATGGCATGCTGGTCAGAGAAGGGTTCGTCAAAGATGAGCCAACACACTCATTTTGAATAGTGGGGTACAGCTGCTGTGCAGCCAGGAAGAATCCCTGTAATCCAGCCCATATTCTGCAGCCCTCTGCACCAGTCTGGGGATGAATGGGCAGTCTGGGGTCAGGAGACATCCATACTATGGACTATGACATTTTTTAAAGAACAGGTATTGTCATTGCAACCATGCTACAGACAGACTGATAGGAGCAGGCATACAAACATAGGCATTGAGAAGACTGGAAGGCCTTTGGAAGCCCAACCATCAAGACTTTCTCAACCACTTTAGTATTTAAAGCAAACATCTGCATAAAAAATTCCTAGGCTTGAAACCTCAGACTGTTAACTCCTTCAGAGGAGATATATGTATTTTCCCTGTAGTCCAGAGGTTTGCAGCACAGTTAGAATTCCAGCTTTTGAATGTTACTACAGTTAAAACATACACACAATGATTTACATAGTGACATTCTTGCCTATTTTTCCAAAATAAAGAAAAATTAATAGAGTTAACTTGGTATATTTGGGGAGAGGGAGGATAAGTAAGAAATAAAGTGGTACATATTATAAATAGCTTACTGGGAACTGCCCCGCAAACTACTGTAAACACAAGCATCATCAATGTCTTCCAGTTAATCAGACTCCATACAAAAAATCTACTTATACAAACAAGAATTTGTAGTACTGAGCTGGAACATAAAAAATGTTGCAGATTTACTCCCTCATTAAAGATTCCTCCAAGGAGCTATCATCACATTCATATGACAAGTAAAAATAACATATGACTTTGTCTGGACATTATCCAATAAGGTATGCAGAAAAGTAGAATATTAGGTGTGAGAAATGCCTGAGTTAATACCATGCACTGCTTTTGCTGTGAGAAAATGTGATTTAATTTTATTTTTTTAATATTTCTACAGAATAATGTAAGCTAAACCTGTTGCTATCCAGGACAGATTTCAGAGTGTATGCTGAGTGGGCTGAGGATTCAGAAAACAATAATGTGGGCCAGAATTAGAGCAACAATGGGAGAAATTTGAAAAAGCAGTTTGCAAGGCTGAAGAAATAGACCAGTCTAAGTGAGACTCCACTTTCCTGTTTGAGTCCACGGTGAGCTCTCATTCCAGGCACTGCAAGCACTATGCTTTTCTATGGCATCTCAGTAGCAATCACCATCTCTCTTTCAGAGGCCACTCCTGCGTCAGTGCCCCAGCTCAGACATACATAATGAGGAAGAGTATGGCAGGCCTGATGGTCAAATATCACAGAAATCTCTGCTCACCCCAAAGAGGAGCCTCAAGCTGAATCACCAGGCACAACTAACAAGTAAAATAATTTCTGGCCACGTGGAAACTTTAAGGAAGTTAAAGGTTACCTTCCTTTACATTTTTATAAACTCAAATTGCCTAAAGTTTAATTTAAGTTGGGTATTAAGCTTTAATAACATTTCATGTTATTCTTTTGCTCAGGCTTCTCTAATTATTCTCTGTTTTTTCCTTTCTAATGGTGTATTTCCCTCCTGCATTTATTCTGTGTTTTTTACTTTGACAGATGAATTTATCTCTCTCTTCTACCAGCTTATTGATCCAATTCAATATAATCAACATAGTCACATATTTAAATACTCTCACACATGGGTTTACTTCCACTGAAGAAACTCCATTAAAGCACACGTTATATTATGAACTGTGTAAACTTTGTGTTAAGGTCAAACCTAACTTGAATTGATGGACAACAACCAAAATACTGACTCATCTAATATTTATTGTCTGTAATGAAGAGAAAGATGTCATGGAAAAGGCTAGAGTACAACCTCTGCATCATCAAGTAAACAACAATCTTTCCTGCAGTAGCTGGATGATGCAGTGATACTGGCAGATACCAGTGTGACCCAGCTGTTTTCAAAAAAAGACTGAATCCCACCTGTGTACATGTATGATCTTGCACTCTTAAAATCCCTTGGGAGCAGGGCTTGAGTTTCCGCATAGCTGTTTCTGGGACTAGCAGACTTTATTCCCATGCAAATGAACCTGCCTATGAAACTGCACCGGCTCAGCCTCAGAGGGAAAAAGGAAACATTTACACTTCCAAATGCAAACCGGCAGGAATATACCTGCCAAGGCCCACGATCGCAGCTTCCCGAGTTAACTTGGGAAGAGGAGAGGCTCCCTCCAATGGTTAAACCGTATAAAACAGTGAGCACCACTGCGAGCATGGATGTTTCAGGGAGAGTCAGTGGAAAGAAGGAAAACTGTATTACATATGCAAGACACCTAGAAACTGAAATCCATATTTTGCTTACACAAAAAAATATAATAATAATAATGCCATTAATCTTAGTTTTCTAATTGAAGCTTAATGCAAGCCATAAATACACCTCCCCACAAAAATTGTTTTTAAAAACCATTTTGTTGTGGTTTTGTAATATTTTAACAGCTAAAATAGCATGGCAGTCAGAGAAGGACCACCTTTCTGGAAAAAATATAATAGAGAAAAATAATGAAGATACATTGCACAAAATAATCAATGCATTTAACATCATATCAAACCCATTAAGAAAGTAACATTTACCAAATTAAGCATAACACCAGAAATTTGTGATCTATTCCTAGCTTTTACATTTTGTTTTCTTACACTGTAAGGCAAAGATTCTGAAACTACAAACTTTGAATTACTGGACTGATGGGTTCAGAAACACAGTTTTGCTTATCTAAAAGAAATAGCATCTGCATCCTGAGTCCAATAATGCCACTTGCCCAAAGAGCATAAGCATGCCAAGAAAAGGGGGAAAATGTTTAAGACAATATTCAATTATTCATTTTTGACTTGAAACAGATTGTGGTTTTTAAATTTCCTTTATTACAATTACAGCAAGTAAACTCTTTCACCAGCTCTCTCTGGGCAGCTCAGCTTACATTCAAGCCTAAAATGAGTCGTCAAGAGTTCTTGGTTTCCGTTGTTTTTAAGGCAACAGTATTTATTACTTAAAAAAAAAAAATCATGGATAGTCTGTTGGAGAAATAATATTAATTTCTCTAATTTAATCATGCATTATTTTACAGCTGGGGGGGAAAAAAAAAAGAAGCACAGTGGCTAAAAATGTTTTCCTTTAATTTATTTCCCCATTTTAAGAGGTTCTAATCTTGGTTTTTCATTTGTTTCATTTCAGCCTCAATACCTGGGAGTACAACAGAGTATGTGACCAACTACAGTAAGCAACCTTTTGACTGCTCAAATTTTATTGTGGTACACTCAGCACCTGCACTAGCACACTTTTCATTAATGGACTACAGTAAATGTTTATATAACTATCAAGAGAGTATATTAATGTGAACAAAAATTCTACCAGGTAGATCATCCCTTACAGCAATTAAGCTCCACAATAAAATGCAGTCTGACATATACCCAGTTCTCTGAGGCATGTTAGATTAGTGAAAAGGGGGATATAAAATCAACCCTGACCCTCTGGTAAGAAATCCCAGTTGTCCTACATACCACCTTTTTGCAGAGTTTAAACCATTACAGTTTTTATGAGAAACAAAAAGGATAACTTTAATTTTAAAATACATTAAATTCTTCTCCACTAAACTTCATATTTGAATTTTGATACATCAACAACCATTGGGTTTTCTGAGGGCTCTGATTGTCTGTTCCAACTCCCCCTGAAGCCAGAAAGATGACACTTGGTTACTTCCATGCCAGCTAAGTTGAATCGTGACTGTGTGGCTTAAGAGCTGGTCCCTTCCCTGGGTCACCAGCAGTCAGCAGGTACTGGATCAGGACCCAGACCTGGGCTGGCACATGAAGAGAAAGCTTAGTAAAAGTACCTAATGTACATGTAATATCAGCTGGCTTTGAATCACATTAACTCAGCCTGGCACTCTCTCAATAATTGGCCTGTTTGAAAACTGTGGCAGAGCTCTGTAAAATCAGCCAGGACATCTGGGGAGACCCTCCACAGGCAGGACTACTGCAAGTTTTCAGACAAACTTGAACAAACCCTAAGTATAAAAAGAGAATGGTTCTCTAGTCACCACTGGTGAGGCTGCAGATGGAGCACTGAGTCCGGTTCGGGGCTGCCCACTACACAAGAGACAGAGGACTCTGTTTTACTGAAAAGAGTCTGGTGGGGGGCCACAAAGGTGATTAAGAGACAGAAACATCTCTCCTATGAGGAAAGGCTGAATGAACTGAGATTGTTCAACCTGGAGAAGAGAAGGCTCCAGGGGTATCTTATTAATGCATATAAATAACTCAAGGGAGGGTTCAAAGAAAATGAAGCTAGACTCATTTTAGTGGTGCCCAGTAACAAGACTAGAGGCAATGGGCAAAAGCCAAAACTCAGGTGCGTTCTTTCTGAACATCAGGAAACACTTTTTCACTCTCAGGGTGACCAAACACTGGTGCAGGTTGCCCAAAGAGGTTGTGGAATCTCCATCTTCTGAGATAATTCAAAATCTGCATGGACACATTCAATTCTAGGTCATCCTGCTTTACTGGGAGGAAGAGGGGGTTGGACCAGGTGACCTCCCGAGTTCCCTTCAAACCTCAACCATCCTGTGATTCTATGAGTAAGGAACAAAAAAGTAATAGGAACTGAAACATGTAAGAAATTCTCATGATTTCATACTTTTATGCACATATATTTACACATGACTAAATATGTCATGAGAATTGTAACAAAGGGTGGAGCCTTGAAGAACATAAAAAATAAATCAAAAAATCCTTGGGAGGATTGGGCTTTAAAAAGTAGTTGCCGGAAGCAGCCAGGGCATCTCATATTTCATATGTAGGATGTAAAACAAATTTGCATACCATCTCCATCCATTTACTTGGCTATTGCTCTGTTTAATTATTTTAAAATGCATTCTTCAAGGCTGGATATAAACCACAATTTTATTAAAATAAAGAATAAGGTAAGTACATAAATCTAGCTAATTGCACTAGGTCCTGTTATAAAAATGTTCACTTATGTCCTTTACCATTTCCCTACCTCTCCTCTAAGATGCTACATCTCCTTTTCATCTGGATGAACAAAAATATTCTCCCAGGTCTCTCCACATGAGTGGAGGTTGAAGAAGATATGGAAAAGTTACACAGAGGTGTTCTAAATCACAGTAATTACAAGATGTAATTGGATAGATGCCTTTATATCTGGAGTGCACCAGATTTTAAGATCTTTCAGTCCTTCTTCCACACCCTCTCTTATTCAAGAATGTGGAGGACAAATGAATCTAATCCTCAAACTGTAAATCTCCTCCAAGTGAATTCAGTCTGGACCCTGAAGGGTTAATCTTCCTGCATACTATAACGGTAAGAAGTAACAACACTGTAAATATTGTATCCTGAAAATGTCCAATTTATCTATAATGCAGCTATTTGACTTGTTTTCCACATGATGAAGTAATGGAAACAATATTGAAAGTGCTTGAAGCAAGTCTCATACAAAATACGCAAAATGTGTTGGTTTTCAGTTGTGTGTCATTTCAACTGACACAGTAACCACTTGGTGGGACAAGCTCAAAGACAAGATGTGCATCTCTCATTCACACAAATAGACCACTGAATTTGACAAGGTTGCTCGAGTGCATCTATATTAATCAGACATGAAACTTCCCAATTCTACAGATAATCTTTATTAAATAATTCAGGCATCCTGGCTTTTTTTTTCTGATGAACTACAACATGTTATTTTTTTTTTCTCTGCACACATGGACCTATTATGCACACACATATGTATGTATGCATACACATCACTAAATTACACTTAATCACAGCAGAAAAAGCATCCCTTTATTTTTTTTTTTAATTGCACTCTTCTATTTTTCTCTCCTTGAGACTTCACAGAGCTTTTAGAACAAGTGAAGTCTTAAATATGCACCCTATTTAAATAAGAATGGAGTTGAATGTACTCTTTGGCAGTAGCAGTGCCTCTAAAAGACAAATGTTTTCTCCTGTTACCATCTCTGTTGTCGAAAGCCATGATCTGAGCTTTGCACTCTGTCTGGGAGTCTGCTGAGCCCATTCCAGCTGGGCTGGCAGGGGTCACGCTCCCCAAGGGAGGAGGTCAGCTCCATGGCCTGGGAGCAGGGGGCAGGGGAGCTGGAGGGTGACCCCACACACCATGCATTGTGCTCAGAGGCTGGAAGTCAGCCCTGCTTATGCTGGATCACGCAGTGAACCAGCCCACCGCGTCTGACAGATGGAGGTCACCTTCCAGAGTGGGGATCCTTTCATAAAGGCAAATCCTTTTTTTTCTGCACGTTTCTATCATTTGAATAACAGCTGTGACAACAACAATGTCTCACCGGAGATATTTGGGGTATTGATGAACCCATTTTCGAGAAGCATTGGAAAAAAGAGATGTAATTGTGGGCACCTTGCCATTAACAGAAAACTAAATCACACAGTATGTGATGCTCCTTATAAATAAGCAGTGTGTGACAGTAGAAAGGTTATTGTGGAGACAGAGACTAGGTATGAACACACCATTCTTAAGTTTGCACTCCACCTCTATTGCTATTGTGTGCTTCCATCATGACCTTGGGTAAGCCTGAGGTTGCTGGTCTTTCCTTACCTGTCCTTATAGTGGAGATACTGTTCCCTCAAAAGATAAGCATTGTTAGGAAAAAACCATTAAACTTTATGAGATATCCAGCTATGCTGTGGAGGAGTATCATAAAAAACCTTTGAGTCTATAAATAAAAAAAAAATATATATTAAAGATTACCCTATTAGGTCTATATCTTACGAATATACCTTAGTTTTATTGTTGTTGTTGATATTTGAATTATTTAAGTAATCATGAAGCTACCAGCCCTATTATTAGTATTATAAAAAACAGATTGGTGGGTAGAGCTGTTTCCACTCTTTAGAATTATTTAGCATTTTTATTGTCCCACCAGGGAACTTAATAATATCTTTCAGAAATTATTTATATACCAGTAGTCAAGGGAAGTATCAAAAAAAAAGCTGTTCATTGCTGTGTTCCTTTTACTGCTGATCTTTTCATAGAATTAATAGAAATAACCATAAATCAGAAGAGATATTTATAGCACATAGAAATTATCTAGCCATTTTGCTTACACAGAACTCCATTTTTAAAGGATTCACTTTCAATTGGTAAGATACTGAAATCATATTCAACAAATCACACTGTCTTCAGAAAGGGAAAAAGGTGATGTGTTGAACACGCAAGAGCTGCACTGGTAGAGTAAACCATCACTGCCCAATCCTTTGCAGTATGCTGAATGCCCAAGGACCAGATGTATCAGTACAATTTCTTCATACACACTGATCCAGTACTGATAGCTTTTTGAAAACCTTCATACACCATCTGTAGCTCTACAAGGGAAAGTGTAGGAGGAGTGAGCAGACACTGAGCACAATCCCTGAGAGCCAGCAGATTAAATCTCAGCTATGGGAAAAGCTGCTGGAAAATCTTACTGTTGCATTCAGTGGGGACAGCACCATATTCTGCACTCACCAAAGCTGCTCCTGCACACACGGACACCCTGATGTGGCATTAGATAGGGAGTTGAAGCTGTCCTACTGTTCAATCAGCTGCTCATCTGCACTGTGAAAGCCTCCAGGGTTCATAGTTACCTGGTGTATGAGTATGCTGCTATTTCTCATTCATACAAAAATTAGCTCTAGGTCTTCTTAGACTTTAACCCTCAATGTACACATGATTTTGGTAAGAAAAAAATAGCCTATTCTTTCCTTTTCTTCCCTTTTCTCACTATCCCTTAAAAGCAAACACCTGCACGGCCACAGAGTATGTGTTATATCAGAATTTCCAATGAGTAGACCTTTTTAAATTATATACATGGGTTAAATAATGCAAGTCTGTAAATCTTTAGATTCTCAGTTTTAGGTGTAAAAGAGTCATCTGTTATGATCGCAGTGTCTAGAATATTGTATTTTCAAGTACAATATAATATACAAATAATAGCATATAATGTAGTATAATACTATGAATAACAAAGAGTAAAAAATTAGAGCCATAATTGACATTTAGGTGAGCAATATAAAGGTATGCGTTTGCAAAAAAAGCACTCTGTACAGACATATACCTATATACTATTCCTATTAGATTTTGTCACTGACAGTGACTACAAAGAAAGAAGAGGCAGCAAATTCTATTAATACTCTCAGCAGATATATCAAATGTTGCTATACGAAGCATGCGGTGGTGAGAGGGAAATTAGTGTGCAATGTCTGCTTTTCCCAAAGCCTTGACAGTCCCTCAAATGGAAGAAAAAATTACCCTTTGCAACCAGGACAGATCATCTATGCGCAAGTAGGAACTTTTTTACATAGAAATAGTCAGAAATTTGAGACATTAAATACTTTTCATCAGGAAATTTTTGATACTATTTATTTATTCCAAAAGACAAACATTTCATGAAGATATGTAGCTTGAAGATTTGAATCTGAATCTCTACATCTTAAGTGATTGTCATAAGGGCAAGATATTTCAGGGGTGAATCTTGGAGGTTTTCTCCTCTTCTGGGGAAGAGCCCTAAAATGCTCTTCCTCCTTTGTTTTGTTTTTTTCTTTTTTTTTTTTTTTTTTTTTTTTTTTTGATCTTTGAGGATTTTAGTGGGATGAGAAAATTGTTTCCTGCCCAGCTCTCATGGTGAGTGGCTGGCAAATGATAACAAGACACAGAATGAAAACAGCTGGATTCAATCACTGCACTTAGTAGATCCATGAAATGTAATTGTGGATGCACCAGATACTCTTAAGCACCAGTAAAGAGAGTTCTTCCAGACTCCAGGACAGACATCTGGCATTAACAGAGTTCTGAGACTATCAGGGAACACGGTACATCGCACACCCAATTGAAGAATTAATTAATCACACTGTAATTAACATAAATGTGTAATGACCCATGCTTTGCTGTCTTTAGAGATAAATATTCAGATACAAGGAGACACAGCAGATCCTTGAACTGCCCTACTGAGATACTGGTACTTGAAACCAAATGCACTGTCATACCTTTCTGAAAATACAAATATGCATATCTACAATAAAGCAACTTTTAGGAGGAACATTGCCTAACACTTCTCACTGGCAGCACAATTCAGTGGAAAATCATTACATGTAAAAAAAGAAAACACATCTTCTAAAGAAAGATGTACAGATTCAAATTCATTAGAAATATTTCTATTCTCCAGTCATCTTGTCATCTAAAATCCATTACTTTAAGTATAATGTATGTACGTTCGAATACATTACTGAAGTTAATGGTTAGAATAAGTGTTTTCACATCATTGTATAATAGAACAATATTTTTAAAGTGGGGTTTTTTTTTATTTTTTTCACTGATGGTGTTATCAGATGAAATATTAAGAAGTGGATGAAATTTAAAAAATAAACATATTACAAATCTTAGCAATTGTCAGCTTTGCAAAGTCACACACACCTAAATGGAAATTTTATAGACATAGGAAAAGTTGTGTTAGCTGAAGAGGTCTTGTAAGCTTAGCTAAATAACGTGCTTTATCAGTTAGGTTCCAATAAAAATATGTAATTTAAAATTTGAAAAAGCAAACTTAACTGTTTTTTCTTGTAGGTTGGTAGCTTATTGCTAAGCAAGCAGTTAGCCTAGATTACCTTCTAGACTTCCTTCCAACTTGAACTGTCCTATGAACTGACTTTTTTAAGTTTAATGTCTCAGAAAAGAATGACCTAGTCGTTTGAGTACTGGGATTACTTGTAATTAAAAAAAAAAAAAAAAGCGGGGGTGGGGGGGGGAGGTCGGGGGGGCGAGAAGAAGAAGAAAGAAA
>JAWWMO010000001.1:98791203-98819014 GCA_035047845.1 Dendrocincla fuliginosa
AATAAAACAGTATCTGTCCTGTTCTGCTTTAAAGTTGGAGTGGGGGAGAGAAGGGGTAAGAAAGAAATGAGAAGAAAAAGGCAGAGTTTCAACAGCACCAAAATGTAACACAGTCCTGCAAAGGCCTCTTCACAGCCACTCCTTCTGCCACAGCAAAAGACCACACAGTAATCCCAAGTTTTTTAAAAAACATTGTAAATCAGAGCAGGGGTGGAATCCCATTTGTGGACTTGAGAATGTGTGATCAGGATAGTTGCTGCAGGTCTGGATGAGGCAAACTCCCTTGCAGAACAGATTTCCTCAAGTAGGCAAGATTTTATAAGATTGGACTAGACATGTTTGTTTTCACAAAATCAATGTCTAAGAATAGCAGTTAATAAATTGATTTTTACAATAGCCACAAAACCTTTCCACTGAATAAGAAAAGGCTTTATAATTATGAAATGATAGTTTCCTGTTTGAATAAACCAAGTCTATAGAAAGGCATATAATGAAGACTGAAGCTAAAATGTAGTTGCTTTTTGTCTGCAAGCATTATAGGGAAAGCCTTCTGAAGAGGTTTTACAGTAAACACCACTGAAAAGGCAGGAAAGTGATGTTTCAATCAGAGAGGGTTCTTACAGCTTCTTTATGCAAGCTTATCTTCTCCAAGTTTCTCCTACACACAGTTAAAATGTAAGGTATGAAGAAAGGCAAAGAATTAAAAATTAACAGAATCATTTCAGCCCTTGTTTGGTTCTTGTGTGTGTATAATAAAACAGTGTGATACTATAGATCCACCAGGATTTGTATTCAACAAAAGCTGAATAAAACACAAACAGGACACAGAATCTACTGAAGCACTGTCCTGCACAATCACTACTCCCTACCACGAGTCTTATACTTTCTATCCATACCTCACCCGAAACATAACTTGTTGTCTGCTGCCTCATACCTCCTCGCCTCATAAATAAGCAAAATTGAGGAAAAACAAACAAAAAATAAAAGCAAAAAAACCTCAAACAAACAAAACCAACAGCAAAAAAGTGAAAGTTAGGAGGATTATCAGGGGCATGCTGGAGATTCAGGGATACAGAATGATATCTCTGACAAATACATTCCTAATGGATGAAAGGTGCAGCTCCAGTGAATTATTTAAGGGAAATCATTTTTATCACTTTTATCTGTGCATGGTAACAAATTACATCTGCTGGTTTGCATTTAGCTCCTTACTTTAAACAGCATTTTTGTGTGACTTTAGAGGACACCGATACATTGCGGGAAATAATTAAACAATTCACTGCTTTCCAGAGAATGAGTGCGAAATACATGTATGTTGCACTGCCGCTGCATGTGAATTTTGCAAGTCCTCCTACTCTCTTAATTATTGGATTTTATTTCACTTGTAA
The DNA here is from genome assembly GCA_035047845.1 of Dendrocincla fuliginosa. NCBI lineage: Eukaryota > Metazoa > Chordata > Aves > Passeriformes > Dendrocolaptidae > Dendrocincla > Dendrocincla fuliginosa. Next base: position 98,792,592 of record JAWWMO010000001.1, read on the forward strand.
ATTAATTACTTCATTTACCTGCCTAAAGTAGTAAGCATACAACAGAAGGAGTAAGCATACAACAGAAGGAGATCTGATTATATACTCAATACTAATGACTTAAAAATATGTTGGACTTATCCCTAAAAGCTCCAGTCAGAATAAATCTCTATTTTGCTTAAACTTAAGGTATATGCAGAGGGCAGAGTCCCTGCCCCACGCTAGAATATCAGGCACATACATTACAGTTAAAATATTATAAAGAACATAGAAAAAAATGAGGATAAGTATAATTTTTCTAAACAGATTAAGATAGTCTTATTAGTACAAAATATCAATGATCCCCCTCTATCCCCAACACACTAACCATCTCTCATGTACTTCCTAGGATTTGGGAGAACGGTGATTCTGTGCTTAGTTTTTAGAACACATAACTTTAAATATACTTGTTAATGGCTGCATTACATACTTTAAATACCTGCATCTCTACACTATTCACAAATTCGGCCAGATCCTCAAATGTGTTCCTATATGAAAGATTGTCTTCCTTTAAAGTTCACATTTCAAGGCAAGCTTCTGGCACATGAAGGTAAACGACCCAATAGAAATGAATGGAAAGAGATATTTGACATAATAGGAGCACAGAATAGAAGGATCATCTCTCTGATCATGAAATTCCAAATAGATACCTAGTAGTCTTTATTTATGACCCTACCTACAATATTCCATAGAGCAACATATGCAGTATAAGCAAACTATGTGTCAGAAGAACATCCAACAGGCACTGAGAGAACACTGCAGAACAACAAGGCACCATTATTGTTTCTCCAATTTTATAGCAAATTCCAGGTATTTATGGAGCACCACACTCCAAACAAAGAGCATGTAAGACTTGAAAACAGTGCTAATATGCAGAACTAGGGGATATCTACATATTTCTTAAAACCCTCCTGAGTACTTAATTTTGCTTAACTGCAAATGAATACTCTCTGTTTCTTTAATTTCCTATTTAATTTTCCACAGATGAACTGTACTTTGAGAGCAGACTCTAAGAATACTTCTGAAGATTTGGACAGTATGTAGTAAAGGTATTTCATGTAATTTAGGCCTTTTACACCTTCAACAGTATTGTTAGTATCCAGAAAGATGATAGTATTGAAACACTTTCCTCCCATTATTTCACTGAGAGCTGGAAAACATACCTTTAATAAGATAACTATAATAGCCTTGGGAAAAAAACAGACAAACAACCCCCTCACAAACAAACAAAAACTCAAACAAAAAATGAACAAAACACTTTGAAAAACTTTAAAATACTTACCCCCCCCCCCCATCAAGAATAAAACAATTCAAATAAAAATGAAAGCCTACTTGGCCTATTAAGCTCTCTCTCATTAAAAAACCAAATGGTAGCTGGTATCTGAAGGACCTCTTGTCATAGTCAAATACCCCCACACCATTTAAAAATACATATACCTATGACTTAAAATGAAACTGCTACTCGGGGATCACAGAATCATTCAGGCTGGAAAAGACCTCCAAGACCATGGAGTCCAACCTTTGACCAATTACCATCTTCTCAACTATGCCATGGTTTCATAGGACTGAGTGCCATGTCCAGTCATTTCTCATACACCTCCGGGGACAGTGACTTCACCACCTCCCTGGCCAGTCTGTTCCAATGCTTAACAACCTTTTCAGTGAAGAAATTCCTCCTAATGTCCAACCTGAACGTCCCCTGCTTCAGCTTGAGTCTCTTTTCCTGTCACTACTTGCCTGGGAGAAGAGGCCGACCACCACCTGGCTACAACTTCCTTTCGGGTAGTTGTGAGTGGTGAGGTCTCCTCTGAGTCTTCTCCAGGTTAAACAGCCCCAGCTCCCTCAGCCACTCATCATGTGACTGACTCTGTAGATCCTTCACCAGTTTCATTCTGGACATGCTATCAGTCACATCCTGAACCCGACAATGATGAAATATAACTTTAGTCATTGCTAAAACAAACAAACAAAAACAAGTGAAGAAATTTTAAATACTGCCTCTTAACAAAGATTTTTAATCTGTGATATTATTCTGAAGTATCACACACTGCAAACCAACCCAAGATATGGAGAGAGAGAAGGAGCAATTATCAAGGATACAAGCCAGGACGAAATTGGATTTTCTGAGAAGGAAAAAGTTTGTGGTCAAGGCACATGATTTGTAGCCAGGAAATCTGACTATTCCCAGAACTGCCAGATTCCTTGCCTCTCTCAAAGATGCCTTTCCAAAGCTGTAAATGCAGACACAAATTAGAAAAAATAAAAGGATGAGGATGGAAAAAGAAAAAAAAAAACAACCAGGCCAACCAAAAGAAATCCAGCTATGTCAATTTAAATTCTTTGGTACTCTAAGTACCATTGTGGATACTTGTTTAAAGTAGTTAGTTCCCTGGCAGTCACGGCTTTCTGCATTACTGTCATGTAATGTATGGCATCTGAACTTGCTGGCTTTGTGCCACAAGCCTCTACACATCTAACAGGTACCCCAAAACCACAGAAAAATATGTAAATATGTGTAAATATGCAGACACATGGAAAAAAGTGAACAATTACAGGAGGTACTTGAAATTGTAAGTAAAATTGTTCTTTTCTCACCATCACTAAGGATGATTTTACTATAGGATGATAATTTACGCTAAGGATATAATCTGATTTTACACATCTGTGCAGTAAATCAGGCATAGCAATGACTCCAGGCTATCTGCTACAACCCAGGTGTAAGACTAGCTACTGTGGGAAAGGCTGCTCTCCAATTTTAACTGGGAATCCTGTTTCAGCCTTGGTTTTTCCAAATTAATATTTTTGTTCACCTAATACATTTTAGCATGATATAGCTTCACCAGGAGGCATTTACCACTGAAAATACTTGTCTTTGAAAATGGCCCAGATGCCAACAGGTATGAGGCAAGAGCTGAAATCCTGAAGAGTCAAGGTTATTTACAAATTAAATTTGTTTGATATTTTTTAGTCCTAAATGGGTTAGCACATGTTTGTATGAACCTGCATCTTGTAGAGAAAATACAAAATGTTTAGTGCCAAATGTGAGTCAAGTCCCCAGTGTGGAAGTAAGTCTTCTAAAGCTTTTACTCATCCTCTAGATGACCCCTTATTTTCTTATCTTAGAAATCTTTCTAATTTTGAAAGCAGCTCTGGAAGTTACTAACTTTAATTTCTCGAGCCTTTAGAAACTAAAATTTGTTAAAATTCTAGTGGAATCTTTTGCAGTTATCATAAATACTCTCTTCCTTTAACCTACTGAATTTCTTCTCTGTTTTTTGGCTGAGCTGAGAGTGTTGTTAGGAGGATAATATTGAGTTCAGTGTTTCCACCACGCACCAGTGGAAGTTGCCAAAGAGCGAAACACAAAGAGAATGCTGCTCCTCTCCAGATCCCCAGCTGTCAGGACAATAAGTTTAGGATTACAGGGGTAAGTACTGTATCTTATTCAAGACCCAAAGTCGCTTTTGTAACCGCTTCAGGGAAAAAAATCTGCAAAGGAATGCATTCAACAGCCTTTATGAGCTTGGGTTTCAGTAAAATTAATTAATAAGTATTCTCCATTTTAGATATCAAATAACTGAAGTGAACATGGCAGTCTTGTCTGTACTAAAATGAAATATGAACAAGTAATCCCTGATTTTCAGGTCTGTATTTCAATAGGCATTCAACAAGGCCAGCACAGAGATACAAGCAAACATCACCTCTGAAAATAAACAGGAAGGGTCTGTGATATTATAGATTATTAAACTTTGAAAATTAAGTAGAATAAACATCTTTTGTAGTTGTTAAAGAGATGCCAGCTGGGTGAGATTCCTTTGTCCAAGAGAAAACAATCCAAAGTAAAAATTATGGAAAAGTGGTCAATTTTCCTCAAAAAAAAAAGGCATAAATATATGAAGATAGAACACTGCACTTAATGAGAAAAAAAAACAAAAACAAAAAAACAACCTGCTGTAATGCCAACACTTCCAGTGTTGTCTTCTGTCACATGGACTGTTATTACTCAGAGTGTGTATCGCTCTCAAATGATTAAAGTAAGAGTGACAGCAATTCCATAAAACTCTCAGGGGAAGGATTAGGAGAAAAGAAAATATTTTATTCTCTGCAAATATCCTGAATAACTACAGAGTAAAAGATATGTGCCACTGAACCAGCCATAAGGAACCAGAGTATCATGTTGGTTGAGGTTTATGTTTCTTATGCTTCAAAGAACAAAGCTTACTAAAACATGAAAAAGGTGAGTTGACAATCAGATCATTTCATTTTAAACCAAGTGAAGGGGAACACACGTCTGACATAAATGATCTTGATTTATAAGCATTGTCCTGTTTATGTACATTGTATCTGAAAACTGGAAGCCATGTGCCCATTTGCACTGAACAAGGTATTCCACAAATTTTACTTTTTGGTCAAAAATACTGAGGATAAACAACACATCTCTGCAACTGTATGCACTTCATATTCAATAACCATTTCTGCTGATCTTTTCTGATTATTAGCAGTAGGCTGATAAGCAATACTTGCGAATTCAATTTATATTCTTGTATGATTGTGATCAAGAACTTTGCTCTTGGCTATTGTTCAAGCAATGTGTTGGATGCCTGTAATTCTGAAAATCTTTTCCAGCTTCAATACTTCCTTTTCAGAATGAAACTGACTGCAACTCCCTGAGCTAGTAAAAGATCTATGGCCAATTAATGCTCACAATTTCAAAGGTTTAAATGTAGTTTAAAGAGCAGCTTTTCCTCTGTACTCCCTAGATCATTCTCCAGAAATGTTTTCTTTATACTTTCTTTATACTGTCAGCTAATAAATGGGTTTTAAGAATATTTGGAGAAAATATTCACAACAAAGCACACACAAATAATGGCAGCAGTTTCATTTTAGCAACTTTTCTGAGATCAGTAAGATTGACTGTGGAAAGCTGGACCTCAGCTCTTGCAAATCTACAGAAAGCATGTAGGGCTGAGCAATTTAAAGCTGACAATGCATAGAAGTGGTTTGGCTGGTCATGCAATGTCATATTTTACCAGCTAGTCCCTACAGCAATGCAAAAGCTACTGTAACGGCTTCAATGTATTTGCCTTCTATATACTGTTTACTATCTTATAAAAAATAATATAAACATTTTTCACAGTTTGAGGTGCCAGATGCTTTCTCAGCTGTAATCACAGAGCAATGCAACACTTGATGTTTCAGTGCACCAACTGTGCCAAACAGAAGTATCATGGGTTTCAGCCACTGCTACAAATCATTTGAATGGATGGTTTTGGTGCTACATAATGCAGATGCAAAGGAAAACCCGTGTGTTCCATTTTATCCTCAATTCTTTCCTGATAGGAAGTGTTGCCCATATATTCTTGGCAGAATATCAGATGTGAACTTCATAGCGGGGCTCAGCTGTCTCCCAGTAACAGGAACAACAGTTTCATAATTCTTTTTCATGGAATCAAAACTAAGACAAAGATTTGGGCAAAACCAGACTGGGTTGTAAGACATCTGTCAGATTTTGATATCTGGATTGAGACGGTCTAACTGAAATTCTAGTGACTTGAGGGACGTGTATCAACTGAATGTTTCTTGTTTAGTTTTGCTTTCTATTTCAAAGTACACAGCATCCTATCACAGATGTTAAAAATTTCTAGAATTTCATGCACGCATGCTCAGCTGAATTCCTTCTTGTGGAAGATCCTTAACACATTATTTATAATGTTTGGGTTTGCTCTGCAGGAAATATAGACATAAAATGGAATGGTTTCTTTTAAACAGTTGTGTCTGTCCTGAAACTTCACATGTTATGTACTAATTTCCTGAGCCAATAGCTTTGTTTCCACATATAAACTAAATACCAGTAGATATTTTGTCAAATAATTTTCTCTTGTAATTATTTTGCCTTTTTTTTTTCCCACCTTCCATTGTTTAAAAACTTTTCATTGATCTGCTTTAGTTAAACTTGAATGCTATTCGAAAAGGACAGGATACACTTTCAGTCTTGAAGCCTACTCCCATAATGAAGTAATGGGAAATCTTAACAGAAACTTCAGTGGCAGCTGGAAGAAGCCTGTGATATGCATACTAATGGCTTTCTTTAAGTATTGCCAAGAACAATTAATCATATGTTTCAGATTTGCTTATTTTAGATTATTCATAGCATCGTATTATTTTGAAAGCATATACACAATAATAAAATGTAGTAAAAACTAGAGAAATCATAGTTCAGTAATAAAGGTATGTGTATGGGATCAGTTCCTCCCTCTACCACAGACTGTCAGTGTGGCATTAGGCAACTTGCTTTAGTCCAGAGTCACAGGCTATACCTTGAGTCAATACAAGAGGGAGCAGGAATAATTGCAGTGGAGATATGGCAATGAAAGTACCCGAGGATCCATCCAACTGATACCTTGCAGATACTACTATAGTATTCATGTGTTCTTTTGTGTATTAAAAAGAAGGGGCAAAAGCCTCAAGATAAAACATATATGCAGGAAACAAAAATACAGAACTATATTGTCAGCAACACGTTCTGCTGTAATAATCTCAAGCATCCACTGAAATTATGGGAAATTATTAATATGAATCAATCAGGAATAATTTTATATACCATTAATCTTTGCATATTAATGTACACTTAATAACTGGAAACTAATACTGTTAGCTATTTAAACTGCTAGCAAGAAGTACAGCCAGAAACTGAAATAAAGAGAAAAATCAGACAAATGTACAGAAAGAAAGAGAGGTGTAGTACAGCAGTTGCTGGCACTGGCACCAGCTGTGAAATACCAGCGCTTCAGTAGTGTGGGAAAAGTAAGGGCATCAGGAATAGCAGATGTAAATCAGTCTGATTGAACACTGCATTATTCCATTCAAAAAATAAAAGGTACAGACCTTTGCCATAGGGCAAGGATAGACCTTTAGGTCTAAATTTTCTGTTACTTTGCTCTTCCAAGAGGAACGCAAGATGGGAAGAGTGAGAAAACCTATGAATAGTTATGCGTAAGTGGAGCTGATCCTCCATAAAAGCATGTGAAAAATGTAGCAAAAAGTCCAACAGTTCTTTCACAATCTCTCCAGAAAGCAAAGAGGATGAACAGCAAAAGCTGTTCAATACTCAGATTAAAGGAAAAGAAAGGAAAGCAGAATGAATTTCTGTTATCGTGTAGTCAATACACTGTATAAGCAATTTCCTTTGAGTTTTAAGTGGAATTTACAGTATCATAAGCCCTCCCTTGTGAGTCCAGTCCTTCAGTATACTAAAAACACCATTGCAGTTTAGTTCTATTGGCATTTTCAGATGAGGAGCCAACCACTGAAGTACTTACTGAGCTGAGTTTTTTTCTGAAAGGAAAGAATTTCAAACTGAAAGATGATTCAGGTTTGAAGAAAATCACTTTTTTTTTTTTTCTACTCAGAAATACTTTTGGGAAAAGACAAACAGGAATTCCCCAGAGAAACACTCTGTAATTACTTAGATGTCCTGAGGATGTCTGGGGCCTCTGGCCCTCTAAGAATAGCACAGGTAATCCCAAACCTATGCCTATCCCTCATATTACCATTTTTGAAGTCAGATGGATGAAATTTTATGTTGGTCTGAGTAATTTTTTTATATATTTCTACAGTCCTGTTATTCTAGCTCAAAATTTTCACTCTCAAATGCATTTTTTCCTTTGGGAGGTAAATATTAAAACCTGAAATTTTTTACATATCTGATGTGCAGAAGAAGCTGAAATCCATCCTGCTTTATTACACTTTTTAAATAAGGCAGAAACCAAAGCTTGTAATGTTTCAATTTTGTTTGAAATTAGTCCATGCAGACTACAGTTTTCCAACTAGAAATACACATATATGTATCAGTTAAATATTTTTGATTTTGAAGGGTGTTTTTGCATATTTACAAATCTCATTAGCTTTCTGCTTTCTCTTACTCTGGCCACAGTTCTCAAACCATCTGCAAATTTCTCCTTTCAATGACTTGTCAGTGCCTGCCCACTTGTTCAAAAATCAGCAGAACAGGATCCTAGGTCAACAACTAACAATGGCAACTTCTGTTTTCTACAATTCCCGACCCTATCTTGCATTCCTAAAATACAATGGGGATTTTAGATACTCAAATCTTCTTACTTGCCAAAGTAGAATAAAATCAACATGCTGTCAGTATGTTTTTCCTCTCTATTTGAACTTAAGAGATTCAATCACTTTCAGGAAATTCTACAAAGCTATGAGAGTAAAAAAAGGGGAGAGTTTGATTCTCTTATTTCACCCTTCAGATTACTTTAATGAAAGAGAGATATTATTCGCAAGAATATATTAATATTCAGGTTAAGAGCAAGCCAGGTTTTCTTGGAAGAGCATCGTGTTTTGTCAACAATTAAAAAGCTACCGACCGTAGATGAATTGTCAGGGATTTAATTTTGGTCCCTCCACACATGCAGGCACAGGTTAGCCCCTGCCCCACTGTGTCTCCCTGCTGCTGCCCCAGGCAGGGAAGGGATCCCCCTGCCAGAGCCTGCTGTGAGTTGCAAGGCAGAACAGGCAGCAGCCTCTTTGCTGGGGCAGCAGCAGGGTCCCACTCCTCACCCCAGTGCATTCCTCTTACAAACTCCACAGAAATGCATCCCCTCAGAGGTCTGCCTCGTTGAAGGAGGCCATCAGATTTTGAAGCTCCCACAGGGAAAATGGCAAAGAGCAGGATCAGGCACACAATCCTATAAAGATGGAACCAGGCTGAAAACATACTCTGATCATCCCAAGAGTGAGAAGGTAGAAAAATAATGGAAGGCCCAGACCTTGCCCTGGCTTTGGCAAGCACGAAGCCCTGAGTCCTCATTTTCATGAGGAATGGGAAACTGAAGGAATACAATGTGGATCAAATTAATTAGGAGCAAATCCAAAAAAAGGCTATGGCTCCCTGGTATTTTACAGAAACTTCAGTTACTGCAGTGGTACCAATACAACTTTCTGCAACATTTCTCTTCCCATCCTTCTGCTTTTTTTCCAGATAATGAGAAAAACATCAGAATTTCTCCCATATGAAAGGAGAACACGGGCACTGTAACAAAGAAAGTAGGTACTGACATTTTATTTTAGCTTCTGAGCTTCTCTAACTTCATTTTGGTGCTAAATGGGACACATTCAGTAGGGATCTTCCTCCTTTCTCATCAGCCATGGTGACATTTTCAAAGACAGAGAAGATAAACATCGCAAAATGCTATTGGGGAAATGTAGAGGATCTATATTAACTTTGATGTAAGCCCTTTATGGCACATATAAAAATAAATGATCCTAAAAGTTAATACCAATCACCAAGCACATATATGTGAAATCACAAGAGCCATCAGTGAGTTATAGATCAGCATCTGCCTAACAAGGCCTACGCGTTACAGCTTTGGATAAATCATATTTACATAATCTAGCTGTGCTTCCCTGCACATATCTCTGCAAAGCATCATTTCATTATCAAGACTCTTTCTTCGCTGTGAAATGTAAATTTTGCAATGGGGGCCTGCTGAGATGCAGGACTGAGTGCAGTGTACTCCACCATGCTAATTAACAAACAGGCAGACTCAATCTCAAAGTAAATGTCAATCCATGTGATTAGAGAAATTGCTGCACTGGCATTTTCTTTCCAGCCTAAATAAAGCAACTTTAGATTCATTCTCTTCTTTAAATGCCAAACTACAGCACATTCTCTGGTCCTAAGCTACTAGTCAAGTTTGTCCCCCTTCTTACTTGCTCTATCATTACCCTGATTTGTTCTTTTTCTCCTTTTTAAAAGAAAAATTTTACAGGATAACATTAAGTATGTGTATACTTACAGAGGCATAATAGGTATAAAGACATATAATTTAACACAACTTTTGTTGAAAATCATAATTAAGCATAAGAAGACATTAAGACACAAGAGACTACAATGCAATCATATTGCAACAAAAGCGGGCTTGGAGAGGAGAAGAGAATAAGCTAGAGCTCTCATATCTGGGAAAAGACATGGCCTAGCATATAACAAAATAAACCGCTATTATCCATCCCAGCAGTGATTTAAAAGGATAATTTTCTTGCAATTCAAAGAATGGAAGCACATAGTTTGGAAGTCATCAGCTTTCTCTTTTTTTCCCTACTGTCTGAAAGCATTCTCCACAAAAATTTTGTTGCCAAACCTTTCAAAGAAAACAGCTGGAACCTCAAATACTTGCTCTTTCCCTTCCCAGGACAGAGAGAAGGCCTGTAGGTAGGTATGTCAGGTCCCACTACCTCAAATTCCCATCCCAGGTGCTTTCTATGCTAGTTCCATCATTACATTTGCATCAGGATCCCCATTTCCATCAAGTTCCTACAGGCAAAGTGAATCAGGCTTATGAGCCATCTTTTAGCATTGGTGCAAATCACTTCTGATAAACTGAAAAATGGCCTTTGGATTTGTGTATCACTCCTACAATTAGAGACACCAATTCTCTTCCGCACACAAGTAGAGATTTCCAGTGGAAAGCAAGCCAGGCATGCAGGCATAGAGGGAGGTGCTGTGCACTCCCAAAACCCACATCACCAGGGACTTGGAAGCACAACTCAGACCTGAAAGTGCAGAGCTGGGGGCTCATCATTACTGTGACAGAAAGGGGATATATTATGGAGAATTCTCTTCAAATGCTTCTGTCTAATCAGAAGTGGATGAATATGCATGGGATGTACCTTTGACTCAGTGCCCTGCAGAAAGGCACTTTAAGATTTATTCATAGATATTTGTTCCTAGCACCAAACTGAGTTTGTTCCTCCTGAAGGTTTGCTCCATTCCTGTTTTAAAGTCAAACTGTTCTTCATATATAGTTTGTAAGTTCTATATCAAAATGGGAAACTCAAACCAGGATCTGACTGAGCAGCTACTGGATTTTAAGGCTTCAGACCAGTCTAGCTTTTGCATGCTTTGTTGATTGGTGAATGAAAGTAGAAAGAAATCTGTGCAAGCTTCTTTCAAAAGTGCTGTGCTGAATTTCTTCTTCCACGTTGAAATTTGCTCCCACTTAAACCACACAAGCCACTCACTCACCCAGGATCAGGGAGAGAACGGGAAGGGTAAGAGCCAGAAAACTCACGGGTTGAGATAAAGAGAGTTTAAGAGGGAAAGCAAAAGCCACGCACACCCAAGCAAAGGAAAACCAGAGAAATTCATTGCTTCCCATATGCAGGCAGGTGTTCAGCTACCTCGAGGAGAGCCAGGTCCCAGCATGCACAATGGTGACTTGGGAAGACAAATACCATCAGTCCAAACATCCCCCCCTTCCTTATTCTTTGCCCCAAGCTTTATATACTGAGCATGATGTCACGTGGTCTGGAACATCTCTTTTGTAGTTGGGGACACCTGTCCTGGCTGTGTCTCCTCTCAGCCTCCCATGCACCCCCATCTTCCTTCCCAGTGTGGCAGCACAAAAAGCAAATAAGGCCTTGGCTCTGTGTAAGCCCTGCTTAGTAATAACAAAAACATCTCTGTATTATCAACACTGTTCAGCACAAATCCAAAACACAGTCCCGTACCAGCCACTGTGAAGAAAGTTATCTCTACCCCAGTCACAACCAGCACAATTCTTTATGAATTGCAGTCTCTCTCAGCAACGAAATATTTATTCACTCACTTGACTCCTTAAACTGTGCTTCATCTGACTGACTTTTCATGTGCGGTCTTTGAATGCCTCTCCTAAAAGGCTCACATTTGGGGTTACGTTGCATTCACTGGATTAAGATGTATATATTCTCAACTTTCTGCCGCTGAGGAAGAGAAAGAGCTCAGTGGACTAGCTCTTATTTCACATTCAGTGATAAAATTGGTTACACATACAGATAAAAAACACTGGTCAAAACAAGTCAGATAAAGTAGCAGCAGCTCTAGTAAGAAAAGTGATGTTCCACTCCAACTCTACTTGACAAACAGTTACCAGAAAGAGCAACTTTCTAATTGTGATAATGCACGCTACTGTGTCAGGATAGTTTCCATCTTGATTCTTGCTTGGTTTCAGCCACCCAGAAATAAATTTTTTCCTGAAGTAAACATACTTCCTTCCCCCCTCTAGTCCCAAAATAAGAATATAATATCCAGCTTCGGACAAAAGAAATAAGCACTTTCCTTCTATTCTAATTAATGGGTATCCCTGTGGCTTGAAGACTTCTCTTGTCAAAACATGCGTAACTTGTAGCAGTTTGCTATTAGTAATGATGTTAATAATGACCTGTCAAATTAACTAAAAACAAGTGAATTAGGATCGCTTGTGAAACAGACAGAAAGCCTGATGGGAATGTCAAAACTAACAGAATAGTTTCAACTCTGGTGGTCTTCTAGGATTATATATGACAGGCTTCGAAAGGTCAGAAACAGTTAATCAGCTTAACATAGAAGAATCGACCAGAATTGTCACTTCAGAAAGATTTCTAAAGATTATACATGCCTTGGTTTAAAAAAAAATAAAATAAAAAAAAAAAAGTGCTTATTATGAAAAAAATCTCTTCAGTGCATTTTGACATATTCTCTTATAATCGTATTTCTTCACTGCAGACCTATCTAGACATAAAAATATATCTGAAGTTTAGAAGGACCAATATTCATTCATCACCACAATGGAGTAACTCTCACATTCTTTAACTGAATGAACAGAAGATTTTGGTTAATAAAATATTTCTTGATCCTGGGATTTTCTTTATGAATTAGAGGGTTTTCCAAAACATATTGCCACAGAAAGGCAAGCAAAATCTCCAATAAGAAAAACATCCAATAGGAGCTTTGGGAGCATACACACAAAGCTCTGAATTTAAACATCTGTTTTGAAAGCATAGCTCCTAATCTCCTGCCTAAAAGGAACGCTCTTCTTTGTCCATCCTTGTTTAAAATACAGATATGTAACAGCAAAAAAACCCAACCAAATCAATAAACCACCAACCCCAAAGTACACACATTAAAATCTACATCGGTGAAAAAGGTTACACATTTTTTACATAATGTAATATTGTCAAATCTGCAGCTTTTGATTGTGTTTGCGTAAGTCACATTCCATATTAAAATATATTGGCATGTCACTACCAACAATACCATAAGCCAGCAGAATTTTAATATATTTATTACTAAATTATGAAATACAAATGTATCTCCATTTTCAATATATGCAGTAGATTTAGAAGGCCATATTTCACACTGTATGGACTTAATATAAGTATCCCAAAATATCTCAATTTTCACTGTCTTGGAAATAGAAAAATGGGCTGAGGTTTATGTCTAAAGACCTGACTCTGGGTCACAAAAGGAGAATTCAAAAGAAAGAGACAGATTTAGTTGCTAAGAGACCACAGCTACTGAACACATGCTGTTATCTAATGGCATGCAATGAAGGCTTTCCAGTGAGAGAATGTGTAATGTATCTCTGTGTACCAATATTGCCTGTCATTTACTGAGGGTAAAATACCTCAATAATAGTGGAGGAGGCCCCTCATTGTAAGCTGAAAAGGACAAATGTCTAAAAATTAAAATAAAAAATAAAACCTCAAAACCAACATACTGAAAGTCCTGAGGACTAAAACCTTTTGAACTTATTATTTATGTGCTTTTAAGTTACTAAATGATGAGTTTGACTACATAAGTCACATTTCTGTTACTAATCTGCTGATATTAATCCTCAATTTATGATTAGCAATACAAACTTCCACAACACTGAAGCATGCAGAAGAAAGGAGTCAGTACCAGCCTGTTAATTCCAGAACTGAAATGGCTGTCCGTGATGTTCAGATGATAGAATACCATCCCCTTGTCTACAACAAACTTTTAACTGGCAAGGTCCTTTTTAGAAAAAAACAACTTTGGGCTTCACCTTGAATACAAGGCAACACTTAATGCTGGAAGCATCAAAAAGGCAAACTCTTCCAAACATTTACCAGATTCAGATAACAAAACCCAATAAACTTTTTTAAAAAAATTCTATTTAGAACTTTATTTCCCACATCTATACTACTCACTGAACATAAAAGTTACCTGCAGTAGTCTGGTGAATCTCAGGAATATTACATGGAGAATGGATAGCACTGCTCCTTCAGTGTCTTAGCTCTAAAATGTTTTGGATGTGTTTTTTCCTTAAGCAAAGTTTTGCTTCTTTCTTTCTTCCTCTTAACTCCTCAAAGTTTTAATCTGTCTGAACAAGCAGAAGAGCAGGCAGTCCAGGAGCTGTAAGCAATAACCAGCCATCAGCTAAGCTATTCCTGCTCAACCATTACTGTCTGTAACTAGATTTGGCATCCTCTCAAAATACTTGTCTATCCACTGGCTATAAAAGGCCAGTATATGACTAGCTGAAACCAGACAGCAAGTTGTACATGTCTATAATTAAATAAAATTAATTGCACAGGTACTATCATAATCATAGAAAGATTGGGGTTGAAAAGGACCTTCAAAGACTATCTAGTCCAGCTCCTCTGCAACCTAGATCAGGTTGCTCAGAGGCCCATCTAGCTTGGCCTTGAATGTTTCAAGGGATGGGGCATCCACCACCTCTATGGGAAACCTATTCCAGTGCTTCGCCACCCTCACTGTAAAAATTTTCTTCCTTATATCTACTCTGAATCTTATCTCTTTTAGTTTCAATCCTTTACCCTTTGTCCTATCAAATCTGAATCTGGATTAAGTAACACATGGGGTTACCAAGATCCAGGGCACAGATATACACCCTGGAAACTTACGTTTATTTATGAAATTTATGCAACTTGTCCTAGTTAAGTTGCTTACAGAATAAAAACCAAACCAGGCTACTTCCACTCTTCCCTTGCAACATCACACTAAAAATGTACTTTTAAAGTTGTCTTGAATAATGCCTCTTCAGAGTCTTTTCCCAGCACTGCTCTACCTCATTCTAGTGTCTCTTTCCAGAATAGAGTGTCCAGAAATAGAGTGAAGCTCTTGTTCCTAGTCATTAGCTGATGTGAATACTGATACTCCCATAAAGCTATGAATCTGCTGGATGTTATTCATCCACAGATCTACAATGAATATTTGCTTCTTAGCAAAATTGTTGAACTAATAAAGTGCAATTGTTTCTTTGCAGCTATTGTGGTCAGTAACATATCCAGCTCTCATGAATGTGCACGCTATTCTCATGCCAAAATTCTCAAAGAAACAAAACATAGTGACATTCTTCTCTTACTATGTGTGTTTAATTACTGATACAAAGTATGGGAGTTATAGATGTGAACTAAAGAAAAGTTCTATGTATTCACCCAAATCAGAAGAGATTATTTCCCTCCCCATGAATTCCTGAAAACATCAATTTCATTGCAAAGTTCCCTTCTAATATTCAAAAACACAGAAAGCAGAATTTTCCATCTGTTTAATTGCAGTATCTTTTTTGCTCACTCAAAAAAAGTCTAACTAAATCTTAAGAAAATAAATAATCTTTGTTAAAAAACGAATGTCTATATTTTGGATCAGTGTCCACAATCAAGATAGCAAAAGGATGCAGAAAGACAGAAACCTCCTGCATTCAAACACCAAACTCATGATGAAAAAGGCAATGAACCATGCATTTCATTCTCAAGAATATTCAATCAGAACATTAAAATGCATTATGATTATAAGATGCTGCTAAAAATCCACATCTGCCTTATATCCATAAAGTCTTTAAGTGATTTAACAAGTCAATAGGATTTCCACATTAAATGTACAAATACTTACATATAATCAACAAAATCAGCACACGCATGTGTATGTACGTGTTTGTGCATTTTAAACAGAACAGTTTTTATCTATGAATAAATTCATTATGAATCATAGTCCTCCAAAAGCTATCTTTGTAAGGGCAATAATCATAGTTCTGACTCCACTGTAGTCTTTCTAAAACCTTCATTTGCTTTTAAAAGGTCCACCTCTCTTTCAAGGGGAGTAAACATAAATACTTTTATAACTATATGTATAAATATATTCTTAGATAAATATAAGAATAATCCTAGTGTAAGTACAGGTACCTAAGTAAGACTCCTGAAAAAAGCAGATCACTGCATGTGTCAAAGAAATTCTATAAATTACATTGTACTATTGTGAGGAACTATCACCAGGTTATCTATCTTCTGATAATGTTTTTCATAGCGCTAAAGAGATTCATAGTGCTAAAGAGACATGCTATAGAAAGTGAATGTTACTTTGCATTTCAGCAATCATTCAAATTATGAGAAGCCTGTTTGTTCCAACAAAAGCAAATGTCTGACATAAGGCATGGGGTTCACTTGGGGTTTTTGAGATAAGGAGAAGAGCATGAATTTCTTAACTTTACTGTAGAGATTTAGACTATAAAGGAAAAGGACTGCTTAAATAATGTAGACCAAGCAAAACACACCTTTAAGAATTAAGCATGTTGTACACAACCACATTACATACACAACATGCATTCTTTGTAATAAAGAACTATATTTCAAATAAGCAGCTAAAACCTTTCCTGAGCAGGCTGAATGTCCCACTAAGTGTTGCACAAATTGAATTCACTTGGACCTCCCTGTTACAGATGGCACATGGAAGGTTTTCCAAGGAGGCTGAGGGCCAACACCTGTTCCAATGAAAAAGTTGCTCACAGTTTCTGGCTCTGTAAACTCAGTTTCATAAAGACTCTTTGACTTGTGGTCTTGACTTTTCATTTTCCGCAATTCAACTCTAAAGAATACTTCTAATATAATAATCCAGACATTTGGAAAAACTACTAGATCCGCACAAGATGCTATTGAGCTACAGGCTTCCTACTGAAAGATAAGACTTGTATTCCCATGCCATAGAATGAAAGCATTTTTCGGATTTTCTGTTGATTCATATAATATCTCTTCATAACAAATGAAAATGACATATTTACACTGCACCACTAATGAACCTTTATGTCCTGGAATTCTTACATCAGTTGCTAAACAGTTTGAAAATTGACACAAATAAAATCTATTTTCAATTTGTTGTCTTTTAGCCTGTCCTTTTCCCAGGATATATAGTACAGAACACTGTATGTGATTACTTCTCACCTCTGAAAGCAAAAGAGTTATCTAATCTCTGTAACCAGTCTAAACTAAAAAATAAAATTCTCTCACCTTGGTATCTGGTCATTTTTGAAAGACTAATTATAAAAATAGGCAAATAACTAACTTCATTTATAATTTAGAAATTGTTTAATAAGTATTTTCTTTTGCTTTTCAAAAGACTGTTGCTTTCAGCAGAAGTGTTCATAGATATATACATTTGGTAGGGGTTCATATTTTAGAAAAGTGTTAACAATATACAAACAGGTGTTTTGGCCAAGCTGCTTGAGTTAATAATAGCAACTACCTCATTTAAAGCACAAGCAGATCCATACTTTTAACATCCCCCTTGCTCCCAAGAAGAGGGGACACAAAACCCAAACAAACACCACTGATAGAAGGAGAAACACTGGGAGTTCACCGGAAGCAGTGCGTAGCCAGATCTAAGAGAGCCTTACCCAGGAGTTCACAGTGATTCCTCCACAGCTTTTGGGGTGCTTCCCAAAGGAAGGCATTCCCACTGGCCTTCACAATTTACAAGTACACAAACAGAGTCACAAAGACCAGAAGCCCCTTGGTCCAGGCCCATTAAAGCCTCAGGAAGGCATATTCTGCAAAGAGCAAAAGTGGTACAAATAACACTTCCAGCAGCAGATGGTCCTTGCACACGTGCAGGATGGATGAGCAGCGTGTGTACAGCAGCTCAGACCACAGTATGGAGGGAGGCACAGGCCACTCATTTTACGTGTGACTCACCATTCAAGTAAAATAAAGTTAAGAAATATGACCAGTACTGAAAAACTAGCAAGAAAACACTAATGCTTTGAACTCTGTGTTCTCACAGAGATCTAAAAGCTACAACATCTGAGAGTAAGTATCAGACAGGTCAGGGAACTGAGAAATGATTTCCAGCTCTTGCTGATGTCCATTTATTTGAGACTAGAGCAAACTCAGATGTTGCTTACTCTTACATTTTGGTTTCCTAATCTTGAATTTCAATATTATAATTGGAAGTAACACTAATTCAGGGAGGAATTCCAAGGATTACACAAGAACACACTCTAAGCAAAGCTAATAACTGGAACAGAGTGTGAAAGTTTTAAGTACTAACATGAGAAAGACAAACAGTGAGAAGCTGAAAGCAGCAGCATTTAACCAATCTCAGTGAGAGAAAGTGCTAATCTTTAATGAACAAATATCAGGGAGAAAAGGCAGGGGCACGCACTAGTCATAACAATTACATTTAGAGTCTCTCTGTTGCTAGGTGTCACAAAGACCAAAGAGGAACAGAGCTGATTAATTGCTAGGCCCTTGTAGAGGCTAATCACTAATTCTAGCTGATAGTTTGAAATGTTTTGGATGGTTGATTTTGTCCTTTTACCTGACACAAAGTCATCAGCCACTACAGAGAATACAAACACATTGTGGCAGATACAATATTCCCAATCAATTACCAGGCAGCAAAAGGACCTGGCTCAGCTGCTCATCATATCACAGTTATTCACCGGCAGACGGAACTTAGAGAATATTAGGATTTCAACTAATCATCATCCTTACATACCATCATTGAAAACTTCATCAGGAAAACCCAACAAAATAATTAAAAACATTCAAGAAAGCTCACAATAAAAAATTTTGGCAAATACATTCCCATTCCAAATGTCAGAAATTGATGGAGAGATCAATATGGGCCTAATCAAAAGTCAGCTCAAATTCATGCAGTGAAGAGCTATGGAATCAGTTTGTCATTCCCCTTAGACACCTGTGAAATTAACTGATGTTCAACACTTAAAAAAAAAAAAAAAAAAGCAGCACAGCTCCCCTAACCCTTGTAGCCTCCATGCCTGAGACTCGTCTGAGGATGAGCAAGCACCACGACCCATTGCGTTTTCATTTCCGCGACACCCTTGGCCTCCTTGAGAGCTTGCCAGAGGCAACAACAATGGTGCAAAATGTTCATAACTACATATTGCACAAGTCACCAAGCAGGAATCAGTTTATTAGTGTTGTCAATCTACTTCAATAGGAGCTGGGAAGTCTACAATGAAAGGCTTTGTTTCTTGATGTGTGTGTGGCACCTAATTGTCAGGGTTATTTTTGCTCTCAGTTTGATGTTGAGTACAATCAAGTTCACAGAGTCCACATAAGCCCATGTGCATACAATTCTATACTCCCACTATGCCTAAGTGACTCTTTAGTTTCAGATTACTGCCAATTAAAACACAAATAGAAGAAGAGGCCCAGGAAGGAGAGCACAGTGCACCAAGGTAGGATACGTATTATTCTATTTAAAGTGACTGTGATAATGAAAGCCGTGAGGTTTATATTTTAGGAGAAGGAATCAATCATATTGCTGCTCAAGGAAAAGAAGGATTTAAGAGAACTCAAGTGGCACAGCCAAAGGCATCATCCTCCACTGCAGCCAACACTGAACTAAAGGCAGAGCAAGAAAGAAAACCAGCAGGACAAAGGGACTGAAGCAAGGGACAAGAATGTATTTTAACTCCTGGAAAACAAAACAAAATGTAACTAATCATTACTAGTGAACATGAATCGACAGAAAGAATAAAAATAATAATAAAAAAGTCTTTGCTTCTCTGCACAGACACTGCTACTTACCAAAATCTATAAATTTTATGCAAATTATTTGCAAAATAATTCCAGTTTAAGCATGGAAAACACCTTTTGTACACACTCTTGATTTAGTAACACAAGGTTTTTATTTTGCTTCATTTGACCTCAAGCCTGACAGCCAATTTATATTTTGTATTAGGAATAGATGCTCTGTTTCTCAGATGGGACTACATAGGTCTATGCACAGTTTTGTTTCCAAAGCAAGGAAATAAAGGATGCTTTTCCACTAATTTTCTTCTGCATTTTTATAACCTGAACTTCATACTTCAATATGAGATGTTAACTCTTATTGATACCTTTTCACCAGAGATGGAGTTAAAAATTAGAAAAAAGCAGGCAGACAATCACTACATTCTTGAATTTTGACCATAATTAGTTTAGCTGGATTTCAGGTTTTGTTTCTAGAAACTTTAGGAAAACTAGAGGTTTCAAAAAGGTAAAACATATAGTGTCAGAACATAACAGAAGAGGAGTGAACTGCTTAAAATCCATACACAGCCAATTAACTTATATGGCACACAAATGATTACAGATGTTTCAAAAATGTAACCTTTTTCCTAGTTTAGAACTCATACCGCCAAAGTCCCCACTTCCAGTGCCAGCTGCTTTGAAAAAGTCTCTCCAAATGGTGTGCACAGATACAGCATGTGTATGTTTACATTATTTAATTAAGCAATGTTGTGTGGCTGAAGTTGTGAGAATAACTAAATCATCGATGTCTCAGGAGTATTGTGTGACATGCTGAGAATGGTTCTCAGCCAGGCTTCACCCAGGAGTGCTGTATTTTCATTCTCCAGGACAGTACAGCAACAGTAATCCTGCCTCATCATACTAATATTTAACAGCTGTAAATTATAAGCCCTTGTTTTTCATCTATCTTTATCTTGTTGTTCTGCGGGTTTAATGGGGTTTCCCCTCCACCCCCATCCTCAGTAACCACTATGGAATTGTATAGCACGGATGGATTTAGGCAAAAAGGTCATCTGAGCCAACCTCCTGCTTGAAGCAGGATCAAACTTTCTGGGACTCTCACGTCAGAAGGCATATCTTCCAGGAAGTAGTTATCTCACTGGGGGACACAGAAGTCTCCCCACTTCTCTGCAAACAGTATTTCACTGATGGACACATTTTCTCCATGCCTTGAAAACAACTGCAGGGTAGGATTAAGTGATGCTAATGGGTAATGCCCACATCTAACGTGGAGGCGTGACAGGGCGGATGGAGAAAAAATAAAGCAGAATCCCATTCTGTTTCATCCTGATCCAGTGAGAAGAGGAAGACAGCAGCCACATGAAGGAGCAAGAGGGAACACAGAAACCAAAGGCCTGCATGAGGAAACCAATTCCAGCTCTGCAAATCTGATGTCATCCAGAGTGCAAATATCCTTCCACATAGCACTGCTTGGTGTCCCCTCTTCCCTCCCACATCTTGGAGCTGCTTTACATATGATGCTGGTGGGTGTACAGTATGTATACCCACTCAGGTACTGAAAGGGTAGAGACCCTTCAGGACAGAGTGCATTTCCACTCAGAAACTATCTATTGAAGGTAAGATGACTGTGAGGCAACACCAACAATAGAGACGCACTGACCACACAGGCCTGTCCTCTCACCTCTTGTTTTGTGCTCTTGAGTGGCTTTCCCCCCTTTTGTACCGCATAGAGAATGCCAATATTTAGCCTAATAACCCAAAACTGTTAATCACAGTCTGTACAAAGAGAAAAAAAACAGTTTTTCCACATTTACCATGCTGGTCTTGATGCTGGTCTGTTTGTATTTTCCTTTACGAAACTAAGCATTGTCTGGTGTAATAGAAATGAGACTCATAATACTACTTGTAATGAACAGTTTGAGCTGGAAAAAGCCTTCCACTTCAGCAATAAATTATCTTCAAGAGTAGTTTCTTGCCTCACACCACAACACTGCCAGTTAAGAGAAAAAATTGAAAGAGAGTATTTTGCTAAGATCAGTTCCTCCTGCTTTGAAGAACAAAAGCCTCAGCTTCCCAGTGAGATTTAACTTTTTATGAATGTTTCAGTACTTTTACTGATCATGGGGTTTTTTTATACAAAGGCTGTACTGAGCTGGCACCACCTTTTGCATGTTAGACATAACCATCAACAAAAGGTCTTTAAAGGTTTCCCGTTTCTTTCTTCTAAAAATCATCCTTTCGTGCAAGTTTGTATTTGATTTGATTTGATCATGATAGTCTCCCAAATACTGAATTCCTAAAATACAGTCAGCTTTGTCTCCCCCCTCATTCTCCAGGCAATCTGAACTATAAATGATTTGCATTATCAGTTGTCAAGTCTTCATCCAGAAGAAAAGTCATAAAAAACCCCTCAGAGAAAACACTGGAGAGAAATCCTTTGAATGAGAAAGACCATGATTTATTTTTGATAACAGAATGATTTTGACTCTAATATGCAGTTGCTATCAGCCCCTGTGGTTGTCTCAAGGGTGCTATTTGGATTCTCAATTAAGCGAGCTTAATAAAGACAGAGAAATATTTTTGCAATAATAAAAAGGAAATGACAGCCCCAGCCAACAGTAAGTCTAGTCAGTCTTCTAAAATAATAATACTTTTAGATGTGTCAAAGTAACTATTTCAAGATAAACAGATCTTATATTGAGATGCTCTAAAAAAAAAAAAAAATAAAAAAGCACAGAGCTCTCTTAGCTGCCTTTCCTTGTTTCCTTCAGATCATTCTATTAGCATTTACCTGATTGTAATTTGTAACATGCTGTCTCTAATGTATTTAAGTTGAGGGTAGACTGTGCAAATTCTCAGGCAGTGTCACTGGCTCAAACATGCAGAGCCAGCTTACTGTCCCTTCCCTGGGCAACAAGTTACTTCCAGTTAATCTTAAATGGCATTCCAGCAAGGGACCTCCAAACAGCAACCATCCCAGCGTGATGGAAAACAAGGATTTTAATGCTGCACAGATCACTTGTCTAGTTATGTCCTTTTATGACCCACAGTCTTAGCAAATTTCACCCCTTTTTCTGCTAGCAGGAGAGGAATTTGTTTTTTTGGGTTTTTTTTTTTTTCTTTTTTTCAAAAAACACTTGTTTTGATGTTGCTTGTATTTGAAGACAATATCAGATATGGGCATGGGACTTGCCCATGGGAATCTACTATTAAACCAACTCCTACAGACACACACTGATCAAGAGCATGAATTCGGTGTCCTGCATTCTTGAGTAATAACATTTACAACATTTTGCTATCTCAAAAAGCAAAGATCTCTGTAACTGATCTCTGTAACTGAAAGCAAAGATCTAAGTAACTGAGCTATGAACAGCATAATTACAATTATTTCAGGAAAAACTGTTAGTATTTTCTGTTTATATGCTGTAAGAGTGCAAAACCTATCCCATGCTTCTTTTTACCAGTAGAAATGTAGAGCTGCGTAACTTCTAATTTGTTAACAATGTGCATCCATTCAAAGGAAATTATTTTCTGTAAATATTGTGTCTTGGGATGCTTTTGTTGTGCTATAAAGAAAATAAATAAAACTGGCTAGCAGGCAGAGGCTGTAGCATCTTAGAGCTATTGCTTGCTACAGCCTCCTCATCCTTTTTGTCTCTTGTCCAGGACCTCTATGGACTGTCCACCTATTTCTAAATACTTCTCCAAGGACCTACTATGGCTGACCCTTGCAGAACCTGCTCCCTTTCCTATCCTTCTTGTAGGTCTGCCCTGCATATTTTTCTGCCTGTCACTCCTTTTCACCACTGTTATCACCTAGCATGCTCTTCATCATCCTTCATTTCACTCGATTTCTGCAGTTTAAATTGGACTCTCCTATTTAATCAACTTATGGACAAAATCAGATTACTTCTGAACTCGTGCATAATCTTGAAGGACTTCAGACATGATGGCTTGGTTTGAGGACTTTCATTTATGTTTTTCCTTTCATCTTTCTTCCTTATACAAACCCACAAATTTGTCTTTGCTTCTCTAATTAATTTCTCCAATTCTTTTAACCAAATAATGTTTCTCCAGTACTGTTTTCTACAGATTTTAACAGCCACTAAGTATCCACGTGTATGCTTGAGTTCTATAGTTCTATAGGTTCTATTTCAGACCAAGTTTGAATGAGAAAAGCTATAGAAAGCAAAGCATGTGGGGAACACTTTTGTTGATTTATACTCCCCATCACAGATGAAGAAAAGGAAGGCAAATCCAGACAAAAGCTTATTAAATTGTGCCAGGCTACTTCTTAGCCTCTGTCTTACATTCTATGGACAGAACCTCCATTTATTTCATTACTTTGTTTTATTTCCTAATTTTTTTTTTTTTTTTTTTTGCGCTGCAAACAGGAGTGATAATGAGGCCAAAAAATTTATATTAAATTAACTTGAGAAAACTGTGATTTTGTTCTACAGAGACTGTGTTCCAATTAAATGTGACTCAGCATGTAGTTGCTACCTTATAGATGTAGTCTAGCATCAGATTGCAGAGAAACATCATATATAAAATACATAAAATGCCTTTTTTTTTTTTGCTAGTAATAAGAATCATGGCTCTCAAAAAGTTCTATTTTCTATTCTTTTTATAGTTTGTTTTTTTTCAGTGAATTTTAGACAAAGGTAGGTGAAGAATGTCAGATCAGGCTCCAAACATGGAAACGGGAGAAACTTTATTTGCAAAGATCATTTTAATTAGACCAACTGTCATTGCACCCAGACCCATAGTAGCCATTACAATTTTATCACCAAGAACTACAGAAAACTGGACCAATTCTCTGGCTGACCCACGTTTCCACCTAAGCAAACCAATGCAATGAGTTACTGTGATTTCAAATACCTTTAAAAATAATAAGCATCACACTAAAGTAAAAATAAATATAGAAAGTTAATTTGAAACTTCACTAATGTGGGCTTTTAATGCTGCAAATAACCAGCACTTCCAAGATACTAAAGAGCTTCCTGTCAGTCATCCACTTCTCACATTCTTGTTACCATGCAGGGTTCTCACACATACGTGACATCTGACAATCATGATGGGTAGCAAAATTGCACAGTCACACTTGGAGTTTAGTCAAAATTATAGAGAAATCCCTTTTACTAATGGAAAAACCCAACAAAAATTGTAATCCTCAAGCTGTCTAAATGTTATTGCAGTCATTGGTTTATTGGGGGTTTTACCGGTTAAAAGTTTCTCCTTTCAAGTATATTTACAAAATTCAAATTATACCTGCATATACTTTACTCACTAACCTATAGCCTGAAGTTATTAAATAAGTTCTTGAAAAATTACCTATAGTGAAAACATAAGCTGAGCCTTAACTCAAGATTTGGAAATTCAGTTGAAATTAAATAGTAAGGAGTCTGGTTTTTTATAGGGCTTTTTACTTTCAACCTATAATCTACCACACCTGCTCAAATTCCTTTCTAATCCTGTATAGAAGCTGAGCTGGTAACAGTTTATTGTTGTGTAAAGTGTATTATTAAAATATACATTTGTGTTTTTTCTTTAGCTCTGAAGTCTGTTACACAGATCAAAACTTTTGTTATTTTTATGTTGACTTATATGCATAGGTTATAAAAATATAGAGTTAATATAAATAACCTGAATACTATTTTAAGGCTCAGAAGCATACTCTGTCACACAAATTGTGGGACGGGTAAGTGATGTTTTAGATCGTTACTTTCTACAGCCTGAGAGTCAATTATGCAGCCAGTTTGCAATTGTGTTTCCCTCACACCAGTCCAGCCTGCAGAGTCACCTTATCTTCTCATTTGGATACAGTATTAAATCCCAGTTCCATTTGCTATTCTTTTTCTTGACTAAGCTTGCTTTGACCGTTCCTTGTAACACAAGCCCTGTAGATGCAGCCAAGAGTAGTGGTACTTCCAAAGACCTGTAGAATAAAATACTCACCAGCTACGCCACTGCTGTTCATTGCATTGCTGGGGTTGAAAAATCCAGAATGGGTAAATTCCCCTGCTTGTTTAGCACTTCGTTGGGACACAGTACCTACATTATATGAGTCAATTAAATAAGCCTGGGACTGTTCTCTGGCACTGAGGCCAACAGGCATGGAGTAACTCACACTCACATTGTTAAATTCTCATGCCCTCCAAAACAGGGTGGCCACAGGCATAATCCCTTGCAGGGATTATCCCTGGCTCATCTTAGTGCCCAAACCACACCTGGCTATAGGGAAGATAGTGCTGGTTTTCCAGGCCCAGGACCTTCCCCATTAGCAGAAACCTGACTTGGCCTCCTGCTGGCCCCTCCTTCAGAGGTGAATTTCTGTCCAAGCTAAGGAAAGATCATTTCACTTGATCTTTAACCACACAGATGTATCAAATAGCAGCTGCATCAATGGAACAACTTGATTCCTGCTCATTCACTAAGAATTTTTTTTATCCATACCTCTTTCATAAGTCTGGGAGCCACAATCAGCTGTGCTTCCAAATTTAAGGAGGGAAGGGAGTTGTTCTGTAACATGGCCATTACTAATGGATAAACATTGTCCAGATGTTTAGTTTCTCAAATCAAAGACCCAAATTAAATCACCTATGTAAGGGTAAAAATACCTTTGATTTCAGAGTTGGAAGAGAGGTATATTCCAGTTTTGATCTTACTAGCACCCTCCATAGACTTTCTACTGCTGTGCATTTCCAGTATTGCTATTGAAACAGGGTGGGGAAAATAACTATGAAAAAAATAAAAATGAAAAAGAGAAAAAAAGAAAAAAGAGAAAAAAAGAAAAAAGAGAAAAAAAGAAAAAAGAGAAAAAAAGAAAAAAGAGA
>JAWWMO010000001.1:98819114-98893965 GCA_035047845.1 Dendrocincla fuliginosa
AACAAAAAAAATAAAAAACACAAAAAACAAAAAAGACAAAAAACAAAAAACACAAAAAAGAAAAAAGAGAAAAAAGAAAGAAGAGAAAAAAGAAAAAAGAGAAAAAAGAAAAAAGAGAAAAAAGAAAAAAGAGAAAAAAAGAAAAAAGAGAAAAAAAGAAAAAAGAGAAAAGAAAAAAGAGAAAAAAGAAAAAAGAGAAAAAAGAAAAAATAGAGGAGTTAAAAAAAAAGGAAAAAAGAGAAAGGCAGTTTTCCTTGATCTGTTAAGGATGAAGAGCTAACATCCACATGGAGAGACTGCTTTTTATAATAAACACACCTCCTAAAACTTAATTACTTTGCATTTAACACAGCAGGAGTGACTAAAGGCACCGCCAAAACACACAGTGCCATCTAACGTACAAACCACCTTGTGTAATCTGAGCAGCCAAACAGGGAGAAAAAGTCCACACAGGAATCTATGTCAAGCCACAAGCAAACCAGGAATTTTTCAACAAATAGATGATTCCTGATGAAAGCCTATTCTCTACCTTTAGACATTTTTAAATTATCAGGCTGCATACACTCGTTATTGCAGCAAAACCAGGTTGGCTGAGGCTGTGTTCCCTTCTTCCAGGGTGTACAACAGCTGGGTACCAAATGAAAAAAGACCAACATGAGCTGGGGACACATTCAAAAATGGACGTGTGCATCATCACCTACAGAAAGGTGGGGGAGGGAAAGAAATTAAGCTTCAGTGTTGTTCTCCTCATCCCAAAAACCAACTCTCCAGTGTGACAGTAGTAGCACCCCACCACAGGTTGTGTCTGTTTGGGGCTCCTGCAAGCTCCACGGTGCAGTGTAACACTACATCAGGAAAAAGTGTTTTCTTCTGCAAATGCAAGTTTTAGGGGTGAAATGGTAATGAAAAGTCCTTCCATGTCTTTTCAAATCCAAACCATGTCATAGCTGGGGGTAGGGGAGAGATTTGCAGGGGGCATTACAGTTAAAGAATTATTTTTAGTTGCAGATAAATAAAGAGGAAAAGAAAAGGGGGGGAGGGCAAAGGGGGGCAGAGAAAAAAAGAGAAGAATGTCTGCATTTTTAATAGATTAAACAAATTTAAATGGTATTTGTATTCCAAAATTCTCAAGCCTTAGAGTAGTATCTTAGGAAGGCAATAAAAATCTAAGTTAATTATACAAGTAAAAAGAATGCTGAACTGCTGTATGACACACACAAAAAGCATGAGCAATAAACTTTTCTCAGTGGAAGATTCGTTATAAAATCCCCCCATAATTTAATTAGAATGATGCCAGGAAACTAATTTTGAGACAATTTTAATCCTAGCTTTAGTTCCCTAATTGTTTCAGTGTTTGAGAACTGAAAGTATAACTGCTTAGGGAAAAATAATTTGGCATCTTGAAAAACAAAATTAATGCTTGAATTTTAAAAGTGAATAATATTCTCATGGTAGTTAGCAGAATATTTTGTCAATTTGTACGGTAAGATATATATAACGATATCAGCATATATGGCTAATTTGTAACTCACATTTGGGCTGTGAGTTATAATTTCCTTCTAGAAATTATAAGGAGGAATCATTTTATTTCAAAGAGAATCTTAGAGGGCAATGATAGTGTACTTACACACTACTTTTTATCCAAAGGCTAATTAAAGTCATATTTACCTTCAAAAGTAAACTCAAGGCAACCACCAGTATATATAAAACATTGCCTTGCTTATGTGGTTCCACATCTCTTGTTTATAGCACACTGAAGGTACAAATCTAAATGTTTCATTTCTGGTTTTCTGTTCCTTTTACATATATGACAAAACTAATTCGTAGTTACAGGGTTTTTAATTAGCAGGATTTAGCAGAGAGATTTTGAAGTTATTTGCACATAAAAAATTATGTCTTTTATAAAGATGTACTAGATAAGGATCACTGAAACATTTGGTTGGAAAAAAACAGTTCCATAGACTTTATAAATATTTAAGGCCTAAAAACGGCAAGGCAGTTTGAGATAAACAAAAACCAAATGTACAAATACATGTTCAGTGTAACTGTGAATTTAACAGCAAACTGTGTTATGCTTGACTGAAATAGAACTTTGTCTTTTTTACATTAATAAAGGCATATGTTCAGCCATGGTAAAGAACTGTATGTTCCCATGTGTCTTTATGCATGCCTGATTATTTTACAGATATGCTGATGTTTAAGTAACGTAACCTGTCCATGAAGCTTCAGTGTCTGTTTACCCTAAGACTTATCTTCATGCCATCCCTCCCACTTGGTCAATACAGGGGCTCTCAGGTAACCTTATTGCATCTACAAAGGATTTATTTTCTCCCCATTGAGATACAGGATGAAATCACTGAGAAAATTTGCTTCATCACGAGTATCAGCAGTTGATTCTTTTTCTTTCAATTCCTTCTCAGTATTGAAAAGTTCTGAGTAATTAGGACTAGACAGTGCCTTGTTGGGATTTTTTCAGGGAGATGGTCAATGGAGGGACAAGAAAAAAACCACAGTGACCTCAAGCTTCTTGGCATTAGCATCTGTGGTAGGTTAACCATGGCTGGACATCAGGTGCCCAACAATGAAGCTGCTCTGGCTCTCCCCTCCACAGTTGGGCAGGGAAGAGGAAAATATAGTGAGAGGTTCGTGGGTCACGATCTTTCAGGGAAAGATCACTCAGCAGTTTCTGTCATGAGCAAAACAGACTCAACTCAGGCAAATTACCTGAATTTATTACCAATCAAATCAGAGTCCGATAATGAGAAGACTAAATCTTAAAAGAACCCCACCCCTCCCTTCTTCCCAGGCTTGACTTCACTCATGAATTCTCTACCTCCTCCCCTCCAGGGGCCCAGGGCAAAAGGAAAAAAAAAGGAAAAAAGGAAAAAAGCCCAGGGCAAGGCTTTGCAGTCAGCTGCATGTTCTCTGACACTCCCTCCTCAGGGGGATGATGCCTCACACTCTTCCCCAGTACGGGTCCTTCCCCAGTATGGATCCTGGGTGAAGTTCTTTATGAACTGCTCCAGTGGGAGTCCCTTCCATGAGGTGTAGTCCTTCAGGAGCAGACTGCTCCAGTATGGGCTTCCCACAGGGTCACAGCCTCCTTTGGGTACCCCATGTTCTGGTGTGAGGTTGTCCACAGGCTGCAGGCAGATACCTGCTCCACCATGGATCTTCATGGGCTGGAGGGGGATAGCCTGCTTCACCACAGTCTTCATCACAGGTTGCAAGGGAATATCTGCTCTGGCATCATGAACACCTCTTCCCCCTCCTTCTTCACTGACCTTGGTGTCTTCAGGGCTGTCTCTCTGACACATTCTCACTCCTCTTCTGCTGCAATTGCTTCTGTGCAGTAACTGCCTTCTCCTCAATAAGTTAGCACAGAGGTGCTACCATAATCACTGGCTCAGCATTAGCCAGCAGCAGGTCCATCTTTGAGCCAGCGGGACATGGGGGAAGCTTCAAGCAGCTTCTCACAGAAGCCACCCACTACCAAAACTTTCCCTCACAAACCCAATACAGCCTCCTTTCCTCACCTCCACTCTCCCACAGACAATGATGCCATCTTCCAGTCACTGAGCAGACTGGCTGGCCTTAGCAAATGCAGCTTTCACAACTTAAGAGATGTATGAAATAGGATGTATACCTATATACACTAGACCTCTCCCTGGTACAGCCTTGCCATTGTGCAGAGCTGTATGGGATGGGGAGGAGGGGCTGGAAGACATCCCTGCCTCACTCAGCATTACCTTATACCACAGTGCTCTGGCATCCCTGTGCCACATGGTACCTCAGATGTACCACCAGTCGTCTGCTTTGCACCACATCCCAGGTGTGCAGTGCACTCCCCAATACCAGTGTCTTCCTCATGTAACATAGGCATGCTCTGTGTGCCATTGCAGCTCACAAGCTCACTGCTTATGGAGTTGCTTCACCTCTGTTAGTAGCAGTTAGTTTTAACCTGGTAATACATTTACCAAGGGGTGGTTGGCTTGGATGGAGGATCTACTGATCAGTGAAGACACATTCCTATTTAGTGGTTTAATAACTAAGCTGGCCAGCAGGATCAAGTGGTTTTCCCTAGGTGATTCAGTAAACCAGGGCTGTGCTTCTGATTAACACTCAAAGTATTTCATTCTACCACCTTTAGTCCTGAATAGTAAAGTTACCTTTCCAGATGCGAAAACAAAAAGCTCAGAAGCTAATTGTAAACTGCATTAAATTTCAATGAGAGAACAATCAGTGGAGAGCATGAAAGTGCAAAATACTAAGTTAAATCTCGAAAGAATAAAGGACAAGAGGTGTTAAAAAATAAACAGAAAGATAAAATTCATACTGTTACCTATTTTAAGAGGGACATAAAAGACTTTTCCAAGATTAGAGATGAAAAAGCTACATTGATCCACGTTAATCCTCAATTACTACTGGGAGATGAGGCTTCAGCTTTCTTGTTTCATCTTCAGAATTCTGTTATAAAAAGTCAATTAAATTTTCTTTTGGTTGAAACACTGTACCTTTTTGTAAAATCTCTGTTCTGTCCTCCTATTTCTCAGATCCTCCTCTGTAAAGTGAAGACAATGTTTTCTTTTCTCTTACCCTTTATCAGAAATGGCTTTTCAAGTTCCCAGGAACCACATTCATGCTCTAGGGCAGTCCCTCTAGTGACTAGGGAACTCCCACTAGGGAGTTCAGGACATGAAAACTTGCATAATTCTATCTACCTTAATAAATCAGAGTTTAACAAGACCATAAACTTCTATCCATAAGTTCAAATGTTCTTTTAATATTACTGCAGTCATAAATAAAACATCCCCTGGCATTAAAGTTCCCATCATTTAGACCATTCCTCTTGATGTTTGCAATGTGTTTGTTAAACTAAAAACCATTCACAACGGAATCACAGGCTCCAATTATCAAGTCTATACTCTTCCCAGTAAACACAACATCAAAAAACCAAACTATTGCAAACATACAAGACTATAAAGTTCTCTTTTCATTCATTATCTCTCCTGCACCTGCTCTAAATACTTCTTAGCTTAATTGATGGTCTCTAAACAACCAGTGTTTTTATTCACTTTGGAGCTGCTTCAGAAGGAAGATAATAGTTACTGTTTGCTTTCCTTCTGTGTCCTGGCTGTCACTCAGAACCACAGTCAATGGAAGCTTGATTTCCATTGCAGACACTGGCAGGGGACTCCTGCACCCACCACAGACATTTGTTGCTTGACTCCAGTTAACACTTCACATATTAACCATGTTTCTTTACCTATATTTTATGCTCAAGCATTTTTATTGCATTCCAGTAAACCAAACTACCTTCAGGCAACAGGAACATATAGGGTAGTAAACCTTGGCCTGAGGTGAACCACTCCTACAGCTCTGGGACTGTCACCTAGGGAAGCAAAATACTTGCCCCTGAGGTTTCACTCCTCTGAACTCACCTACAGGGTAAGTGGTACCTCATAGTCCTCAGGGCAAATAACCCAGGAGTTCTGTATTTAGTGGGACACAAACCCTGCTTCCCCACTCCTGGCATCATACAGCCTCTTGAGAGTTAGATTGTCTTGTCCCCCGTGGCCCAGGCTCCAAGGGCAGGCCATGAGGAACCAAAGACATAACCCCAAGTTTTGAGTGTATCCTATATACTTCAACCCTGAATCCACGAGCACTCAACAGGGTAAGAAAAATGAATGCTACATAGGTGGGTGACACAACCTTCCATGACGAGGAAGAAAATGGGAGAAGCCCCATCTGGTGTTTTGAGAGGGAGATTTTCCATATCAGTTTATTCATTCATTCATTTTTCAGTGGGAATCAGGTTCAAAAAGAAGAAGGTGAACCTTTTGGCCCACACATGGCAAAAATGTGGCAATCTCTGAAGAATGTTAATTCTGCAAAA
Organism: Dendrocincla fuliginosa; assembly: GCA_035047845.1. NCBI lineage: Eukaryota > Metazoa > Chordata > Aves > Passeriformes > Dendrocolaptidae > Dendrocincla > Dendrocincla fuliginosa. Next base: position 98,825,014 of record JAWWMO010000001.1, read on the forward strand.
CATAAAATATTAGTTACTAATAAGCATGCTTCCTGTGTTTATGGACTCTCTTGTTACCCCAGTGGTCATGTTCAACTGACAACCCAACAGGTAGATACCACATAGAAAGCTAGGGAGGAATTGTGCCTTGGAAGATCTCCATCAGCCCACAAGAGGTGCTAAGATGAGAGTCTGTAACAGGCTCAGTGCTTGCACAGTTCAGACTTTGAACTTATACGCACCCAAAGAGAGGACAGGTACATTTTAGCCCCCGAGCTGAGGGTCACAGCATGGCTGGCAGCATCAGTGCAGGAATGGTTTCTCAGAACTGAATAACAGACAAAGCGGTCTTGGCACACTGGCTGCAGCTTTCTTCTATTGGTTATGTTTCTAGGGCACCTCCTCAAGGCCAGACATCACATCAAGGGAAGCTGGATGGTCATCCACAACACATTTGTGTACATGGTAATTTTACTTCTGTAGTTGAAGACAAACACCCCTCCCTTCAGCAAACAAGTTAAGATCTGCAATATTTAAATTCACAAAGAAAGTGTGATTTGTAATTCCCAGGAAAAGTGACTTCCAGTATTAGGTCATGGGTAAGGGAACGTTTTTATCACTGCAGACTTAGAGTTTCTCAGTTACGTGTTTCTCAACAATTTTCTAGTATTATCAAAGAAAATGCAGTGATACCTAGCTAGTATGCTGCATTTAATGCCATCATGCACTCTTAAAAGAAACACTTCTTATTGACCAAGAGTGATGGGTGTGCAGGTTTCTTTGCAAGAGCTTCCTTAATTATCTTTGAACTCTATCTTTCACAAACTCAGAGGTAAATGACAGGTGGCACCAATACATTGTCATCCCCCAAGAAACTGACAGTTTTTAGAAAGCACGCAGATGAAGGTACAGAAAAACTTGCAAAAACTACACCTACCTAACAAATGCTTTCTAATGATTGCAGAAAGAAACCAAAAGCTTCCTTCTTGAACTGTGTTTTTAATATTTCTCTTGTGAACTGAGTGAAAACATGAGAAAAATAGTTATTTGAGCTGTGGGGTTTTTGTGTTTTAGATAAACATTCTTGCTGTTAGGGAACTGATGTCTGACAAATTCCACCCCTTGATTTATCACATTTCACACAAAAATGCATTTAATTGGAAATTGTTATTTTTGCATTTACAGTACTATCAGTGTAGCCCACCATGATTACAGCACCTGTGAAACTCAGTGCCTGGGGGAAAACTACTATAATACCATCTCCTTTCGGTTAATGGAGTAATTCAATACATTTACCTTCCTGAGCACTGTCATTTTACACAACCAAAGCTACATATTTCCTGCTGAAACACTGCAAGAAACATTCCTATGCTGTGCTTGCTTAATATGCTGGGTAATTCACAGAAGGGAAAGACATGTATTTTTTAAAAAAAAAAGTAATACTGATTTTACTTTCTGCCAGAAATTCCTTTTTACTACTTATTATGTTTCTCTTTTTAATATTTATATTAAAAACCTCATTTCTACATATTTTGGGGGGGATACTTTTACAAAGTTAACAACTGAGTTTGTAAAGTTTATTAATAAGGACTTCCTTATTGATTCGGTGACATTTTTTTTAATAGTCATCCTCACAGCCTATGGAAACTTAAAGTACCTCCAGTTATGATTATTATACAGAACTTGTAGAAGACCGAAAAAGCAGATAAATTTCATTTGTTTTCCTCATCAAGTAAAGGGTCAAATTCTGTATTTTACTGCACATGCACAGCTTCTCTTTCTACTCAGTGGAACTGAGGGCCAAGTCACACCCCTATTTATTTATTCTAAGATCTTATTTAAACATAATTCAAAGCATGTTTTTCATCTACAACTCTATAAACCGTGAAAAGAATTGTCAGCTTTGGTTTTCAGACTTTAAAAAAGACCATTGACTTGACAGTGCTCAGAAAGTGTGCTCAAAATACAACTAATTTTGCAACTTCAAAGAACTTGCTTTCAGGCTCTCCTTGTCTTTCTTACAACTACACTGCAAAAAAGCTAAAACCAAATATGCCTACCCAGCAACAAAGACTCCTCTTGAATGTGTTTATCTAGTTTCTCATGCATAAAAACTGTTTCAATTTAAGAGAAAAAAAAATGATGTCACTTTAACAAATATAGACATAACCAAGATCTATCTACTTTTTTTAAAAAAAATAACAGACAATAATTAAAAGGGAGGAAGGAAAAATATGAAAACATAGATGGCCCACTTGTGAGGCAGCTTCTGACTTAAAGAAGTTCATAGTTCCATGAATATAAGAGTCATTTTAACTTTCAAATAAGCCTCTAAAGGTGTTTTGTCCTTTGTTGGAGATAGTCATCAAAATTTTTATGAATGGAAGAGAATTGCTAATATTAAAAGACTGTTCAGCTGTGTTCTACCTCAGCAGTTGGTTTCTTTCTTTCACTGTAGCACACACAAACCTGCATATTCACATCTGCAAGCATTTTTAATTTTTTTATTTTTTGTTTTAAGAGTACTAATCAGAAGATTTGGATGCATCAAAACAAGGATGCTGCCAGAATCTTCTGAGGACTAGTAGCTCAATCCTGCAAAGTATGGCTGTTGCAGGTTAACACCAGTGGCAGGTAAGCACCAGTCTCTCACTCACTCACTCTTCCCTCACCACCCACAGTGGGATGAAGGAATAAGAAAGGAATCCAAAGAAAAAAAAAAAAAAAAGAGAAAAAAACTCGAGAGTTAAGATAAAAGAAACAGAAATAAATAATTAAGTGGAAGAAGGAGAGGGAGAAGCAGAGGGAGATGCAGAGGCAAGACAACAAGCAATGCAAAAGCAATCACTCACCACCTCCTGTGAGTAGACTGATACCCAGACAGTTCCTGAGCTCAAGATGCCTAACTCCATATGGTTCCACATTTTCGTCTTTTATTACTAGGCATGACTTTATATGGCATAGAATATCTTTTTGGTTAGTTCAGATCAGCTGCCTGGTTATGTCCCCTCAGCCTCAATCTATTCACTGGGGTGTCAGTGAGAAACAGAGAAGACCTTGATGCTGTGCAAACACTGTTCAGCAAAAGCTAGAGTATTAAGAGTTATTGGTTCTATTTCAGTCAAAATTCTGAAATACAGAACCATATGAGCTGTTATGAGAAAAAAATGTACTGTATTCTAGCCAGGCCCAGTACAGAGTTAGAATTATTACTAGCAAACCCAGATTATATTCAGAAGGAAAGGAACAAAGGCATAACAAACACGGGCAAGCAGTTGGGTTGTTAGTTTCTTAGTTTTTTGGCAACAGACTGCAGCTTTCTCTAGGAATTCAGAGGGACCAAAGCACCTAACCACCTCTGAAAGCGTTCATTTTGGCTATACCATTCCCACAAAAGTTTTAAAGGCAACCTGAGTTTATGTATCTTTCTAGAGCCATAGAAACTAGGAACACAAAGAGAGCTTAGTATGAGACTACCTTTCTTATCTGTAAAAAACTTCTTCAAACATATGCCTGCACATTTGGATATAATTTTTTGATGTTGCAGTACCAGACTCCAACCTTTTCCCTGCCAACCTCAGGACAAAAATCAGCATGTACTCAATACAATTCACTTAAGGCAAGTTTGCAATTAAAAAAACGCTTGAGTTTAAACATGACATGCTTTCTAGCCATAGTTAGTCCTATTCACCATCATTGACACATGGAGGACACTCAGTGTCTGCTAGCATCTCCAGGATTGCTCTCTAGCAAGGAGTATTAAGAAGTACTCCAAACCCTTACTTCATGGAGAAGCAGAAATATTTGTAAGAGCCCTTCCAAATTTCCCATCTAAGGTCTAAAATTATATGTTAATGGGAGATAATCTGGAATCATGTTTCCTTGCTAACTGGCCAGGGGAGAAGCAGTTGTCACTCATCATTTTCTTCTTCTGTAGAAGACACTTGCCTATGAAGCTTCCCTCCTCTCATCCACAGCCAAGAGAGACATGCATGCTAGAGAATAAAATGAAAATCTACAGCCCTCTCTTACCCATCCTACCACCAGTATCGGTACCTTTCACGTTCAGTGAAGCATCTCCTAGGTGAAACCAACAGCGCAGATAGATAAAACATTTCATGTGCTGCTGCCACAGCTATGGTGAGGAACAGATACCTAATGGAAGGAAGTAGAGGTGATCCCATCTGGTGAAAGGGACAGAGAACAACGAGTATCCGGAAATTCTGGGTTTAAAAATACAGGATAAAAAAATGACAGAGCAGGGAAATAATGCAAGTAATAAATCCTTGCAAGTAATAAATAGATGAAGTAGAGTTTTTCCCAGATGGGCACACAGGAGTTGCTACCCACAGCAGAACATTTCTGGGGGAAGCTTGGATTGAAGTAATTTGCACATATCAAGTAACAAATTTCTGCTGGGAATGACATCACAGATTCAGGAAGTTAGTCTATCACTAAAGAGGAAAAAACCTCATTTGCCTTTTATAAGCCATAAAAATATTTATTCCCTGAGATAAGTTATGTTTATCCAGAAACATTAAGTGTCCATACCCATCTTACTTAGAAGGCTAGTAAGTTACAAAGAAATTCTCAGACTATGACAGGAAAGAAAGCTTACTTTTAAACTTGTTACTTTGTTGGCACTCAGAATTCCTGTTTAAAGAAAAAAAAATTGTATTCCTAGGCACCAGTGGGGGAGTCTTAACAGACTCCTAGAAGGGGCAGGGAGCCAACTTGTAGTTATATTAAAGAATGCATCAGTTGTCTACAATTTTGCACCCCAGTACAGATCCTGTTTGTCTGAAAAGGATCCAGGCCATATAAAAACGGTCTGCTGGACAGAGTCCAGACTTTTACAGACTAAAAGCACATAACTTTACAACATTCCACTTCAAATGTTGCATGAAAATGCTGGTTAGCAAATTGTGATAGGTAAAGAGAGGGGAATAACTTTTAATACTGGCCCAAAAATGTTTTGACAATCTCAGAATTTCGAGAAACACAATCTCAGAACTATGGGAAAAGCAAAAGGGAAAGGTAGTATCTGTAGAATACTTCATGCTCTATTCTTTCTGTGTCCTTGAAGTGATGCTTCACTCAATGCTACACTTACAGAGAAGTATTACTGTGATATTTTCAGTTTATAAAGTATAGCTCCTTGGTGTCTGTTCAAAATTCAGAGGGAAAGAAGTCATCTAGCTGCCAGTATGGTGTGTTAAGCCATTCTGGAAAACCCTTTGCTGTTTTCCTGATGCATTGAGAATCAAATATGAACTTCAGTTCTTAAACTACTTTCTCACATGATTAGTTTTATTGCCATGAGTAGACCCACTAACCTTCACAGGACTACACTATGTAATAAAGTTAAGCGAGTGTGTAAGTGTTAGCAGGTTCAGAGCCTTAGATCCCTCTTCTGGTCCACATGACCTGACAAAGCAAGTAATCTTTAGAATAAATTTGATTACTTTTATTTCCATATCCCCATTTGCCATGAAAATGACACTTCAGTGCTTTTTCAAACTAAATGCAAGTCTTCTATTCTTTCATTAACCCTTTTTAATCGTTTAAATACTGAAACTTTGTATGTGAAATGTCTAACTCCCTTGTACCACTTAATTCTGAGAGAAAGTCCTTTAATGCTGTCAAACTGGCCAGTGATAGGAATTTCTTGCAAATAGCTTATATAGCCCATGCAGGCACACTTACTGTAGACCACAGCACTCCATGACAGTGGGAGTAACATAGAAGTCTTCTCAGCGTGACCATACATGCACCCATTGCAAAACAATAGGTACAGCTGTTCGATTCAAGGAACCTTGTTCCTAACAGGCTGCCACCCTTACTTAGCCAGAGGTCAAGTTTACCAAATACACAGGCTTTCAGCAAAGACTGGTCCAGTTTCCGAAAAAGGGAATCACATCTTAAGCAAAAGTGATACCTGCAAAAGTAAGGACAAATGCTCAATGCCCCAGACAAAGACACAGGCTGATGAAGCTGTGGATAAATCAGGATACTCATCCTATTCAAAAAGAAAGGCCTCAAAAGAGACATTGGTGCCTTTTTATTAACCCAGTCATTTTTGAGTGGTGCATCATAAGAAAAAAGTTGGTAGTTCACATGGTTAAGGCCCCCACACTAAAAACTACTTGAACTTGTTCCAGGAACATAACAGCATTGTATAAGAAGCTGCCAGTTGTACCAGCCTGACATAAAACAAGGTCCCTTCAACTTCCTCACAGAGTAGCTGCTGCAGAACTACTTGCCTTATAGGATCACATTTGCCTGCTTCATCATGCCATAATTCCATCAGACTAGGGTATTTTAAAAGTTACTGCAAATAAAGAAGACACAGGAAAAAATATTTCTGAGACAAATATACTGGCAAAGTTGGAACTAGGTAAAAAAGTTTTCCCTTCAGAAATGCCTCATTATACACCTTACTAAATTTATAGTGGTCTGAAGAAGAGAAAAACAACAGAAAAGACAACTCGCTCACTTCAGACTCTCTTAAAATGGTTACAACACTCAGATATGTGCTCTGAACCCATCAGGGGAAAAAAAAAAAAAGAAATAAAACTATATTGCAAAATGGAACATTTTAAGCTACTGGGAGCAGCCCATGGCAGCCAGGAACTGGGTCACCCATTCAAGACATGACAGATTCAGGCCTAAAACCCCATTTTGTCAGTAACTTGATATGACTCTGACAGCCTGTATCAGAGAACTGAAAACACCTTCTTCTGCACTTTCAAAGTTAACTTCTATGTCTCTCCTCCACACCTCTCTTTTTACTGGCTGTTCTTAAGACTGAAGAGTCTTTTCACAATAGAAGTGTAGTCAAAATTAACCCTTCAAAAAAGTGTTTTGACCAACTCATGCTGTCCATCAAAAACAGTAAATGAAAATATAACAAATCAACAAGCATGAACTAGTAATATCTAAATAAGTCATTCTCCTTTGTTACTTAAGTAGAATCAAGGTATTTTCGGAAAACAACACTGTGACGCTTACATGTAGTGGCCAAGATTTGTCTATATCATGTGCAAAGCTATACCGGACATCTTACAGGAGATTCAACAAATGTGCAATACGGCTATTTGTATTTCTGAGTAAGTGGCTGAGATGTTCTTTACAGGCAAGCTACAAAGTCCACACTAGCCTCTATTGTTACCACATGAAACAGAGAAAAAAAAAAAAGATGACCTGGGTCCCTCTTTATCCTAAGACAGCCCTATGATGTAACAACTGATGGGACGTTTACTGTTTCGGAGTTTGTTATTTCTTGTGCTTTTAAAAGGGACTCCAGCCTTATTTAAACTGTCACAATTCCCTTGAATCTCCAATGAATACATATTTTCAAAAAAAAAATTTAAAAAAAACCCCACAACCTGAAAATTCTCTAACAGGGATGGAGGAAGGAGTTTGTATGATCCAAATGCTGTAAATTTGGCACATCCTGGTGCTCCTGCAACAACACAACTGTCAAAATACAAGTCAGAATTGAGACATGGGAACACCACCATGTCATCACATCTACACCACTGCTCTTCTCAGACCTTTCTAAAAAGCCTTCAAACACTTTGCAGAGCTCCTTTGCCAATGCTTGAGTACACAGTGCTTCACCACTTCCCTTGGAAGACTACTCCACATAAATGTTAATCATAAATCAAAAAGAAATTTATAATTGGATGCAGATCTCCCCCAAAAATTGACACACACTACATTAATTTCTGTATGTTGATCAGTACAGTTTGAGTGCTTCTGTAATATTCATTCAACATCCTTTTTGATACATACTGGGAGGAAATGCTATAAATAATTCCTGGTTTGTGTCTTTGAAATCTTTTCAGATACTTATACTCTTTATAGCCACCTTTCTTTATACCAGATAAGCACTGCACTGGAAAAGCTACACCATACTGAAAAAGGAAGTCTTGGTCCTGTTGTTTCAGTTTATTAGCTTGCCTCTTAATCTTGGTACAACATATATGGTGGAGAACATCTCTTGAAACAGAAAGACATTTTGTCTTTTTCGTGAAAAGACATAAGAATGAATGTCCTTATGTTCTATAAAATGCATGAACAGTGGGATTCAGCATAGCAGTATCTGTTACCTGAAGAGCCTCAAGGAAAGTCTATTTACCATTGCAATTGTAAAATAGATTGGATTATACCTATCTCACATTAGGCAGGGGAAAAAATGATCTAGAAAAAAAGAAAATTAGTCTTAACATTAAATCCATTGTTATTTAAGTCTTCCACACATGGGAATCTCCTCTTTTAAGAGTAAAGCTGTAAGCCACTTTGGAGAGAAGCCAACTGTCTGGAATCTTTTTGTCCAAAACCAAGTGTGGGCTTCTAACAAGGCATGACATAAAAAGACTCTTTCACTTTTTACAGTATCTTAAAAGCCCCTTTTCCCCCCTATAGTTTCACAGAAACTTAAAAAGAAACTAAATCAGTGCAATTGAGAACAGAAAAATCTCATACTTCATGCAGAAGTGTTCAGTACAGCCTACAGTTGTTACCACTATACATGAGAAAAAAAAGTTCTGTCCATCTGAAAGCATGAGAAAGCAGTAGCTACTATTAAAAAGGGAATATAGAAAACAATTTCAAAACTACCCTCAGCTTTTACATGTATTTGCTACTGTTGATGAGTTTTGATAGCAGAGGGAGATTTCATTATGTACCTGCAGGTTTTAAAAATGTGGACAACCTCACTTTGCATGGACTAATTGTCCATTTATGTGTTCGGAGCCTGAAATCTTGTGGTCCTACGAATACAGGGCTCTCTGCTCGCAGTAGTTCACAAGGCAGCCCTTTCTTCCATAGGAACTGCAGGCAGACTAATATTACTGCTTTGAAAATGTTGATCATTCAGAGAAAGGGAGCCATAGCTTTATCACCAGAAAGAATCCTCCAAAGGAATTAGACTTTATGGGCACAGAAGAAAAGGCCTTGGGAACAGTCTGTCCTAGGTGGAAATCTGTAACACTATCACCTTCCCAGCACTCCATTCAACAGATACATTTCACCCTATGCTGAAAAACAGAGGGTGGTTTAAATACAAGACATAGGAACGGGCTGTAAGTGGTAACTGGCTTCTTCAGAGTCTGGCCATACCAAATAATTACAGTAAAAGACTGATTAATTTGGATGAGCTTTGTTTTTTAAACATCCAAGGTAAACACAAATCTGATTCTATGCTTACACAAACATGTCACTGCCTAGTTGCTGTCTCCACTTACTTGTAGTTCAAGAGGTCCAATTTAATGAAAGTACAAGAAGCCTATGGAGGTGCCTGCATTCACATGGAGCTTTTAAGGATATTGAAAGCCTATTTTGATTTCATTTTCCATCTGTTCCATTTGCAGCCTCCGTGTGGGAGGAAAAATTCCTTGATTTCTTTTTTGGTCAACATCTTCATAATGTAAAACATACGAAGATTTACGTTAGTTAGGCCCACAAGCCAGGGTACCTCCTTCTTTTGGTGACAGTTCTCACCAGAATACCACAAAGTCCAGATTTTTGTGACATCTTTTTTCCAGTGCCATAGGCATTATAGGAGGGAACATGTTTATATTCAGAGATGTGTCACCTTGTAGCTATAGCACTACTTCTTTGGGAGACAGAAAGGTCATCAGCACACATCTTGTATTTCCTGGGCAAGTTAGTAGCATAAAAAGGTAGAGCAAACTTAAAACATCTCTTCTTGTGCTTATAAATCAACGCACTTTGTTCAGCAACTACACTTGGAAGAAAATCCCCAGCAAATGAAACTATCCACTGGCACTAATGAAAGTTAGTGACGCTTAGGAACATCTGATGAGGGCAGCCCATCATCTCCTGTAATGGGGATGTTGTAGGTCTTTTTCTGTGGTAGTGATTACAGCAGTCAAAGCTTAAAATCACATCTCACATGCCTAGAAGTTGAGCAAAACCTAATTCACAACACACATCTTTCTCAATCTGAATTATTTCAGTGGAGGAAAAATACTGAGACACAGCTCTTTAGAAAGTACAGGATGTTTTTTGTTGCATATTGGTTCCATATTTGCACATTACTGTCACAAGTTTCACGAGACTTTTACTTTGATATCTATCTTCAGAATACAAAAACCATGAAAAACCACTGACAGCCCTGATCTAGAAGAAATATTGAACTTTATTCAGAAGAATGTCATCTTTCAAACAAGTTTTAGCTTAAGATTTAGTTTGTCCAAACATTTTAAAGAGTATTTTCCTCTAGGCAAAAAGTCAAAAGCTGGGGTAGAATAGACATATGGCTGTACAGTTGCCTAAATTACTGAATATTTTAGTAGCCTGGTTCAATTTAATTTTTGCAAAATATTTTTAATGCAGAATGTCTAAACCCCAGAAATGGGAGTCAGATAGTAATGCTGTCTGGGTATGAAATAATATATTTCTGTACCAAAAAGACAGCAATTAAAAGTTATAGCAATGATTGACATCACAAACCAAGTATTTTCCAATAGTTACACACTGGCTGCCTGAGACAAAGTCCCTTTCCTGCGTGTTCAGAATAAGGATTGAATTAAGGCAGAAACCACTGTCGAAGACAGTAATTTTCCAACAGGAATGAGCAGAATGCATCATGGCATCCCTTTTGCAAAATGGAGTCCCCAGTCAACTATATAGTCTTTACCCAGAAAGCCGTGAAATCCACAGTGGCTGTCTCATCCCTCTGGCTAAATACTAGTCCAAAAAACAGTTCTGAGGAACAGCCCCAACTGTGTAATGAGTGGAGTGTACTCAGCCTCTGCCATTGAGAGTTGGCTTTAAACAATGTGGTAGAAGGGAGTTTGTTCTGTGAACAGATATCTTCTGTGAACCCTCCTCACCATTAGAGCAAAACATTCAAAGACAAGCAAATATATGGACTGGTTCTAGTGAAGGGTTGTGAGAATAAAGAGGTTTACTGCTAATAAAAATATTTACTTATTTTCTACAATTATTATGAGAGCTAATTTTCTAATTTTAGGAAGCTCAGCAGTTCAGTGTTTGCCATTTTATGACCTAGACACTAACAATTAATTTAGCCATCACTTAGGAATTCATTAGCAAACAAACCTCATGAATCACTATCTCCCAAAACAACTGACCTTAGAAATGCTGAGTCATGAGAATGAGGTTATGGGAAGTATCAAGTACAAGAAATTAAATCTCACTCCCCTGTTGCTCCTTTTCTATTTTTACATTTTCCTTTTCTTGGATCATTGCCTTTAATTTGAGACCTTACTGATCAAATGCTGTGCCATGTGTTCTCATAGCAAGCTTAATGGATATAGCACTATGGAGTACAGCATTGATCGGCAGTAATCAATGACACAGCACTGCTACACAAGCACAGATGTACTCATTTGTTGCTCATAACACATCACTAACACATTTTACACCATAAACCAAACAATACAATTTGTTGTCCAAGGAGAACCTTGTCATGTAACCATCCAATCTACCTCCTACTTAGATACAGTGCTTTGGAGAACAGCCTTCTCCCTCCTCCACTGACAAAAATCCCTAAATTTGCAGTCATTACATTACAAGCATTCTTGCTTGCTTTACATCTCCAAGATGGTGCTGTTCCAGTTTTTAAGAATAGATCACATCTATATATTAAGGAAAAAAGGAGTGTATTTCTTAGAACAAATGGCAGTGATTTCATGTATGTAACTACCCACACTTTTGCCATGATTTTATTAGATTCTGAATTAATTCATATAATCTCTGTTGTCACTAATTGCTAACATTAAAGTGGGAGTCTTGGGACTCTTGAGACCAATAACTGCATAGAAGCTCTAGTAAAGTAGTCATTCAAAGTTCACAAATTCCAAAGCAGTGAGTCTATGGTACTGGAATCAGTGAAGAGGGCAGCAGTGGGCACCCACTGTCTCATAGACTGTAGGTATAAAACCAGTCTGAGGCTGAGCCTGTTCTCTGCAGATAAGAACCATCTGTGAGACACCAGAGAGTCTCACTCTGCTGCTCTACTAGCATCTGGTTAGACAACGGGAACTGGGGGCATAAGAAAGGCATGAAGGGGAAATGCAGGCCCGGTGTAAACACTGCTATGGTGTTGGGACTTGTCCACACGACATTGTGAGGTCTGAAATTAGGAAAACATTTCCAGATTCCATCCCATGGACATAGCCAAAGTCATAGGAAGAAACTACAGCAATCTAAGTCTGAAAAGGGGGTCAATTTCCTGCTCATAGGGAGGATCAACTACATCTAGATCCTCCACAACAGGTATTTGCTCATTTGTGAAAAACCTCCAAAGATCAACTTGGTAGCTTCTTTGCGTAACCCATTCCCATGCCTCAATACCATTGTAGCCGCAAAGTTCTTCCTAAAATCTAATGAAAACTACTATTGCTGCAAATTGCCTTTTGTTTCAGTCTCAATGGAGATTAACAATTAGTGACTGTTATATTTATAACCATGTCTGTGTATTACAAGAGACTTTATTCTCTTTTCTAGACTATAATTCACCAAACTGAATTTATGCAAGTAGCACTTTGATAGTAAAACCAATGGGTTGCCAGATTTGGGGATGACTGTTGCAACTGGGCACATCCACCTTTCCTTCTCATGTGGAGGCAGCAGTGGGCAGCAGGAAGAGCTCAGCTTTCCCTTGGTCCTCTGGGTGAAGGCAGAGAGGCTTGACAGGACATACTGGGAATCCAACAAAACTGAGTTCTTGCAATTTATGTCACACTCCTCTTGGTACAATTTTTCTTTGTTTTCCATTGTCTTTCTCCAGTTTGTTTGTGTATTTCTTAAAGAATCACATATAAAACTGGATGAAGAATTCAGGACAGGGTTTATCACAACGGAACACAGTGAAATAACTACCTCTCATCCTCTTATTTATAATACCTTCAACTAATAACTCCCAGAATGGCTTTCACATTTCAACATTTTGTCTCATCAGCAACTTGCATTCATTTTCTAATTTGTGGTAGCCCACAGATAGTCCTGCTGACTGAATTATTTCCAATTTTCTATAAATAATGTTTTCTTCTCTGACTGTAGCAACTTATGCTTCTTTTCATTCCATTACATCTTCTTGATTTCAGACCAGCTTGCCAGCCAGTGAAATAACTTTCAAATTTAGTTCTAGCTCCCTCAGCCTGGGCAATGTGCTGGAAACTTGGCAGATGCTACTGACTCCATCAATTAAACTCTTTGGTTTTTGCAAGCCCTTTCTAGAGAGCTTTTTGTTTTAATTTTATTATATTATAGCAGTTCTGCATACCCCAAAACTTTAAAATGTCTCTGTGTGAATAAAGACCTTTCAGCTGACAGTTCCACTCAAGTGTAATCTTCCATTTTCTTCTTGTGTTGCATTTCTTTAGTTCTCATGTGACAGAAAATGTTCAAATAAGACTCTTCATGAAACAGAAACATAAGAATTAAAACCGTCAAGGCACACATTAGCTTAACCTCCAAATTTAAAATGCAAGCTAGCAACTGTAAGTCATTTCACCCACTTTCATTTATCTAAACCAAAATAATCTTGTTGATTTCAGCAAAGTGGAATAGTACACACTAAAATCGAGATTGTAGGTCTTTGAAACATCAACATACCTATAGGGTATTGCTGAAAAATGGCTGAGATCAACAGCTAAACCTATTTCAAATCCAGGTACCATTTCTATTGAAGATGGCACTGTAGAGCATATACAATGATATCAAAATGCATGTTTTTTCTTACAAGTGTTCCATTCATGCCATGATTACGGTCAGGCTCTAGAATGAATGATGTAGAGACTTCATCATTTTGTTTTCTAGCATCAAGTGAATTTCTCTGTTCCCATCATCTTGGCCTGACATAGGGATGCATGCAATCTTGCCTTCTGTACTGACACTTACATGACTCCCTCCAAGCCATCAAAAAGCCACTAAAATATGAAATATTGAAAAGTTCATGTCAGAACTTGTCAGTTTTCTCTTCTGTATATGCCATACATGTCATTCTGTAGAACATACATTTTATTGACACAACTCCAGGTTTATTTGTTAAACGATTCATATATGCTAGTTGAGTCCAGTGATTCACAAGAAGTAAAAGCTGAACATCTTAAGCAACACATGCGCAATAAAAACAACCAGATGCTTGCAGTCTAAGCACTGCATTAACAGTGATGGCGTGGCAACATATCAAAGGTAAAATGCAACATAGTCAGAATTGCCCACTGGAGTGTTAAGCACAGCTACATAACTTTAAACTCACAACAAACAGGATATTTCAAACCACCCTGCCGTTGCCATACTTAATTCCTGATTAACTGCTAATGCCTGAACTCCTCAGCTAAAATTGGGTGGAATTTCTCAGGAAGGAGAAAACTAATGAATGGTATTGTAAAACAATGGGTCATTTTACAGAATTGACATAGCAGGGATATTAATGTTTCTTTCATACATAGTTAAATTAAATATGCCACAAAAAATCCACCTCAGGAGGCCTGATCTGAGGTTTTATATGGAATTTTTCAGGCTATGCAGCTAAAAAACAGAAGTGTTAGAAACACAGCAGCAGGAGTACATGCATCACTGGAGAAGCATGGCAGATAAGTCATGACACTTTCACATTGATACCCTGAGCACTCTGCAACCCAGTGTTACCAAGAAGAGTGCTCTCAGCCTACTGGAATGACTGGAACTATACACGAGGGGTCAAAAATGGCATTTCGGTCATACCATTGAATGTGAATGTCATAAAATGACAAATGAAGCTGAACTTAGTATAATGATATCTATCAAAAGCAACTGCCATTTTTTACATCCTATCTCCCTAAATCTGACATCCCGGGGACCAATACAAAAATCACCATTGACTGAAACTACCAAAGAAAAAAAAAGGGTGCAACTTAACATTCATCCCTTAAAGGAGTTTTACAAAGACCCATAAATGGAATATCCCAGTTTGTTCAAGGAAGATCCTATGAGTATTAACTCATTTACCTAAAAGCAAACACCAGTTGTTCCAGCCTCTGTGCACACAATCACATGAGAATAGGAACTTTTTACTAAAAAGAAATCAGCAGATATTTTAGGTGTGTATGAAATGGAACATGTGTTACAATCGCAGATATAGATACATTAGGAAATGTGTCTGCTTATATAAAGACTTTTAGCCTCAAGTATGTTCCTAAATATCTTGCTGAACATATAATACGTTTAACATATAAACACCTAAAATACAGAACCACACAAAATTTGCCAAGAAATGTTTATGAGTTCTCTTAATTACTCGCTACACCATCAAAAGCTAGATTTAATGTTGATATTTTTAATGAAAGGAAAAAAAAAATCAAGGAAATACATTCTAAGCAGCTGGTAAACTCAGACCCCAACACATGTTGCATATTTACAATACCTTTACCATATGAGTCTCAAAGTAGTGTGTATTCCAAAACCTAACCCTGATAAATAGTTTTGAAACATAACTTGGAATTAACACAGAAATAAATAGATTCCAAGCATAAGTTTTCCTAAATAAGACTACTTTCAAGATAACACAGGACTGAAGAATTTGGGAAGGCTTAATTTTCAGCCCTGAAGTTTTCTGAACTTTTCAGACTGAATAAGCACACAGGAAGACAGAATAAAAACTACAGCTTCACATCTTTGTCATAAACTTCTCATGCTTTACATTTCTCAGTCCTTTTAAATTAAAATGCTTTCATTTTTCCTGTCCTAAACAATTACATTACACAACAGTGAACAAATATACAGATGTCACAGACTTCTTTTTCTAATCCAGAGCAGTTTAATGTCCTCTCATCTGAGAAAGTGCCTTCTTAAGCCATTCCTAAGCTTCACACTGTCCAGTTTTTTGCCTCCTTCATTTTCATGAGTCTTAAGCACTTACGCTCACAGAACCTGTAATGCAATTCTAGGCTAGAGGTTTCTCATGGGGAACACGTCATCTCATTTTTAGGATGTGGTTGCAGACTACAATCATCCTAACTATATCCTCAAAGACAGTGGCACAGCAAAACCAAGTGAGGCACAGTGGTATGAGGACAGCTGCTGGACTTCAAATACATTTACACAAGGCTGAAAGAAGAAGGACAAAGTTAAAAAAAATTAAGCAACAAACAGTTTTTGTGGATATCATGATCTTTGGATAACAGCAATAGGCAGATGAACTGGACAGACAGATAAGGATGCCCTTCCTATAATTCCTTATCATTCATCTTCAAAGCAAAGATTTAACCTCATGCAATACAGTGAATGCTACAGAAGTGATCTTGCCTTGCTCTCTGGACACCCATCTCCACCTTGAGTTATTCTTAGAGCTCTTCAACTGCAGATGGAATTTTCAATTAGGCATGTGCTTCAGGGGAAATAAGGAATTTACTAAGGTCACTTAAGGGCAATGAAATCACACGTGCCATATAAAATGCTTACACTACAAAATGATAGCATAATAGAATGGCAAAGCCTTTAACAAAATCGTAAAGGGAACATGCAACTAGTACAGCATGCTCTTTTATTATTCCAAGCTCTCCAGTTGCACCTTTGAAAGTCTTTCTTTTTAATTTTACTTTACATGTAAAGATACCAGGGGAAAACATGACTTGCCCAACTGCCTCCTGCCAATGTGTAAGAGCACTCAGAACATGAAAGTAAATGAGGTGATGTATGTAAGTCAAGCAAACATACAAAATAAGCACACTAACTTTGTTTTTAGGATGAGCAGATACTAACTGTGGAAAATCATTGAAGACATTTGGTATGTTCTTTCATTTCTAAACAAAAATTTTATGATACTCTATGCTAAATACAAGGAACACTCTTAATTTCTAACACAATACCATTACTCCACTCTGAACACAGCTCTGTCATTAAACTGATAGAAAAGAAACCCTGAATGAAGGAAAAAATAATCTTTAAACAGGGTCAGAATGAATGATAGTTCTTTCTTCAATAAGTGAATAAAGCACATCACCTATTAACATGGGTTAGAGACTCCTACAAAGGGTATGAAGTTGGGTTTGCAGGAGCTCAGGCCAGAGAACGGTCATCCAGTCATAGCTACTGGATTTTCTTGTGATTTTAGATAGAGCACAAGGTCTACCCTGTACTTTAAAGGGCTTCGTCCGCGATTCTTTTCTTTGTCTAAACAAGGATAAAACTTCCCTGGGATGTATCTCCCAACCATCAATTTCCAGCTGAAAAGAACTTGCTTTTAGTGCATCCAGGTCAACAGAAACTCATGCAACACCACAGACACAGCATCAAGCTGAGGTAAAACCCCAGGGCAACACTGGTTTTAGGCAGGTCCCACCGTGATACTGCAGGCCCTGCAGCCCCATCATTACACATGTGCTGTGGGTGCTCTGCTGTGAGTGGAAGAGGAGAGTGCAAGGCATGTACTGTGGCAGAAAGGGATGAGAACCAACACCATCTCCCTAGAAGAGTCAGAACCACAAAGCTCATGCAGGGGCAGGCAGGCTGTGCTCAGGACCAGCTCTGCACTAGCCTGGCCACACAGATGACTGCTCAGGTCCTTAGACACTGTAAGCTCACATCAAGCCAGAATATACAGTGCAGGCTTTGAACCAGGTTTCTACCTTGCTTTGCACTGGGAAATCAGAAGACCATTATGATTGCAGAGCTAGACAAACTGATGGAGTCAACTGCAGAGACTTGAAAAATGGTGATTTAAAAGCATGTTTCCCAGGAGTCTTCTCTTGCCCTTTAAATTTACACTTTGATTGCTAACACCCTTGTTAAAAGTCCTTTCCCCGTGCTCCTTTTCGATTCAGAATAATAAAAGTTAACTACAAAAGCACCAAGATGATAAGCACGACAAGTAAATCTGCTTTCTTTGCCATGGTGACTTCCACCTAGACCAAAGGTGCTTCATGACAATGACTCCATTAGTTTCAGCCCTGAAGCAGTGTTTAAGAAGTTGCTATCTACTTTGTAATGTTGATGTTCCTGTAGAAGTCTCTACTGAAACTACTATAGCTGTTCTGTGCCATTCCCACTCATACCTCACTTAACATTGAAAACCAGGAGTTCAGAAAAATCTTACACAGAAAAGAATGAGAATCTCTGCAAACACGAGTGAATTCCAATTTTGACAGTTCCTTATTCTGAATTGATGTTAACCAGGTAATTCTATATTACTAATTTCAGGTAGTCATTCATTCATTAAAATTAGAACTCTTTAGAAGGAAAAGGGTTTTAAAACAATAATAATTGTCATTTTAAGATTACCTTAAACATAGGAATGCATCTTACTTTCCCACTTTAGCTGCTAGGAAAGATGTAGCTATATCTCCCATAACTAGTGCATTCACATGCACACAACTATGAATAACCATGAAAATAAGTGAAAAGCAATCATATATCTATCAGTTTCTGAGCTTAGGAAGAAGAAAATAATTTTCAAATCACTTCACCTATTTCTGACTAGCTCTGATTTTTTTTTTTCTTAAAAGGTACTCAGAGAGGTCAACAGACAATATTTTTCCATTCCCATGTTTTATACCAAAACTGCATAAAACTTGAATAAACTTCCACAATGAACATGCTGCTACTTACCAGCAACTGTCCTGAAGGACTGCACAGCAATATTCTTGCAACTATAAACCTGTTTGAAATAAGTTTCCAAACTTTGCTTTTCATTATGTCTTGACTAAAATCTACAGGGAACAATTTCTCCATCTTCATGAGGATTTTACCCGCAGCCTGTTTTAAAGGTTATCATACTATGCAAATACTTGATAAGAAACATATATCCTTGTTTTGAACTAGGACAATCCCTATTGTAGTAGAACAAGTTCTACTTACATTTCCTAGAACAATACCTGAAGTTTATTTTTTAACTCACTGCAAAATCTTTATTACTGCTGGAACTCCCTGTATTCCAACAAACACATTCCAGCTATGCTGACTACATTCACACACATCTAAGTAAAGTACTCCAAAACCCTGGGAATACTAAAGGAGTGCACCTTTTACAAAATGTACATTTTGAGAATAAGAAAAAAATAAATAAAAAACTCAAGAACTTCTTTTTCTGGGACTTCTTTTTCTGGACACACTAGGATGGTAACACCATGAATTTGCAGTTTCAGCCAGCTAACCAAAGCATCTCAGCCTTATTTCCAGTCACAGCTCACATCTGTGTTCTATCAGAGATAAGAAAGTTTGAGAAACTCTCCAGTAAAACGAAGGTGCATCCGACTTCGAAGCACAGGGATAAATTACGGGAGTTACTCCCGCAGATGCTGCGGTCCAGGAGCCTCTGGCTTTGCTCCGCAGTCCCCACGGAGCGCACAAGCCATTTTGGGAAGGAACATTTGGAAGAGCAAGTCTCGCCCCGAGCCTCCCCGCACCCTGACTCCGCCACCCTCCAGCTGCGAGGATCCGCCTGACATACCTGCTTCTCCATTTTTCCTCCCTGGCAGTTTTCCTTCTCCTTTCCCGAAGCCGAAGAAGGGGGGACGGTCCTTCCCTGGCGGGCGCGACTCCGCGCTGCTGCCGCCGGGGGCTGCGGTCGGTGCGGTCCTGCCCCCGCCCGCCGCGCTGTGGGCTCGCCCTCGCCCCTCTCTGAGACAGCCCTGCCGAGCTCCTTTAGGTGGAACAGGTTTCCTTATATAGGTAAACACAAATTGCATTCCTGGTGAAAGAGGCTAACTGGCAGTAAGCTTAACTAAGTTAACTCCACAGATACCAAACAGGTCCGAGTGCCTGGAGTTTGCGAGCACAGTGCTGTGAGGGATCTTCGGAAGAGAGAACAATTTCCTTACAACAGTTTAGCATTTATGAAGTTATTCCATTACTTAAAGCTATAACAATTTCGAGCGCAATGTTAGCATTACGTTGAACGCTTCACATTTTTACAGAATGCTCAGCCTACATTTTACTCCAACAAAAGTGGAGGTGACAAAGGTATGTGCATGTACTACAAGGTGACAGAAGTATGTGCATACATATTCTGATATTGTTAAAACAATTCCAACCCTAGCAGAGTTTTCATATAAAGACTACCATATATCAAGTATTATGTGAAAAGGTAAGAAGATGAGGATTGCATTACTGATATCAATGGAAAGATACAGGGTAAGAAGAGAACATTTTACTCTTTTCCAGTTCCTTTTCTATGCAACGTAAGCTTTTGGTGACAGATCCATCTTTGTCAGAGAAGTGTGATTGCAATACATTAACAGACACGCCCTAAACAGGGAAATAGAGTCATAGAGGAAGTACCTAGAGCGAACATATATTGTACTCTGCAGAGCAGTGACATATGTATTTCACATAGTTTTTAAACGTCTTGCCTACTCACTAACCCTTTTCTGCAAACACAATTTGCTCCTCTCAAAGAACTTCAGCAGCCAATTAATTAATTACAGGGGAAATCATGTAATTAGTCAAACAAGATTCACCTGTCAATTATGGGCTTTCTACAAGCTAGAGCACTGTTGATATGTAGGGGGTATTAGCAAAAAGGAAAAGGAAAGAAAAAAAAGAAGCAATAAAATGATGGAGGAAAACAAAAATATGAGTGAAAATGGAAAAGTTGAAAGGTTTGATGAAATTATGAGAGGCTGATGTTTAAAAACAAATATAATGACCTCTAAAATATACAATTTTTTTTCATTCTGTCTCCCAGATTTATTGTCTATAACTCAAAATGGACAAGAGACACAAATTTGGCTTCCTGGTGACCTATGGAGTGTTAGAAAACACAGTGTACCACCCATAAGCTGGGAATTACTGTTATCCAGTGGGTTACAGCATTTCTTGTCCCCATCTAATATATGACTTGAAGATCATCAAATAATATACTGCACAGCAAAGCTATTCCTAATGACCATTCCTTATGGTTTCAATATTTCTTTAGTTATAATTTTCCTCTTCCCCTGAGGCATAAACATTCAGCCTCATGATACTGAAGGAGC
This sequence comes from Dendrocincla fuliginosa, assembly GCA_035047845.1. NCBI lineage: Eukaryota > Metazoa > Chordata > Aves > Passeriformes > Dendrocolaptidae > Dendrocincla > Dendrocincla fuliginosa. Next base: position 98,845,947 of record JAWWMO010000001.1, read on the forward strand.
TTGGATTAGAAGTTGAGAAAAATGAAAAACAATACCAATAAAAGTTGTAAGACACTCAATAAATACATGTAAAATAGTCTCTCTGTACAGTACATAGGGAATCAGGAATACGTGGCCAGGGGCTTGGTGTAATGATCTTCCTGGGCCTCTTTTGAGACACATAACTCACTTGTGGCTTCACTGCATAAGAAGAGGATCTTGGCCTTGCCATGTCATGGTCCTGTGACAAAGCATTTGCACTGAACTACACAGCCCTTAATCATTAGTGAGCTTGTGATCAGTTCCTGAATGAGCATTACCCTTCTCACATGAATCAAGCCAACTAAAATTCATCAGATTCCCAAAATTGTGAGAACAAAGAAATTTTAAAAGGGCTACTAGGCTAAAGTAGGCGTTACTTCAAATATGGCTGACACTGTCCTTAGGCTAGCACTTTTTCTGTTAGCCAACCCAGATCCCATGATAAACATCACATTCATTTATCTAAAACCATTCCTTCAGTTAAGGATTTTCCTACCACTTCTTCATGTCCATATGCATGCTTTATGTACCCAGTTTCAAGCTGAAAACTCAACTAGCTCCTGCTAGTGCACCTATATTGTGCACCTGACATGCCCTGTTTTTCTCCATCCTTTACCCAAACATCATACTGTGAATCAGTCATGAGATTTAGGCTCTGACATCCAGGCATGAAATCTCATGCTTTAGTGGCAGGCCCCCAAGCTGTGATTTCATTAGATCGCTGGCACAAGCATAAAAAGTTTCCCTGAGTCCTGTGTATTCTACTTTTGTGAGAGAATCTCTTTACTTAAAAACCACTTGTAATAAAATAATCACTTATTCCTCAAACATAAATCAGAATGAAATTTATCTATATTTTCACTGCATGCCTCTGCTAAAGCAGCAGCAGCAGCTAATCATCATAGTAGACATCAGTCAGATCTTTTTTATTTTTGAGTTCTTTAATTTTTAAGAAAACACTATATAATCCTCAAGCAATCCAGTTAATTCTTGAAGTTGAGAGTAACCTAGACTTATTTACTTTGCTGTTACACATACAAATCTGCAAGTAACACCAAGATAACACTAATTATCCTGTAACCATTCTCTCCTTTTCTCTAGAAAGAGGTCTAGTGATTGGAGCTTGTATTCAGCATGAGATTGTATAGAAAAAGCCCTGAACAGACTTCTAAAATATGTTGGGTGTAAAGTTAGGAATTAAAATATTCACTAGAAATTAATGCAATTGACGACAGTGTTCTTTTCTTTGCTATGGTGCTCCAAGTTGTCCCAGCAAAAGCTCAGCATCAAATGTGTCATTAGCTTCTTTCCAGTGCACAATTCATACAAGAGGTTTATTGAGGTTAGTTTAGCCCCTGCTGTTTAGATAGTAACTATTTGTAAGCCAAATGACCTTCGTCCAGCAGAGCCAATAACCACAGTCCCAGGTAGAACCTTGGTGAAAAATTAGTGTACTACTGCGTTTCTCTTTACTTCCAGTTGCATTCCTTTCTAGCCATACTTGCTTCATGTCAAAAAATGGTTTATAAGAAATATTTGCTCTTATGGAAAGACTGATGGATTTTCCTTCTCCCATTTCTGCCCATTTTTTAAATACATGGTCCTGTCACTCTTTTTGTTGCTGTACCAAAAATGGAAACCTAATGTAAATTTCCATGGTGACTTTTGATTGAATTGAATAGGTATGAGCAGTACACCAAGAAATGTATTTTCCATGCATGCATTTCCATAGTATATATTTCCGATATATAAAACAAATAATGCTAGTTTCTAATCCTGCCATGAGTCTCTAAATATCTGCCTTGAATTTTTTCCCTATTAAAAGCTCAGGGTGGAACACAGCAGATTCAGTCTCTTTTCACTGAATTTTTACTCAATAACAAGGTTTGCTTCTGAAGTTCTTTGTAGGCTGAAATTGTCCACACTTGAGTGACTAAATAAATTGGCTCAATTTAGCCAGGTAAGTATAAAGCAACAGAGATCTCTCAAGTTTCATTGCACAGCACTATGGTAGCACATTTTCCAGAATTAAGCTGCTAATGCATTCTTAAAGTTCTAATTTCTTCCATGCAATGGCAACACTTCCTTTCACTTTGGTACGGGCACGATTTCATACCTCATCTTGATATCTGCATCTTTACATCTTCAGTTTCCCTCAGAGATGTGCATCAACGACATCCCACAATGTATGTTCTGTTTTGTGGCGTGCAACAAGATCATTCATTCAATAGTTTATTGTTTGCTCTCAGCTACATTACCCAGTCCTCAAATCATGTAACATGCTCAGCTAGAATGGCAGCAGTGAGTACCTGACAAATAAGGGACATTCAGTTCTAAGAGTCTTTGTTTCATATACTAGTCTATTCAAAGATATGCAATGTCATAGTGCATCTCTATTTTCACGTCAAAAGATTTGTTAGCTTAAAAACCTAACCCCCTAAATATTATCATGTCCAAATCCACAAGTGTTATTTCTTAACTGCCATTAGCATAATTTATACACACAGAATGCTAATATTGCATTGAAAGATACCGTGGCAGTCTGCACAAATATGCATTAACACTCACACGTTCAGTTTAACACCCAAAAAAGCTCAGAACAAATGCCCTGGTGCTGAGTACAGCTTGCTCGGAGAGGCCTGACTGCTGGAGAAACCCAGCTGAGTGGGTCTGACGGGGATGGATTTAACTTTCTTCAGATCAGACAGTGTGATGCTGTGTTTTGGCTTTGTGACTAATACTCTGTTGATAACATACTTTTGTTTGGCTATTACTGAACAGTGCTTGCACTACCTCAATGTGCTAGGTTGACTTTTTTTCCCACTCTGCCCTACTCCAGTGAGTAGGTTGGGAGTGGGCAAGAAAATGGGAGTGGACTCTGCCAGCAGTGACCCAAAATGTCCAAAGGGCTATTTCATACCACATAGTAAAAATTTGTGTTAAAAACAGAGTAAGAAGAAGGGGAGTGGCTTCCAAGGTAACCATTGCTTGGAGAGCAGCTGGGCATTGGTTTGCCTTGGAGGGTGGTGACTGTGTTACTTTCCTTTGCTTCCCACCACCCCTATTAAACTGTCTTTATCTTGACCCATGAGTTTTCTCACTTTAGATCTTCCTATTTTCTTCCCCTGCTTCACTGGTGGGGAGTGGGGGGAAAAAAACTGTCCAGTCCAGAGAACAACAGCAGATTAGTTTTGGAAATTGCTCTTTACTACTCATCAGCTACCTGCTTTTGCTTTCCCCTCCCCAAAGATACTTCAGAGTGGATGCTCCCATCTCATTTTTTGGAAAAGTAAAAAACTGTCATGCTGCATTATCTTCTGCAGTGGCCCACAAAAGTATTTTAGCTTCACCTTAAAATGTACTGGAGGTATCTAAATGGCAATTACACATCTGAGAAACAGATGAAGTTGTCTCTTAGCCACCGATTCTCTGACTATATACACACAGGTATTTCAGGGAAAAATACAAGATTACCATGTCTGCAGGTACACTAGCAACAAACCTGGGACCAAAGGCTATGTAGACAGAGGCTGTAGTTTATATGCTCAGCTAATAGAAGACATAGGTTTCTGATATGCTATTCTTTTCTTCCAGCAAAGGCAAAGTAAAAATTAATATAAGAAGCTACATTCGTTCAACATTCAGGCTGAAAAGGAAATTATTCGAAAAAGAAGAAACTAAAAGGTTAAGGTGTTCAGAAGCAGTAATTCACAATTGCTCATACTGCAAGCAGCTGAACATGTACCTTATCTGGGGAACACTAGCTATACGGATCAGTTAAGTTTATGATATAACCCTTACTTTTTATTGTTTCCTGATCTGGTGTTCAATTTTACAACCTTAATGCAAGTTACTTTGTTAATAAAGCATTACTTATAAAATTTGACCACATTACTTAACCTTTACAAAGGAACAAGGATGTCAAAACAAGTTAAAGACCAATGTCTAAGGGTATTATTTTTACCCCTGGGAAATAAATTGAGCTTTCTTCCTCATCAGTCTTTCAAAATGCATCATTAAAAGCTATGTAACACAACAAGTTACTATCTTTGCCCTTGCACCACGTGTTCTTCAGGTTTCAGTAACATGCTTACGCTAAACAACAGCTTTATGTTTTCATTAAATACATTCAAAACTCAAGGCTGTTCTATTAGATGAAGCAATTAGTACACAATCCGGCAAAAAGCTATGTGTTCCTGAAGAGTTTAAATACTTTGTCTGAAAAAGTTAATGAAGCAATTATAATGTCGTTATTAATGAAGATTAGAGATAGATTAAAACGGCATTTGGAAAATAAACCAGACAATTAAACAGGCTTTCAGAACTGTGGAAGCTCCTTTGGGTCCAGGGGAAAAAAATCCTCTAAGAATACCTATACTAAGAAGGACATTTGGAAAACACTTAGTTCTTAATGCCATAGAACTCCAGACAGCAAAAATTATCTTTATGTCAACATCAACACTGGGGATTGTAAGCACAGTGATGCTTAATGCTGACCAGCTGTGCTTGAAGTTTTGTTTTAAAGTCCTCTCAAGATGTCTTTAACTGCAACACCTTCCATATTAAGCATACTATGGTAAGGATGGGTTGAGTAGAAACGTTCCTTAATATTTGTACTGACATGATTAGTTAAATTGGTTACATGGTCTTACATGCAGGAGAAGGATGATGCCGTAAAATGAAAGAGTTATTGTTAAATTAAATTTATATTTCATTCCATGTAATACTGCAGAAGACAGAAGAAAGCATTTGAACTAGAAAATGCTAAATAAGCCCAGACTGGTGGTCCAGAGCGAGAGTGGGCAGGAAAGGCAGTGTAGGACTGTGTGTTCCCTTGTCTGCTGTGAGGGCAACATAAAACTCATGGCTTGTTGACACACAAAAGTGCTTTCCCTAGCACTTTTGGAGGACTCACAGTTTGGCAACTGCATTTCTTCCCAGTGAATCCACTTTACCTGACTATAAAGTGATGAAGTACTGAAAATTGGATCCCAGCCACCATAAGCTTTTCTGCAGTTTCTGGAAGAGAAACACTACTGTTTCTCAGATCCTAGGTAAGTGGGTCACCTGAGAGGTCACCCCATGATCAGAGGAGGGATCACACACATAGCTTAGACACTTCAGTTACCTTCCCTAAATTAGGAGCTGTGACTGCTGGCCAAAGAGCATGTGCAAATGAGTTACATGACTAAGAAAATGTAGATTAAAAAGTAAGCAGATTATCATGACTCCACACTATTTCTAGGTAGAATGCATTGACTAGCTTGATCCTTAGTTTTAAATAGTCCATATTGAGGCAAAACACTCTTTGAGCCTAATTGTGTGCATAAAAACATCAAAACTTAGGGAAAGACAGTAAAGGCCAGACAAAAATTTACATTCTGGGAGTTTGGAGTACTTAAAGGAAAATGTGGCATTTTTTTCATTTCAGGTCCTTGTTATGGAGAAAAGCAGAAGGACTGGTCAACAGCAAGTTTTGTCATGGAGTTCCCAGATCAGGGAAGGGAAGGAAACTGTTCTATAGCATATAGGGAGAAATGTGTGTATATTGCAAAACCAAATGTTTTTAATAAAAAGCAATCTGTTCCATTTACTACTTACTGTACACAGTGAATTAATTTTGTTCCAAAACTTACTGAAAATAACTAGTTAAAATGCATTTTTAGACTTTGTGTCTATACAAATGAAAATCAGACATAGCACTGGTATATAAAGAACACATTTTCAACAAACTGTACTAAAGAGTAGGGAGGTAATAAATCATGTATCCACATGACAACATAGGCCTCACTTAGGATATCCTTTGACCTTCTCACTGTGAAGATGAGAGAGCAGCAAAGATGAAGAACATTAAGAAAGCTGCAAGATATAAGGAACAAGATGGAAAGGACATCTAGTTTAAACAAAATATGGAACTATTAAGAAGTTTTTGAGAGAAACAAGATGAAAGAGAGAGACTTGACCATGGTTGGCCATGGAGAATGTTCACCTAAACACAACAAATTTAGATTATATATGAGGACAAACCTCCAAATAAGAGTTATTCATCAATGGAGCAGTCTGCCAAGAGAAACCTCTGGGATACCAGAAGAGGAAATACTTAAAGGGAGATTAGATAGTGTACTCAAAATAGTGCAGCAGATAAACCTGTAAAATATATAAAAGACTGCAGTGGATAACTTCTTTCAGCCTATACTTTGGAGTCTTTGTTTAGGACTTTACATACAAAAATTCCCTAACAGTATTTGGCTTGTGACATTAGGAAAGATCCAGTTCTTCAGAGTCTTAAGCATTTTAAAATTTCCTAGCTATGCAAGAAGCCACTCTAAATTCAGTTTAACTTAATTTGTATTACTATATACACTATATACTCTATAATACAGAGGACTCAAATGGTTACCCTCCCTAACTGTATGAAAATTATTTTAATATCCAAAGGGCTCTAGCTGAAGACAAGCAGAGGCAAATTGTCATGTACTCTAGAGGAAAGGTGTCTCCTCCATTCTTCTATTGACCCCTGCTACCCAAGGCTTGCTGCTGAGTGGCATCTGAACCTCCTGAAACTGGGACCTTCTTCCAAGAGATTCATTACGTTTACCCATAAACACTCTTCTGAAGTAGCTTTTAAATATTGCTAAATGGTAGCTTCAGAAGATTCATGGGAAAGAAAAGTGGGAGACTTTATCATGCCGGGCCACTCCACCATTATTTTGCTCTTTTGGCCCTTCCACACAGCCAGTTACAAACCCAAAGCAAAGGGAAACCATTGCCCTGCAAAGATACTTGCTCTTTCAAGCAGTGTTTAACACCTGGTATAGTATGATGGGATGGGGAGGAATTAAGCTTAAACTCACTTGTCAAGTCAGGTCAGGTAAGTGTGTAGCACATAGCAGAAGGGCAATCAGCTGTGTGTACATGGAGACCACCTTGCTCTACTGCAGAATCTTCTGTAAATCAGACTCCTGCTCTAGGAAACATCTTCCCAGATCTGTAATACAGCTGCCTTCACTGCTGAACTATAGGCTGTTGCTGTATTTCAAATCAGCACTTCCAGGGCTCAGTTGAGCCGGGCTGTTTTAGGCATCTACTTGAGGAATTATGCCCTCTAAGTGCCTATTTTTCTCCAGGGACTGTAAAGTGAATATTGACTGTTGGCTCAGATGCTTTGTCAGCCTTTGACCCACCTTCTGATATTTATTTTTCTGTAAAATTTGGCATCACCTTACCAACTACTGCAAGTAGTTCAACAGTAAGAAAGTAGCAGATCTGACACTGAAGGAATAGAACCAAATCATTAAATAACCTGTAACCACTGTCGGAATCCCTGGAGCCAGCAGGAGATGCCATTATGAGCAATGAAGAAAGATTAGTTATTTGTTCTTTTGGCTAAATATACTCATATTTGTAAATATTTGGTGGGCAGAGTTATCTTATGCTGGTTATCTTTTTAGGTTTTTGTTTGTTGGGGGTTTTTTTAACTTCACAGTTAAGACATTTCTAACTCATTTTAATAGAGAAAAGCAAAAAGCTTGAAATTTTTTCTTGTCTTTTTCTTTTCCAAGTTGCTCCTGAACTACACTGCACTATTCTCTAAGAAGTAGAAAACCAACAGGTCTGTTATTTCAGCTCCGTGATTTGACTGATTCTAAAAGGAATTAGAAGTGTGTGAATAATTAATTTCTTGGTTAAAAAGTCTACAGAACCTTACACAAACATATTGGCCCAACACATGTTAATCACAGAGCTGAAAATAAATGCTCAATTAATGACAGACACAGAAAAAGAAGTTTAATTAAATCTAACTATTAAGAAACTCTTAGTCTGTGAGCTGATCTATAGGTATGAAAGTGTAGTCACTGTCCTTGGGGTTCCATTATTCTGGCAACAACATTGACTTTTATTTCTTTCCTATTTCCTCTATTGCTTAAACACCTCTTATTACTCTCTGTCCCGGTAATATTGAGGGTGTAATTGAAGAAAGAAGTGGACATAATTGTTCAGCCCATTGCGGAAAATGCCGCAGTACATTTTTTTTTCATGACTTTGGAAATGCTGTCTCTAAAAACTGAAGCTACTACCATTTTGTTTTCAACATGAGAGTTTTGTGTTTAAAACACTGTTAGAATGAAAGCCTTTACGGAAGACAAAACCAATTTTGTTTACTTTGGAGCTCACAGGATGGGGAAAATGGGAGAGTTTTAAAGGAGTATGTGTTTTTTATAGCCCAGAGGTGCCAGAATAACTTAAAATGCTTAGAAACCTGTGTAAGCAAGGCCAAGAAGGGAAGGCAACTTCCATTCCCTGAGAAATAGCCTTATTTCTTTCACCTTCCTTTTTCAGAATTTAAGCTTTCTTCATGCTTTGGCACCAAACTTGATTAAAAAAAAAGCTAACAGGAAATGTTGCTGCTTTATACATACACTCCAATGAGAAGCATCAGAATTTACTTTGAAATACTGATTTCATTTTTGCATAAAGTTATTAATTCTGCTGTTGAAGCAGTTAAATATACTTCAGTCAACTCACCACAAAATGAAAATGAGTAGAACTTGCCCTTCTTTCAGAAGTCATGTTTCAATGGCCTGCCTCCTTCTATTCCAAAGGCAGGAGCTTGAAGGTGACTTGCACTTGAAAAAAGGAAAAAAACATTTGCCCTCATTCTTCATTTATATGGTGTTGAAAGTCTGAAATAGGAAGGATAGCAATAGAGGATACCATGAGCCTATCATCTGTTATAGGCTTAGCTATAACATAGCATGCTAGATCAGTACCTATAATGGTAGATTTATACATGAAACACTACTCTCTGAGGTCATTCAATAATGAAGAAATTATGTGCTCTCCTAGTGAATCAACAGCCTAACTATGATGTCTCATGACACTGAGATATTTGAAACATGATATTTTAGAGCAGACAGTCAAAGCTTTAGCTGTTTATGTTTATTAAGCACTAATAATTATTTCATAAGGTTTGCAATATTAACAGTTATCTCAAGTGAAGTTCCAGTTCACTTAAATTCAATCCATACATGACATTTTCCTTAAATCTTTGATCATCCCAATCACTTTCCACTTCTTTACTTGCTATATTAGGTTTCTGTGGCCAGGTTTTAGTGACAGGATGCCTATAGGGGTGGCTTCTATGAGAAGGTGCCAGAAGCTTCTCCCATGTCCAGCAGAGCCAATGCCAGCCAGCTCCAGGACAGACCCACCGCTGGCCAAGGCCGAGCTAATCAGGAGCAACAGTGGGTCTTGGCAGGGACCTGCAGCCCGTGGAGAGAGGAGCCCACACTGGAGCAAATTTTCCTGGTAGGACTTGGGGCCCTGTGGGACCCATGCTGGAGCACCCTGTGCCTGAAGGGCTACATCCCATGGAGAAATGAGCCACATGGCAGCAGTTTGTGAAGAACTATTGCCTGAGGGCTGAACTCACAGTGGAGAGGTTCATGAAGTTCTGTCTCCCATGGGAGGGACCCCACAGGAAGCAGGGGAAGGACTCCTCACTCTGACAGTGGCAGAAACAGTAACTGACCATAACCTCCGTTCCCTGTCTCCCTGCACCCCTGGAGGGGGGAGAAGGCAGAGCTCGGAAGGAAGGAGGGGTGGAGGGCAAGGTGTTTTTAAAATTATTTTACTTCTTACTCTTCTGCTCCGATCCTGTTAGTAATAAATTTAATTAATATCCCCACATTGCCTGTGATAGTGACCAGTAAGTGACCTCTCCTGACTCATCTCAACTCACAAATCCTTCTCTGTATTTTCTCTCCTCTGTCCAGTTCCCCGAGGGGAGAGAGTGGCTTTAGGGAATACCTGGCATTTTGCCAGGGTCAACCCAATACTCTTGAGCATGTAATGACCACATCCAACAAAATCCACAGCAGACTTGAACAGTAAAAGTCATCAGGAGAGTCACTCATCAATATTTCAAAATGTGATCTTGTATCAGGATTCAAAAAATGATGCTTTAGTCCATGTTCAGACCACAATACACTTTTACTATGCTGCCTCCCAGGTCTATAACATTTCCCACATGCCCTTCTCCTCTTCAATTGTTTTCCCAGTATAAAGAGTCGTGCAGTATCTAGCTGACCCAATGCACTGCTTTCTCCTGAGCATTACAACGGCCTGAATGGTTTCAGCAACCAATGGTATCCTCCATCAGCAGCAGGATCTGCTCTTCATCTGCATGGGTGGGGAGATGTATATAGGCTTAAGCTTCTTCTTCATACGAGATGGAAAAGCAGCTTCTCACCCTTATCTTTTTATATATCTGCAACCTATTTCTGTTTTGCCAGCAACAGGAACAAGCACGCATTACCTCTGGATGGGAGTGGTGGTAAATGGGATGACCCCAGCTGGTCATTTGTTGACAGGTTACTAAATTGTTTGGAAAGGATGTGGCACTGCTGACATTTTATTCACCTCTGCAGGGTTCAGCTGGCACATATATGATACTTTATGGCTTTCTGTACAGTGTGGAAAAAACACCTTCAAAATAAAACAAATTAGGGTGGCACTTTTTTTTGCTGTCTACAGCATATGAATAACAGCAGCAATGGGGGAACTCTGCACTAGAGCAACAGACTTCATGATGGCTTTTTTTGAAAGTTATTTGGAATAACTTGAAAACCCTTTCCAATATTAATCTTATTTACAAAGGGTTATGTAAATATTAAATGGTTGCTTGGCTCAACCCATCTTGTCATATTTGCTTCCAGGGTATGGAAGTAACAGACTGTTAGGCTCAAGGACCATTCACGTTCAAGATTTATTACTGGAGAACGCCTTCAGGAAGGCTGGGAGAAGGCAAAACTTTGCTTTCAGAGAATGGTGATGCTAACATGCAGGAAAAAGAAGAGCATTACATACTATTCTGCAGTTACTCACGTAAAGAAGACAGCTTGTAAGACTTACTTCTCCTGCTAAAACCCAGGGGAGACTATTCAGGTGGTAAAGTGTGACCTCTCTATGATCATCCGTTGTGCACAATTCCCTCAAGTCCACGTATTCCTGCAGTAGGTTGTGCATATATTTACAAACTGTGTTTCTGAATTTGTTTCTTTTTTAAGCCCCTGAAGTATGAGGAATTTGACACATGTGACAGGCCAGCTCATTAGCACAACAGTAAGGTGCCCCAGCATGCATGATACTGGGGTTTTAAGATATGGTTGACAGTAAGATGTTAGTAAATAACCAACAAAGCTAATAATGTTCTGTTACCCCTTGTTTTGGCCAGTGAAGGCTTTGGAAATAGTTAGGAATTTTTCTGTTTTTTCTTTTTTTTTTTTTTTTTTTTTTTTTTTTTTTTTAATTCTTTCTGGTTTCTGTGGTATGAAGTATGTATCTCTTGGAATTCTTCTTCAGAAACATGTCAGCTTGAGGTTTCTTCTATTTCCAGCAAACAAGAAGATAATTGAAACCCTTCCTGAGTTACAGCTATGTTTCCTGCAGGAGAGACTGACAGATCTAGCAAAGCACAGAGAACACTGGAAATGCAAAAAAGTTTTGCTGGGTTTGCTGTCATATTCCCTTTACACTTTTAACATATACAGCAATTTCCTAGACAAGACTGCAGGTCCTAAAAAACAAATACCAGAAGATACTTAAAAAACATACAGGAGCAGAAATTTCTTTATTTTTCAGTAGCCAGTGAAAGTGCCATACCTATCAGTCTACTACACAGTATTCCAGCTTGGATGCTGAGGAGCAAGGAAGGGTGCAGATTCAACAGCCGTTCACCACCTGGTTTCTCTGCCAAAAGTCATTACAGCCACCTGCCAGTTGTAGCAGCAGGTTTGTTTGTGCCAGGAACACCTGCTTGGAATGAGTGGTGCATACATCCCCACTGTGGGGATTGACTGGCTTTCCAGCTGCTTCTCTGAGAAACTGGAGTCTTCACTGCTTAGTCCCTTTATGATGGGACCCTCATTTCCCAGTGTATCTGCAACGAACCTTAGCCCATGACCAGGTGGACATAATGTAAAGCCCATCTGTGTGACATGGCAACTACAGAAATCCCATATGATTGTAGGTTGTAATAGGTTTTCGTCTGACATGATGGGATTCTAAGGAACATTCAGACTTGGTGCTGGAAGCAACTAGAGTTAGCTTGGGACTTTATTTTCTCTTCATTGCAAATGGAATCTTGTATATTCCTCAGAAACAAACAGTTTCTACTGGAAAAAGAAATACTGGGAAGTGTTTACCAGACTCCAGAAAGACTCTTCTATCAAAGGAAAAAGCCAGCCACTGTGTAGGGAATACAGACCTGTCAGGTCTCTATCCATGTTATGCCCATTGCACACCCCTCTGAAAAGGAATCTGTTGGCAAGCAGCAGCACAAATTTGCTGCCCCTTGGGGTGTCCAGCACAGAGCAGGGCAGCTGGAAGAGCAGTGCTGTGGTGAACAGGCATGGGACTCTGTGGGAGCTGGCACTGTATAGCTGAGCTCATCCACAGCCTGGCCTCAGCTACAGTATTCATCTCTTACATGGTTGGACACCTACATTTCTCTGAGGGTTGGCTGTGGGAACCTCAAACCTATGTAAATTATGGAAATTCTAGATTTGAATTCTCTACCAAATTCATACCCAGGCTATCCTAAATATGAGTAAGATTTCCCTAAGATTGAAACATACAAAATACTGTCCACCATATTTTCAAATGATCGATTGTAAAAGCACACATTTTTTTCCCATTCTCATATTGAAAAATAAAGTTCATGTGAATATCAGATTGTTTCTGTCTTACACCGTAGTTCTATTCAAATATGCATGTACAAATAAAGCATTATTACTCAATTCTTTCAGCTGTGTTGAGTTCTTCGCAAAATGACTTAAAATTTTATAATGCTTCCTGTAAGTTTATCATACAGAAATTCCCATAAAAACAACAAAAAAGGATATTGTCAATTTATTTGGATTTTTTTTTACAGTAACAAAGATTGTACTTTGCTGTGAGCTAAAAAGAGAAGAGATACAGCTTTCATTATCTCAGACTAAACGCTGAGTCCATGTGTGTCATTTTGACTTCTGTTTAGAAACACTAAGTGACTGGAAGGGAAAGGTGAAAAGATTTCATAATTTAACAACCTCAGACCAGTGTAAAAACAGGTACTGCCTTTTGATTACAAACATAGAACTTGCACTTCCTAAATGTATTGTCTTTTTAGCATCAGTCATGTTATTAAATTCACAGTTTATGTGTAGGGATGTGCATAAAATATAAGGAGGAAGAGAGGGGCAAAATTTACATTTTCTTCAAAAATAAGAAAATAGTTGGACTTGTTATGTGACAGTAACAAAGCAACATATTGGGTGGTGGAAGTAGAGAAGGGAAGCATCAGCTGTTTCTAGGAAACCTTTTGCTATCATTGTCTGAACACTTTTTTCCTTACAGGAAAAAATCTGTAGGAATCACTTAGTCACTAACATGCAAATTATACCTGTCCACAACAGAAGCAAGACATAGTGTTTTGAGTGATGTGCAAATGCAGAAGCATAATTTCTGTATTTTAGAATTACAGACAAATAAACTCAGACCTCATTACAGTGAGCTGAGAGATGAAATAGCCCTTGGCACCAGTTACTGCAATCTCAGAGCTAGAATTTCATTCTCATGGTTGTGGTCCAGGTTTCAGTCCTGTGGGATCACACTTTTGGTGCTTATAAAGTAGATATGCTCCTTTGGGGATATCTACCTTTAACCAAGGTAGGTCAGGTGTGCAAGGTGTGCACCAAGCAACAACAAGCTGAGCATCCCAGTTATCAGGCTTTTTTGGTGGATTCTACAATCCATGTTGAGTTTTATAATGTCATAACAATTTCATATCTTCACACAGGTTAACTAGTTATTCTTGCTGAAACAGCTCACAGGGAAAGCTGCCACCACTGCGACTTCAATACATACTGTTGCCAGCCCATCCTTTGAAGTATCACATTTTTCATTGCCCTGGTACTTCACAGATCACACTTTAAACATACATCAGGTAGATAATACACCATCCTACATGTACCCTTCAAAAAGCATCCACATTCCCATAGAGTGTAACTGCAAAATCCTGGCCTTCCATCAGCACAAAAGTCAGGGGTGTAATATTAGAGCTTAATTTGTTTTACATATGGAAGACTTTATAAATGTACTACAGATATTTCCATGGTGCGGTTGGATTTTATAGAAAGACTGCAGAATTACATGATAGAAAAATATAATGCAGTTCTTGAGAAATTCATTGTAGACTGAATGTTGGAAAAAGCTCTTTGCATAAACAAGAGCATCAGTAATGCTCATAGAGTGACAATAGGGGCATGGAAATCATATATGAACAAGAGAAAAAGCTACCTATGTCAAGTCACAGAAGGATAAAACATTGCTTTTTTATCATAAAAAACAGGAGTCATTTCAGCATGCTATGCATTAGGCAGCACAGTAATAGACCACTATCATTTTAGATGCCTCAAATAAGTTTTTCCCATCATCAGAGTGCTGGCTTACCTTCACTGCACTTCTTTGCCCTGTCACCTTCAAAGGAGGACACCACCTCAGACTACACTGCCCAAAACAGCCTCATGCTCCCTGCAAAGAGAGTCACCGGTATCTATGGGGCACACATACAGAAACACACTGCTCCCCACTCGCCCATCAGATAGAGCTAGTTAGAGTTCTTTAAACCTGTTAATGGTAGTACTTCCTAACTGTCCACTTGATAGTACTTTATTTTATCCCCTAAATTACTTCACAGACTACACATCTGTTATTGGAATTTACACCTTGGTGGAAAGCACGCCTTGGGAGGCCAGAAGAAGTAATTTATTTACACTTGCTTTCCACTGCAATCAACCTGCTCTTTCCACATTTTTTTCTCAACCTCTTTTCCTGGCTTCATTTTCTGCTTATCTCACCTATTTACACCAGGCAGGAGAAAGACTGAAATCAGGTTATCAGATTTAAATTTGCTTCACCCCATTCAGTGTTGCAAGTGGCTGAAGAAAGGACGTTTCTCTGGAGCTCAGCTGTGTTTATTTTTCACCACCTGTGGCAGCAGTAACACTGTTCCTCAGATCTGTTTATTTTCCACCTCCCTGGCTGCCCTGGAAAGCTGTGCCCCTGTTAGTCGTGCCCAGAATGATGGTTGAATTCTTTGGGAGAATGCCAGTGTGCTTACAGGTGGTGAGGCAGCAGAAGATAACCAAGCCTCCAAAGGTCACAGGTGAAGCCCCAGGTAGCAGCTCAGACAGGGACTGGATGATACGAAGTCCTGCTCCTCTTCCACAGCTACTGCCTTTTCCTTTACTGGTTCTCACAGCTGGGAGACCCAGGTCCTTCATGCTGCCCCCACACATAAAAAACAAATTCTGCACCTGACATTTGCATTCCTTGTATCTCCATGGGGCAATTACTGAAGGTTTTTTTGAAGTGCTTCAGGTGGATCAGTATTTTATTAGGAAAAGGGAATGTGGAATACCCCATCATGGCAAGCAAAAGAGGTATCTTGCTATAAAGTGTTTTATTTCATTTTACAGGAGAGCTCACTTTCTTTTCATACTTCTAATGAATCTTAGAGATGCTTAGAGGAATATCCCTGGCCTTGCAACAACATCCATCTCTCAGCAGACCAGATACCTCTTTTTACTTGGAATATGTGGCTCTCACTGCCATTTTCAGACTGTCACTGCTGCCAGCCTCTGGCCTTGTAAACATCACTCTGATTTTGCCTGTCTCTGTATTTTCATTGTTACTTGTGCAAAGCATTATTGCAAGTTGCTCCTCTCATACAGAACACCACGAATGGGTCTTAGAAATGCTGGATTAAACTTTTCAGCAAATGTGAATTGTAAGCCTTCCTGTACATAAGAAGAATTCAGTTGTAGTGCTAGCCACATTTTCCTCATGGACATCTCCTGAAATGTGTATTTAAGCTAACTTGGTATTTGTTTCACATGGTTTTGGGATGGGAGTTTTCATCTGATACCTTCATGCTTTGTACCATATAGTAATTCACTTGGACGACATTTGCTCTGGGGAGTCCAACCATCCATTTTTCACTCTTGTCCTTCTGAGTGCTTTGCCAGATGTGACAAGGAGAACCCAGAAGTGTATAACTAGCCTGAAAGAAAAAGAGATGATCCATTACTGGTTTAATCTCTCTATTATTCTGAAACATTTCAACCAGTGATAAACCAGATGAGAAACCACTCCAACTCTATCTGCAAAACTTTTATGCCATCCTTAACAAAGTCTACAACAGCTTTGATCCTTTGGAAGCTACCTTTCACAGGGGAAAAAAAACTACCCACCTCAAGAAGAACAGGTGTGCAAGTGTTTACTTTATGAGTAAGTAAACCACAGATTTGGAAATTACATATGTAAGGAAGGAGAGCAGCTGCAAATCATGACAGCGACAAAGAGCATTGCAAAACCAAATCTGAGTAGCTAGTGAGGTTCTTCAAGGCCATGATCCAACACAAGTCTGCAGCACTGCCACAAAGAGGCAGTGCCTCTGCTGTGCTTATCTGGAACAAGATGGCCTTGCAATGGGATGAGTCAGGCAATGCTTTGAACTAGAAAACAACTTTCCTGTATGAATTTGCTTTAGAAAGAGCTGTTCCTTGACTTGAACTCCCCCTGGGGCAGTACATGTGCTGTTGCCAACAAAAATTATGGAGTGGAAACCAGGACTGTATACTCTCCTTTTGATAGCTGTATGGATTATTCTCATGTAAATGAAGGTACAAACCAGTAATTGGTCTGAAATTTTTGAAATTTCTTCTGTTCTTTGTAAAATGTGATACTAGACTGAGAGAACAGACAGATAAACCTACACATAATTATGGATATACACACACAAAATTATATTAAGGTTATAGGCCCCTACAATCCTAAATATCTTAATTTTATAAAACCTCATCCATAAATCATACTAATCCTGAAAAAAGTACCAGTTTTCAGCTCGAATCCTTTTTCTCCCACGCTGTTTGTGCACCTACTGTAACTTCTGTAGACTTAATTTCCCATAATGAATTTTATGTGATATGAAACTTTTCCGTTCTCTTGCTTTTCTTTAGGCTTAGTGTCAGTAAATAAATTACAATTAACAGTGAAGACCTTGAAATACCACCTTCATAGTCTGCTCATGCAAATAATTCTGAAGCTAACAGCAAACCTCAGTCCTACTTGTGGCTTGCTCTAGTGATCTGTAACAACACTTGCAGGAGAACTGGGCAATGAGAGACAGGACGGTGTGGAACACCAGCCAGGAAGGGACACTGACTCAGATGCCAGAAGCAGAGTCAATGTGTCATTCACCTCCAACAAACTAGAATGCCAAGGAAGAGGACTGTGTGGCACAGGAGCAGCACTGCATCCCAAGAATATGCAGCTTCTCATGCAAGACTCTACAAGCAGGAACCCTGACATCTAAGGTCAGCTTTTGCTTGTGTCCTACCAGCTTACATCCTACCAGCTTAAGACACACAGCTTAGCTTGGCTGCTCAGTTCTCAATAGTTTGAAACACTTCTTATCATCCATAAATTTTATTCACACTGCTTTTATATTTACTTTTCTAGTAATTTATAAAGCAGCATTTAATAGTCTTGACCTGTAACTGATCTCTGCAAAATCCCATTTGAAATACTTCTGTTCAAAAATAAATCTTCCATGACACCACATTGATATATACCAGTCACCAAGTGTCTAAATCCATTTAGTTTACACTTAATCAATATCAGATAGTGTTGACTTCCAATCACAATAACATGCAGTTCAGTGCTTTATGAAAGGCAGTTTCTATGGTATGTAAACAATTGCTTTAATGAACCAAACTTATCTCATCAGGGGAATGAAAACAGATCCACAAACCATAAAAGCTGGTTGACTCATATTCACATCTTTTGAATTGTAAATAATTAAATCCCATATCAGCATTCTGATGTTCACCTTCGTGCCTAGGGCTGATGTCAGTCAGACTGGTTGGTCTAACAGCTTCAGTTATTCTGTCTACCATTTTCAGCTACTTGTATTACCTTAGCACACACACTCCTTCCTGGAGCCTCTTTGCCATATTATCACATAGATAACTCGGGTTTATCTAAATCACATATATCAATAGATTCATCCAGGTATACTGAAAAGCACAGGCTTTCCCATATTCTTCACAAGGTCCTTTCTTGAATATTTATAGCTATTTTATTAATTCAGGTAGCGCCATGAAAAGCAGAAATGGCTGTAGCACGTAGAGAAATTCTAATGTAGAATGACTTCAAAATGCTACACGCAGAAAGCTTTCATTCAAGATGCAGTAGTACACCTATTAACACCTGGTTTTACGAACAGCCTCACTCAACTTCAAAATGGATGGAATATAAATACTGTAAAGTATATGATATACAAACAGTGACAACAAAACTCAGTCTTTTTTCTAAGTCGTTTTTGCCATAACCACAAAAGTACCATTATACAAAAAGTCTAAATTCCAACTTAACGTCCTGGAAGGCACACGTGAAAGCAAAGAGGCTCTTACAGTGACAGACAGAAAGTTAATTCCTCCCATCTGTAAGTATGCAACTCCACAGCAGTGACAGAAAACAATTCGGGATGTTAGCACCTCATTTTCAGCTGTCATTTAAAAAAAACTAGTCCATTTAGTCTACCTGACCTCCAGTTATGTCAGATGCATTCAGCTTGCTTTGGAAAGATCCTCTGAACAATTTTCTTTAACGGCAACGAAAGCTCGAGAAGAAAAAGTTCAAAACATCTGACAAATGTTTCTCTCATTTGATTTTCACTGCAGTGGTTAAAATTTAGCCACATAATATTTCGGTATCAGCCATAGTATTTTGAATTAACTGCAACCTATTCAAAATCTGGTATTTTCAATTAACTGGAGCTTATTCACATCTGGCAAGCAAGTAAACAGAGCGGGAAAGTGTTACAGCAGCTTAGCAGAAGCCTGCCATGAATACACATTTGGACAGCCTGGGAGAGCATCAGTGTCACTCTGGGAATGTTCCTGGCATGGCAAAAGAAAAACATCAAAGACATTACTGATTTAAAGCTGCCTCCGAGAGTGCAATCTGTAGTGACAGGAAATGGAAAAATTATCCTCAAAGGGACTGTGAAGAAAGAGCTAGTCCAGCATGATAGTGAGTTCCACACATAGAGATTATGTTTTGTTAAAAAAATTCACAAAAGCAAAATATTGTGCTTTTTTTGGCATAAATCCAGAAATAAGTCTTCAGGGCAGTCTTGGAAACTGCAGGAACCAAACCAGATTTGGAAGGGGCAGCTTAGAAAGGAAGTCATCTGCATGGTACATCTAATATTTTAAAAAGCTAGTGTAACCTAGATACCAGCATATAAAAAACAACAAAAGACTAATAAGGACTGAAGATGGAACCCTGAAGAGCTATGAGAAGAAAAAAAGGTTGTCCAGAATAACTATTGGTGAGCTCTGCCTGAGACTACTCCAAACATGCCAAAATAATACTCGTGGTAACCCAGCAGTGCCTGTTCAAAGTTGACATTCTCTCAGTGTGATTGATGGAATCAAAAGCCTCCAATAAACACAGGGGAAGAATGAGAACACAACTTTGATCCCAGGGTAGGCTGAGGACTATTATATTCCATGAAATTACTATGCGTAATTCCCATGCAAAGGGCACAAATGCAAATGTGTTATTGAAGTTTAATTGGAAGAATTAATTGACAGAGGGTTTTGCAGTAGGAAAATCTATTTATAGGATAGTTTTTTGTAAACCATGGAAACAGCCCCTTAAATTCCTTTAGCAGTTTTTAAGCTGAAAAAGCCAGCTACTAAAATGTATTTTAGGGAAGCTGTTTAAGTATTCAGGGACAACATACAGAGTAAATTTCTTGATATAGCCTGAATCCTATTATTACACAGAGCTCTTGAAGACTACTTCAGTACAATATAGCATGCAGTTTACTCTAGCATTTGAATATTGCTCCAGAAAAATTAATTTAATATGGGGAAGATAAGGTATTGGTCACATTCCATCTTAACTTGGCTTTACACTTCTGGGACATTGCCTTTGCCCTAGGCCAACCAGAGATTATGTCCTTGAAAAGCCGAAGGAAACTCACTACACTAAATTACATGTGCTTCAGTGAACTCTTCCAGCCTCCAAGGATTGTGAAAATGGTGCAAAAGAGCTATAGCAAGCCTGAATCTTTGTTCTTCCACTCCTTGCTGATTCACACGGTCTGTTCCTGTAGAAGCTAAACAATATTTATACACAGTTAATTCCTGTAGTCTTGTTAAGGTTTGGAGGCATCACCATGAAAAAGCAACAACCAAGAGTCTATGGAAGAAAACTGATTTTCATCTGTGTTTCCTGATGAGTTAGCTACTAATTTTTATAGCTCATGGGACAAAACATAGGTATGGGGCACTTATGGATATGCCTTGGGTTTATCTGCCAAATTTTAAACCAATCCTTAACAGTCTTAGGTTCCCCATGTGTCCAAAAGATCATTCCAACCATCTGTGGTATTTGGCCCAGGGGGGCCTGTATGGGGGTGACCACATCAAGAAACTCTGAGGAAGAAAAAGAACATATGCTGCAAGATGGTAGGGGTTGAGGAGTAAGTGTGCATTTGGGATACAGACAGCCTGGAAAAGCCAAAGGGATCATTCGCACTTGCTCTGAGAGTCAGTCTGTGCCAATGACTGGTGCAAATGCAGTCAGAGTCTGAATGGGAGATGGGGGAGAAGGGCTTTGTGAAGGGACATAAGAGACTGGACCACATCTTGCATACATTGCCACCTGGAAAATCCAAGGCAGCCCAGGAAGGTACAGGAATTAAAAACACTACAGGCATGGGTGACTACTGAATGGCATAGGCAGACATCTCACATGTTTAACAAAGTCTAGACAAAGCCAAATCTTTACACATGTGCTGAGTAGCATATTGGCATATTTTTGCATTACTTAGATCTCTCGAGCAAATGGGTACCTAGCAATGTCTCCAGTCATAAAAAAGGCAGGGGACACAAGAGATAATACAGAAATTCCCTGGTTCCCACCAGTAAAGCTGCATCTACGATCACAATGTCTTTTCTTGATATCCTGAAGAAAAAAAACCAAACCAAAACAACAAAACTAAAAACAAACCAGAAGTTACTGAGAGCAAATTGTACAATAAATATGCTTTTCAACAACATTGCTCTTGCAGTTTCCAGGGCAAGAGATATCATACTTTGGGTTAAACCACCCCCACCCCCTACCCCTTTTATCTCACAGTACAAATAATACAGAACTCTGGGCCACCGTGCAAACAAAGCCAAGTATATTCTGTTCTGACTCACATTAAGCCAATTTTTTTCTAGTCACACTGACTGGCAGCAAAGTCCAAGTTTATTAATTGGTTCAGGTGGTCTTCTCATGTGTCATTAGCTGCTATGTTTTACCTCGTATTCACCTAAACAAAACATAGATCTCAATTCCCTGACTTGTATATGAATCTAATGTTGTTATGCAATGCCATTTTTACTTCCCCAGTGGGGAGTTTTTTAATAGTGTTGCGGCATTTAGCATGGGATTACATAGAAAGTATTGCCTGAACATGGTATTGATCTGCAGATAATGAAAATATTATGAAACCTTTATAGACATAATTCCCACTAGAGAAAAATGTCCATAGTAAATGTTGCTATGTTTTTACTCCAAAGTGCAATCAATGCCTTTTGGTAAATATTCATGTATTTTCCAAACAGTTGATAAAAAGAATGAAGGACAGCTGTGTTACACATATAAGACACCAAAGCAAAAATACACAAATCTTTAGGTTTTTGTTAATGTTCCCAATCCTGTACTTAGAAAAATGTTCCATCATCACAACGTTGATAGGAAACCAATTCAGCTGGGGATGACTTTTGAGACAAGGGACAAGGATACAAAAACATGCAGATACATAAACACCTGTATACATTAATTTTACCATTTTTATACCAACAGAATCAATTTAAGAAAGTAATAATGTGCAACAAAATACAAAGTGAACTGCTGCTCAGGCTATCCTAACACATCTCCTCTGACTCATCGCTCCCACACCCTGAACTTTGTTGTGTTCCTGAGTGCATCAGCAGACTGGATGTAGGATTAAGAGATTCAGGCCAAATTGAAACACGGCAGGTCCTTTGACTTCAGGTTGTGCTCTGACATGTATCTTCATACTTGCAGAACTTCATTTCAAGACTGTCTTCATTCAGCTCTAAGCCTTTAAGTGTGCCCTCAGCCATGCTAGTTAAGCAGAGTCCTTTTTGCCCCTTCATAGGCAAGCTCCAGCAATGCTGCCAAGAAACTAAGAAACCTACTCTGTCCTAGTTCAGCACATCATTTCAGTTGCTGACTCCAAAGTAAACACTTGAAGAGAATCTAAATTCACAAGTGCTGAAAAACACAAACAGTGGTAACAGCCGAACATGTAAAACACTGCTGCTTCTACATTTACTGAAAACCCTCAGCTCTTGATAATTTTTCCTCATTCTCAGGAAGTATTCTCAGAACATTCCTCAGAACCTGTTCTGGAAAAACATTGGGACAGGTTGCCCATAGAAGTGGTAGGTGCCCGGAAAGATTCAACATGTTGTTGGACGGGACTCTGAGCAACCTGATTCAGTTGAAGATATCCCTGTTTATTGCAGGGGCATTGGGCTAAATGACCTTTAAAGGATCCCTTCCAACCCAAACTATTCTATGATCCTATGAACATGCAAATATGAATGCAGGAATTAAATTGCTAACAGAAGTAGCTGTCTTTGGTAGACATCTGAGTCAAGATACTGTTTTCTTTAGTTTACACACTTCCCCCCCTCCCCCCCAATTAATTTAAAATGAGAACTGTGCCTTTCATTAACACAAAACTTTAAAGATTTTCAGCACGTCTTGAAATCGGGCTGTTTGGGGTAATGTGCATATATTTGATATAACTAATTACTCTGTGGTTTTAAGCAGATTACTATAGATATACTTTTTGCCAAGTAAATCTGAAATACCAAGAATATTAGACAACAATACCAGGTGTCTAATTTTATAGAAATATGAAAGCATATATTTCCTAAATAATGCTAGAAAATTTCAGTCACTGAGGAAAAAAAAATCATAGATAATAGTGTTTTTCTACTGTTACACAGTCTTAAGAAAATAGGGGAAATTTATTAGTAATTTAAAAATAATATGAAGGAATGACTCAGTTGTCTGAAAAGGTTAACAGCACTCCATCTTCCCTGCTGCATTCAGTTTTGACTGTTGGAGGTGCACAAATGTAACACACTAAAAAGTTATGAAGACTGAACTTTACTTTCAGACACAGTATTGATTTTTTTCAGGAAGGAATTAAATAGGTTTATGAAGAGGAATCTTATCATACCATTTTCTAGGTATGAGATAGAAAAAATTATTGCATTATTTATGCACTAGCATATGATAAGTTCCTCTTTTTTTAAAAGGATAAATATATATACGTATGTATAGTATCCATGGTTTCATAATATTTTCCATTCTTTACCTCATATGGAAGAGAAACTATGAGACAAAGCTTACCAAACACATCAGACAATCTGATTCAGGCATAGGACATAAAAGTAAAGTCACCAACAGTTACTGATTTTTCCAGCTTTTTAACCTATCTCCACAAAGGAATACAGCAAAAGTTGAGGACAGATGAGGACAGTGTGGCTAAATTAATTTGCTACATTACTCAGACATACTGACTCCGGGCTGAGGGAGATCAAGGGACAGACATCACATGACAGCACAGTGGTGATTGTCTCATACAACACAAGAACACAAATTTCAAACTGGCAAGAACTTGAGGATATTTGTACAGCTTAAAAAAATGAGGAACACAAAGGGAGTAACTGTTGCCGTTGTTGTTGACTAAAGGTACCGGGAGATATGGTCAGAACACAGTCAGTCCCTTTCCTAACTCTGCCACCTTATCCTAGATTTCTTCAAGCCACTCTGCCCTAGTCCTTGAAGATGAATGCAGGCAATATGGAATCAGACAAAACCTGTGGGTAAATCCCTTGTGGTTGAAGAATGGCAGAGATGTGGACAATACCATCACCTGGATGCCAATATTGTCAACAATGTACAGCTGGATTGCAGCACATTCCATAACACCTGAATGCTAAGAGTAAGTAATTTTTTAAGGAGTAGAGCCTACAAAAAAAAGTGTCTGTTTATCAGTCATATTATAAAAAAATTAAGTACCTTCCTAAGCAGTTAGAGACACAAATCACAAGTATATAAACACTTGAAGAATTTCATGAGCATTCAAGCACTGATACAGAAGGGCTTTCCCTCTGCCCAAGAAGGTTACATACTGCATGTAATATTGCAATAGTACAGTAGCGCCATAGTACAGAGTTTTAGAGTGATGCTTCTTAAATTATTATTTCTATGGTGAGGGGACTGCTAATTCCTGTCAACCATCTTGGGTCTTGCTGCTTTTGTAGTTATGAGTCAATATGCGTTTACTCAACAAATTAGTATTTAACTTAAACTCCCTTTTCTTGCAAATTTGGGGTCAGCAGAGAGATGCAATTTTATTTGCTTCCACAAATTGCTTTCAGTATTTTTGTGCTTCAACAAAATGTCTAGATCCAGCTCTGGGTGTTCATTCAGTTGTAACAAATTAAGTGATTGAACACAGAATTTTAATAAATCTACAAAAAGAACAGCAGAAAACTTCAGAGTGGTGCAGTCAGACTCCCCTAACTCCTAGCAAAAACCCACCTTTAACAATTTTTTTCCAGGTTGATACCTGTGCAAACCACAGTGGAACTTTAAAGAACTAAAAACCAACTCAAAAAAGAAGCCTCCAAACAGGCTACATCAACAATAGCATTTGCCACATGGTAATCCCCTCTTTTCCTCCTTCTCTTTCTAGGTCTTCTTGTGCATTTGACAAGGCAAACCAAGAGAATGACCTCCCTGACTGTCCAAGTCCAAGGAATCCCTAAAAATCCAGCACCTGACTGATTAGCAAGTTACAGTAATAGCATAGAGAAACAGTGTAAGAGGATTCACCTTGAGTACATTTTTTGCCTTACACTTTTCAGTTTATGCAAGACATCACATTGATTTCAAAATTTGTTGAGCTGCAGATAAACCTGCTTGCTGGTAAATTGTATAAAATATGATCTATAGATAATATTATGTTAATAATGTAATATTATGGTTTTATAATGTGGGAATTATAATACCATGCTGAGTATTTTTAGATCCTCAATAATTGCAGCTTTCCGATAATTTATATAACATATTCAGTATATTGTTTTATAAATCCTCTTGAACTTAACTGCAATATTAGGACTGCAAAATATAATTTCCAAATATTCAGCATAAAATATCCAGTATAGTTAGATTATCATCTCTCTGCATATTGAAAGTTCAGCAGAGTGATTGTGTATGCAGTAACCCCAGCTGTGTGACTGCTCAGTTTAGGGCTGTTCTGAGGTGCAGGATTTGCTGCATCTCAGAAAGAAAGTAGATGTCACAAAATGGGAAGATTCAATAATGTCTCAGCCTTAGGAATGCCACATCTTGAGCTCCATAAACCAGCATTTTGGAAGTAGCATTCAATTTCTTAGAATTCTAAAGCATACGACTCATACATGAACCTCATCAATAACATGAAATGATCAAATGCTAAAACCCCTCAGCTGAAATTCATGGGAAAAAATGTCAATTAAAGGACTGCATACCTGCTAAAAGTTCACATATAACTTATTTCTAAATCTCCTCACAGGTGTCAATAAACCAAAGCTTGGTTACACTACATTTCTTTCCAGTTGCCCACTGACATTAGTTTGACCCCCCAAAAAAGATTACAAAGGGTTGAACTGGCCAAGCAAACTCACTCAACTTTTCCATGCTTGTGATAATAACATGAAAGTAGGTCACAACACCACTACTGCAGAGAAGTGCTCTGAATGAGTGAGACTTGTAAGGAAAACAAAAAGTTGGAGAAACTAATTGAAACACTTATGATTGAAATAATTAGGTATATACCTTCTTATAGAAATCTTACGAGATATTAATCTATTACATCCATTCTGTGACTTTTTTACTGTGGATACTTTGACACAGGTATCCACAATATTACTGTATCATACCACTTTCTAAATTAGATGTATGCTGAGGACTGAACAGCCGATATACTCAATAGATCCACACGGTTATTAGTGATTGCTTTAAACAAACTACAAAAGATCAGTAGAAATCAAGCCTTACTGAGACAGAAATATAAGATATGTCCTTGAACATGTTAACAGTAATTATTCCCAGCTTGTTTTTCACCAACTTCTGCAAACTGCGTGGAGTAAATACTCCTTTAACTGCTTTGGTGGAGACTGCATTTGCTCAGTATTCAAACTCAGCAGGAAATCAGAGTAGGATTCTTAAGTCATTTTTCTGTCTATATCTAAATATACTATTTGACCACTTGGAAATTTAAATTATACAAGTTTTCTGAAGTGGTATAGCTATAACTTTTTACTCACACATGTAATTTGCTTTAACACATTTATTTTTTTTTTTTTTTAACATTTTATGCAGCTGTAAGTGTTCTTCATCTCAATGTACTTTTAAAAGACTCCTGTTTAGGCTCTACTCAGGTAAGTCTTCCATCTCATTTTTTACAATTACAGTACCAAAGCTGCATAATTTCCCTGGGACAGCCATAGAATGATACAAAACAGCTCAAGTGCTGCAAGTATCCCTTTACAAACAGCTTGACAACTCTATACACTGGTTGAAAGTTATGAGGGCACAAGTTATTTTTAGGAGAGCTTCAGTCGTCCTTATTGGAATTCCATTTATTATAGTCAAAAGAATACAATTCTGATCACTGCAACTAATTAACCACTTAAAGTAAACAGAAAAAGAAAGGCTGAAAGACAGTTATTAACTTTATTTGCATGAATAGGGGAGGAAAGAATTATCTAATGCTTCATTCATTTTTCCATTAAGGCCTAATTTAAGACACTGACTCATGAGTACATTTTAGGAGAACAATTTACAAGTAGAAATGAGTCTTCAAATGATTAAAAAATAAGTCAATTGGAAGAACAAATGACTAAGTACCCAAAGGATGTCAAATTCCCTTGTTTGTCGCCACCTACCATTGCAATTCATACACTTGCAGGGAGATGACACAGATACATTACATACAATACTGCATATATGATTTTTTTCTTTTGTTTACAAATCTATTTTCATTCATGTAAGACTAATAGACATCCTCACAGATGGGTGAGGTAGACAAGAGGGGAATTTCAGCAGAATGTGGCCACTATGTTCTCCTAGATGATACCATCACCCCACAGCTGTAATTCTGAAGGTACATTGAGGACAGCTCTGACCTGCTCACCATCCTTCAATGCCTCAGCTCTTCTTAATTAACATAGTAGAGGGTGCCCAAAATATTGCAATTGTCTTGCTTGGTCTTAAGCTTGAACAGAAATAGGAAAAAATTCAAAGAGGTTTTGCACACTAAAGTATCTTGAAGATCCTCCTTTATATGACCTGCCAGAACACAAACATGCAGCAAAAAACGTGGATTGAAGACTCTCACCTCAGTTTAAACCCTGTCTTGAGTATTCAGTCAGAACTCAGCAGACAACTGAACAAGCATCTCAAGGAAAATTAATCTCTAATTTTCCATAGGGGGCCAAGCATGAATACAGACTGTTTAAGTGTTTGCCAAGTAGAGCGTCCTCTTTCGTTGTTTCACTTGGGTAGAAAAAGATCCTTTAGCTGGTGCAGACTCAAGTATTTGACAACTTGAAATTAAGATAGGTGATTCTGATTCCGGAGAAGTCTGAATTCCATTGTGTTACCACTTTGCATGAAAAGAATAACAAACTGTCTTCTCCAGACCAGAGGGCAGGACAACAATCTTCAATCAGAAGAGAAAACATGTTGCCTCTGAGATGTTAATATCTAAACAATCTTGCACGTTGATTTTTGCAGCAACAAGGAAAACTATATCTCTTCCATAAATCAATCACCAAAATTTTAACCCTTGCTCAGGAATCTCTATTTTTTTGTTAGACAGTAGACAGCTTAAGCAGCTTCTTCTCATAGATTCCCAATTTATTTAAACATCTGCTAATTAAAACATCTAAATTTGAACAAAGTTTATAATCCTTAGCCTCCTACTTAGCTTACGAGATCAAAAGGAAGCCTGTAGAAAACTGAAAAATAATCTGGGACTTACTCCTACCTCTCAACTCATAACTTTAAATTATTTACATTTAAAACTTTATAGATAGGTTATTTTAAATGCTTGAAAAGTTAGAAAGTATGCATACTTTCTGACTTAGCCAAAAAGAACTATGTTAATAATCTTCCATTTAATGCTGCACTTCTTTACTGGAACATTTCCATCATACTTTACAAACTGTATTGAAAATGTATCAAGTAACACTCCAGAGACTCAGCAAAAATGACTTGCATAGTAAAGGTTCTTGTCTCATCAAGCTGGAGAGGACCTGAACTCAGCCATACACCTGGAGACACTTCAGAATATTCTCCCTACAGTAGGAGGAAGCCAAAAATGGCTGTACATACTTCAGTTATAGATAGATACACATACATCCATATCTATAGTTATGTCTAGACATAAATAGCTACACACATTTAGTCTGTATATATATCACAAGGTAGAGTAATATACATACACTTCATGGATTTGTATAGGTATCACACACATTCTCAAAAGCACTTAGTATTTTAACACCATCCCTCATGATTCAACATGGTGCATAGCTTTCTTAACCAATTCATTTGTTTTTTCTAAGTACATGAAATAAAGCATGAAGTATCTTAACATGAAAATGATCCGCTGGAAAAATAATCTTTTAGTTGAAAATAAAGTGTGTAAAAGTTCATCTTTTCTTCATACTCTTGAACCAATAATACCAGCTCTGCAGGTTCTCTCTTCTCCAAGTTTCTTCCTAACTTTGCTGAGGATCTCAAAAGTTTCAAAGAGAGATTATGCTACTGCAGCATTTTCATTGCTCAGCAAGTACTATTGACCAACCTACTCACCAAACTTCCTTGCCCCAATTTTACCTCCTTTGAGCAGCTTCATTTGGTGTGATCAATGCAATCAATATTACCTTACTTCATTTCTACTGCCACTCATGAGTTTTGTTTTTTTTTACCTTGTCTCCCCATCTACACCTGTTACTACTTTTGCCTTTAGCTTAAAAGTTTTGGCCCCAAAAGACCACACACAGCTTTTAAAGTCACTTCCTTTCCCTGGCGTTCACTCTCAGATCTACCTGTTGGAAGAGAGTTCCTCAGTGACCAGCCCTCAGCCTTCCCTTATGCCACTTCAAGCCACTCTGTCCACCAGCACCCCTGTTCTGCCATCCCTGTCCCATGAGACAATGCAGTATTCCATGCTACTATGACTGCAGTTTCCATGCCTGGTTCCTCAGTGTTTAGTAAGTTTGGCACCTTGTGATAGATATCTGCCATGTAAGTATTTAAGTTTGAACTCTTTCCACCTAGAAACCATGGCCCTGAATCCTCAACTCTGTAACTGCAAATAATTTCCACTTCTCCCTTAACAATTAAAGAGACTGCACAGCTAGTGTTTGCAGAAGAGTGCTGCCTCCTTTGTGATGAAACTGATCAGGAACAAAGAACATATGTAATCTCCAGACATGAGAAACAATGGACTTACCTTTATCCCCACTGTGTTCTATTTACCATCTCCAGGTACCCACCTTAAGGTTTTACTGCATTCCACTAAAAGTGTTAAGTTTACTTTTCTTACAACAAGGTCTGCTATTCTTACTACTTCATAATTAATTAAAATGGCTTTATGAAATATTTCTGGCAAATACACCCATGTCTCCCATGACACCACTGCATGCCCAAGCTGGCAAAGCATAGAAGTGTATGGGGAGAGGCAGGAGGAGGCAGTTCTGAAGTAAAATCCATTGATGGCTACTCTCATTTTTTCTAATGGACTTATGTTCAGGATTATTTGGCTCATTAGAGCAAGTGAGAATCTGCCACAGTATCCCTAATCTTTGTTAGCAGATGTCTGCCTTTGGACCATATGTTGGGTGTAATCACTTTCAGTTGCCATTTCTACTGCATGGTAAGCAATTTGGCAACTACCTCCTCTCATGTGAGAGGCATCTGGCATAGACAAAAGCAAGCTCTGTGGATTTTTCTAGCAAAGAGAAAGGCTTTGAAAACAAATTATGAATATCAAAGACTGTATGTGGAATGGCTGATAGTGTTTCCACAGCTATTTGCATATTTGTATTCAATTATTCAGTTTTCTGTATGCAGAAAATTATAGGTAATTCATAATATACCAAAACACTGAGATGTGTGACTGCACAGAAATGAAAAACAATTTCATTATATCATGACTTTCATCAAAGCAATGGTGCTCATGTTTTTCTGGGGTTCAAGACTTCCCCCACATTTCACACTGTGGCATCCCTCTTCATGTCACAAATTTGCACTTCACTATCACCATAGTGTGGGTCTTTCTGTACCTCTTCAGTATCTCTTGATTGTGACAACAAAATATGTAAATCCTGTGGAAAATTAGTAATTAATCATGTCTTTTTTAAGTCAACTTGGTGAAGTGTTAAAGGTTTGTGATAAAATACATCAGGACCATAAAACTGCTCATAAATATTCTTCACAGTCTCTTTTGTCACTTTTCAAATATTTCTCAGAATTTAGAGTTAAATTTCTTCAGTTTTGACTAACTCTTTTGATAGATGGACATAAACCAAACACAACGTTATTCACACTGCTTCCTTCTACTTGGTCCTTATGTTCCATGTCAGTTGTTATCATTGGTATTGCACTATAAAAGCACTGATTTACCATCTATTTCTTCCAGCAATGATTAGTAGCAATGTGTTCTTTAAGGCTTCTTTCTGTTTTGAAGTGCTTTGTCACTAGAGGAATGTTCCTTTCACACACAATAAAGAAATGCATTTTGACACTTTATAAGGCAAACCTCCAATTTATAGCAGCTTAAATAAATTTTCCCTTTCTCTCACATAGTGAAAAACTACTGTGTTACTGGCATAGCTTTGAGTACCTTAGGGACTTCTGCCAACTCAACTATGCCATTGACATAACTTACTTCTGCCCCTCTTTGACCAGTGCGATTATTATTAGGAAAGAAACATGGTCTGTGGAAATAACTTTTGGTCAAGGGTTTCATTTCCCGATTGAGGTTCAAATTCTATTTCTGACCACACTGACACAAATTTAGTATAATATCAAACACCAGGATGATTCCAAATCCCATATCTATGGAGGAAAGTTGCTCGGTAGATTGCACACAAATGAAAATGAGAGCAGAATCTGAACTGCTGAAGAGAGAACACCACAAAGATTCACTTGTTCAAAACCTCACAAATTGCAGGCAGACTTTACTCAGCATGCGTAAAGGTGGCAGGCATATGCCAACATTTAGAACAAATACAATCACAGATGTTTTAATCAAATTGTGGCTCAAATTTAATTGAAATAAGCTTAAGAATTCTCAACATCATTAATTGTTCAGTTTTGTGTGTACAGTGTGGATGGGAGGAAAGAGATACAGGCTAACGAGGGGCATATTAGGGAAAGCATCCTAGGAGCTTGTTTCCTTAGCAATTTACAAAGCAAATGAAGGTAACATGAAACATCAAATCTTACAATATCTGCTTTATTAGACTTTAGTTTCTTGTTACTCTTTTCTCATTAGAAAACCCTTTTAAACACTAAAACCTCTCTATAGCTCCTTCACCTGTTCAAATCCCTTTCTTTAAACTCCAAGGCATGTACTAGACTTTTAGGTTGGTACATGAATTAGTTCCTTGTGATAGTGTCCCACAGAGGGTATTTTACTGATCTAATAAAACCACCAAAAATTACTGTACACAAGTTAATATTGAAGCCAAATTATTGATTTTTAAGGCTTCATTTCCAACCCAAAAGTAGCAGTATGTTTGAAATCCATGCAACTAGATCCATCTTTGGCAAAGAACCAGTCAGCAATAGTGACATACTGTTCCAACATTACATTTTCCTCTACTCCTCCAAGAGCCAGGAAATGATATGTTCCTGTGGGTACATACAGTACAGACATCACTCCATCATCCTCCACCTCTCTAGTTACTTTTATTAAACTGTTGCTTTTTAGTGGGACATGGCAAACAAAAGTAATTCAGTACTATAATTTGATGTCAGTCCCAAAGTGTCATTTCTTCAGGCTGAAGGGTTTGGGAAGAAGCTTAAGTATCTAATACAACAAATAAAACCCAACTGGTCTTGTCTGTGCTGCAATATAAGGACATGTTTGAGATTTAGCTTGTGAATATTTGTCCATGATGGGTTTTGTACTGTAGTGACTGCATCCATGACTGATCCAAAAAATTGTGTTAATTTCAATAAACTTTTATTTATTTCAATAAATAAAAATTGTCTTAATTTAATTTTTGGAATGAAAATGCAGTAATTCATTCATACAACCAACTGGTGGAAAATTTTGTAATATATTATTAGAGAAAGATTTCAGTGCTCACATAAAATGCAAAGCATACAGAAAACTAGTAAAGCAAAAACGATGCATAGGAAAAAAATCAGGGGTTCATGTCTCATCCTGAAATGTATTTCCAAAGGAATAGCTTAAAAGCTATATGAAAGTTAACTACTTATTTCCTTTTTCCTTTAACACCCAGAAAACAATGGAATACGAGAGGAGAAAGAATGAACAGCCAAGTGGGTAGTAGAAAATTAAATATAAGAAAGTGAAGAAAATGAAAAACTGTTGAACTTCCACAGAACTTGGAGCTCTAACATAATTTTCTTTATTTAACTTACTTCTTCACTTAAATCCTCTTATTTCCAGGAAATCTTTGCAAATGACTTGATGCTTTTCCAACCAGTCTTTTACTTAAAACAGCATCTTAATGTCTTTAAAGAGGCTTAGTTTTCATGGGAAAAAAAGTTTTGAACCTGGATGGATAAACAGAGAAGACCTCAATTCATACAAAAATTACATGCATGTATCAGACAATGTCTTCTCCCTACTTGCTACCTGGACACAGATTAGCCACTATTATTTGTCAGCCTCAAGAATCAAGCGCTGAACAACCTGTGCAATACTCAAGATATGGGAAAAAAGTATATAAAATGAAGATATAAAAGTATTTCACAGATATTTATGGGAGTAGAAACAAAATACAAGCAGAAGAGGATATTTTGCAAAAGTTTTTAGAAGCCATTAGTGAAACAAACTGCCCTATAATTAGGGTGTGCAGCCTAAAAGATATATATTCAGAGTATTTATCTAATTAATATAGTGGTTCAAAATAGATATCAAGTTCAAAATGTCACATTGTGCCTTCTGTTTTTAGAAGAGCTTACCTCAAAAAAGTTAAAACACAACAATAGAGTTTGAACAGAAATTTGGGAGCTGTAATGACTCATCATGGAAAGAAGCAGTAAGGTATGATTACTACTATCAAACCTCTCAGCATATGTGGTGCATCCATTTGGTCTTAAGACACAACTTTTTGGTCTTAAGACACAACTTTTTGGCCTTCTAAATACAAGAGCTGTCTGCAAACCCTTGAAAATATTTTTCATAATTGTCCCATCACTGTGTAATATGATCCTCAATATTTTCCCCTGCCCCCATTCTAGAGCCTGTTCTGCTATTTTAGTCAGATGGTTGTATTTCCATAAGTGAGCAAAAGATTAAAGAAAACTGAAGTCACATCTCAAATGCTGTTCTCTCACTGTCATTCATAATATTATGTACAAAAGAAAGTAAAGTGAATTTTGAGTCTGGAAACTTGCATATATAATTTTTTCATTAAGACTGAGAGTCAGACATTCTGGAATTACCTCCAGTTTAAAGCTCCCCTTATTCTATAATGCTTACAACATTTCTTCATTACTTATAAGGAAATCAACTGAAGAACTAATATTTAAAATTGGAAGCCATAATCTGCTTTTGATGGAAAATCAGAGACCAGTAGGCTGTCTTGCACAAGCAATAGTAATCCCAGTCCATCCATCCTGCAGATTTACAACTGCAAGAGTGGATTAACAGTATTCTAGCTTTAGAAACTGCCTCTCAAGTTCACATAATCAGAGTTTACATTCAATATGCAGTTCCATGTTGGGTAAGCAAAAATAAGCTAACAAATGTGCAACCTGTCAGTTCCAGTCAACTCAGAGTACAGAGAGCTGACAGCGTGTAGTCTCTCATACAACTATGAAAATTAATATTGTAGCTTGAAAGATTACGCACTGTTAAGCAGTGTCAAACCACACTGGTAGTTTTCATATATCAACTATGTAATTACATAAGGATCATTGCGAGAAAAGCGCAAGATCTGGGTGACTTGAGCTGAGTGCCAGGTCAGCCATTCATTTGAAAACACTTCAGCTACATATGTAGTCTGGATTAAAAAAGAAACTATGTCTCAGTGAATTTGATTTTTGTTTGGCTATTTTTTGTGGTTTTGGCTCTATTGCTATCCCTGATCCTTTATTGCCATCACTAAAGGACACTCCTTCAACCTGAAGGCATCATTTTGTGAATGTCCGAGGTTGAAGGCATGCACTCACAGGAGCTCGCTGATTCGGGCATGCCACACCAGCATCTGTACACTAGCAAGAAACAAAACAGCTGCTGCTTCACATTTCCTTGCCTTTGTCAGTATAAAGCAGAGCTACAATTCTATTTTAAATAGGATGCTTAAATTCGTGCTGTTTCCCAAGGTACTCTAACAGAGTACTACTCACATTCAACTACCACAAGTAGGGGAAAATAATACAGGGTGATGAAATGGAAAAGACTGTAGAGAGGTGCAACTGGACCACTTGAGGATCAAAAAGAGAAATAAAGCCTATCATAGGGCTAAACTTCATCAGAATGACTAAACTGGCAGACAGACCTCACTACCATCTGCCCAGGTGTATTTCTGATTCTGTGACTGACTATAAATTTACACAGGTCTAGTAACTAATAGGTGATCTCAGATTGAATTTTAATAGTCACTTTCTATAAGCAGATCTATTAACTTTTCATTCAATTCAAAAAGCTGTGAAAAGTAAGTACATTAAATTATAGATGTTGCTTTTAGGGCAAATAAATGGTTATTTCTTCACAGGAGGAACATGATTACATTAGTCAGAAAAACACAAATGAAGCAGAACTCAAATTTTCACAGCTGTTATCAAAAGGGGGGGGGGAGGAAATAGGAAAATCAGAACCTAAACAACATGTATAAACCCTTCTAGGAGGAGAAAGAAACAGACCAGGTATAGGAATCTCTAATTTTAATATTAACAACGTCTGGTAGGATTTTTTTAAATTTGATGAAGGAAAGAAATCCTTACTTTTGCAAAATACTTCTAGCCATATTTCTGCTAGTCTAACTCTAGTCTTTGTTAATCTTAATTCAGACCTGGACAACAAAACAAAAAATACTGCTGTGAATTTCAGCATAAAGCAAAGCAGAGATTATGGCATATGGAAGCTACAAGAGACAGGAAAACCATCAAAAAGTTAAAGCCATGCAACTGATTTTGTCACATGTCTTCCACTTAAGTAGTGCGGGCAGGGTTTTTTTCTCCTGTTCATTCAGTAGCTGACCTACCTGACAGCACGTGCATACAGTGGAAAGAGTGGGATAGTTCAAACCGCATTTCCCAGCTAACTCAAAACAAGAATGAAAAGATGGAATTACTCTATGATTATTTTGATAAAGAAGCACTCCTATTGCTTTAACCTACTTCTAACTTGCTTCAGCTTATATGGCAGGAAACCCTTTTGCAGCATGTTGCCTTCAGGGGAGAATCCATGTACAACAGCTTCTTTGAGAGTAATGCTCATCTTAAAGGTCAATTCAGTAACACCTTCTGTTTTATGTGGTTCCCCTCTCTCTGGGCCATCATGGACTATATTACCAAAACAAAAAGTGTAAAACTCACCGAGAATGAAAAGAAGCTCTTATATACTCTTAAAACAAATTCATTTTTGCACAGTTCAGTAGAATTCAGCTTGTGGAGCTGCATATTAGGATGTAAGAGGCAGCAATTCTGCAACAAGAAGAGAATCCCCCAAGAACTTAAAATTTAGAGCATCTTCAGAAAGCATAACTTAATAGATAATGGTCATGCTTCACACACACACAGAGCTGCTAATTAATTTTCACTAGTCAGCTCACTCTTTTATTCTAACAATCATTCACATTTATTCTAGATAGCATTTGAATGCTAGATTGACATTCAGTAAATTATTTCTTAAGAAATTAAATGCATCTCTAAGTGTCAGACAGGAGTAATACTAGATATCAAGGCTTTGGTTGATACTGTGTTGGGTTTGCCAATAGCTTTTATTAAAAGAAAATAAAATAGTCTAACGGTGTGAAATGAGAAGAAAGAATGACAACAAAGAGTAAAGCGCCTATAGTTTATCTGAATAGTGGGAAAAGGCTAAGACTCCACTTGCAACCTGCAATTATTTCCTTTATGGATTCTTCCTGGAGGGTAAGATAATCAGGCTGCTTAACTATGAAATAATGTTTAAAACCACATAATTGTTACATAAAGTCATATAAACACTGCCGCTCTTTCAGGGCAAGCCTTTTTCTCTCCTCCAAAATGCTTCTACCCACCTTCATAGCAAACACCATGGCCATGAGGCTGGAGGTCAGGCATAGAGAATAGGCCTTAAACAATATAAAAACATACACTCAGTGGAAATGAACTCCAGTGTTCCTTACTATTTTTAAACCACTATTTGACTTAGCTTTCATTTAGTTCTCTTTGACATCCTCCAACTGTTCCAAAGAGTACCTATCACTCTGTTGTTTTTCAAAGCTTACCTTCCCACCACAGGGACAGAAACAAGGCAGAAGAGCTTAGTGCATTCTTCACCTAGATTTTCAGCACTGCCGACAGACCAAGGAGGTCTCAGTGCCCTAAGCTGAAGGATCATGACTGCTGATGATAAACTCCCAGCTGACCCTAGACTTAGGTGAGATCTACTTGCCAGCTGGATCCCTATAAATCTGTGAGGATCCCTGATGGGATTCATCTGAGAATCCTCAACCAGCTGATGTAATCACAAAGGCTCTTGATGATTTTTGAGTGGTCTTGGGAAGCTGGAAAGGTTCTAGCTGACTGGAAACTGGCAAATATCCTGCTTTTCAAGAAGAGAAAGAAGAAGGATCCTGGAAACTACAGGCCTGACAGTCTCACTTCAGTGCCTGGTAAAGTTATGGGGGAGAATATTCTGGGAAATATTGAAAAACACCTGGAGGACAACACAGGTGTTCGTCACAGCCAGCACAGCTTCCTGAGAGGAAAGTCCTGCTTATCAAACCTGATTTCCTTCTATGTCAAGGAAATCCACCTAGTTGGTCAAGGGAAGTGTGTAGATGTAAACTTTTTGGATTTCAACAAAGCTTTTAATACTGTCTCTCACAATATCCTTCTGGACAAACTGTTCATCCCCCAGCTGAATTGGTGAGCAACTGGCTCACAGGTTGGGCACAAATAGTTAGGCTGGTGACCTGTCACTAGTGGGGCTCCACAGGGCTCCATTTTAGGCTCAGTTCTATTCAACACCTTAATTAACACCCTGGACACAGGACTCGAAGGAATACTAAGTGAGTTTGCCAGCAATACTAAATTGGGATTCTGCACCTGGTAGAGAGCCCTCATTATGTGTATATATTAGGGAATGAGAGTCTGAAGAAGAGTGCTGTGGAAAGGGCCCTGGGCGTCCTGCTCAATGGCAAGTTGAATATGAGTCAGCAGTGCCCTGGCAGCCAGGAGGGCCAATCATGTCCTGGGGGGCATCAGGCAAAGCATTTCCAGGGGGTCGAGGGAGGGGATTGTCTCGCTCTGCTCTGCACTGGGGTGGCCTCACCTGGAATATTGTGTGCAGTTTTGGGTGCCACAATACAAAGAAGACATTAAGCTATTAGAGAGAATCAAAAGGAGGGCAATGAAGATGGTGAATGGCCTGGAGGTGAATCTGTATGAGAAGTGGCTGAGGGCACTTGGTGTGTTCATCCTGGAGGAGACTGAGGAGAGACCTCATTGTGGTCTTCAGCATTCTCATGAGGGGAAGCAGAGGAGCAGGCACTGTCCTCTTCACTTTCGTGACCAATGACAGGACTCAAGAGAATGGCCTGAAGCTGTGTCAGGGGAAGTTTAGGTTGGATACCAGGGCAAGGTTTTTCACCCAATTGATTGTTGAGCACTGGAACAGGCTCCCCAGGGAAGTGGTCATACCCATACCACCAAACCTGTCTGAGTTCAAGAAGTGTTTGGTCAACACTCTCAGGCACGTGGTGTGATTCTTGGAGTGTCCTGAGCAAGGCCAGATGTTGGACTCAATGATCCTGTTGGGTCCCTTCCAACTCAGCATATTCTGTGATTCTGTGTTTCCACCTTCCCTCATTAAGTCTTTTGAGTATTAGCAGCACTACACCCAAATGCCAGCATTTTTCTAACATTCACTTGCTTCTAAAATTGTCATGTATTTTTTATACTAGGCTGTGAACTGATGAAAACTTCAGTTACCAAAGTCGTACTTAGGGACAAGGATTTTTTTCCATGTGCTCTTGAGAGGGAAGTCAAGAAACCAGATCCATTTACTGAACCTCTGATGCCTCGATATTCAAAGGCATAAAATAGGAATAAAACCCCAAAGGCGATTTAGGACAGTGATTCTTCTGAAAGGAGACATTCTAGAAGACTTCAGCAACTTGTTACACTTCCTTGAGACAAACACTTTTAGTCTTTCGGGGTTTTTGAGGGTTTTTTTTCGTTGGTTTGTTGGTTATTTGTTTGCTTTTTCCGGAGAAAATTAGATCTTTGTAGTCTGATAAAGTAACTTGTGTGTCTCAGGACTAGCCCAAAGGAACTGGGATAGTACATGACTTTAGAAAATGAAATTGAAGACTACCTGCATACAGAAATGATCACAAAATGGTTTCCTTCTTGAAAATAATGTTAATAACAATAATAATATTGTTTCTATCTGAATCAACCCTGAAAGAAGACAAAATTTAAAAAAAATAAGATTTCTTGTGAGTCCATTTTATCCAAATTGTCACATCAGGAAGAGTGAAACATGACTTTTCAGAAGCAGTCTAGACTTTAACATTTTGCACAGCTGCTCTGTGAAACTAGTCTTCTTGTTAAATCTAAAAATACCTAAATTGTCTAACTTACTTCAACAGATTCTGAAAATGACAGAATTTGCAGTTTCCTGGCAGTGAGACAGTACCAGTGGGATTATTCCAGCTTCCCACAATCAATTTCAGCATGCTTAGGTTCCCATTCTCAAGCCTATAATGTAAGGGTGGCTCAAAAACTCTAATTTGACACCAGACAGGATTTTCAAGGCTTTTTAGGGAGGGCTGGAAGCTGAATCCAAGTTAACACCATGATTTTCAGGCTTCTTCCTTGGAGACTGGTGTCTTGGAAACACTGACGAGGGACCTGCCACCATCTGCCTTCTCTAGCTACTGTCTTACACCAGAATGACTCACCAAGAACAGTGACAGGTGCCATACAAGCCAGAGGGATCAGTCTATGTCTGCAAGACAGACTCACTGTGTGGGCATGCTAAGGCTGGTCACTTCTTTCTTTTATTTTTGAAGATGTACCCAGCATCAATTCTCACTCCAAAGCCAGTTTTCTGGGAAGGCAGATTACAATTGCCCCGAAACTCCCGGGAGGTTTTGAATTTATTGTTTTGCATTGTATTAGTGAGCCATTTCCAACAAAGAATCACCATCACTCTCTGGCAATTGTCTGAGTAATTAAGATTGCCAAGAGCTTGGCTCAGTTACTGCCAAAGTATCGAATGCCATCTGTGATGGGGATATACACGAGGGTATCCCCTCTTTCAACTGCTATCCCAAAGTACAAGGATCTGCCATACTCCCATATATCCCATATAGTATCTGCCAACAGCATAATGCTGT
Source organism: Dendrocincla fuliginosa (assembly GCA_035047845.1). Lineage (NCBI taxonomy): Eukaryota > Metazoa > Chordata > Aves > Passeriformes > Dendrocolaptidae > Dendrocincla > Dendrocincla fuliginosa. The sequence continues at coordinate 98,885,996 of JAWWMO010000001.1, forward strand.
GAATATCTTAGGGAGTCCCACAGGTTCCTGTAACGTGTAGGAAAATTATTATATCCAAATTGATCATTTGTATTCAGCATTGTCATGCTATTTCAGTAAATCATCTTATTGTCCTAAAATCAAGCAACCGGATTTACCTCTTTAATGGTTTGCCTTCACTAGAAAAGCTCACTTAGTGGTAAATATAACTTATCTCCCTAGCTGAATTTTGCTGTCATTAAAAAGATCTTACCTGTATTGACAGGGAAGCCTTGTCTCAAGACAGTTTGTCATACGATGAGTATTTCCTAGCAGCTATTATTTGGGGGTTTTGGGCCCATATGTTCAGACATTGTTTGAACCACTAGATTCCTATTTTCCCATATTATTGATAAGAGTTTTGCAAATGTTTGGTGTTTGTTTTTGGCATTGGCTAGAATGCGTAGAAGTCTACATGTTTATGCTTATAGGGTTGTTTTACAATATGATGTACAATATTTTCCATATGTCAGTTAAAATCTTCTTTGTGGTAAAAAAGTCTTTCTCAACGCTGCAGATTCAGTCTAAATTCACAGTAGGATATCATGAGATGCTTCAGAGAGAATTTAGATGTAGACCAATAGGGAACCAAACAATAAGACTTATCAGAAAAGCGTTCCAAGCCTTTTTTTGCCAGGACAGTGATGTTCGGTATTTCACTGAGCTATACATAGCACAACAAAAAGGAAGAATAAATAAAGTAATACTAAGGCTTCTTTGGAACTCATGTACCAGATAGCACTGCTCTTTACTAAAAGTGGTGATTCATATAAAGCAAAGTGTTAATTTATGTTTGATTCTTCTCAGACACCAACAGCTGTATCCCACTCCAACAGAAAGAGGGCTGTTTGGTAACACTGTTGGTCCAGCAGTAACAGGAGACTGTGCTCTTTCAGCAAATTCTACAAAGAAGTTCTGATAAAAGCATTTTACAGTAACTCCTTGTTTTGTGTAGTTTTATATTAATGGAGAAGATGTAACCAGTGAGCCTGGCAGCTGCCCAGAGGCTGAGAGAGGAAGCACTGGCATACTGATGGAGCAGAAGCATAACATGTAAGGTCAGTTTTGTTCATTTTGCTCTCATGCTGCCCCTTTCCCCACTGGCACTCTTTTCTCTCTCTCTTTCACTAACCCCTGCTGAGATGCACCAAGCCACAGTGCCCCTCTGGAGCCAGACACTACATGAGTGCTACCAGCTCATGGGGCAAGGGATGTGCATGGGGCATGGTGTCATTCCAGTGAGTCCTACCACCAGTCAGGAGCATGTCTTCTAGCACACTCTCCACTTTGTAAACCATCAGCCTAAAGAACTTCTGACAAATTACCTGGCACTTTTATACCCTTGATTTGAAACAATAATGATGCCATAAATGCTATTTCCAACGGCATTGTAAATGGTGAATCCTCTCAGGCTCATGGTTTTGGAATCACTACCTTAATATTAAAATTCTTAGGTGAGCATAGCTAATTAATAACACAGTTATGTTCCCATGATGTTTGTCAAACTACTGTTCTCTTCAGTCTGCTTGTGAGCCACATTCCTCTCTTTTTCTTCACTGCTGAGTATGAGCCATTTTTAGCAGAGGTTTTCTTACTCAGTATTTATAGCTTATATAAAACCACTATTGTTCCTTTACACATGATAAAAATATTTTAAGATAGGCAATTACGTGCAATTTAGTGGATATCCTCAACAGGCATTGTGATTTGATACAGAAAGTAATTGTCCTGTACTTCTAGTCCAAGCTTGTCTGACTTTTGCAAAGATCAGTTCTCGTTACTTCATGATTCCAAAAGCTTCTATAAGACCTTGATGAAACTTTATTTAATAAAGACCCTTTCCAAACTCAACACTTATTTTTAAAAGCTTTAGAGTTAACTGACTTCAAGAAGTCAAGAATGAATATAACAAACACAGCAGCTGCAGGCCGTAATAAAGGATTAGGGAATTATGACAACTACTGATTCCCATAAGGTTATTTCAAGTCTTCACATATTTTCAGTGTTGCTATAAAAACAAAGCCTAGATAATAGTTTCTATATCTGTGTTTACTTTCCAAATTTTAAGCATAGAGTTCTACCAACAAGCTGAATTAACAGTTAAATAAAAAAATAGAAAAAAATAACCATTTGAAAATGAATTGCATAGTTTGTTGTTTCCAGATTCACCATAATTTCTGGGGTTAAGTTTTCAGATTGACCTTCTCAGTTTATAAACTCAGGAATTTTTGTGAGTGTCCAGATGTCTCAGAACATCAGATTTATAAGACCTTAAATGGAAGCAATATTCATAGAGAGTGGCTTTGTTCTAGTGTAAAAGTGAAAAATCCTCTAATGAGTGTCTTATGCGCAACAACCAACACTGCTTAATATTTGCAAATTGGGACTGTTGGAAGGTCATTTAATATTAATGCCATTTTGTTATCTGCTTATTAATTTAGTCATCACTTTCACATTCTTTGTTACTTGTTTTTTGTGTGCTTTGTAGCATAGTAAGTTACTTACTATTAATAAATAACAAATGTAAGTTTATGCTGCAGGGATGTGGAACCCTCATGGAAGCAACTCTGCTGCCCACCAGAGAGACAGAAGAACTTGCAGACAGTAATTCACATCACACGCATTAAACAAGTCCATGATATGTCCAAGATAGGATGTACAGCACTTTAGGAATGCTTGTTTTTTGATGGTTACTTACAGAGTGTATCTAAATGGTAGCTCAGACTGTATTTATTGACCAAAATTGTAAATTTTGGGTTTCTAGATAATCAGTGGTCCTGACCACTGTCCTTTTTTTTTACCCCTTTTTTTGTTGTTTTTCCACACAAATTTGTTAGCAAACACTCCACAAATTATCTGTTTATCAGCTATAGACTTTTCCAGTCTTATTAGAGCGCAGACTTCTTCACAACTTTTTTTTAAATCTGTTCCAGTACACTAATACCAATTAATTTTTTCTATACTTCCTTTGGTATTCCCAGTACAGTACAAGAAACTTTGAATTACGTCTCTATGAAACCAACATTACTTTGATAAACGAAGCATTTTCTCATTAGCAAAAAGTACTCATGCATATGATAAAATCTCCAGCAGAGTTAGCATCTGTTTATTAATGGCTGCTGGCTTGTTGATACAGTCATTTATGTTTAAACATGAGCCAATACATTACTGCAATGGGTATATCTGCTCCCATGCTTTCTATTTCATCCATGCATATCAGATCATATTCCTGTTTCTTTTACCATTTGTGTCATGGTAAACTGGGAGCTACTCCTATTAAACTCAAGCAACCACACCAGCATAATAGCAGATAAAATTGAAAAAGGAGACAAAGCCCATATTTCTCATGCACAAACATTTGCCATACATTATGGGTGCTTTATGCTTTTCCTGTTCATTTTCTAGGTATATTTTCTGAGATCTGATACACTAAAGTGTTCAGAATTATATTGATGAATTATTCAACAACTCTCTTAACTATGATTTATCTGAAAGCAGAAAGAATTCATAACCAGCAGAGCTAAAAGAAACACACTCTTATGACTTTAAGATTAAATTACTGACATAAACAGAATCTGAAGTTCCTTCCTACAGTGCTCTACATCAGCAGAGAAAGGAATATTTCTTTGTAGGGGCTGTAAGAGTGCAGAGACAGTTTTCCAGCAAAGATCATATCCCTTCTTCTTTCACGAGGATAGTAGAAGAACTATGTATCTAAAAATTTCCACCACTTGTATTCCTGACAACAAATGGTGGCATAAATGGGAATTTACAGGTTTCATATAAAGCAGGTAGTAAAAAGGGCAGTTTACCGAGGTTCTCTTGATGCCAGTTTCCAGCAATGAGTAAAATCTGTAGTATACAGGAATTATATATTTTTTTATTTAACTTTACCTGACGTGCTTTTAATAGGCCTCCAAGGAACAAGTTACAACCAGTGAATCCAGTCATCCCCTGGGTCCTGTAACCGGGGGTACACAGTTTGGCTTTAATTCTATGCTTCATAATTAGGCATCCATGATGAATACACACAAGAGATTGAAACACAGGATTCCATTGTGCTTTCACTTATTTGCAAACCCGAAAAGTTTATTTTAAAGCTCAGCATTGTATAGAGGGTCTTTTCTTTCCCTCCTGTCACATGAAATACCAGAGAGGGATGGTTATTCTGGAAGGCCTTTTTTGTTACTTGTGAACAGCATAGAAATTAAGTCCCAGGCTAAACAATTTAGGACTTGCAACAGGAAAAAAAATTATAAATACCAAAACCCAGACAAAATTCTTGTACTGCATTAGGAGTCTCTAATAAATTAAATTAATACTGACTTACTTCATACTTATTATAGCATAAGGAAGTGTAGGATTGGTAGATTTATGATGCAGTGCAGGAACCCAGTGCACTTCTTTACATGTTTTTATACATTTTCCTGTATATTTCAAGGAAAAAGTTCTCACAGTTACACATATATCTGTCAGATCTAGGCCTGGCTTTCAGGCATGTGAGCTGTTTAAATCTAGGGCCTGAATTACGTCAAACATCTAGTGACTGGTGAAAAGCTATTATCATTAAATATAAACTTGTTTTCTTTTTTCAAAAAAGGGGTTTTTTCAGTTATCTTTCCAAAGTTTTCATAATATTTGTCAAAGCTTGGTTTATCAAAACACAGCTGCTAGTAGAAAAGACAAATACATATTTTTAATGTAATTATTTGAAAATATCAGAACTTTTAAAGTAACTCTCTAGGACATCTCAAAATAATTTTTAAAGTACATTTCTAGTCTAAAAAGTTTATATGTGAACTGCTTCTTCTCTGCTATATTCCTCAGCTGCTTGCTGAAATAACCTTATCCACATGACTTTTCATCTTGTCTCAACTCCTCTCAGTCTCCCTCACCCTATATATTTGAACAGCCTCTAACAATGGCACTTTGATCTGGGATATTATTTTAGATACAACCGAGATAATCATCAAAATAGCAGTAAGGACTGTAAACCTTTTAAAATCTTGCGCAAAATCCCGCCCTTTCAATTTCAAAGGCATCAAGATTACTCCATTACCTCTTTCATAACCTCCGTCTCCAGCACTTAGCCTTGGGACACATGAGAAATACTTAGTCACTTGAAGTGTTGGATTGGCACATTTCCTAGAACAGAAAATAAGATGCTTCAATTTCTGAAATAAACAAAAAAGAGCAAGTAGCAACCTACGTGTTTTACACTATGCAAAATACAGGATTTTATGTTTTACACTATGCAAAATACAGGATTTTATGTGACCTTTTTCCTCTTCTGGAGTACATACTGAGACACACATTCTCCTTCCTGATGGAGCACAGATTATTATACAACAGAGGGTTTCAGAAGCAATGGAAAAGCAATTTGTTATGATATTAGCTGATACAATAGCATGCTTTCCATGGAAATATTTTCCTTTAAAGTTATTACTTCAAAATATTAGATGCATGTTTAACTTTATATTCATCAGTAGTTGCATGGTCTTCAAGCACAGTCTTTGTAAAATTACAGCTTACATCTCTTTCTATGGTTATTGTAGCCAGATGTTTCTCCTTAGTAGCATAAGACTCTAGGAAAGAAAAATGAGATTCCTCTCTAAATGGATGTGTTAAAATGTAATGCCTGAGTTGACTGGGCTTTCTGTGCTTTAGAATAAAGAAATGGAAGGCATGGAGAAAGAGTATTTATAAAAGGTAATTTCAAAAAATATATCTCCAGGATTATAGAGTTGGTTAATACAAATGTGTGGCAACATTTTTTTCCAGAAAGTTGGGAGTTTATTTCTGATTTAAGGCTTTTAAACTATGTTTCATCAACTATCAAATGGCTGATTATGCTCAATAATATTCCACACTTCGAAAATTTCACTCTGGTTTGGGAAGAATAAAACATGGGAGAAAGCAAATCCTCAATATGCAAGCAAACATAAGAAAATCAGATCCTTATACACAGCAGTATTTTCAAGTACCTTTTTATACAGACATACACCATTTTAATCCTTATAATCTATCAGAAAAAATAATTTCGAAGAGGGCAAAGAAACCTTCTGACATTGAGTGCTACGTGCGTTTTCTACTGATTTTTTTACTGATTTTCAAATGTTAGTGTTTTCAAAAAAAAAAAAATCTGGGTTTGGTTCTTCTATTTTTGCAACACCATAATAAGAAAGAAACAAAATAAAACCAAAAATAACCATAAAAACATTGACCTCACCATGAAGTACTTTTGCCTTGCCTAATCAAAATTTCTGAAAGCCATAGAAATCTTAACCATGCTATACTAAATCTTTAGATTTAGACCTGTTCCAGAGCTTTTCTAAAGGACTTTATTCTTCTAATTAAAATATCAGAATTAAACAAAGAGGGAGGAAAGGAGAGGAAAAAAATTAAATGAAGAGTTTTCCAAAGAGATGTCTGAGGACATTTGTTTAAATTTATTATCCCATAGCAACGAAAAAGCTCAAGAGCGAAGACAACAAACCAGTACCTCTAACAGATCCAGTTCCTCCAACAGAAAGAAAATATGCAATACAAGTTGATCATAAGATATTTTGTCATCTGCATTTTCTAGAAACAAATTTGTGTCATGTTTTCCTAAGTTCCTTGAATTTATGTATTTCAGAGTACATTACCAATCCTTGAAGCTTGCAGCTTGTACTTAATATTTATATTATAAGCAGCAGCTGCACACAGCAACATCATTTTAATGTGCCCTCTTTTCCCAAAGCCCATTTGGGTTGACATTTGTCACTTGTAAATATAACCAAAATTTGGAACACCAAAGTGCTGTATCTCATGAAGAAAGTCTTGAAAGTTTTATTTTAGGAGCCTCTGAAAAAGGATTCAATTTGAATATGAGGCTTTCACTGACTTTATATTGTCTTTGCTAAATTGGCTGCTCTGGAGTCACTGGTCAACAGCTGTGATGAGGACTCACAGTGGCTAAACCATTATTTAGGGGAAATGTGAATCTCTATGTCATACATTAGAGTGAAAAGCATGAAACATCCATTTATAAAAAGCTATTTTTACTGTAACAGAAATAAATCAAAACTCAAGTGTATATGTAACAGCTGTGGGACATTTAATGCACTGTTCTACCCTGTTTAAACTTGCTTTGAAATAATGTGCAAGAGTAGGTTATTAATATTACTAGTATAAGAGGGATTTTGACTGAAAAATATTTTCTTTCATACTGATGTCAGGCAAAACACTAGAACTATCATCTTCCTGTGTCAAACAAAGTAAAACATGCCACTTAGAAGATTTAATTTTCTTTTTTCTTATTTCTGACAGTTATTCCTAATAATATTTAATGAAAGAGAACTATGCTTTTTTGCATGAATAGAACTACAGAAGTTTGATGATCTTAATTAACATGAGCTAAATTGAAGCACTCCTTGAAAGACTGTGGCAGAATGGTATTTTTGGTCTGTTCAGTTCAAGTCACTGCTGATTTAGAAGAGAGGTTGCTTGCATGCATTCTTTAGCTAGCATTTATGAAAGCAAATATGAATAATAGAGGAGTGCCATTACTGCAGGTTTGGAAGGGAGCTGAAAGAAGCCAAAAACACTATGAAAGGATGCAATGTTGAACAGGTTTCTGAGGGAATTATTTTTCTAACCATGGCTGGAGATTAACATTGAAAGCAAATGTTAAAATCTTTGAACAATTGTGTGTTTTACCTGGATTAGATTACACCATTGTCAGAGAAAAATTAGTCAAGCAAATTAATCCTGTGTACCTAACCATCACTTAAAACGGTAAAAAGAAACAAAATTTAAATATTTACATTTAAGATACGCTTGGTAGTATTTTTAAAGTAGTTCTGCTAGAACTTCGTCAAGACTGGTTTGGAGAAATAAAACCTGCCCATCATGTTGCACATCTTCATCACTGAAGTCATGAGTTTATTTTGGCCTGCTCATATACCCTG
>JAWWMO010000001.1:98894056-98920982 GCA_035047845.1 Dendrocincla fuliginosa
GCAATGTTGAACAGGTTTCTGAGGGAATTATTTTTCTAACCATGGCTGGAGATTAACATTGAAAGCAAATGTTAAAAGCTTTGAACAATTGTGTGTCTTTACCTGGATTAGATTACACCATTGTAATAGAAAAATTAGTCAAACAGATTAATCCTGTGTACCTAACCATCACTTAAAACAGTAAAAAGAAACAAAATTTAAATATTTACATTTAAGATATGCTTGGTAGTATTTTTAAAGTAGTTCTGCTAGAACTTTGTTAAGACTGGTTTGGAGAAATAAAACCTGCCCATCATGTTGCACATCTTCATCACTGAAGTCATCAGTTTATTTTGGCCTGCTCATATACCCTGGGATTCAGGAAGCGGAATTTTGAAAGAAGGAAGTCCAAACAGGCTGGATCAGCTGTAACCAGCACCTATTAGGATGCTACAGAGTGGCTTCAAGAAAGACTATAACCCAGGTAACTGCTTTTGTGCATACCAGGTAGTTGCTGTGGACTCCCAACCTCTCAGAGAATTCATTTCCTGTCAGGCAATGAAAGTCCAAAGCTAGGACATAGGCTGGTCCTAGACTTAAAGACTCTCTGGCAAAAAAGGATACCAGGTGTCTCAGAGGCTGAGCCAAAAATGAACCATTTTTCAAAATAGTTCATGCAGCCATATATAACCAAGCAAAAGAGATGACCATAAAAGTCAGCCTTATTGGGGACATAAAGTTCATCTTTATAGTCTATGGAATGCCATGCACAGTGGCCAAGATCTTTTTGAATAATGGAAGCCAAATATAAAAGGCAGAAGAGCTGCACAAATACCCTGTCACAACAGTCTCTTCTGTCTCCTCTGCCTCTAAGAAAATAGTCCCAAGCAAGGACTGACTCATCTACTCCCAAAAGAGTCATGTTGGCTATTTATCTGCTGGCTTTCCCTGCCTGTCTACGTGATTTTCAGTGTAGTCCCACAGCAAGGTTATCTCTGAGGGGGGATCTATAGATGGGATACTCTCTTGGCAGAGGCAGGACCCCAGACCACAGGTCCTTCATTTTCCAGGTGTATAGTCTAGCCACTACCTGAAACAGACATCCCCTACCCTGCCAGCCCAATGTTCAAAAGTTGGCTACAACTGCTTTTTTTGTGAAGTGCTCCACCCACGTGGCAGTAGCAAAAGATTCTTCTAAAACACCCATGAGCCATCAGGTGCCACATAGCTTAGTTTCTGTATTTTGAGCAGGATTATCTATGAAAGACTTAATTGAGTTGCTCAGGGGAAGACAGAAAAAGAAAAGGTGCATCACATTAAGGTTTAATCTAGGTTAGGCAGAAACTGGATAGGGATTCTTCATAGAATAGGTTCCCATTGTCCACCAAGACTCAGCTCAAACTCTGCTTGGCAAGTGAGAACAAAAGGCACCTGAATTATTGGCTTAATTGGAACACCTGAAATGTAAGGTAATCTAACAGGAGCAAGGACTTTCCATGTGGATCAGTATATGCTGGCTGACAGACAGCTAGCAGGAGCAAGAAAAGCAGTGGTCTCCCAGACCACAGTGATACTTTAAGATGAAGGCTTCAGGGTATAAATTTATAGCTGTAAATTAGTCAAGAGAATGTATGCAGAATAAGATGAACTGTCTGCTCTCCTCTTTGGCTAGTTGGGACTTATCAGAATTATGTTCCCCTTGTTTACTTTTCATGTTCTATGCCATGTAAACCTAAGAAACACTACATACAATTCCCATGTTTTAATTCCCACTGACTAATAAATTTGACAAAATTGTTTCATTAGGAATATATTCACAAAGGTCACAGGCAACTTCCTCTGGTTTTAAATCACAGAATCATCCAGCATTTCACCCACTGAGAAATCCAACAGTAAAAAGCTGCGGTCAACAGTAACAAGAGAAAAAACTTTCCATGGAAGTATCAAAATAATATTTTCCTACATAATGTACACTGCTATAGGAAGTGTGTCAGAGTTTATGTATCTCACAGCAGAGGAAGGACAATTAAATTCTCATTCTAGACTCATGTTAGAGCCTGTTCCAAATAACTCAGCTTTAATGGGACCTTACTGATTTGAGTTGAGAGGCCAAGGGCCCTATGTGATCCTTGGCATGACATTTCTCTGTAAACCATACTGTCTTGTAAAACCATAATCTATACTGAGCTACAAAAACCGGCACAGCTTTTCCACCCTGGACTAAGAGGCTCAAAAACCTCATGTGACCTTTTGATCCCCAGCAAGAGAGGACAGGCAGGAGAGCTATTAGTGCAATGAATAACTATGCTCTTTTTATAATGCCTGTAATAACAGTAAGGCTACCATCCTCTTCACAGGCAAGGGATCCTGGCCTCTTGGAAAACTTTACAAGAAAATTTAATCTACTGTTTCCATTCAGCCTATTAACATCATAGTTTTTAATAAAATGACTAATGTTTTGCAGGAAAGCAGACATGAGTTAGACATGCCACATGATTTAAGAACTAGAAAAGCAGCTTTATTTCATTTAATTTCAGACAAGTAATTTGGTATCTCAAGAGCTATAATCACCTTAGTCACTTAGATATGAAAAACATTAGGCACTTTGGGGTAATTTAAAGGAGCTACTATCTCAGGATTTCTAACAATGCAAAAATAATAAAAAAAAAAGGGAAATGCCAGATAGTATAATCCACTGCTGTTCATTAATGATCTCATGCTCATGTAAAAGAGATATACTTATATGTGATAAATACTTGCTCGCATAGGTGAGGTCTGAGGTTATATCTGATTAGGGAAATTGAGAATGTTTCCCTGCTTTACATTTGACTCCCTGCCCCAGCCAATTCCCTGTCAGTCAGGACAAAACCCAAACACACAACACCATTCTGCACTTTCCACAGAAAAGAAACCCAAAGACAGAGGTCAGGCAAGATGCAAGAGATGCATGGACCAGAACCTCAGGGCATACATGATATGCCCCAGCAGAAAAGTCTAGACACAGCTTTAAATTATTAGTAGGAAACTGATTGAAGAAAACTCATTTGGCTTGTAATGTCCAAAGTGCCCATCAGAAGTGAGTTTCCTCAATATCAGTTTGTCACAAAAACCATCCTCTCAGAACAGGGCTTCATAGTAAGAAATTTCACTCAAGCAAAGATTTGGTCATCAATATTCAAAAAATTCTTCAATATCAACTTTAGAGTCAATGAAAAAGAAAAATGGAAAAACCTGGAACACTGGCATCATGGTAGGTACATCCCTAAACTCAGTGAGCTAAGCTAATTTAATTTTACCCCTTCTTTTATGTATCAAGTGAAGGAATCTCTTAATCGGTGAAATGTAATCTTAAAGAAAAATAAAAGCTTCAATAATAACCCATTGTAGCACATAAAAAAACTACACAAACCACAGTTCTGAGTCCCCAGGATTTCCGAATTCAAAACCACACAAGTTTCAACTTTCAAATAATAATATTATTTCATTATGCTGAAGTATTTAGGATGTTGCTACACTTCTTTTTCAATCTTGGAGGCACATGGAAGAAAAAGTGAGAAAATACCATAGATATATAAGTAGAAAGTATTATAGCTCTGCACAACAAATAATAACGTCATCATTTAAAACTGGCTCTCAAATGAAATGATGCTTGCAAATTTCAAAATTAAAGCTTCTGTTAGTAGTGTTGTTTCATTTTTACTCCTTACTTCTAGTTATGTCCTGTGTCATTTTAACCTTATTACAACTGAAATTATAGGGTTACTAACAACTTGACTTCAACACAGTAAGGAGAAAGAGGCTCTTTTTTTTGTTTATTTTTTTTGGTCTGGTCTTTGAAAGAGTTTTTAATTCCTTCTTTATCTATATGTATTATTTATAAATATGCATTATTCAGTACCTAATTTGTTGACAGACCAGAAGAATTTTCATGGATCACATTTACAGCTGCTCAGATAAAATGACCTTGTCAGAGACACCACTAACATCTTCACTGAAGAAGATATTTTCGCTGAGCAAGGGGTCAAAAACTTCAAAGATATCTGCCCAAAATACCAATGTGTGTATTCCATGTATTAGAATAAAACTAACTGAAATCTAGGAATAGTTTCCTTAGAAATCTAAGAAGATTTACTGAGCTTTAGTCAAATCAATATTGTTGCCAGAACAAATATTCTGGATACACTGACTTAGGAATTTGTTTTGCTGCAAAGTTCTGTTGGAAGATGTCTAGCTGCAGGCCACCCCATTTATTTTCAGGACTAAGTGCAGGATATCAAGTTTTCCCCTTCTAAATTAAAATAGGGAGAGGAAGGGTCTTTCCATTTAGAAGAAAATTCAGCATATACTACTGAAAGAATACTTCCTTTGAAATTTTATTTCTTTTTTGTTTAATTTGGTATGGACACCATGAAATTTGAATAAAGATGTGAGAGGCTTCCAGGAAAATCCGTGATGCTTCATCGAGTGATACTTTCCAGGCAGTAAATTACAGTTTTAAACTGTTATTTCTATTTATTTTTTTTCTCCCTTTTGTTACCATACCATTGTCAAAAGCCCTGGGGAATATATCCATCTCCTAAAACCCTTAAGGAATCTTAGCTATTTGCTGAGCACACACAGCAGCACACAATTAGCATTTGTCTTATGTCATGCACAGTTACCTCTCTTCACAAACAAACACAGCAATGTACTTTATGTCTACACACACCTATACCTGGCTATAAAGGTGTTTGACAACATCAGCAAAGTGCCCAAGACATAATGAGACAGATTCCCAGTGACCCATTGTAACTGGCACTCATGGCCTTATGCTCTTTTTTCCATTAAGCAGCTCTTCTATGGAAGTCTGCCAGAGCATCAGCTAAATCAGTTCAATCCTGATGCTTTCTTTGATTTCTGACCTGGGACTTGCAGTGAACTTTAGTGTGGACCCATATAACTCTCCTGTTTCAGTCCAAGTTCAGGTTCAGCTGAGTGACTAAGCATATTTTGGTGGTTATCCGAAAGAATCAGTACCTAAGGGATCTGTTGGAACAGTGTAATGGGTTATGGAGCATGATCCCCTATTCCAGCCTCGACCAAGCTTGTTCTAAATTGGAAACAATATACTCAGTAGTGAATTTGGCTGCTTTTCTCCTGTAACAGAGACTGGCCACTTTCCAAGGCATCCTACAGTGCTGAGGAGACTTACTACTCTGCTGTGAGTCATGGGGACTCGTGGCTTTTCCTACAGACATTGGAACTGTAGGAACCCATTGCCTCTCATACACAATGTGTCCTGGCTCTGTCTGTCCGTGTGTATGAGCATGGGGGATGTCAGTAGTTCATTTGGTTCAAATGGCTGATCCCACCGATTCTGTAAGCAGTTTTCAAGCAGTACAGCTTTTCTTGATTCTGGCTTTCTATTTAAATAAGAAGAGTTGGCCAGCAAGAGCCCATGCTTCACAAGTGTCATTTGGTAGCGTAATTGTGCAATTTAGAGTAGTCTCCATAAGTATTTAATTAATTTTGATTTTACTTTCTGCCAGCTGGTTATATAGGACTACATGAACTTGCACATTACCCTCTATTCCTACACTAGTAAGAAAGACTAGCCATTCTTTTCAGTATTTTTTGAGCATAAGGAGAAATATTTATTTTTTTTTAAGTGGACCAATTATGTAGTAGTTGGCCTTTCACACTAATTATTGCAAAGTAAAGAAAGAGTTCACTTTTTCTCCACAATTGTCCTCAATTGCTTCCCTCAGAGTTTTGGGACTCCATGTTATCAAAACGTGTCTTTCTTAGTTTCTCTTTTCTTTGTGAAAAGTTGAAAACTCTTGGCTTTATTACAGGGACAAGAGACGGAATCAAGATGAACTGGACTGGAGCTGTTTAGTGGTGCTATCACTGTTTCTGCATTAGTTTTGGCTTCTGCACTTGAACTGAAAGTGTCTAGAAACTTGCATGATGCTTGCCAGAGCTCAGATTATAAATAGGTGGATAATATTGCTTTTCAAGATAAAAATATTTTGCCTGCCAGAGTGCAAAATGACAGAATTTGTTAGGTCTTAACTTGTTTTCCCAAATGCTGTGCATCATCTTGGCTTGTGCTGTCTCAGCACATTCAGCTACCTGCTCTGGTTTTGTGTGGAGCCTGGGACCAACACCCCACATGCCCTGCCTCTTCCATCCCACCAAGATATTCTGGGGACCCAACTCAGTCCTGCTCGTGAGCTGTATACAGAGACTTATTTTCCTTGACAGGTACTAGTATTTGGCTCTAACTACAGCCCCCGTATGCTTTCTGCTCTGAACTGACACATTCACAAAACGCATTTCTGCAGCCACACTCCCAGTGTCTCCACTGTCTCCTTGGTTTGGGTGATGGGAGTGGACATGCTGAACTCCTCACAGATCAAACAAAATCGGCAGTGCCCTCAATATACTTATGGATCTTCAGTCCCAAGGCTCAGACTACAACTAGATCAAAGTAAAACTTCTAAACAGTTCAGTAAAGTCATCACAATGCAGCATCGGCAGAGGAGATCCTGTTTAACCACCTTTCTGGCTAACTTAGTCTTCTGTTACTAATCCTGATTCCAGTCTTGCTTGGTTTGTCAGCAAAGATTCAATTTAGCATTTGCAGATGCAGTAGCCTCACTCCTCATTTTACATTTATTTACAAACTGTTCTCAGGGTCTTTGATCCTTAGTTAAAAGCATATATTTTGTTCTTAGTTTTTTGTGCCATTTCACATTTAATGATATTGTTTCCTTTGCCTGAGCTGTCTGAAACATGACAATATGTCAAATACTTTAGCAGTAATTAAAAAAAAATAATAAGGTTCCCTTCTACTGGTTTCTCTTCTTGATTTAAGAAGAGTTTCTGCCTCATCAGGTGTCAGCAGGCTTCAGTTTCCCTCCAAGTTTCAGCTGAACCAGAGTCAGGAGTGACCTCATTTCCACAGTTCACACCAGATGACACTTGGCAATTACTTGAAGACTATGAGACAGACATCTTTTGCCTTCAGAGGGTTCCGGAAGAACCTGAAGGGTCTGTATTCCTCCAGGGGCTCCATGAAATCCAGCATCCTTTTTGCCAAATAGACCTACAGATGAGGCAGCAAATAAGTGATTATGGGTTTGAGAAAGCGATGAAGAGGGAAAGCTGCCACCTTCCTGATAAGATTTCATTCTTTGATGATGAAGTATCAAAGTTGGCTTGGGACTCTACAGGAAACAAACCAAATAAAATTGCTACATATTGGACATGCTGGAAGGTGTTTACAATCGTTACACTCCAAACAAAGGGTTTCAGCCTTAAACTTCACCAAGCTGGATCAAGCTGGTGACAATGCCTCAGGTGAGAGGGTGAGAATGCCTGTCAAGGGAGAGACACAAGTCACACTCCTCACATGGGTGCAACATGACCCTAGACACACAGACCTGCTGCTGCCCTGACAATACACTGAGAGAAATGGGTCTCCAGAAAAGGCTGAAAACAAGCACTGCATGCCAACCTCAGCCTCCATCTGTGGCCGTAGCACTATGCATAAAGCCACAAATGCAGAGAGCTCATCTGCACTCATGTGAGGCAAAGTACTGATTAGCAGCCTCAGCTTTTTCAGTCTGGATCTCGGCTGGGCTAGCATTCAAAGGCAGAAATATAACAGCCTAAAAATAGCTGTCAAAAACAGAAGCTGGAAGCCGGTATAGTGTCTGGGGTTATTCAAACTGGTGTTATGAGAGTCTAGGGAATTATAGAACTAACTCTCTTAAGGCATTCCTCCTGGGACAAACAGTAAAACCCTTGTGATAGGAAATTAAAACATCAAATTGGAACCTAATCATCTCAGCAGTTTGAGAAAAGAGCTTAATACCTTGACTTTCATTTTGTAATTTGCTCTTGATTAAAAGAAAGATGAATTACATATCTGTGTGATTAGAATTAATTCTGACAGTATAGGAAAGGAAAAGTCCGTTTTGTGAATTTTTTTAATCTAAATTTATCCTTTCCTTATTTACAGTGACAAATGGATTACATTACAAAAGCTAGGGCTGACATGCCTAGCTTTAGTACCATAGTGATATATTTTCCTCAGTTCACATACCAGTTTTCCTACAGCAACATGCTTTATAGAAGATACTGAAGCACCCCAGTTAAAATGGCTGGCTAAAGCGCACCCCCCTAACAACAACCTCTCTACTGCACACCAGAAAAATTGAGAAATCCTTGCCTTTTCCTGTTAAAGAGGATATTCAAAGTAAACCATAGGTTACCAGCAGCTCTCCTTTTAGGGTTTTACCCAGGCCCATCCAAAGCCCTGTGTTTGACTTCCTTTTGCTTTATTAACCTAACAAACTTGCATAGAATGCATCTGTGCACAAGCTTGAACTAGCCAGCATTGTTCTGACAACTCATCCTGTGGCCAAACAGAGCATTAGCTCTTCATTCTGCAGTGCTCCAAGCCTCCCCTGCACAGCTATGAATGCAGCTCTCCAGGAGCAAAAGCGACGACTCCCACTGTTGCTCTTCCCATCTGAAATGGGATTCAGTGTAACTCCACCTTGTCTATTCTCCTAAGCCAGTTTCTGTGTTTAGACTTTCTTAATTCAACAAGCATCAGCAAATGTTGCAGTGAAATGCCAGGGTCATATATCTGTGTCTACTTCACTTCTGAGAATTTTAAGAGCCACTGTTGAAGCTGTGGAAACAAAAAAGGACCTCTTTAAAAGGTCTGACGTGTCATATTGCTGTTAAATTCAGACTGACCGCCATTAATCCACAAAAAATTGGGACAAATCTCTTGCAATAAGAAAATAGGTGTGGAGGAAATAGCAGCTTTGCAAAATTGAAACCTGTGTTTAATTTTCTAACAGGGAGAGTTTATGACCCTGATTTTTATAATTAATTCCTATACACACATTTCCCTATCCTGAGTTCCATCCAATACAAACATCGGTTTTCCAGCAAGGCAGAAACCTGTGATATGCACCACAGCAAGAAGGCCAAGCACAAGGGAGGACTGCACACTACCCAGATGGTGCAGACTGCACAAGACAGCCTTGCTGTCTCTCCCATAAGAAATATGTGTACTTTCAGTAGGTAGGTTTTAATCTAGGACAAGAATGGGGAAATAATGGTATATTTGCCAGATAAGACCTGAAAATTCATTTCATATAGTCTCTGATATCTTTAATTTCTGACATATACTGTGCCTATGAAAGGAGTACACAGTTCTCAGCTAAAGAAACAGATATATAAATTGTTCAGTTGATTTACATTTGTCCCTTTCTGTCCAACAGGGTGTCTTTCACTCATTCTTGTGTTGCTACTGTCATTCTTTCATCTTTCATTACTCCTTTCCATCACATTTCTCCACTTGGTATTTTCATTTTAAGCTGAATGCAAACCCAAACCCACTTTTTTTCCATTTATTAAAAACATTAAAATGGTTTATACAAAGTAATTTCTCCCCAAATTAAATTAACTTGCTATTTTATGACATTAAACACCTAACATAGCAGCCTGTCTTTATAAAGTTCTGAAACCAGTGAAGTTTTCTTACAACATTCATTTGTCATTGACATTATCCCTGTTACAAAAAGCAAAGTAACTATAAATAAAACTAGTCGATATCTTAAAAGGGAACTCTATTAGAGCTAGCTACGGAGTGCTTGGGTTCTCACTCCTGAGGCTATACAGCAGTAAGCCCCTTGTTAAAGTCGTGTTTTCTGAGATCTCAGTGAAGTGCATGAAACTCCAAAGTTATAATCCATAGCTTGCATTTTTAATACTTTATTCACTTGTTTGCATGTAACTAGAAAATACCCCTTTCATGTATTGCAGTCTGGCTTTCAGAGAGGAAGTTCATCAAATACTCTCCTACAGAGATGTATATTTATATCAGTCAATGAGCAACCGGGTCTGTGTGCAAGGAACCAGATAATAAATCTAAATGTCTGAGATCTGCCAATAGCTTGTTACATTATGACTTTGGGCAAGATATTTCACTCTGCTTTATGTACGTACATGGAGTCATCTGTGGCTGCCTGCTACGAGATCTTACCTAATACCATATTAAATATTTAAATCATGTTTAGCATAACAAAGTTAATCCTAAGATTTCAAATGCTGAGATCAGAGGCAAACTGAAAATACATGTTTGCTTTACAGCTATGGAAAAAAAGACATTGTATTATACACAGAACAACACCCCATCACTTTGCATTTTAAAACACTGTCTCTTTAGCACTATGATTTATACAGAAAGGAAGCAAGTGCTCTGGATAAGCAACCTACTCTTCATAAATATTAACAGTATTAACTATCAGGCAAGATAAATCCATGGGGCTGTAAGTGAACCTTACTTTAAGGTCAAAGCCCTCCCTCGAGTTATTGCTTGCAAAATGTGCAAGACAGAGGAGTGGTACACGGTTTTTTTCTACATTATTTCTGTCTCTGTTGTTTTAAATTATTTGATCACACTAGGCTCAAAGTATGCACTTGCAGATGAGCTTACTTTCCAGGTGGCTTCTCCCAGCCTTTCTAATAGGAGAAATTCTCTCCTTGAAGCATGTACAAATCATTTAAGTCTAAAGAAAAACATTGGCTAAGTGATGTCAGTTTTATGATGCTGTTTATTACCAGCTATATTATCCCAGTTTGAGGCAAGGATTACTCAGAATTTACAGGTAATCCACTCAGATCACTGCTGTACCAAATGAGGACAACACAAGGTTATATCAATTTAACAATTTTAGTTCCAATATGCATTTCACAGAAGAAACCTGCAGAGACTAACATATGACTTCAATAAAAAATAGGTTTCCTTAGGCTTTCATGTTGAAAGCCAGGAGGTGAAAGGTAGGGAAACCAAATTATCAAGCTCATTCAGAATTACATGGCAATTGGGAGCACCAAGCATCACCTGAGTTTCTCCAGTCTCTGCAGAGGCCACTTCACACACCAGCCCTCGGCAAATCAGATTAGTGAAGTTGAAACTGAGTACTCATGAAAATTCAGAAATAATATCATACATGGAGATATCCTCAGCCACATCAAGCACATTTCTAGAAGCCTCTTACTAAACAAGTTAGAAATAGTATCTTAATTGCTGAATTTACAGTCTGAATTGTTACATAATTTATGAAGTAAAAAAATGGACCTGATATGTTAAGACACAAATATCCTGAGCACCTTTTCCTAATTTTCAGGCACGTATTTTTCTGAACAGGTCAGGCACCACCCCTAGGATTCCCCAGGTAGCGTCACTGACCATATCATGGGATGTGTCTTGTGAACATCTGCCTAGTTCATGACTTCGACCACAGAAAAGAGTTAAAATTCAAGTGAACAAGTTTTACAAACTTTCCCACAAAATGAATCACCAGAAGCTTGAACTTATAAGTAACAAAGAAATAGAAATTTGGCATATGCAGAATACAACGTGCTGACAAAGATAAACTTTCAAGTAGGACTGGGGAGACAGACATGAACTGCTGATAAAACACCCATCCTCACAGAAGAAATGCAACACTTAAATTATCCCTATCTCTCAATATCTCTTGCAAAAAAAAAGTCTGTTTTCTTTCATAACTGAGATGAATACATTACTCAGTAACTGACATCCTCTCCTAGCCCTAACTCGCTGTACAAGCAGACATCTTGCACTGACTAGTTTAGGGGGAGCTTATTTGGTGAAGGGGGTTGGGAAGGGATAAAGAAAACTAATTACTCCAGCAGTCTCCCTCAATCATCCCCTAAAAAGGGTCAGAGTGCAACTGCCCTGAAAAATCCAGGCCATGTCTTGCCTGAATTCCTCACATTTGCAGAATTCCAGACGCGATTAGGAGACCATTAATGACAGGGAAGAGCACTAACGGTGTGCAATGCAAACAGCAATTATCAAAACCATTGCCAAGTTTATGTCCCATGGAAGCAGACTTTCTCTCAAGTGAAACAGTCCTGATAAGCAAAGCTGCAGCAGCTCAGGAAAGTAAGGCAAGGCAAAGAAGTTCTTTGGTGAGTTATCTCCCTTGGGCTGCCAGGTGGTGCAGGAGATTCCACAAGGCTGAAGTCACTGAGCTAAGAGAAGGCCCTCAGAATGGGAATGATACACCTTTATTGTCACCAGTGTCTAGCCTGAGAGGAAACCACCATACTAGCTAGGGAGTTATCTGTTCCTTCTCTGGAGCTTTTCTCCTCTTCTCTCACTCCTTCACTAAAGCACGCTATCAAAGAGAACACAAACAAAACCCAATTTAGACTAGGAGAATTTTTTTCTTTTTTTTTTCCCCAAAAAGAGAACTAGCAGAATTTCAAATATCTTATGACTGGTGATGAGAACATGAAGAGAACATTTCACAGTATGTGGTGAACATAAATTTTTAATTTAAAGCATGTAGCAGTTTCATGAAAAAAAAATTCTTTCTGGCATAGGCTAAAACGGTTACAGAATCCTGCAAAACCAGGCATATATGTATTGATGTGACAGGAGGAAAGCTGTCACCAGCTGGAAGGTACTGACTGGGTTCATACTCTTAAATTAATGTATATGGGGATAATTCATTGACCGCATTCAACTTTTACATGTTATGCCAAAGAACCAATTTTTTTAATTGACATAACTACCAGGAGACACACAGAAACGTATTAAGATGCTGTTTACAATCCACAGTTTGCATCTCTAAGACGCTATAGAAAGTCTTGTGAAAGGTACAAAAGAGAAGGTTTGTGGTATAGGAAATATCTCCAAGAGGCAGACACAAAGACTGAGCTTAACAAGGAGAAGATTGACAGGTGACACAGCCACACACAGTTATGTCATGGAGAAAAATAGCAGGCTCATTAATTGAAGAGCATAATCCTCAGCGGTCAGAGGCTGATGCCAGATAAAGTTAAATTGAAAGTAATTGTTTGTTTGGACTTCGTCAATCATCGACAAAATGATATCAAAGCAAACCTTCCTTAATTTCAGATCAAAACCGGATGCCTTTTTGGAAGGCATGTTTAACTTAAACAGGAAGCAATGTGTTCAACATGGATAACGGGATGAAGTGTAGCAGCTTGTGAAATACAGAGAGCAGACCACATTATCGCTTTCCAGCTTTAGGCTTTGCAAATCCCTGAGTTTGTTGCTGGACTTAGTCATACTCTGCCATCCACCATTTTTATGCATTTCACAAGGCTGTCTGGACCTCCACTTACACACTGGTCTGCACTATACATTCTTTGCATGAACCATTCCTTGTCCCATGTCAGAGGCAACTTGTTAGTTCACTAAAAATTCGTTTGAACAAGTTTAGCAAAAAATAAAGACAAATAAATCAGCTGTGAACCCTGTGGCTCAGAACCTAATTTTCAAAATATGCGTCAGTTGGTGACATGAAAATCAATTTCCTCTGGAATGTGCTTCTCCTCAGCAAGGGCTATTTCAATGCCAATGTGCTCTCTCACATCATTGGGTTTGGCTGCGATACTATTAAATGGCAGTGGCAAATTTTTTTTTCCTTCCACAATGGATAAAACCCTTAATTTTCTGCAGTGACTGAGTAAGGTTTAAGGTCTGGGAGGGCTTAATAGCATTAATATGTGTATTTTGGAAGAAAAAAGGCCTGACATTTTCAATGTAATAACCAGCGAATATTAGATTACAGTGATTGAGAAAAGGAATTGGGAGAAGATTCAGCCAGAGACTTGAAAACACCACTGCACTAAAGCCGTAAGCGCAGTTCTGAGAAGTGATGAACCAACTCAAGGAAATAACCAAAACAACTATCAGCGGAGTTGCAAGTAGTGGGGCAGAGGGAAATTTGGCATCACCCCTGCCCTGGGCTTCCTGCCCGCTGAATTGTGTTGTATTTGCAACACAACGCAAAATGTCCCTTGCCCCCGGGGTAGACAGCGGGGGCACGGGGGAAATGCAGCAGCAAAACCCCCAGCAAGACTGAGAGCCCCTGGGGAGAACACACCGGCTGCTCCCAGGCACCAGCCCTCGGCAATTCATGCTAACAGTGTGTTTCCTGATGGGGCTGAGGGTTGCACGTGGTGACCCTTAAGAATACAGGACATATTCTTAACCAAATGTTTGAGATGCCACCCTTCAGTTCCGGGCACAATAGGAGATAGTGGAAAAATGCAAAAAAAACATATATCTATAAAATAACAAAGAAAGAAAGAAGAGGGAAACGGGAGGGAAAGGAATATTTGATGAAAAATCTTTCCTGTTCTCACTGAGCCCACAAATCCTCAAGACCACCCTGAATATAAGTGAAAACATGCCAAAAAGAAAAGAGGAAATGCTTTTCACAGAGCAGCTACATTTCGTCTCTCAGCTTTAGAAGTGCCAGGCTGCCATTTTTGGGACTTATATAAGAACTATTTTACCCTCAATTTCCATTAGTTATGAATCATTTTCTATTATCAATCTATTTTTAAAAATTGTGACAAGACTCAACTCTCAGAAAGCAGCATCAGTCATACCCATTCCCAGAGGCAAACTTTTTTCATCCTGTTCTGAATCCTGGTTAGTAAACAAATCCATAAATCCATTTTGACAATGTCATTAGATTAAGCACTGACTTTTGGGGGTGGGACATGACAGGGCAAGAAACAACCTCAGAAGAATGACAGAGACTAAAATAAAAAATAATAATAATTAAAAAAAGCTGAAGTGAAGGGAAAACATAAACAGTTCGGAGAAAAATAATTATTAAAATCTCACACCAACCTCATTTCTCTGTATCCACCAACATTTAAATTGGGTCTGTTTCCACCACGAGTGAAGGTTTTCCATATTCCATATGGGGAAAAAAATTCCTTCCCAACTACACAGCTTTAATGGCATTCTTTTTTCTTTTTTTTTTTCCTTTTTTTTTTTTTTAATGTCAAATCCAATACAGAAAATCAATCACCTTCCTTCTTTCGTTCATCTCAGGGAAAAAACCCAAAATATAGTAATTTCCTTTGGTTGGGGGCAAGAAGGAAGCCTGGGCTACACAGCAGTAGGATCACTCTTCTTATGGTCTGAGTGCACACACTTCGTGAGACACTTATACGGGATTAAAACACACACATCCTACATCTTTTTATATGGTCAGAGACTACACAACATTTTCCATTCTAAAAGATTTGTGGAAGTATTTATAAAGGATAGCTTCCTTTAAAATGAAAAACCAACAAGAACAACAAAACCAGAAGTGTTACAATAAAAAAAAAAAGTCCAGGATAGGTAAATCACCTTTTTTATGCCATGAAGTTTCTAGGTAAACTAGAAATTTTCACAACTCTGTATTTGTCCTCATAGGATTTTCTAGGGAAACTCCAAGAACAATAAATGAAACAGGGACATTTAGACTATGTCTACACCAGTAAATGATAAAAGGAGATGCTCCCAGGAACTACAGCTTGGCCATGTGTATCATTCACTTCTGGTGTAGATTTGAGTTACACTATGGGGAACACTTGAACTATTTTCAGGCATAATTTCAATCAGCTTGGGTCCATTGCTAACAGGTGGTCTGCATGACTGCTTTGGAGAGTAAGAGTTTAATAGCACAGCAATGAACTGCTCCACGTTCATTGGCCTCAGGGCCAGGTAATAGGCTGGGTCTGTTGAGTTTACTAATCTAGACCAAGTGCCAGACTGATGCTATTGCTGAAGCAAAGCACACTCCACAAGCAACACATCTAGAGCTGCTCTTTCTTTAGTCAGAAGATGAGAGCCTCCATGCAGAGTTATGTCAAACACTTCCCACAGTCTCTCTCATGCAGTCCCAGTGGCTCTCACATCGTCTAGGGTGGGGAAGGAGGAGAAAGCTCTACTCAGTAGTCTCACAGACCCCACACGAAGCCCAAACCACTCCTTGGCCAGCATTCAGCCAACTTCACTCATCCCCTTATTCCTAGCAGCAGAAAACACAACAGGACTAATTTGCTCACTGCCTAAATAGGAAGTTACATATGTTACAGGAGTGATTATAGTTTGACAACATACATTTCATTTTACTTTTTATACTAATGTTGGAAATCATGCACCAATCCTTTATCAAATTTATGATATTTTGGTTGGTGTAGTAAATGCCTGTGAAAGTTACAAAATGCCACATTGAGATTTCTGTTCAAACATTATATATCTGCATCTCTGATGTAAGTTTCCTCCTAAACCTTTTTCCCATTGCAATTCCTCACTGCCAAATAAATGTATTTCCAGCTGTATCTGTGGGAAACAAATAGTGTCATGCAATGAACAGCTAGGAAATGCACACCTGTCATAAACCAAAGCATGTCTCATGGGATATATTATATTCCATTCCAAACTTACCAAGAAAGGATACAATGAAAAAATTGATTGGTGTCAACTGCCAGATGTTTTCAAGCCTCTCTAATTAGGTAAAAATTAAACAACTGCTGTGTTCTATATTACAGATATTTTGCAGATGTGTTATTCACATAAACATAAAGTCTGATTTTCATTTACACAGAGGCTTCTTTACACTGCTTTGGCATGACAACATTGCTTAATATTTGCCTTAGTTACTTGCCTTTGTATTTCAAGTTCCTTTTTTCCTGAGACAATATAATAATCAATTTCACATAAGCATATCAGGATAAGGCCCATAGTATGATGGGTATAACTTTAGCAAGGAGTATTGAGGGCTGCTAGAAGACAAAAGATGTATTCTCTTTTAGTATTTATATTTCATGTAGAAAAAGGCTGCTGAGAATGAGTTAGGTTCACTTCATCTTTACCGTACATCTTTGCAAATGTCATTACATATTTAATTGCAACTGTGATTAACTGGCTCATGAGGAACCCAAAATGCTGAGCTGTTTCCATTACCTGCTCAGCCTTTTTCCTCGGGCTGAAATCCCCAAGCTGAAAAAAAAGAGAAATGATTAAATCCTGCTTGTCTGAAAACAACAGCAGTTTCTCATCCTCCAGATTAAAATGAGAGGATAATTATCATTAGGCAAGGTAAAAGGGTAAAACTTTACTAAAAATTCAGTATTGAACTAAATGAACTACTTTATTCTGCTCCTATTAATGAAGGGAGGAAAAAATGTTCCTGTGTTCTTTCATAATGAGGCTGATTTATCTAACTATTCACAGATATCATAAATGAAGAGACATAAGATGAAGGATACTTTGGTGCAAATAGTTCAGCTCACAGAAACTCAGTATACTTTATTTGTACCTTCATCCCAAGGAACAATTACAAGAACTTTCTACAGTCAGATACACATTTGTAACCTGAATAATTAAGTATTTTTTAAAAGAAATAATACCCATTATACTAAGAACTTAAGACAGGAACGTGATTGACAATGCTTATCAACAGCTGTCTCCAACTATTTCCAACACATGTATTTCCAACAATGTATTTCCAACACATTTTTCTCATACCCCCTCAGACATGGATGTCTGTATTAGTACTGCAACAGCAGTGCGGTCCCTCCACTGGGGACTCTGCTGCTGGGAAGAAAAGCCAGATAAACCATATGCTTAAGAGAAAGAATGCCTGGACTGAAAATTATTATTAATACAGAAGATTAGACAAACCACATTTATAGTGTATCATTTTGCCCTTGGAGAAGACTGAAGCATGATTATTAATGTATTTGATTTCTTTCTCAGCATTCCTGAGTCATTATTTATCTTTTAGCCATCTGGTCTAATTGTTAATTTTCCTTAGAGATGGGCAGTAATACCATGTGCTTATAGTAACCATCACCTTTGGTAAGGATTTTTTTATTAATATGGGCAGTATGTCTCATATCGTACGAGTTGAAAGCATTTGTCCAAAAAAGTAACAAGTGATCTTATAATAATCCCGATTAAAATGTTTTGGGTTTTTTTTGTTTGTTTTTTTTTTTTTTTGGTTGGTTGGTTGGTTTTTTTTTTTTTTTTACTATGTTACAATTGCTGGGAAAAGCGGGTGTTAGTCTAACCCACATGTCCAACTATATTTGCACAAGAGTTTTGTGAACTGCAGAGGAGTTTGGCCTGGGTTTCTTGTTTCATGTTATTTTCATTTTGTGAATAAATTCAGAATTACAAGGAGGGAATAGCTTTTACACACTTCAGTCTGTGTGGAGCATAAGGATGAAGGCTGCCACCTGTTCATGGATAGAACATGCAGAACTAACCTCAAATGTGGGCTGACAGACTAAAGAGAACCCAGGAGACATCAACAGTTGGGCTACAAACTTAATTCCAGAAATCCAAGATACTATGTAATATACACGTGTGATAAGGATGTACAATACTTTGTAATGTACCCTAGGAATCACTTATATGTCCTATTCTGCCTCACATAGTCTAAACAGCAGAGCATCTAAAGAATGTCTTTTTCTTCCTTTTGTGCATTTCAGTCTCCATGTTACTCTCTGTTCTCAATACCTTCATAACTTTCCTGTCACTTTTCTCTTATTTGCTTACCAATTATAACTCCATTTCTTTATTCTTCTCCAAAATTTTCTTTAGTATTTTGTTCTGCCACTTATTAACCCTATTTTTTCCTTAAAATCAGCCTTCTTTCTTGTGAAAAAAAATGCGGATAATTTCATGCAGTGTTATCCAAATGCACTTGAGCAGGCTCTGGACTGGACAGGCAGTGTCTGGATTCATGAGCATGCACTACCAGTGTTAGGTTTATTTGCTAGCCACACCTCAGAGAAGTGTTAGCATATCTGCTTGTAGTGTCCAAGCCATGATGTCTCTTGCTAGTTACAAGCACTGCTGCACCTCACTGCATTAACAGACACTGAACACACCTGCCTCAAGTGCTCAGACCAAGGATCACCTGTGTATTTTATTGAAACAAATAAGCCTTCTCAATTCACTCAGGTGTTAAAAAAAGCTGCAGAAGTATGATGCTGCTTGAGATCAATACAAAACACACAGGCATCCTCCCTTCTATATTGTTCTCTCTACAACACCAGTACCAAATAATTAAATACTCAAAGCAAATAGGCTGCATCCATCAAAGCAACATTTTACTCAGTGGAGGCATTGAAGCGGGCACAAGACTGATAGCTCCATGTTTTCTCATGATAGCTCCATGTTTTCTCATCTTTCAAAAGAACCTAGCAGTTAGCTAGGGTGTGCCAGAGAGATCTTGCCCTAGGAGATGTGTTCAGGGGGATCACAGCTGAGGCAGGAAGGAGCTGCTGCATCCCATTCACAGCAGGGAGCCCAGTGAGCACTCCTACTTCCCAGGTTCCCAAAGAATGCTCCCAACCTGGCCCCATGCCTGCCCAGCTGTGCCTCCCAAGGCCTGCCTGAAGACAGCAAGCACCACTAAAAGGAGTCCCACAGTATGGGGACTAAGCTGAAATACAGCTATTTCATATGGAGCAGGAGAATTTCCTTCATTTTCCACTTGTGCAGCATAACTACATGTGTGTGAACCTGGCAGACAGAGGAATGGCTGATCTGGAGCTTTTGGAAGCTCCACATAAGCATCTGCATCACTGAATGGCTTTGGGAAGTATCAGTAAGGCTCCATCCCTGGGTTGGGAGCCAGGACAATCTCACTGGATATTCAGGGAGGGGAAAGGAAGTTTACCAGCAGTGGTGAATAGTGGGGACAGAGGCCTCCATATCTCCCCAGCAAGTGCCAACCCAACCATCCAACAGAATATTCCTCTACTCCAGCACAGGGACAGCTCCCACATCTGTCTGGCCAGAAAGACCTTTGTGCCCTAACTAGACTGCTGTTCCCTTCACACAGAGATCAGGCAACCTGATTCCCCATCATTGCTGGTGCCCACCCTCACCAAGGAAACCATTTCCTTCCTCCAGTAAGAGCCCCCTTCATTCCCTTGGTCACTCCTTAGGACACCACTTCCTACACCCCTGCATTTCCAGCAGCAGTGACACAACTGTGAAAGGGGTTGTCAGAAAAGTTCTCCTTGTACCACAAAGAGAAGGAAGCCAGAGTCGAGAGGGTCCCATAGGTTGGACCTGACCCACCAAAGATGGGTGCCCATCACCACCCCTCCAGCAGTACCCAGTACGCTTGGGTCTTCCTTCTGTGGCAGTACCAGCGTCACCAGGCATTCAGTGAACAGATGCTCCTCAAACAGCCATTCTTCAGCAAGAGCACTACAGGCAGTCAGCAGTCACTGTTTTCTCATTCCCCTTCATCTCTGTAGCCAACTACCTTAGGTAATCACATCATTTAGAGAGGCCTATGGTTTTACTTCCACCTACTCCTTTTCCCAGCAGCTCACTGAGCCCCTGGCCACCCAGACACCTCTCCCCTGAGTCTTCCCAGCCAGGGTCAAACTGCTGCTTCAGGGCCCCAGAACAGACCCAGCTTTTAAGATGCAGCAGCATCAACAACAATAAAACCATTTGCAAAGAGTTTTAAGTACATCTGGTCCTCTAATGAGTTTGTAGTATGGCCCCTCCTACACAGCTGAGGGGATAGAAGTGAGCAGGAATCAAAGGATCCCTTTGTCCCATATGAGCACCAAATAAAGTATATCATGAAACCTCATCTGTCTTAATAGCTTCCCTTCCCAAACACACCCTGGGCCTTGTAAAGCAAAAGGACTTATTAGACCATGAGCCTCACCTTAAGGAAGTTTACTGTTGATCTGTAATCTCTTGGTTTTTATCTCTGAGAAAAAGGCAGTGGCACGTCTGGAGGAGCCTGTGTCTAAGTCAATCCCTGCAGCCTTGTTTGCTTACCCCCCTGTGTACCTCCTCAAGAGTCAAACTGCAAACAAACCAGATTCTACTTTCAATAAAATTCAAAGAAATTCTTCTTTGAGATGTACTGGGAATCTAAAGAGCCAAAGCAAAAACCACGGGTTCCAGCCCTTAGTGTGGGAAATTAAATGGGATGTCTATTTCTTTAATTGTATATTTTTAAACGGAAGTTCAGTTCTTATTACAGCAATATTTTTATTCTGAATATTATCATTCCTATCACAAAGGAGGAACTGATGGAGTTTCTGCTCATTATTGTAAAGCAATGTAGCTCACTCATATTGACTGTGTCAATATTGAATTCCTGAGAATGAATACTATCAGTGAGTGAGGCCCTCACAGAAATCCCCTCCTCAAAACCATGGTATTTCATGATGTGTGCAACTCTGACAGTCTGAAATGAAACATGTGAAGAAGAGAGTGATTTTGGAATTTGGTCTGTGACTATGAACACCGTTCTATCAGATTGGTAAATTATCACACATTACCTCCCAAGCAAAATAGATCACCAATATTTTTACATAAACATTTATCTGAATTCTAGCAATACAAAGCTTAATAATAAAAACCCCCAAAACCTTCTGAAACCTGTGTTACTAAATCATACAGAGAAAACAATATAGAAAGTTTAACAAAGGTTGTTTTAACTGAGCTTGTTCAAATTGAAAAAAAAACCAGGTGGATATGTGACAGTTATAATTAATACAATCAATGTTTGTAATTTCAACTCAATCTACAAAATATAAGTATGTTCTTTGTAAAAGTCTGATGAAATCTTAAAAAAAATCTGTTTACCATGTTCATCATACACAGAATGAGAAGTAAAAGGTTTTAAACAGAAGCAAATAAGGTTCAGGTTAGATAGTAGGTATCGTGAAACACTTATGAAAGATTGCCTGAGGAAACTCAGAGATTTCTGTCACTGTAATTCCTCAGAACAGGTTAGATAAATTTGGAGACATATATAGTGTATTCATTCAGCCTTTCTTGGCTCGGGAAGTAACAAACAATTTGGTCAGTGCAGATCACTGTTCTGTGTTATCACAGCAGGGGTACTAATTTTGAATCACACAGTATTTACTACCTAGCACTTAAGAAGCCCATATCGTCTTCTTGCACTTATGCAGATTCCTTTTCTTATTTGACAAATAAGCAGCAAAATTGTCACATTGCAGCCTTGAACAAATCTATAGCAAAGTCAACGATTCAGTAGTTTCAGCACTTGCTGTCATGTTTGCTAATGGGATTTAACAGTTCTTCATAATGGGCTAGCAGAGCTAGGTTGTTTTCTAGAGACATAAACCCAGAATTCCCTTGCTATTGTTGGTTTGTTTCAAACAAAATATCATTTAAAGCTTTCTTGTTTTACCTATAGCAGCTGAATTTGCCAAGATATTCTCTCTGCCATCACACTGACATCACAAAATAAGTCTGAAGAGACTTCTACTGACAACTTCCAGAGCTGACTGTTATGGAATAAGGAAATGGAGAGCTTATTTTTTATGAGAAAACTTGGAGGGAAAAAATTGAAATTCTCTTTTAGGGATTTGTGCAACGTTAGCATCTTAGCTGATTCAAAATACATTTTCCAGGTTTTATCAAAACCTGCCTAATTTTGTCATAAAACTGCCTAATATCAAGTCATTAGACTATTTTTCTTTATATCCTATGCTTCCCCTTACTTTTTCTTTAAAAACAACATAGGCAATAAGTGGAAGACTGATTTTCACAGAAAAGTTCTATTAAAGGTCAACTCAGCTGCATGTGTTTTTTGGAAAACAGAAACATACATTCAAAACCTTAAGTTCTTCTCAGAAATGGTGTATTATTTCAAGAATCATATTTAGCAGATGAAGTGTGATAACGTGTACTAAAAGCAAAACACAAATATAATGATGAATTGTGCACAGGTGATGAACTTGCAGACAAAAAGCTTTGAAAGCAAAAACTAAAACAGTGGGAATTGAAATGCTATTAATAGGACATATGGAAAGTTCTGAGATAAGATAAACCTGAAATACTCTGAAGTGTGCATTAAAGTCAAGGAAGTAACCTTCACTCCGCTCTTCCTCACCACCACCATCAGTTTAAAGTTCTTCCTGGATATGTGCACCCTAGGAATGCATTTTCCCGAGAAGTAGTTTGCTGAATTGAATCCTGGGAGATGAAAAAAGTCATTATTTTATTAGAAACCTGAACTTCTTGGATCTGTCTCTTTGGCTATATTTGCCAAGAAGCATAATGCACTGGAAGAATAATTTGAAAATCAAGAAACATTTATCCAACAATGACATAATTTTCCATTTTGGTTATAAATGTTTTATGGTATTGCTAGGTTTGCCATTACAGCTCTTTGTTTTAGTACCATCATTGTATCCTATCACATAATATATATTAGCATATTAATATATAATATATATTAATATATTATATAATATATATTAATATATTAGCATGCACAATATATTTGTTTGTATAAACTGCTGTACATATTTCAACACCTGCCTTCAAGAACTTTCTCCAGGTAATATGCTAATCATTACTGTACCATAACTTGTACATTAGAGCTTTTACTTTTTTTTTTTTAATTGTCACTGCTTTAAGTTATACTTAATCTAACTCCTTCATAAGACACCACTCCTTAAGAGTGACAGTAAAGAGTGTTCCTAAGAGTACCAGAATAGTCAGTGTGGAAGGTGAGGTCCATATCTGTGCAAGGGCCACCTCAGGCCATACCATAAGTGATTTTGGCTTCTGGGCTATACCTGACAAAGCTGAGTTAGGTACTTCGGGTCTAAAGGAAGAAGGAAGAAATTGATGCCCTGAAGCAATATTCACACAGCCAACATGCTGTGTACGTTGACCCTTCTGAAGTCTCATGCACACGTAGGACCACACCCTGAAATTCCAACAAGAACTGAGTTCGTGTCTTTGAGCATGAGAGCATTGACTTTCCCCTTAAAAATGCTTACATTATTGAAATAAAGTCAGCAGTTGTGGTGTCTATCTCTGCAAGACATGGTTAGACCATTTCTCCCTTTGAGCTTCTTTAAGCTATAACTCATTTTGCCAGACACAGGCATAATGAGACATTCCTTGGTTAGGGAGAGAGACAGACAGACTGACCACTTTCCATCCTTCACATGGATCAGAGTAAAAGGTATGTATCGGGCAAGAGGAGACACAACAAAAGAGCCCACCATGCTTCCATGATTCTACAGCCCAGCAGCAGAGGGATTGACCTTTGATGGGGAGGAGTTTTGGACCTCAATCCCCCTTCCACAAGCGGTTTGCGTTGTCTTAATACAATTGTTTATTAATTCAGAACACACAAGAAGTCCCAAAGTGCAAAGAAAGCCAATTAAATGAGATGAATAGCAGGCACTAGAGCCCATGAACTACAGTTCTTGTCTTTAATTGTTGCTTTTGACAGTTTATTCTGGAGTGTTTGTATAGTCAGGCTATTTACAACATATAGGTGCTGGCTTCAATAAGGAGGAGTGAGGTGATCAGTCAGGCTTGATATATCATAAATACGTAGGGCGACATTTCAGGGAATCATCTTGGAAAGAATTATTATGATCAGTCACTGAGACAGTAAGCTAGGAAAAACACATATATTTTAAAAAAAATCTACTCACTCAAAATCAAGTGAGAATGGAGAAGAACAGAACAAGAACATCGGTGCAAGGCATTTCCTCTTCTTTTCCCTTCTTTACAGTGTTATCACTAATATGTGAATGTGCCAAGTGACCATCTATCACAGATTTCATCAAAGGTTCTGTATTTTATCAAAAAAGATAATAATAACAACAAAAAAGGGTGCATTTCAACAAAATGGAGACCTTCTAACCAATGAAAAAAAGACGGAAATATATATATAATTCCAGTATACCTTCAAAAATTGATGGCAACAAAAAGCTACTTTTCATGCTACTTTTTTCATAAGGTTATGACAAAACATGGAGATAGGAGGTATGAGGAAATAAATTGCTGGTTAGGCAGACAGGTGAAAGAAGAAAGAGTAATAAGATATAATTTTCTTCATTTTATACTCTTACGTCCACCAGTGGAAGTCAGAGTGGAGGTCAGAGTGGTACATCACAGGAAGGTTACCAGGAGACAGAGCTGGAGAGCGGTGCTTCACCAATGGGAGCAGCAGCCTGTCAAGAGATAAGTGACCAGCTGAGGGGCAGAACAAAAGATGTGATAATTCTGAAACCCATCAAAATAAAAATACACATCAATCTGTAATATAAATCATTTCCTTAGGCTCTGCTGAGAAGGGAGAAAAAAACCTAGCGTGTCAATATGCCAGCACTACCCTCTAATTAAGCTGACTGTCATAGATACAGCAGTATTTTGAACTAACATCATACTTTGTGTCGGGAAAGTCCTGACAGAACCCTGAAGAAACACCAAACTTAAGTATGGAAACAAGAAATCCAAACTGGAAGAAGGCAAGTACTCAACAACCAGCAGCAAACACTTTATAAACTCTTGAGTCAATATACTGAAGGCACTAAACAAGGTATTCTCCTCTGGTTTAGCTGCTGCAAGGACAGAAAAAGGTGATCTACTACTGTCCAATCTTGAGCCAGTCTAATCTGCAATGCAGTAAAGGATCATTTCAGTAGCACGATTCATCCCTTTCTTCCTTCCCTTCTTACCTATCAAGTTGAAGAGACACCTACCAAGAATGACATCCAAGCAGCAGCAGAGAGATGTTTCAGCAGTGGAGAGCTGTCCTAGCAGCAGCAATAGGAGACAGGCATTGTGTGTGTGTACTGTGCTGTATTTAAAAAAGGAAAACAGAAGACCAAGAAAATGAAAGGAAAAAAAGAATTAAGACACAGTCGTACACAATGAGACTAACACAGAGTCAGCGAAACATGTGTTGAACACTATGGTCAAAGAAGGAGTGTAAGACCTGGAATCACAGCCTCCAGGCCTAATTCTGCTACAGAATACACTGGGTACTTGATAACTATAACTGTGTCAACACCTCACTTTTCCAACCTGTAAAACTGAGATAGTTCAATCAATTTAATGTGTAATGTATTTTGATATCCAGGAAACTATATGCTGTGGAGAAGCTCACATTATCTTGCACCTGCTTTAAATGGGTGTTGGATCTAGCTTATGTTGCAATTTGTTTCAGTTGGTTGGTTTGGAGGTGCCCAGTATCAAAAGTAATTGCAGACCTGGGCTATTTGGGATTCAACCTGATAGGAAGCAACCTCATGCCCTTAAGGGAGATTTTACATGATGCATACGATGAAATCAGACTTAGTGCACATGTGTGCAAATATGCCCTACCCAGGCATGAAAAGCAGGTTACATCAGACTTTCTAAGTGCGTAGGGATGAACAGAAGGTACCTCACTCAGCACATCACAGAGGTGCAAGCAGGGTCAGTTGTGGCTTTCCAACTCTTAAGACCAGGACTGCTAATTTTTGTTTCCCACAAATATCCCAACAGATGCATTTCACTATTTCCCTTCAGATGGTGCCTGACTGCCATCCAACATCACCAAGGGACAGGATAATGAGGAAATTTCCACACAGGGAACATATGCTGTTACATAAATGCTTCCATAGGCCTGACTACTGTTTCCTGAGAAAGGAAACTCCATTCATCAAGTCTGTAATAAATTGACATCTCAGCAGCAGGGAAAACAAGAGGAAGGTACTTGTGAAGGGAGAAGTCTGTCCCCTTACATATATGAACTGTTTTCCTTTGCATGCCTAATCTGTGAGGTGACTAAAGTTTCACCCACTAGTGCTATAATACTCACATGGGGAACATTAAGTTAAATATTACAAAATTAAAGTGTAAGAGTTATTGGAAACTAGAGCCGAGCAAAATATTAGAATTTTCATCCTGGGGGAAATTCTAACATTTCAGCATTTGTTTTCTTCCAAAATTAGAAAGGAAGTACTGAAATACCTTATTTTTTCATAGAATGAACATGTTCGCAGCCACTTTGACATTAAAATGAATTTGACAAAGGTGTTACAACATCTCCTGGGAATTATTGTTAAGGTACCTTGTACTTAGAATTGTGTTAACAAGGGATATTTCAGTTGGATTATTGAACCAAAGCTGTAAAAAACTGCTTGGGGTCAGGCAGAACTTTCATTTCAATTTTGCCTTCTTTCAGGTTATTTAATCCTTGTATTCCCTTTAGAAAAAAAAAAAGGGGGGGGGGGAACACCCACCCACCCAGTATTCTTTTCCCCA
>JAWWMO010000001.1:98921082-98932328 GCA_035047845.1 Dendrocincla fuliginosa
TCTTTTCTTGGAAAAAAAAAAAAGGGGGGGGGGGGAACACCCCCCCCCCCCGTGTTCTGTTCCAAAAGGGAAACAAGTTTTGCAATAAAGAAGTCACATCTTTCCATTTTTAATATATTCAGCAGTGTTCTGGATTTTGCATCTGATCCTCAAAAATGGTTCTTTTTTTAGTTAAAATTCAAAATGAGATAACTTTGGCTCACATGTTGTTGCCAAAACTTTTATTTATTAATAAATTAATAAGGGTATTAATACGGCTTCATTAAATCTCTTCAGCTGATCCACAACTGATTTTTTGAAGAAAATAAATCACTGAAAAAATCTATCTGATTTTTTAAAATAACTTCATTCTTCATAGGCTTCCTGCTTTGATTGAGTCGATCATCAAGCTGGGAAGTTGAAATGCTCTTCTGATATATTTCAACACTGACACCTTAGGAAGTAGCATCCTGGAAATTTACTGGGTTTGTTTCTTGAAGAGGAATACTTTTGTCCTGATAACTGTGTTGCTGGGTGCTGCTGGCTGGGTAGATCACCTTTGTTGTCGGAGTATTGCTGGGATGTTGGCTGAAGTCTGTGGACTTGCTAAGTGGAAGAAGTAAGAGCAGAATGGAAAAATTTCAGAAACATGCCCTTATGGAGGTGAAAAGGTATCTTGCTGCAATTAAATGCACACTAAAGCACTTGAAAAGCAAATAGAGGGGACCCCACTGTTCAGATTCTTTTTGCAGATTTAATCAGACTAGAAGTTTTCCACTTACTCACAGATCATTCATTGATCTTCTGATGTTAATTTAGTTGGCACGTATTTTCTGAGGTCTCAGGCCCTTTTTTTCTATTAAACAAATAGGCCCTGAGACCTCAGATGTCTATATACACACACACCTTTTTAAAAAAATTCCTGTTCATACTTTTTTACTGTTCTCATACAAAGTCTAAAGGTTAGGGGTTTAATTTAAACATAATATTTTCATGGTTCATAAGAAAATCTGTAAATCTGTATTAGTTTACATTTTTGGCAGCTTTCATTATACCCCAGTGATTCCTAGAAGTCCTTGTACTTTCTCACTGGTGAGAGATACTTTCCATAAAAAAACACAGTATAAAAATAATAATTAATAACTCACTGTGATATATTTTGCTAAGGTGTAGAGAGTGTATTCAAAGGAAAAAATTAATTCAGTGTCCAGTTTTGAGGCCATGTTTTCCAGTTTAAAATTATTATGTTGTGAAAATGTGCTTTGAAACCAGCATTAGAAGTTTCACTAATGAGGAAATCGGGATAATCCTAGATACTGGTAACAGCCCAATATCCCTTAAGTCTGACAGACAACTACAGTTCACCTGACTGAGGATTTTAAAGGGTCTGTGCACTCAGAAGGGTTCTGCTTTGAGAACAACTCTAAAAATTAGTTAAGAAATTCTAGCTCTCTGCTCTGACATATTATCAAGGTTCATACCTGCATAAAGGATGTTGGAAGACTGCTGAAATTCTGTATTCAGTATGCTGATGCAAAAGAACTTTTCATATCTTTTTTTCCCAAAGGATGCTGAAGTTGTCACCAAAGTGTGGATTCAGCAAAGTCTAAATAATGCACATAAGAAGCCAGGCTCATACACTACACACATGCATAGTGCTGCTCAACTGAGCACCTTCCTCAGAAGTTGTTGGCTATGATCTAGAGCATCCCTTACATATGTGTAAAAGTCTCTGCAACTGGAAAAGGTTAGCCATTGATATGATGATGAAACTGGTCAGTCTTCACAGAGTCTGCCTGAGTTTAAGACTGGCATTGTGGATGAAAGAAAATCCACCCCAAATTATATTAATTATTATTCCTCTAAACTAACTTCATGTCCTGCATCCCTTCGCTGACTCTAGGTGCAGATTTGTTCACAACAGGGACTTCAGTTTATGTCCCTGAAATATGTGCTTGCTGCCAAAAGCCTCCCTAGCCTACAGAAGTCTTGCCAATCAATTAGACTAAGGGAGGCTTGTGTTTTTTGAAAAAGTTCCCTATGTCTTGCTGCATTTAAAGTGGTGTTTCTGCAGGATCATACTTGCCCAGGTTGTGTGTGAATCTCTGAGAGGACTAAATGAATTGCAGTGTTGCAGGTGTTCCTGCTGTGGCTATTCAATACTGATAAATGTATTTTTGTCTTTTTGTGGAATTCACTTCAAGAAAGCAATGGAATTTTATTTCATTAATGCTTTTATAATCTCAGGAATTATTTTTCTCCAGCAAATCCCATTTGCATGTTCATATCAAATTGAGGTATTCTAAGATTAGAATACATTAACAAACAGGGAGTATTTACCATTTTATATGCCAATATTTACCAAATAGCTAATTGACAAGAGGAAGCCTATACAGACTTAGAGAACAAAAAGGCATAAATAAATAAATAAAGTGAGCTGTGCATTTTACTATGCCCTATAACATACTATATATCTCACAAAAAAAAAGAGATCAATTTTCTGTACGTATTTAGTGCAGTCAACTTTCTAATAATTTCTAAAAAGTGCTTGAAAAGATATCCACCAAAAATCACCTCCTTAGGCATCCCATGTAATATGTGACTTTGAAGTAGAAAGCAGAATTATGAGAAATTATACGAAGCAAAAGACAATACATAAAAAGTTCACCCAGAGATCCAAAACAAGTAGTAGTATATCCATTTCACAGACAGAGAAATGCATAAGCAAGAAAAAGAAGCAACAATCTATTTGCTTAGGTTTTTATTTCCTGACTTTGCACCTGGATGTGTGTTTCAGCCTGTAGCTGTATGGGCTGCAGAACAGCATACAGTAAAGTCAAATATGAGAACAGATTAAACAGTGTGAAACAGCAAAGATTATGAGTGGAAGCTCTACATTAAACTGCAAGGGAACACTATGGGTGACAAACTTGAAAGGAAATTTTTATTATTAGCAGGGTGACATTATGAGAAACTAAGGCAAAAGTTGTGAACTAATGTAGTGCATTTAATTAGAGCTCTAAAAGGCTCTGCCTATCTTATTATTTATATCAGTAGGTGAAATGCAAAAATCAAGACCCATGTTTAGCAAAAAATAATTTCTTACCTTCCCAACAGAAGAGCTTTACGTGCTTCCCTAGTAGTACTAATGGCACCTGTTCATCACAGACTGTGCCATTCTCCCAAGTAAAAGCTCAAAGTCAATAGCTTTGTCACACTGAAAAACAAGCAAACAAACCCCAAACAAAACAAACAAACAGACAAAAACTATTGATAGGCCGGACATATCTAGTAGAAGTTGTATGTTTATAGCCTAATTTTGAGAGAGGAAGAAGCAGACCTGAACTGTTTGAGTCAGAAAAATTAAAGGAATGAATAATTAACTATCACTTAGATTCATGTATTCTTTTTCATTTCTTGTATTCCAAATTCCTGTTCCTTTATTTAAAATATTTCACTGCTCTAACTTTGCTTCTCTTTCTTTCTTTTATACTTACTTTGTCTGGACATGCTGAACAAGTTATTCCTATCTATTGACTTCAATTTATTTGGCAAATTCTGAACATGCCAAAATGACTCATACAGACTGAGTCAGATAATGTGTCTTGTAACATATTCTGCAGAACACTCAAGTTACACATGTAAACATACACACACTGTGAGCTAATTTTTGAGATATATTCACTTTAATATGGCTTCCAAATTCAAATGTTTTCACCCAAAAAGCATGGGTCCTTTAATCTACCGATCTTTATGTTAAGCATCTATGAGAACAAAATGAGTATTTATGTCTTTTATATCATATCGAAACCAGCTGTCTTGAAAATTTCTCCAGGGAGAAATGAAAAAAAAATCCCTTGAAATAAAATAATTCTAGGAATCTTGTAAGACTCCTATTGAAAAATCTTTCATAATTCTTTCATAGCCTAGGTCATATTATATCTGAAATGGTGAACGATGTTCATGTTATATCTGAAATGACACTTGCAAAACAGTAAAAATCTAAGCCAAAGCTAGTAAATCATCAGTTTTAAAAGATGAAATCCTGAATGAACCATGCCATAAAACAACACTTGCAGGAATGAGGGAAGAATATAGGATGTGCTTCATCTTCTAAGACTCAGAGTTGAAAAGATAATTATTCTTTTCATAATGCAACTTGACTTTCAACAATGTAAAGTACTCCCATGACAAACAGTATGCAATCAAAAGTCCAAACAGGTAACTATTGCTATGCACTTAATACACCAGCTCAGATAGTTGAACATTCTAATTTTAAGGGAAGAAAAAAAGTGCTTCTTTTTAGACGTAGAATTTCCATGTAACTAAGCATTAATTTAATTTTTTTTTTCTCTTATCCCTTTATTTCTGTAAAATGCTGCACATTTCCATCTTATATAATTTGGAGGAACAAAACCACCAATACCATGTGCTGCCTGAATGATTCAGTGCAGCTACTCCTTTCTGTTCCAGTCCAGGTAAAGCTGCCTTGGGAAGCAACATCAGCTTTGGCAGAATCCAGAAAAACTATATCCACAGACAGAGAAAGCAACTGTGGCTTCCCAAACACAAATTCAGCTTAGAAAAGGCAAAAATACAAAGCATCAATGAAAAGAAGGTAAATATCTTGCCTCAGCATTCCAGTTTGTAATTTCTAGATCTTCTAAGTGCTGTGAAAGAAGATGCTGTCTAATCCCCAAATTGCCAATTCTTCCTCATTACTGAACTAAAAAGTGCTTTAGCCTCAGTTCCCATACTTTTCACTACACATACCTCTTCCATTTTGCAATTTGGATTCTTCCTACCATTTGCAGTCTTTTGGACTTCTTTGTGGATATTGCTTAAACTTACTTTCCTCTTACTCTTAACCTTTCCTCCATCCTGCTTCCTATTATTTTTCACACAGGCAAGACCACAAAGGCTCTGTGCTGCTGAGATTTTGAAACTGAATACTTTTGCAAGGCTACACCTTCCAGCAAGGCATTCATGCAGCTTGATGGCGTGCCCTTAACAATAACAGTTATTAGGAGCTACATTGCCAGAGCTCATTTTCAGTTTACAGTCTGTCTGAGCTCCTGTAAAACTGTTAAGTTATAAATCACTTCACTCTGTTATGATAAAAAAAAGCAGTAGCACACAATTAGCAGTATAATTATAGAATTATTACACTCCACAAATTACACAGCCAGGCCCCCAACACACAAAGCTGCAGGGCTCCAGTGCAGCCAGAAGAGTTTTTTTCATCTAAAGCAACAGATGTGTCATAACAGATTAGAAAGTTTTTCCAGGTGCAATTGATTTTAGGGCTTTTCTCTCTGTTTTTCTTTCGCTGCCAAATCTGTTTGATCTTTTGAGATGTCCTCTCTAAGAAAACATACAAATCAAGATAATACAAAGATGTAAATGAAGGCAGTGAAGTTCAGGTTAAGACTCCAAAATTCAACAAGCCTATTATGTATCTTGAAGTGAGAATGCTTGTGTGACACTGGCTAAGAACCAAGATGTGAGCCCACCATCAGAGAGGGAAGCTGAAGACCAGCTTGCTTCTTTTTGACTATATACAACTTGCTCTGAAGAAGTGTGGAATCATATGCTGATGCCAGTGCTCTGGCCAAGGACCCTCCTCTCTCCAGAGCAGAACCCACCAAGCCTATCTGTCACACACCAGCTGCTGTAGGACAATAAAATACAACACCTTCCCCAAAAGCTTAGTTAAACCTCACTAATCAAAAAGGGTCTTGAGACAAAACTGTTGGCTATTTTATATACATTCCTAGTTAAAATTGAGCAGTAGCACCTGACTTCTGTTTACAGGAAAATAAATATGAACGCAGGTAGGCAGACAAATTAACCCACTGACATACAAGAAAAGTCTAAAGTTGGTCACCTTTTACAAAGCCTGACATTTCCAGGAAGGTATCAGGATCACCTGAGTTGTCTATTCACCTAAACTAGTTTGACACATTACGCTGGCCCTAGTCACAAACTTAACACAGATGCAAATATGTGAAATCGGATCCAGTCTTTCCATTTATGAGAGGGGACGAGGGAGAAAATAGCAATTCTTTTATTGCCCTCACATGGTCAGGCAGCTGTTGAAATCTGTTCTAATAAAAAGGTGGGGGTCACCAGGATGGGTTTGCATTCTCCAAGAGCAAAAAGCAAAAGCAGCAACCTTTGGTAACTCCCCTCCTGGGACTCAATGGTATCTTTGAGGAACTTGAGGCAGAGCAGGGAAAGCCAAAGGAAGATGCACAAAATAAGCAGCATTGCAAACATGTCTAGGGAGACAACAGGTTAAAATGAAGCAGGATTTCTAGGCTGCAGTGGTCTGTGGAGCTGCTTCTGTCAGAAGGCATCCTGTCTCACTGTCTGGGTTCAGTTTTCTACATAGCTCCATGCTATAATTAGTCTGATAGCTGTGCACTTATTTTAATGAGCAGCAAAGCAAGTGCTGGAGTTGCCTATAGCTGGATTGGTGTGTCAGCCTATAAATTACAGTTCTGTTGCCTACACATTGGAGTTTTAAGTCCTGAAGACATTTCTCTGCAATTTGCTAATTATCATAATTTTGATAATTTTATATGGCCACCACTTTACAAAAAAAAAAACCCAAAAAAACCCAAACATTGAAGAGGTTTACTAGTTTAAACTGGCTTGGGAGTTAAAAAGAAAAGCATTTAGCACCTCCACCATGCTTTTCAGTGTGTGAGTGCTGAGGGAACAAGTGAGTACTCAGCTGTTCATTTAGCTGTCTGCTCTGTAAAGAAATGGCAGTCTCACAGAAATGCCTACACAGATGAAGATATAATTTTATTAAAAGGAAGTGAATTCTCAGTCTGCTCATCTTCCAGACATTTGATATTTTTTTCCTCATTATTTTTGGCAATGCCTGAGGAAAAGTGGCTCCTTCACGCAGCCCTCTCTGGCAGACCCCGCAGTCCAGTGGCACAGCCCTGCTCCAGCAGCAAGACCTTGAATGAGGAGCTCAGGAATCTGCTCTTATCCATCAAGCCCTCGACGACCTTCACCTGCCCTCGCTTTCTGCAGTTCGAGCCCTCATCACTCTGGCACCCTCAGTACATATTTGGTCCCTGACTGAAGGAAGGATATGTGTCATGGGCATGCTTGAGCCCCAAAGAGGGGTTTGAGAGAGGTTAGCACTGTGTTTCAGCTGTGGACATCTATTTTAAAAAGCCAACCCCAGCATGCCTCAGACACTTGTACTGTGACTTCCTATTTAAACCTTATCAGCTTTACCAGGATCCAAAATAGAAGACAGCAGCCTCACTAACACGGGCACCTTCGCACTCCGTGGTGTTGAGCTGTTACTCCACCACTGTCCAGGGGTCAGGCTGCAAGACCAAGTTTTCCAGTGAGCAAATCTAGACAGACTGCCTGCATCACTACCACTGTTACCTTGTCATCTTTCCTCCATGGACCCTCAGGGCCTCAAATATTTATAAATAAGGGTCAGTAGCATTCTAGCACATCACTCTTTCTAGAACAAAGAAAGGAAAACACATCACAA
Organism: Dendrocincla fuliginosa; assembly: GCA_035047845.1. Lineage (NCBI taxonomy): Eukaryota > Metazoa > Chordata > Aves > Passeriformes > Dendrocolaptidae > Dendrocincla > Dendrocincla fuliginosa. Next base: position 98,928,593 of record JAWWMO010000001.1, read on the forward strand.
AGCATGTATATCCAAAGTTAATGAGAGCTAATTCCCTCTTAATTTACACTTCACCACTCTCTCCCCTCATCAAAAAAAAAAAAAAAAACAAAAAACAAACCCAAACTGTCAAGGAACTGACATCCTGCTCTTGCCAAGTCATATTAAATTATCTGGAAGTTAATACCAGATTATCAGAGTGGCTCCATCTGGTCATATAAACCACTCTTTCCAAGTTCTTACCCTCTGGAAAACTCATCTGTTCCTCCTGTGAGAAGAAAGGCAGCTCACCTACCACAGCAGTGGTATGGTGCCTGGTGGAATGGTTTCTAGCATCAGTGTGCCTTAATAAACACCCACAGTCCCAACTCCCTAGCACTGGCTGCCAGGGTGAGCTGTCAAACCCTGCCCAGCACTGTAAAACACAAGCAGAGCCACTTGTGACTTACAGTTTTTCAAGTCCTTTTCAATGTGTATCCAAGAACTGGACACTCTCTTTCAGAAAACAGCTATTTGTAATTGGAGTGCTTTCCTTTTACAATATTCCAGCATAGAAATATGGATGAACAGTAGTTATAAAGCCAGCAAAAATCAAGGGTGGATGCTCCGTATCAGCAGGATGAATACTTCTCTGTTTAGTCATGAAGACTGCCCCTAAGATCACTGGAGAAAGAGCATGATCAGAATCATCTAAGCCCAGGCATCTTCTCCCAATTTGGATTGCAACTGGTACACGAGCAATTGAACAATACGAACTGGTACATCCAGCTGAGAGGGAGTGACAGCAGCAGAATGAAGGGCAGTGACAGGGAAGGTTTGCTCTACGCCTTTCTGGTTTCCCACTAGACTATATCTTCTAATCTTTCTTTACAAAGCAAAGATTAAAAGATATATCCTAAATCACATAATAAGTATATGAAGAAATCCCAGCAGTTCCTGGTGCCCTCTGTAAGCACTAACTCTTCTACTAGTAATGGTAAAAAATCCCCATAGAATTGCAGATAATTGTTTGCTTTTCACACTGCACTTCAGTAAAGATTATTCATTGTCAAGATTAATACGAACCAAACCAGTGTATTTAATTGTAAATTAGAAGAAAGGGTCTTTATCTGCAAAGGCCTTTGTATCAACTTCTTACGTGTCCTTTCTTACACACAGATTGAGTTGCTGCGTGCCTGCCTCTGTGAGCCTGGGGATAGTCAGCAAAATCCCCATGGCTGGCTGCTGCTCAGGCACGGAAATGCAGGAAAATTCTGTACATTCTGTATGTTAGTTCAAAAGTAAACCTAGGCAAGCTGTGATTTCAGTTTTTGACATGCATTATATTATCATTGGCTAAAAGCTTTTTTCTTCTGTAATTATCCCAAAACTTGCTACTTTGAGATTTTATTTCAAAATTATGAATCTGAAAAACATTTCACAATTAGTTTTTCTAAAGAATTAAATATGGCAGAAATTCTGTTGGAATTGGAAAATTTAGCCAATAAATTAAACAGAAGAAGCTGTCAAAATTATATTTATCTTAAAAATAATGAATTCGCCATACACACTGAAAAAAAAAGCTGGGAGTATAAATTCTCTCTTCATAGCTTGTATCTTCAGTCTACAGCATCAAGCATAGAGGCAAAAAACCAAGCCACCTCCCCTGCCCTCTGACCTCACCCAGCTTTCATTGCTATTTATTAAAACAGACTATATGAAAAACTACACTGAATGCCTGCGCACTTAGAATTTGTTGAAAGGATCTGGGAGACAAAATTGATTCAAAACACTGAAGACAAATCTACACAGAAATCTGTTAGAATCTCTCCAGATCAAACCCAGACACAATCATGAATTCATTTTTTTCATTAGCTTTTGAATAACTGAATTAAAGTTGCATTTCACAGTCCTTTACTTCCATCTTTTCTGGATATGGGCCAAAGTCCTCACCTCTAGTGAGAAGTCCGAATTCCACACCAGGCTTTGCTCTTAGCTCCTTAGAAAACCTCAGTGACCTAAATACTGGAAATTATCAATTTTCATCTAAATGTGTACTTTGAACTGTCATTTTGCATTGGTAATCTACCAGATTAGCATCAGACCATGCAGGATGACAGTTTTAATGAGTTTTGCAGTCAAGCTGGTTAGCTTTCACAACAGGACATTATTGCCTATGAAACTGAGATTAACAAATGTTGCTATTGATGGTTAGTATCAAACCAACCATTTTGCTTCATTAAATCTCTTCTCTACCGAAGTTATGGAGGTCTCGAAAGCATAAACGTAAGCTAATTTTGAGTAAGAGGTGAAAAAATCAGATGAAAATGCATAACTATATAAAGGAAATTATTTCCAAATTGTTGGTGAGTTCTAAGGAGTTTGCCAATTCCTCTTTAAATATTTCATCCTCTTCCTCTCCTATTTTAAGAGTAATCTAGAAATCTCAGAGAGAACTTTTAAAAATTTGTAGAAACCTCACTTTTCAATTCAAGTCTGGAAGGAGATGGGCTTTCATTTAATATTTTTGTGATTTCTTTCTCTCAATGAAATAATGCCAAATATTCACTTTTGTACTAGTTTTGAAGTTCATCTGTGAACTTGTGTCTAGGAACACAGGAGAGGGGAAATTTGCCTTAAAGAAGTTCAACTGAAGTGTACAAAAAACAAAGATCCATTTAAACCTCTGAGATGAGTATTTCAGAAGCAATATGTTTTGATATGAAAATGAGACCTTTATGACACCAAAGCTGATAAATTTATTTGCTTGCTCTGTCATGGCCCTTCCAGTTTTTCCAAATCTGATTTGTAAACCCAGTTTGTGTGTGGCCAAATGAACTTGTTCCAATCACATTAGAAGAGCACAAGCGTGAGAGCTGAGCTGACATAATACATTCCTTTAAAATGACAAATAAAACTGCCTGACTGAAATTTTCAACTCACAGTGGGGAAAAAAAAAAACCGAAAAAAAAGGAAAGTTCTAAGGAGGCAATGATATCTGCACCAACACTTAAACAACGATGAACAAGTTCCAGTAGGAAAATAGAGGACCACTTCTTTTTCTAAAGAGAAACTAAATCAGAATAATTTGCTTTGATGTTGATGGCAAATTACTGTATGCTTTGAAAAACTGCAACCTAATAGGCTGCTATTCGACTGGAATCACAATGGTCTGAATGTGAGGAGAGAGGTGCATGTGAGGAAAGGGGATGGGCAGAAGAGTTCTTATTGACAAAGCCCAGACAGGATTGCCCCCAGTGATGTAAAAAGGAAATAAGGATAGCTGAGTTTCAAACCAGTTACCAGCTGGATTTCATGGCTATTGTTTATAACACTTTGTAAAGATTATTTATTTAGTGTTAATTAAAAAATTCAGCTCCAAGGGGAAAAAAAGCAGATGTAAAATTAATGTCTCTATAGAGATTGAAGCGGTCCATTTGGAATTTCAAAGGCAGGAAATTCATGAAAACTACCATATAGTGGAACTGTCAAGCATTCAGTAATATCAGCTACTTAAGGAAAAGGCTCAGTATCTCAGAGGCAGAGTCTGTCACTGGTTGCTACACATATTTAATGCTAACTTATTCAACAATTCATGTCCATGCACTCAACAGAACTACCCGGTATGTGAGGTGCTATTATTGAAAACGTTCCTTTTATTACAAAAGTATATTGCTAAGTGCTATAGCTAGGCACACACTGTAGTATGGAGTGTACACCTCACACTCAAAAGACAATACTGTAGCCAAGCTTCATCCTTGGGGGGGGGGGGGGTGGG
>JAWWMO010000001.1:98932428-98944601 GCA_035047845.1 Dendrocincla fuliginosa
CCCCCCCCCCCCCCCCCCCCCGAGGGGGGAGGGGTGTGTGTGTGTTTGTGTGCATGTTCATTTATAAAAGAACTGTAAACAGGCAATCATTAATAGACTATAACACCAAATAGTTATTTTGATTAATAAACTATCCATTTGATCCCATCTGACAACGATGATTTATTGCTGGTTTATCAGTGAGGCCTATAACTCCTCAGATAAGAAAAGCAAAGCAGGACTGAATTTTGCCAGAGAACCAAAGAACAGGGTGAAACCTTCTGTTAGTTTTGATTTTCCCTCTATAATTAGCTAAAATAACTCTATAGCCTTTGTTGCCATTCTTCTCTAACCAGCTCACCTTATTTTAGTATATGTCGCTTTCTAGCTTTCCTTTGAGTAGGGATATCATTCTGACCCTTATAACACCTAGGGATGGGCCAAGAAAATAAAGCAATTTGCCCCATATTTGTTAGTTCTCACAGTATAGCATGATGCAGAATACCTAAGAATTGCTGTCAGATGCAGGACGCTTATAGCACCTTTTCTCTTCAGTGCATGACTCTTACTTTGGAATGGTTTTGGTGTGCCCTCCTACTTCCCTTCTCGAAAGAAGGAGCATCTGTCAGAACTAAGCCTGCATTTTACTGATTTAGTGGAAGCAGACTGTGATTCATAAATTTCTTTTACCAAATCCTTTACATTACCTGTACCCTTCTTTACACTGACCTACCACCACCATGGAAACAAAATACCCTAAGCTTAACAGCATCACTTCCTCCCATTTCAACCCAGGTTTAATGAGAAATGCATAGGCATTTTTAGTAGAACTGTCTACCTCACAACATTTAAAGAACCAGCTTTAGATACAAGCACAGTAAGAAAAGATAAGTAAACCATAACTCAAATAAAATCCTCAGCCATACTTATGCTCCTGCCTGGCTGTTTCAGCTCCACTCTACAAGAACTTCTATCTTGCCTCTTCTTGCCGTAGGTCCTGGGATCCCGAATTCAGAAACACATTCCTACCTCCGCAGCTACTTCCTCTTTTCCAGAGTCAAATTACCCTCCTAATTCAAGTGCCCTCTGACCTAGCTCAATTTTTCTGACTCTTCAGTAGGATTTCTCCAGCCCCAGTTTGTGCATAGCCATCCAGGAACACATGACCTAAATATGAACACTGATGGGGCCGGTCAACTTACACGTTTAAAGTCTCTCTCATACTCTCCTTAGTCAGTCCTCCACCCAGTAAAGATCACTCCTTCGGTCCCCTAGAGATTACTAAAACACTCATTACATGTCATACAGTGCATACAACTTGTCCAGCTTGTGATCGGGGTCCCTTGACAACTTTCTGTGGATACCACACAATGCTTTCAAATAACTGAGAAACACTCTAAGTTAAGAAGAGAAATCCAGCTCTACAGAACCACACTGCAGACCCATTTAGTTCAGAGGATGATTTGAGAGTAATGAATATTTTGGAACAGAATAAGAGATAAGGGAAAGAAGACAGAGGTATTTCCCTTGGATATTCTACTAGTTCCAGGCCTAGCAAAATCTAGGACTTTCTGAGCCAATGGCTGCATCAGCATCTCAGTGTTTAACAGGCCTTGGTGGAGTTTTCTGCCGTGAACTCATATCATTGCTGTGCCTGGAAATGCCAGAAAGGCAAGCTCTCCTGCAGTCTTTTGCTTTTACTGGGGTTCCCGTGACACAGAAGGCAGTGAAACGCATAAGATGTTTCAGCACTTCGGAAGATAAGTACCTGGAAAACAGACAGCTGACTCAGCTTCAGTCTGGGGGAGAGCTCAGTGGTGCTGCTAGATGGAAGAAAGCCTTTCAAGGGTAAACCACAAGCCTGGAATTAGATTTTAACTGAATGTATGTGCCAGCCTGTGATTACAAACCACTGAATATTTGAGGCAGCTTTCTCAATTGCCTGATGCCCAATCAACTGCACCCTAAAAATTTACCTAAATGATCAGAAACATAATTTCAGAGCATAAATAGGACTAGCCAACCTCACCCACCCTTTTGTTACACCGGAGCAGAGCTCAGCAGAGGTACCAGCCTAATAAAGTAAGAAAGTTAAGCGGTTTGGGTTAAACAGTCTGTTGATAATGGAGGTGTAAACTACAGGATTAACTACCATTTTCAGGGTTGTTCCAAGCAGTGAGCAGCATGAGCTGGTAATTAAAGATCCAGCTGATCCAGCTACTGAAGGCAGTGCTGACTGTCCTAAACCAGGCAGATCCCAAGGCAAAATATACTGGCTGTGGTCTCCTCCACCCATAACAAGGAGTCAGAGTCTTGGCATCTATACAGCAAGATTTAGATTTGCAAACAAACAAGCAAGATTTAGATTTGCAAACAAACACACAGCACTGACAATACATGAGACAGCCCTGAAGGGAAGAGTGTGTACAAATGCCCCTGAAGTAGTGAAGTCTATGTGGAACTCCATTCCAGGAAGGAGGATGCCTCTTTCCCTCTGTGTAGCTGCAAAAAACCTTTGTGGCCATGCAACAAGCCTGTGGACTTAGCAGGTCATGAAAAAGTACTAAAAATATGTTCCATTTCTGATGAAAATTTTTCCTAAGGCAAACACCTTTTGGGAGCCACAGAGACACCCAGACACTCACAGATTTCTCAAGTCACTGTGTGAGCACAAAGCCAGAGTTCCTGAACAGCTTGCTCTCAGATTCTAACAACACAAATATGCAGGAGGAGTCAGAGGCACAGAGGACTTGCCTGGAGTCAAAAAGGCACAAAATCATAGTGAAGAAAAACAACCCTGCTTCTCCTAAATTCCAGGCTAGTTCCCAATGTATGCAGTCCTAGGCACTGCGCAAAATTCAAGCCATATGAAGGACAAAGAATTGTAAAACCTGAGTGTAATGAAGATAAACAATGGAAAATACTGGAAAGAGGAAAATAAAGTGAATGTTCATGTCATAAACTCAATAGAGCCAAGAAAATCACAGAGAATCATATCTATTAGCACAAATAGATTAAATTGATGTATATTTGTACAACTCTTCTCCAAGAACAATTGCTTGAGCACATGCTGTAATGCAAACCAAATGGAAAGGGAAATTGTATAGAAAAAAAGCCTATAGGAAAAAAAAGAAATAAACATACACGTGTGTGTATATATATGTGTATATAAAGAAATACTCTAGAGAGGTCTCCTGGAAATCACTCTTGAACTATTCTTTCCAGGATAAGCTGCTCTGCTCTGAAGTCAAGACTTTAACAAAATCTATGCTGTGAAAACAACAAATAAAGAACTCACCCATAATATTTGATATTATGGGTAATTGTGACTTTATTTTCAGTTCTTCACACTCCTGCTAGAGGGCTGCATTGTGCTCCTAGCATTTATTCAATATCAAAATAGCTTAAAACAGCTTAAAATGAGATTTAGCTGCTTATCTGAAATTGGGCGGAGTGCTCACCACATCTTTAAGCTTGGCTTTCAAATGTATGCAGAAAGAACCACTTGATTGCATATATGGAAACTGGAATCCTAACATATAGCAGGAGACTGTGCAACATGCCTAGCCATGGAGGACCAGTCTTTGTAGTACAATTCAAGCAACTGGAGGAACCAGCTCTCTTTTCAGAACAACAAGACCAATGGTTATAAAGTGTGGGTTGGTGCTGTTTACAACCGAGTCTCCTAAAATCACCATCCTTTGCAAGGTTTGCTATCGGTGCTGCTGCAGGAAGGAGGAAAACCAAGAGACCAGATTAACTCTTTGTTCTGGTGGTTTATCGTCAAGGTAATGCCATTGGCTTTTCCATTATGAGATACTGCAGACCTAAAATAAACCTTTCGGAATTATATTGGAAGACCAAATTTCTATACTAAAGAACAAAATTGCCGATGAAAATGGTTAAAAAAGGGCTGACCCTGCATTCCCCCAGCTCTGCTTTGGAGGATGGGAATGCAAGAATGGATCTCAAATATAATCAGTTATTTTCCAGTGACGGAAACTTTAAATCCAATCTTAAAAAAAGAAAAAACAAAACCAAAAAAACAAAACAAACAAATAAACAAAAAACCCCAGAGAGAATCTGGTTTTGAACAAATTCCTATACATCATCCTGTGCCATGCCCCTCCTCCCCGTCCCTCGCCCCATGAATTACTGCAGTGCACTCATGGATATATTTAATTCTCTTGTTATACAAAAACACAGACATTCAGAAAAAATGGAAGGAAGATCCTCATTTTAGGGAAATCATGCTGACTCCCAAAAGACTGAAAATGCATTCCAAGAGTAATTTGTCTTAATGTAAATCTATACCATGGCTATTTTTGATGCAGTGACTGAACTCATAACTTATTGAATGAAATAGAAACATTTGTCAGGAGTTGCAAACCAATTGTTGAAAGGCATGCATTTGTCATGGGATGTTAAATATAAATTTACACAAGTGCAGAAGGCTTTTCTGTGATGAGCCCTTTACAGAAATAGTTAATTTGCATTCAATTCAAGCTTCATTCATGGCAATTAACAAAGCCCATCTTAGTAAAGTGTCTTTAGCAGCCAATATTTGTCATCTGGAGAATGGAACAAATCTCATAAACCCAGTTATGAATATGGGAGTGATTTAAAGTTTATTAATAATACAAAGAACAAACCTGCTTTCTGTTTCTTCAAGGAATCATTGTAATTTGCAGATTGCAGTGCAAAATGAGGTGGAGCACAATGATTAATCTGTGAGCTACAGAGTAACTACCATACATATAACAGACGTCTGTTGTGACAAGGGGCACATTACCTTCATGTTTATATTAAGAAAGAAGAGGGATTCAACTGTTTTATATGGGAGAGTTGTGGGAAAGATCTCAGAAAGCCCCCTATGAGAAGGTGGGGAATTATAAATATTTGCAAGTGTTTATTCAGGTGCCACTACAGTACACTGGTGAAACATGGCCTGAAAGCAACATGGAGTGAGGGGGAAAACATCTGATCTAAAAGTAACTGGATTCATTTCACTGATATAGATATTGAGTCTGTTCATCTCACTTGGTCGACACCAGCCCCAAGCCAAAACTTGCATGATCATTAACATCAGCTGTACAAATGACAAGACACTTTTTCAAGGTAAAATATTGCTGGAGAAATAGTACTATTAAAGGCAGTTACTTCTGAATAATTAGAAACACAGGAAGCAGCTTATCTTCATAAAAGCTGTTGCTAAGCTTTAGTTTTGCCAGCAGCTGATGCCACTGCTCTTTCACCACCACCACCACCATCAGTTTGCACCACAAAGCCACGTTTTTCAAGGAACATGAGAAGTTCATCTGCCTCTGCCAGGATGGCAAGAGAAAGGCGAGCGGTACCATTGCCTTTGAAGGAGCAAGGGTCTAGTGACTTTGGTTGGAGTCATCTTCAGTTTCTGATGGGAGAATGTAAGTATTGCTGCCTTAAATGAAAAATAAACAAACAAACAAACAAAAAACCCCAAACAAACAAAAAACCCCACCAAAAAAACCAAACAAAACAAAAAACAAACCAACCTAGGAAAACAGACAATAGGCATAAAGGATAGGATTCAGCTGAAGTCACCTACATATTGTCATTTGTATGTGACCCCATGTCAGCTTGGGGCTTCAGGTCCCACCATGCTCAGATCACCTCATCTAAAAGTGGAGCCATATCAGATCTCCTGAACAGCTCTCTAATTTCTGTTGAGCACACTTTACCCACATGGGGGCACCTGCATCTAAAGGTAGGAGTCCTAATTTATAAACGGAATGTATCTGAATTTTGTCTTTATGAAAAAGAGACTATGAAAGCTCTATGAAACACAATGCTCCTGTTTGTTGAGTTGGGCCTTCCCTTCTCACCTGTACCTCTGAGCATCCAGAGGGACTGAAGTTTTGTGGGTCCTACCACTGATTACAGTGTAGGGCACTCATAATCATTCTTCTCTCTGAAAACTTATCCCATCATATAAAAAATGGAGGAGTCTCAACTGGCTATTTCTCTTCCTTGTTTAACAGCTTTGAGCAGTCCAAATAACACAAACTTCATTCCAAAATCTTGCTGTTTAAGTTTGCCCCCAATGGGAAAAATCTCCAGTGCCCATCAAATTCCTTTCCTCTCAACCATCTCCTGCAGGGAGAGGGGCTGGGAAGGGAATGGTTTCAGAGGACACTCAGCTCCATTTGCCCCCATGGACACTGGGAGGCAACAATCCCAATATTTTCTAGCCTTAGAAACACTATCATCTGTACCAACAGAGGAAAATGATGAGACCATCATCAGCCGATGTTTCCTTTGCCCAGTGCTCTAGGTGGTTGATAAGAATTACTGTGGCAAAGGATGACAAATAGAGAAAGGAGGAGAGGGGAGAGGAGGGAAGGGGAGGAGAGGGGAGGGGAGTTAAGCTCCAATCCAATACACACTAAGGTTTCCCAAAGGAAACAGGATAGCAGTTCAGTAGCTGGGTATGCACACTGTTTATTAGCTCTACTTTTCTTACTGTCAGCTTCTGATTTCATTTTTAACATTGTCCAAAAGTATTCAAAAGGGGGGGAAAAAAGCTGATTTATGTCACAATGCCAGAGAAAACTGGAACAGATAATGTCCAACCAAGGAAAAAAATTAATCAAATCTGCACCTTAACTGAGCAGAGCAACTCATGCTGGCTAAGCATGCTGTATATTTGGGCAGAAAAGATGTGAAATCCCAACTGACTTCAAAAGCAACAGAATAAGGTCTTTCAGAAAACAACCTATCAAGTATACACTTGCAGAAATCCACAGGCCTAAGTGTAACTGTATTTATTTCACAGAGGTTATTGGTATAAAGCTGCAATATCACCAGCAAAGCAACATTTGTCTTACTCTCCATTGAAAATAACTGAGAAATGCTGTAACTGTAAGATATGTGCTACCTGCCAGTTCTCTCCATGCTTCTAAAATACCATTTTCAATCGAGACTTGGCAATCTTATGTGTAAGTAAACAGTCCCAAATTACATGCAGTACAAAATGTGCCAGGATCATAAAGCAAAGTATTACTGAGCATGGCTTTTTCTTACAAAATAGAAGTTATTCTTGAAGGGCTCCCCTTAAAAAAAATCAGGAAATGCAATTAAAAAACTGAATCCAATCTCATCTCTGATAAAAGACCATTGGCCCTGCACAGACCAATTGGTCACAGTAGTACCAATGAAAATTCTTTTTATTAGAGATTATCATCACAGGAGACAAGAAAAGGGACACACAACATTTCTGTTTGACCTCTGAACATCCTATATGCATCAGAAGTCAGAATATGAAGAAAAATGAGAAAATAAAACCTGGTATGGGAAATGCCAAATAATATAAAGGTGAATTCCTTTGGAGAGGAAACAAGAACTTCAGGCCAATCCACAGGAGCAGACAGCTGATGGGAAAGAGAGCCATGGTACTGCAGAACATGCAGGACCACTTGACAGATGATCCAACCTGGAGATTGTATAGGATTTCAGGACTGCATATGTTTGTCTTCTACACTGAATTTCATATGATATGTGTAACATATCATATGCATTGTTTTGCAGCAAAAACAATATAGTATTTGCTAAAGGAACCACTCAGTGTAGTTAAAATAACAGTATGGTCAGAGGAATGCAGGAATCCCTCTTACTCCCTGACTCACCTCCTCTGCCTGAAAGTGTGGAGAGGTGAGAGGAAAGAGAACAAGACTTCCAGTTTGCACAGCAGGGTATAAGCCAGGGATGGAATACTGTGGGCTCCTACCATAGTACTCTAGTGGTCTACTATAACCTTTACTGAGATTGTAGATGCAAAGGTCCAACTTACTTTCCAAAAATCCAAACCAAACATGACAGATGAACCTTAGGAAAGGCAAAACCTCCAAACTCCTCTACAGGAATAGCTTCCTGACATACTTCAGCCCTAACTCCTTTTATTTTTCATAGGAAGAACATAGAAAGCAGCAGTCTGGCAAATGGGAAAAGAAAGAAGCAAATCTAGATGCAATTTTGCAGCTGCATTTGTTTGAAGCCAGCACTTATTCTGAAGATAAAGGGTATATAGAGATTTCAGATCAGAAAAAATATTCTCTTCAGCACAGGGGTAAGAAGATGCAGATGCTGCAAACCAGTTGCAAGGAAATTCTGAATTAGTATGTTCACATGTAATTGGACAAAGGCGTCTAATCTTCTAAACAGCAAAGCTATGGAGCAGCCTTTCAAAAAGAGTAGTGGGACTAAACTCAATGCTGTAAGGACAAATTTCTCTAGGTTAGCAATGGGCTGGACTAGGTGATCCAGGAGGTCTTTTCCCATTCATATCTGTATTTTTCCACATAATGAACACAATGAAAGATGGCAACTGACATAAAGGCAACACATCACCCCCTCACAGATTTTTTCTGACAAGGTGACCTGCTCGCTTGCATCTAGATAAATAAAGTAGATCCAGAACAAAATAAAGTCCTTCCAGAGAATGGTAGAGAGTGGAAACTTCAAAATTTTCATTAAAAATAGTTACCTGGTTAGCAAAGTTTAATTTTCATCCATGGCCCTAGTGTCCAGAATGCCAAGATTCATCAAGTCCCAAAGTAAAAATTTGTCTTTAAAAGTGCTTACTGAGCCACAAATACAGCCCCATGTACAGAACATTCTGGGTATTCAGCACTATAACACTGAGACAAAAGCTGGAGTCTGAATTTTTGTGTTCAGCTTGGTCCCTCAAACATTGGCACTGTGTGAGAAAGGCACTCCAACGCTAATTTTTGTACCAGCCCAACCACCTCTATGTCCTTCCCACAGGCACATTCCTCCCTCTGACAAAACAGAGGGGAAGGGCAATGGCAATATTTGGATTAAACTGATCCATCTGGAAGCGATCCAGTTCTAATCAACACTATTAGAAGAAAACCCCTCTTTCCCTTCCACTGCCAAAAGTAAACCTTATTTTTCCAGATCATCCAGCACTAATGAACTCAGATGTACATTATGTAGTTATTCATGTACGGTCAGACAAAATGGAAAAAACAACTGTTGTCTTCCAACATATTAAAAAGATTCAAAACAGTTCAATCTAAATCATCAGGTTTGAAAATATATTCACCACACATTGCAAAAATTTAGGACCACCTTTTATTAAATTATTTCCAGGAAGGAATGGAAGATTTCTATTAAGAGTTAAATCCCAGGACCACTGTTAGCAGAGTGCACAATGTATGAGATCCTGGTTTAATACAGCTTTCAGGAGGTAGATTTTCACCGTGCTTCAGGATGCAGTTTGAAAGAAATGTCTGGTTATTAGTTGAATCCACTATTATAAAAGGGAGCAGTACTTTAGCAACAGAATATGTGAACAGCTGAAAGAAATACAGAATCATGAATCCTAAGCAAATAAAAACCTTTCATAAAGGAAACATTCCAAAATATATTTCTAGACAATGGTTGACTGCAACCAAATAATTCACACCCGTCATGAAAAAAACAGTAATAATTTCTAGCAGACACTAGGGCTCAGAAACAAACAGTGATCCCCCTTTCTTTCCCCCTCCTCTTCCAGGCTGGTTCACCAAAAAGTGTGACTAAAAGTAGTATATATTAAATCAAAGAACTGATCTCACTTCCAGCTCTAAGTGGAGAGTAGCTAAGTAAATGTATTTTTTCCTCAAGTGCTATTTCTAGCAGAGCACTCTTTTTTTTTTAAAAAAAAAATCAATCTACAAGCTTCAAAGTCAGCTTAACACTTCAAAAAATCACTTTCTATCAAAAGAATTTTTGGCATGAGGTTTGGCTATTGTTTTCAGCACTCCTTCCAAAGGCTGGTATGCTGTAACAGTGCAGCTACAAGCCCAGACCTCACATAGGTGGCAGTGGCTGTGCACACTAGTTTTGCAGTTACTTGAACTTGCAAGGAGCTCAAGGAGCTGAGTTGGGACAATGGTTACATTCACTATGTGTTAAAATCACCACCATTTTTGCTTTGCGCTTCAATATAATTAATATTTTCCTATTGAAAATACAGTGCAAATTTCAGCCTTAATGAATGCTTTAAGTTAAGGCACTCCAATAATGTTAATAAAACTTGTCATGTTACAAGTTAAGGTTTTCTTCTAAAATTATGTGAGTGACAATTTCCATCACTCTCTTAGACAGGTAGGTATGAGGAACAGCAATTAAATGTAAAGCACTTAAGGGGACAGGTCTGCCAAAGCCCCACAGGCTTCCTTCTGGCCCTTCTGGTTTGGGCAGGTGGAGCATCCTTCTGCTATCAGCCACATATATCCACACATCTGTTTCCTCTCTGTCCCAGCCAATGTTAAAGGGAGGCAGCCTGCTTGCTCACAAACCTCAAACATGTCGGAAGTTTTTGAGGTCTGGTTAATCCCTGAAAAGCTGGGTCAATTTGAAAAATCTGTATCCGCATCTGGAATAAAGCCCAGCTTGCTTATGCAGCCTAACAGAAGCAGAATCTCCAGAAACTTTTAGTGGTCTTAATATCAGAGAAGAATTAAAGTGCAAATGTTGAGAGGAGGGGTGGTATTTGCTTTTTTAATCATTAACACTTTGTGGTTGATCTTTTACCTTGTTGTAAACCCTAAGGCAGTTTTCTTTTTACCTAACCCATTCACCTGTGGCCGAGGTATGAACTTTGGTACTGCAGAGTTTTGACTGCCATGCAAAGATTGCATGTATTTTTTTATACTACTTAAACTGTTATCATCAGTGTACGTGTCCTGTTGGAAAAAGCACCCATGTTCTGAAGAGTTTAGCTAATGATAAAAACCAAAAGTTTATTGAAGCTTGATGAGGAGACTGACCCGATTTTACAGAAATCTCAAGAATCTATTACTGCCCACTAATAAAATCGTAACAGAAATTGATTCATAAAAGCACTTTAACAGCAAAGTTATGTGTAATGATTTTGTGTTAACCAACTGTTCTAAAGTGCCATTCTAAAACTTTGCCTTCTAGAATTTTGTCTAAAATTATTTTCCTGAATTAAAACCTACGGACATGAGAGTTTTTAAAGGTAGAAATTTGGACATTTTTACTGTTGCAAGTGGTCTGTAGCATGCCATGTTTCAGATGGATTATTTAAGGTTTCTGTATGACCATGTTTGTGATCTTTTCCCCTCTCTCTTGTATTCTATAAATAAAAATAATTAAATTTTAATACAGCACATTCTTATAAAATCTTTATGGGACAAAGTTCTTTTCTTGTTTTCTTTTGTCTTCTTTTGTCTCCTTTTGTCTTTTTCTCTTCATCTCCATGGTACTTAGAGCAGTAAAGACTCAAATGGACTCTCTGTAGTACAAATATATATATAGCAATGATACTACAGAAAGTGAGATGGCCAATGCATTGCTTCTGTTGCATCATTCTAAGCATTACTTAAATTCTGAGGTTGAAGTTCTTTAGAAAATTGGTGATTCTCTGAAAGAATCATCCCCAGGAATTTGTTTTTGTTTCTCTTAGGAAGCTGGAAATACAACTGCTGGGATGCATTTTTGTCTTGCTTGGGGAAAGGAGATATTTGCCTCTTAGTGGTTCTGATTAGCATAACATGACTCCTCTGCTATGAGGGGCAGTAATGCCGCTGAAGACAGAGGGAATGAAATAGGGAGTCAAAGCCTACAATAATATTTTCCCTGTAGATTTTTAGGATTTATAGCATTAGGGCAGCAGATCTCTGGTTCTTAAACAAGTCCCCTGAAAATCACTACTGCAGGCTTTCCCTCTCTTCACCACGTCAAGCAGGCAAACTGAAAACAGTATAGAGATTTTAAATAAAAATCATTCTATCTCTTACCTCTGTGCATAACTCCCAGATGTTTCAGTGCAAGTTCAACTTCCCTGTAGGAAAGAAGAAACAGCAGTTTGTGCCTAGGAAGGCTCTGTAAAATACACCATGTTCTCCATGATCTGAGTCCCTCATGACTTCTCTGAGGCTGGATAAGTAAATGAACCCCAAGGACAATTTTATTAGGAAAATGTTTATGGAAACCTAAACCAAAATGGTTCTGTGTGACTCAGGCTGTAGATAAGTATTTGGATGAACCCAAAGCTTGATTTTCTGCTTCTGTTGCTGACACCCAAACATGCCAAGACCTGGTCCACTGTTTGGAGGTGCCAGAAAAACTAGACATCTGTACTCTGCCTGGACCCCACTTGAGGAAGTAGAAATAAAATTCTTACA
>JAWWMO010000001.1:98947119-98976642 GCA_035047845.1 Dendrocincla fuliginosa
CAAGGTTGCTGGGCTTTGCTTTCTTGTTTTGACTAACATGGTATCTAGTTGCCTTAGCTCTGGTACATGTTTTCCTTACACCGTGTTCCAGCTATTATCTGACCCATAAGACAGCTAACACAGAGTTAGAGGTTACAAGCTATACTATTTGTGAGAAGTATAAAAGTATAAAGTATACCTAGAAGTATAAAAATCTACAAATTCATGAAAACCCGAAGGCAACATGGTTTTTATTTATATACAGAGATGTACATGATAGTGGTATTGAGACATCTCAACAGAAGGTGCCTGTGGAGCACCATGGTGGTGTAATACCCCTGTGTGGATTCCCAGGAGGGCTGCAAGCAGCAGAGGAAGAGTCTCACAGAGTGAGCTGCAGACCAGCCCTCATTTTTATGGAAACCTGCAGAGAACCTCAGATCAATCCCACTCCACCTGCTGCCAGATGTCCTGTGTTAGCTCTGCTGGAGTGAACCCATTCACAGCTTGCTCCAATTTCCACCCAGCCTCTCATGGCCCCTCCGCTCCCTGCACTCCAGCCCAAGCCACTGGACCTGGGGCTTCTGTCACTGGGAAAAAGAAAGGACACTTATAGAGGGGAAACACACCAAAAGAGCCTAAACATATATCTGAAGAATTCCTCTACCACTCAGCAGTCCAGCAGTCAGGAAATGTGAAAGGCCTGGGAACCACCAACCCCAGATTTTTTATTAGAGCCATAACAAACAGAGACTTGAACTAGTGTTCCTACTGCTAATTGTTTTTTTTTTTTCCTTGAAATAAGTACTTGTAGGACAGATTGCTTCATAGGAAAAAAATATAATTGACAGAGCCCCTCAAACTGTTTGTTTAAAAAAATTATTATTGTTACTGTCGCTGTTATTATTGTTACACAAAAAGAAAATTTATTTTCTTGTTACCTTTCAAACCCAAACTTAATGTGATTTTTGTTAGGAGAAGGCAAATTTTGTGCACATGCAGTAAAGGTAGTAGTAACCCACAGTGAGTGCAGATATTGGAGAGATTAACTCTGGGGAACTGTGCCAAGCACTTCCCATGAAAAATTCTTCCCATTCTGCCAAAGCCTTGATGACAAGAGAATGAAGGTAAGTGAATAGATTATTCACTAAATGTATGTATTTCTAAAGTTCAAAGTGTTTTCCCAATTCACTGACCAAATCCTCATTTGATAGGACATTTCCAGTCACTTAAGTTTAGAAATCCAGTCAATTACAAAAAAGAGTGAAGTGGGATTATTCCTGTACTTATCTTCTAGGAAAACAAACTCTTGCAGACTACACTTAAGACACTTAATTACACTAAGAGAGGAAAAAATACTCAGAACTTCAGAAAGATTTTAAGTCCTTGTGGGAGAAAGCACCTAATCCTGGTCGTGATAGTATTCTGAGAGTATTATAAAATGAAAGAATGCATCACTTTGAATTCATTCTATACATTTGGTATTGTACCCATATACTCACTAGAAAGCATAACTGAATCATAAAACAAAATGTTATGTGAAATGCAGCATAAAATATACGTTAGATGGTTAAAGCTCATGTGTCTCATAAGTCAAAGCAGAGAGTGTTTAGTCTAACTAGCTGTATCATCGGCATGAGCTGAGGAAAAAAGGAGAAAAAAGGCTTTCCCAAGCCAGAAGTGCTCCGAAGTGGAGGAGGCTTAAACCTCCTGGCTGACAGATGCCATTCTTCGCTGCCTTAAGCTAACACGAGGTCCCTGGGCAGCAGGACAATGACTGGAGCAGTCTCCACTCCTTTCATTTAGTTGAAGACCTGAAACTGATTATTCCAGCTGAAAAGCCGAAAGTTTTTCTGGCAAGTGACAGTATGTGTGTAGGGAGGTTTCACACAAACACATGGGAAGCTTTGCTCTTGTGGCAAGAAGGGGGTTGAGCAGTGCATGGGCTACGCTGCACGGAGATAAGGAAAGAGCAGATGCTCAGGCTGACTACCAAGGCAAAGCTCCCTATCTTAAAAGATAGATTTTGAGATTTTTAACATTCATTTTGTGCAGATAGGGTCTGAGGGGGTCATTTAAATTAAACTTTCAGCTTTGACAATACAGAGAACATTTAGTAGGGCTTCCACAAATGTGCACACACCTGTCCCTAAGGGCTTTGAAACTGTCACAGTATTATTTAAATCAGCTGAAACAGCAACAGTATAAGATTAAATCTCCTCAGGTTAAAGAACTGATACTTTGCTTATTTCTTCCCTCCCATCCCACTCTTTACCTACCTACACACACTTAAACGACAGTTGCATTAGTCATATTTGAAACCTTTCTCTTGCAAATGCCAGTTGTTCCCGCCTCTTGATGGATTAGATTTTTTTCCACTAAAGTTTCATTATATAAAGGATCTATTTTCAATGACCACTAACAATTCTAATATGACTTCCTTATACATGCAGGTGCTCTCATCTGCATTCACAGCAGCCAACTCTGAAGGCAGACAACTTCACTGCAAGGATTGAACATACTCAGTATCTTGTATGTTTTCAGTGAGTACGAATTTCCTAACAATCACTCTGCTGCTTGTGAGGGCAAGATTTTAATATTACAAGAGAAAACCAGGTTAAAGACACACCTTGAAGAAAGTCTCTGTTTTCAGCAAAAATTTACATGGCCAGCTTTGCAAATAAAAGCCAAGTGTTTCGCATGATCTTATTCCAAAAATCCTACAGGGAGTTCAGTTGTTTCCACTCCAAAGAGGCAAAATATTTCATTGCCCTCTGAGATTTCTTACATATTATACATAAACCTTCAGACATCAAAATGAGTGCAGTAAGCCAAACATACAAAGTAACTGATGTATATTTTGAATTGTTGTTTGCAGTAAGTGACCATGAGAACTAACAAGAGGAATACGAGCTCTTCCTCTGCCTATGGTCATGCTTTTCTGCTCTCTTGAGTTCTTTCAGATTATTTGGCAAGGAACCAATTCAGAATTCACTGGAATAGATGGCTCTAGAACCAAGCCCTATTTCAGCATGGTCCAAAACATCAGAGATAATAAAAAGAAAGGGAGAGAAGACATTTTTTCTTTACTTGCAAGAACTTACTTCTCTGCAAGCCATAATGAGCATCTCTGTCCTCCTGAAGATACCTGGGCAACCCTGGCACAGCATCCTGAAGGACTGCACTGTCACTTTTATCTATCTTGGATCTGAACAAGCACTTTGCTCCTAGGCAGCATCATGTGCCGTGGAATGGATATTTTCAGTTCAAGGGCTGGCCTTTAGGCCAAAATAAAGAGCATATAATTGAAAATTTTGGTTTTGTTTTCTTGGAAGCAATCCCACATTTCATTCCAAATCAAGCAAAACACTTGGCAGAACCTAAACCAAACATTTCAGTCAGTACTGGTGTGCCCCCAAATACACACTCTTTCAGCCAAATGGTGAGGACTTTTTACCTGAGGCATGGAAAATTTAGGTTCAATCCCATTCTCTGTGTAAGGTTATTTAATTTTTATCACACACTTTCTACATGCCTTGTTCTTCCAGTGATAAGGGTTGTCTGGGCACAGTTCCCTCACTCTCTTGTTCACACCAGAGCTTTGTGGAAAACACTGGGCTACTGCCTGGAGGAGGAGGCAGATTGTGTCTCCCACTCCCAGCATGTCTCACCTCTCAGTGCATGTCCTGTTTCCACTTTTTTCCAGTTAATATCTGTGCATTAATAATGGATGGCATAGCACTACCATGTCACCCTGAGGAAGATCTGCAAATAACCTTCAGCCCAGAAGTTCATAGCCTGTCCTTAGGAAAACTGGGAGGGGAGGAGGGGAAGTAGTTGAAAACCCTGCTCAGGAAGAGAAGGTTTTCAAAACTTGGTCTTCCACATTCCCGCTGGACTGGCTATTGAGCAAATTACAGAGATGCCTAACTCCCTTCTATTCATCTAGAATAAAACAACAGAATGTACACGACCCAGCAAGTTCAGACAAATAGCTTTAGGATGCCAAATCTGCATTTTTCCTTGAAGGAAATAATCCCTCTCCCCAACCCCCTTTCCAAAGGGATTAAAAAGAATCTGCCAGCCCATCCCTCCAGGCTTGCCTTTACAGAGGCAGCACTGTATACGAGCATTTATCTCTTGAGTCAGAATAGTTTTTCCATCTAGTAAATAAAATATTTTTTGGTCCTAATAAAGTACAACAATTCATAGTTAATATCTTTAACAAGAACTTTTTATACAGTTCCAGAAAGTAAACCTGCAACTAATATCCTGAGACTGAGAATGTTACTGATCTTGCCAAGTCATTGCATTGCTTTGGACAGCAAGGAAGATAATATAGACCCTCTGGGTGGGATTTCTTACAATAGGCTCAGAGCAGAGCAGTTCTAGAGGCAGATGGATAGGGAAGCTACCCCTTCTCCTCTCTGGCTGGTCCATGAGTAGAAAAAAACATTCATATTCCATTCCTGTACCTTATAACAGTGCATCTATCCTGCCTCAGATAAAAGCCTTACCTTCCAACTCACCATCCTCATTTCACTCTGCTGAGCGCAGGATGGTCCCAAAGGACAACTCCACACTGAGCACTGTGAAAGCTTCTGGGGAGTTCATGGCCAAGAAATGGAGAGACATGGAAAGCATGAAGTATATAACAGGGCAGAAGAGAAAAACAAAGATGTACAGAACACAGAGGACAGAGTAAACAAGGAATTTTTCAGAAATAATTTTGTGAGAACAGACAGCTGAAAACACTAAACCAAAGCCTGCAGAAACTGTCCTTGGTAAAATGGGATGAGATGGAGTGAGGAATGCAATTGCCTATAACTCCAATACCAAGAGGAGGTGTCTTACACAAAACCAGTCTGGTACTGAATAGATAGGATAAAAGCAAAGCTCTTGACTGCCCAGCAACTCAATAGTGACATGAGTGTTCTTCTGAAACAACTGAATTCCAGCAGCAAAACATTTGCTTATCATTCCTGTGTCCAGCTACATCAGTGAGGGCTGCTGGGGCTCTCTGTCATGAACACGTTCCACTGTCAGTCAGGGCAGCAAAAAGTCACCAGATTATCCATTAGCCATGACAGATTAAGCCAGAAAACACAATACAGAAGGCTTTCTGTTGCTGCAGGATGTTAAGCACTGATACCCAGTTTCTAGATAGGAGTCACAGAGACTTTGTGGAGGGAAAATGTTCATAGGATGAAAGAGGGCAAGCAAAGATTTCTTTGAAAGTCATAGGCTGTGAAAAAGATAAAATAGTAATTTGCCAAGGTAGGTTAAGCATAGGTATGCCCATGGCACAAAAGGGCGTGCAATATAAAACTCTCCGAACCGCTGTAGCTAGCTGTTGGTCTAGTAGTGGTATAGTTACCCCACCAGAGTACTGCATGAGCACAGTAGTTTTTAAACAACTGACTAAGAAAGGAAAACTTCTTATATTGTGCCTGATAGTATACCAGAATTGTTACCAGCTGGACCTGATCTAGTATTTCCACATAGAGCTGTGCTCTGTCTTGTAGGTCTGTCTACAAGAGAGAGGATTTTTTCTCAATTCTCCATTTCACAACTTGGATACGCCCCAAGTGTCCTTAATAATGTCTCCTGGAAGCATCTCCTTTTTTTATGAGCCCTAGAAACCCAATATTAAAAAAAAATAGCTCCTTAGGGAGAACAACTAATAAAGTGCTACACTGGAAAAGTCTAAGTAAAGGAGGACCTGAAGAAAGATTGGCAACAGCTGACCAAGGAGATTTCTCTTGTGTTCTCAGTGTCCCATGACCACAGTTTGTGGTGATCACCCCAAACAGTGCTTGGAAGGCTAGATGGTCACACGACATAGGCAGAAAAAAAAAGTACATATGTACAGCAAGAGCAGTCAAAGGATTGGTATTGAGCATTGACAAAGGAAGAGTGATCATTTTTGCTCACACAGTTGCTCAGACCTGAATAAGCAGTGATGGCTCATGACATAGGATGGCTGGGATTTGCACATACCTTCATTTTTGCAGTAGTTCTTCTATGCAGTAGTAGGACCCCTTCATGAGTTGGCATTTTTCCAGCCCCAACACAGTATAGCCAGGGATTGAAGGTTCAGCTGTGATTCCCTTCTAGTCTCTGACACTGCAGAAGGACAGATACTACTAGACACACCCAAATTCTTGTTGTAGTAGCAGGATGAGAATGGTCACAACCTGAAGCAAGGGAAATTCTGACAAGATACAAGATAAAAACATTTCCATAGTGGCAGTGGTCATTGTTCACCCAGCTAAATACTGGGCTAAATACAGCCAACAATAAATTAGTGCTTAACTCCCAGTCAGCTTGTGAGAGACAAAGCTTAGTGTGCTGCATCTGAAGCACCATTCACAGAAGTCCATGGTACCACTCCCCCTCTCAGGTCTGCACAAAATGAGGGACCTGAAGCTAGGACTTGGCCCTCAAGGTCGTGTTGTATTCCTTGTTCAATTGACTCTCTCTCTTTATCACAGCAAAACCAGCAAGGTCTGACTGTGTCTGTCACATCACCATCACAGCCCCACAGCAACTGTGTGTAGGCAGCTCCCAATTAGTGTGGGTGGAGACTTCCACATGTGCAAGACAACTAATGACTTGCAGGTAGAAGTACTAAAACTCCTGCTTACACAACTGTTTGTCTTCAAGGCACAGCTGAAGCAGCAGAGGCTGGGCCTTGCCTAGCCAGACTTCAGGTGTTCCTGAAGAATTGTTTAGGTCTGTTCATATCTCCACATGCTCAGAAGACTCAACATTGCCTAGGACCACCACTTGAAAATGCCGGGATCTGAGCTGCTTACTGGCAATCTCTTTTCCTTCCTTTATCCCTGCTGAAACCCAACTGTGATTAATATTCACATGTTCCTTTCTCAACAGACTGCTCAAAAGCCTTCAAGGCTTTATTCCTTTTGATGCAGTTTTGCTGGCCAATACAAAACCTGGATGAAACTACAGGCTAACTGAAAGCCACAGCACATCATCTTCTAAAATCCTAGTGATTCCTGACATAATAATGAGCTGCTTTGGCATATTCATCCTGATGTTTTACATCGCACAACAGGCAGGGTAACATCCCACTTGGGTAAGACAGAAGGTGATAGGGTCACCCATGCAAGGCTGAAGCTGAACCTCCTGCTCTACCACGTGCACTCCCATATGTGCTCTTGTCTCCAACAACAGTGGAGGTCTCAGGAACCAATAATGAAGAATAGCAAGCCAGCCTGCCTTTCCAGATAGAGCCTTCCAAAAGGACAGATTTGGGGAACCATGTGGATGCTTCTATCATCCCAGTGCTCTCGATATGCTGGCCTCCCCAGACCATGAGAGAACAAGTTGCCAATGTGCAACTGAGATATCCCAGGTGACACTCAAGATATCGCAGCACAATTACTGATAGTAGCAGAACTGGGATACTACGGAATATTGGAATTTTGTTTACAAAAAGGTTTATCTTGAGAGAAAGATAAGGTAAACCCCAAACATTTTTGGGTAACTAGTGCAGTAATGTCAGTTATTAAGAGGATTTTCTGATCATTTTTTCATGCTGCCTGAAAGTTTATGGTATAAGAAGTCCTTTCTAAACTATTTCATCACACCACAGGATGTACATCTGAGCCCACCTCATTCACTTCATTGAACATCTATCATACAATACTGAGATAAATACCAGGAACTATTTCAGGATTGCCTCTGAGAATGGGCATTAGGAGGCAACCCACTTTGTGCTTGGGATGAAAGAAGAGCTGAAAGGAGGGCTTCAGTGCTGCTTTTTCCCAATTGCTCTCCCAAAGCACAGGGAAAGCATTCCAGCCACACCTGGGACCATGCAAGGATTTGCCTTGTAATAGTTCTGGCAAAATCCTTACATGCCCCCTAAAATGTTCAGTAACTGATGCTTGAAATAAAGGAAAGACATTCTAATGGGCACGGGTTACCTTAGATGTGAGCCATGAGGGCATTACTTGGGACACTGCTCTTATAATGCTATCAAGTGGTTCAGACTGCCTCAAGAGTACACAAAGGTCTTGTTACTGTTTCTTTCACAGCACACACTTGCTTTGTATTTGTTCTGACAGCTGCGATCTCAAATGACAGGTTCTTGCATTCAGTCAAATGAAATGGTCAGTATTCTGTGAGTCTGATCTGGCTAACAGTGCTGTCCTGTTAACATGGAACCCTTTCTTTGACAGCCCAGTCATTCAGTGCTCTCTCCAGAGTGGTCCTGATGTTAAACATGTGACAACAACAAGTGGAAAAACTGAAGCAGGATTTAATGTTCTTAGAAAAGATCCCACAAACAAAGTTAATTTTATGTCTGCCCTGCTGTATCTACAAGAGTATAATGTTCAGAAAACATGAAAGGTATCTTAGCACCTAGACTGGCAGGGAAAGATGGGCAATGAGATGCTTTCACTGGTTAATCCCTTGGTGGGAACATGGGCCAAACCTCTCATACTTTAAAGAAAGGGTCCACAAGCTCTGGCATACAACAGATATCTGAGTTTTCCACTGACCTAGCAATGTGACTTGTATCTGAGTTTACTGAAGAAAGCTAAAAAGTGAAAAGGTAAGGCCTGTATGCATATATTTTAAGAAAATACTTTTTTCCTTGTCTCCTCCCTCACTGGACATCTATTTCACAGGGGACAAGGTTGGCAGGGTTTGGGATCCAGGCATGAGGAATTCGGCCCAGCAGCCTGTTTGCTGGGAAGAATTGAGTTATTCAGCATGGCTCTTGCTGAAGCCAATATAATGGATTTATATTAACACAGTTGTGCAGTGAGCATAAACTTTCTAAGTGCAAAGGTCTGCTTCAGTTGCCCTGCTGGTGTGTTTGCATATGCCTGCCAAATAAACAACATCTCCTGCTGGGTGATTGGAAACAAGTGTAAGATGTTCTGAGCATACTGTGCTAATCCTTACAGTGTAATCTCATCTCTGCTCTGAAAAGACTTCTCTGGTCACTGGGGCTAACAGGGTTACACAGCAAGCCCCATGGACTGGCAGTGAGACCTGGGTGCATGGCCACCTTGAGATCCTGCCTGGAGCCAGGTTGAGGATGGGAAACTCCTGGGGCTCATGCCCTGCCTACCTACCTCCTCACACAGAGTCCTGACCTGCACAAAGCTTCCAGGTGGTAAGAGATGTGTCATAGAAGGACAGGAGAGATGGAGACCCAGGGTATGCACATAGCATGGACTCCCAGGGCCCTACAGGAGGGTCAGTGTCACTCCTGTTGCAGCCACACATGGCTGTGCATGGCTGACACTGGTGTTAAAAGCTCATTGTGCTCCTCGCAGCAGCAGTTACAGTGGAGAAGTGCATGCTGCAAGTGAACAGTCAAGAAGAGTATGCCAAACCTACCAAACTGCTGACAAAGACATGAAGTGGGCATGCACCAAGTTGCAAAAGCATCATTATTATGGTTCATGCTTTCTTTTTCTCTCTCATCAAAGAAACATCTTAAGGTTTTTTGGTTTTGGCACTGAGTCCGAGCCTAGACCTACACCAAACATGCAGTAGCTACTAATAAGTAGCATTGCAGAAAAATGCCCTCCTTGCTGTGCCTAGACAAGTTTATAGTAATACTAGGTATTAGGAAAAAAAGAAAAAAGAAAAAAAAAAGTAAAAAATATGAGGGGGGACAGTACTTTTTATTAAGCTGGCAGCAAAAATAATTACCTGAAAACTCTAAGCTTACTCCTTTTAGCTTTGAGGGGTTCACAGTGGTTTACTGTGCATGCTGTCACAAACTTCTGCAACTAGGCAGAAGTTATTCACAGTTTACAATTATGATACGAGCTCAAGTACAGTGGAGCATGGCACACAGACCTTAATAGCTTGGCTTTATAGTATTTGGTGCCCAAATTTTATTCCTTGCCTTATACTGCACTCAGTTCTGTTCCAGACCATTGGGAGGGACTGATCAGATTTGGCATGGGGTATTGCTCACTTGTATGAAGGAAGAAATGGTTGTGGAAGATTTTTTAAAAGTCTTTGCTGTGAAAAGAGGCAGCGTGGCTTTCTGTCTTCCCAGTCTCTTCTGGTTACTTTTGCTATCTGCATCCCTGATGCTCCTTATTCATGTTCTTAAACTAATCCCTTGTTACCAGAGGAAAGGACAACTACTTGTTCTCCCTGCCCACTCCCTTAAAACACAGAGTACAAAATTGCCCAAACTTAGTATGAATATTAAACCAAAAATCTTCTGAATAGCTCTCCTCAAAGGGGAGCAATGGCTCATTTTGAAGAGGTGACATTGCTGTCTTTCCAAGACTCCTGGCTCAGCTTGTCCAGCTCTCAGGAAAGACCCTTGTTTGGTCTGAAGGTGTCCAAAGGGCAGTCCCAGAGCCTGAGACTTCCTATTTACTCCCAGCACAAAATGTGGTGTTGGCACAGTGTACATCAACCTTTCCCAAGTTTCCTTTACCTTAAAACACCATGGGCCATAGTCACATGATCTAACACTTGGTGCATTGATGTTTCAGTGCAACACAAGCCAAAACAGCTCAGGCAACTAAATCTCCAGTACTGAGCAACCATCTGAGGGTCCCAGAGCATGGAGGCTTCATCATAAATCCTGAGTACTGGGCAGCACTATCTTCAGGTTCTTCTCAGCTAACCTCAGCCATCATGGCCAACACCACCTACCCACCCCACAGAATTCTGTCCAGCAGCCAGGCTCTGGGTAGTGCAGGGTTTCTGCTGCCCCGACCTGCAAGCCTCACAATGGTGTGAACACCAAGCCTGACAGGTTTAGCCCTTAGACCAAACACTGCAGATGGCACAAAACCATTACCAAGAGCACAACCTTGCAGCCCCAGAGACACCTCATGTTCCATTCCCTGGGCAGACACAGTCTTGCCAAGCACACACTTCAGCACTGTATGATGCAGCCTGAGCATCCCTTTCTTAGGTGGATGGATGAAAGGAAATGGGAGTGTCTTGAGGAAGGCAGGACCTGAAAGCTGTGTATGGTCCGTTGATGAGTGAGGTGCAGCTGCTGCACTGCCCTTGGTCCCCTTCACTAAGCAGGGGAATAGGAGAACTAGATGATAGATACTCAGAGCTTAAATATGCCTGCTATATCCCAGGAGTATTGCTCAAATTACCAGATGACAGGAAAATACTTTGAAGGAGGGACATATTGAAGGTCACTCCTTCAGACTTGGCCAGTGCACAAGGAAGAATGCAGGAGCTACAAAACCAGAAGAAAAGCAGAACAAAAGACAGTATGACTGTCCCAGCACTTGTGAAGCAATTCAAGAAATTCAAGCAAAGCTTGAAGCTCACGCATATTCTCCCATCCATCTTTTTACTAGCACCAGGATCAGGCAAAATTACTTTCTGTGGCACAGAGGACAAGACACACCAGCTAGCAGGGCCTCCTCACACTCCTTTGTTGCTCCCAGTCCCAGACCTTGCTCTATTCCACCACATCAGTTCTGGATGTTTCTAGTTGAAAACGGGAAAACCTGAAGGTTTGGAAACTGTTCTGTCAGTGGCAGACATGGGGGAAAAGCATTCATTCTCCATTGCAAACTTTCTCTCTCTCCGTCTTTCTTTATTTTTTTTTCAATAGAGTGACAACAGCTCCAGGCTTCCAGCTCCTACTACATGTTTACCACTGTTAGCTCACAGAGTTAGCAGCGATAGGTTTCTCCAAAACAAGCATCACTCACTGACAGCCCCGGTAGGATGAGGTTGCTACTCCAGAGCATTCTTTTCTTTCAACTTTACTGCTTTTTTCACTGACTGCAAAGTGGTTGATAATACTGGACATGGGGGTTTGGGGTTTTCTAAGGAACATTTCAGAAGGACCTCCTTGCAGCTCTGAGCTTTTCCAGGGTTCCAGCTCTCCCTGCAATCAGAAATAAGGCCACAGCTACACAATGTCGATATCACCCTGAGCAAAAGCACAGCTAGTAACCTTTAGTTGCCATTGGGAGCTACAGAAATAGCCTGTGGGTATAAGGAAGAGTTTGTTAAGCATCTCACCCTTTTAAACCTTTTTAGAGAAGAGCCTGATGCTGCTTCCATATTCAACACTCAATCTCCCCAAAGTGATCATATGATTCTTGTCCTCAAGTGAACGGTGTGTTTCTACTTCCATAACCCTGCTTGGCTACCATATGCACTTTTTATTTCCTGCATTACAAAATGCTTTTCAGTCCAGACATTTTCCTTTCCTCATTGCTTTCTTTCTCTCTCATTCTCTCTTTCTCTATTTATCTCCTTCTTCTCTCTTTCCCTCTTTCTCTTATTTTTGAATGGTGACTCTAAATCACCTTTGTGAGGTTGAAGGTAGTAACCAGGGCTCAGCTGATCTTTTCTCTTAATGATTGAAGAGCTTTTAAACTCTAAAGGATGTCCTGATTAGTCAGTAGCTTTTCCAAAGCAGACCTAATTTGGATTTATATTAATATGATGCAGTAAGAAATCATCCTTCCTGACCAGGGAGGCAAAGCACCCAAGAAGGGAGCCGTCTGTCAGTGATTCCATATTGAGAATTGTGGCTTCTGTGTCTATAACTTGGCTGGTCTGGGCAGAGGTGGTTCAACTTGGCAGGGTCCCATCTGGCCAGAGCTCTGACTGCAAAGAGGGCTTCATCTGCCAGGCAGAGGGAGCTGGAGCTGGTGTTGGCACCTTGCCCAGGGCCTATGTGGCCCTGTGCACATCTGTGCTCACCCTCCTCTCCTCATGGCCGTGGGCATGAAGCCCCACGGCTGAACACCCATCTGCCGGTTGGACTTGCTGCCTCCTGGTGAGCAGCTGTTGGTGCCCCCAACACATGTGCACGGAAAAGAGGAAGGGGCTGCTCATTGTTTGGCTGGATAGGACAAGATATTTTCTGATCTTTTTGCCATAGCTAAGTTTTCTTTGCACACCAGAAGAAAATGCTTTTGTTTTCCAGGGCCTTTCATTTTTTTTTTTTTTTTTTTTAATCAAAGCTCATTGGTATGGCTGAAGTAGACAAAGGGAAATGGAACAGAGTGAACTGAAGTGTCCACTCACATTCCTTTGTTTAGCAGAGACATTGTTAAAAATTATTCTGTTCTATTTAAAAGCTTGAATAATCATTAGAAGAGTGTCCAGAGTCTGGGGCTGAAGTCCTTATCCAGAGCGTGGTAACCATCCTGTTAGCGATACTGCTCTCACCTGCTCTAACATGCTCTTTCATCCCCTTCCAAATACAATTCATGAGAGAATTGGATCAAGACAGCTCTCCTCTTCCCTTTCGCCCTCCCTCTTTGACCCTAAAACTCCAGTGACAAAGACATTTTTGATTGACCACTATCTTTCAAAAAGAAGATTTTATCTGTCTGTCTTCATTTGCCAGTGCCACCTGGGAATCAGTATAAGCCCCCTCCCCTCTATATGTCTAAAATGCCCAAATCAGGTTGCTTTCATAAATGCTAGATTCATTTTTTAAGTCACTGAACAAATTCATTAAATCACAGTTCATGAGCACTTTGAGGTCATATGGAAATAGAGTTTTCTGTGAACAAATAAATCCATTTTAAAAACAAACAAACAAAAAGTGCAATTCTGGGCTCTCTTTCACTTTCCAAAAAAAAAAGGGGTTTCTTACAGAGCTGTCTGGGCCATCTGCTTCTGCTGGCCACCTCCCCAGACCCCTAGAAGCAGCACTCACTCTGCCAGCACCACTAGCCCTAAGTTCACCTAGGAGCCCAGGAATAAAACAATATTGTTGAGACCTCTGGATCAGTTTCACTCTTCCTAGGAGCTAGAAAGGTGTGCTAAACATTCACCATCCATTTTCTATTTTACTAGACCCTTAGGGTGGAATGCATCAACAAACTTGGAGGGCTACCATATTTGGACAACTTATTTAGGCTTCTTTTATGTAGGCAGGGGAAAGAAATGGGCCCTCCTAGTGACCAGCCCTTCAAAAGAGACCATCCTTCACAGAAAGATTCATGTAGGCTGCATCAATGGTGGAACAGAAATATCTGCCTCTTTCCCCTGCCTCAAGGGGAAGCCCGTGAGTAACTTTTCCAAATGCAATATCACCTTTTGAGATGCTTTACACTTCAGAAAAATTAGATGAACACTATTTTCAGAGACAGTGCATTTTATGATGCAGTTGCCTGTGTGTCTACATGCTTTGAATAGCTCTGTGGTCTCGGTCTGGACACAGAGATGCTTTCCCCTATAGCAACTGTAGCACAGCAGTAGTTCGCCGTTCCCAGTGATGTTGTAAAAGGACTTACTGATGTCAAAATACTCTTTAATGTGACTGAGAACCATTTCCACTGCTTTTCAGCTCTGTGAGGTTACAGCATTGCACAATGGAGCTACTTTTTTTTTTTTTTTTTTTCAATTAACGCAAAAACAAAGAGAGAAACAGGGAGAGGGAGCAAGGTGAGGCTCAGACATTCTGTGTGTTTCCCAGAGAAGAAAGCAGTTCCTTGATCCTCTGCCAGCCCAGGAACACAGAACAAGCTGATGCTCCAGAAAGGCTGGAATTAAAGTTTTTGACCTTGACCGATGCACATAAAACAACAAAAGCCGTAAAAAAACAGGCAACTCCCCCCTCCCCAGACCATACAAGGACAAATTCCAGTCCATTGAACCGCTTCATTTCAACAGCCCAGAAGTTCTGAGCAGCATTAATCTATGCCACGGTGGCCCCCTGGGCTCCCGATGTAGACAGCAGAGTGCTTGAGATTTCAAGTACCCGAGTTGGATTGGCTTAGGTTTGTGTCTCAGAGCCGCTCTCAAGTGCCTGGCCGCGCTCCTGCCTGCAGGTTGCAGCAGCGAGCCCTGCGCTTGCACAGGTAGCTAAACAGGGCTGGCTGCAGGCGGCTGCCACAGCGGGGATCCATCCCACCCTCCTCCTCTTCCCTTCTCTGACCCTGTCCCTCCTCCTTTCCTGTGCCCACCACTGGTGAGAGTCACTGAGCTACCCTGAAATTCCTCCCATCACTCCAAGAGCTGGTGTCAGGGATGGGATAGGAGGCAGGGGAAGAGGGAGAAGGTTCAACTGGCCCCTCACCAGAGGAGCAGTCTCAGAACGAGTGACTCAACAATGCAACCACATCTTATTTTAAAAGACGGCAGCAACAGTAATTTTTAAAGTAATACTTTAAAGTCTGTGCTTTTCTATTTTTTTTTCCCTTGGCTGAGAGGTTCCCTACCACATCTAGCTTGTACCTAGAGCTGTACTGAATCCTTGAATTTTTTCCTTCGTGCAGCAGAAAAGAGCAACCCCTAGTCCATGGGCAACTCACAGGCACCCTATCCTTGGAGCACTCACATCCCATTTTCTCCTGGGCTCATCTGCGAGTGCGGCACACCCTCTCACCCAGCTGGGAGAGGAGGCAATTCAGCCCGTTGGGGGGAAGCTAGGATTTACAATCCTAGCTATGCACCAGCGTGATGTGACAGAAAGTGATGGGAGAGAACTGAACCACAGGATTTTGCCCTGAGGCCTCAAGACCTCCGGCGGACACCTTCTCTGCCACACTATTCACTGAAGCACAGGCCCATGACCCTTTTGCTAAGCCAGGAATCCTCCCAAGGGAAACAGAGAAAAAGCTTTGATATCCCCATACTATGGACTTTCCTTCTAAGAAGAGTATTATGGCTCTACAAGAGCAAGTGCCATAGGAAGAAAAGCATTGTGGATTTCTAAAATGGGATAGCCCACACAGATCTATCAGACAACATAAAACTAGAACCAACCTTTCATGGCCACTTTTCTTGTGAAATATTAAAAAAAAAAAATTTACATCCCTAACCTGCTCCTGACAATTCTGCTCTGTCCTGTTAAAATGAAAATGACAGAAATAATGTAATCTTGGCAAGTGTTACTTTAATTCATTGGAATTTATTCTGTATCTTTTTCCAAACAACAGTATATTGAAATGTGTGCAGACAAGGCTGTCCTCCAGCAGTGGTCTTTTTTGGTTTTGTCTTTTGTTGCATAAAATCCATGTAGATGGTAATATACAGATATATACAAATACATACAGAGACAGGTACTGGCAAAAGGCAATCTCTATGAAGCTCAGTAATCTTTAGACAACTTTCACTAAAAATGTGCAGGTGCATCTGTATTTATAAAGGGTTTTAAAATTAAGAGATAGACATCTAGTGAATATAGTATCTTCCGTAGCAGGATTTACACTATGGCAGGTTTTGAGGACTATTTGGGAGCCAATTCCCTGTAACAGATTTGTATCATGGCTGGGATAATATTTAGACTAGATCAAATAGTGAAGATTGCTTGTAAGAGCTAATTTTTGTCCTTCCTTATATACCACAATCATTTTAATTTGGGGTGGACTGCCTTTTTTTTTTGGAATAAATTGACATAAAGCTGCTGCAACAAGGTAGACACAAGAACCTTTTCCTATAAAGTCTCATATCAAGACACTATTTGGAAAAGCCTTGCAACCACCAGAAAAGAATGAGATTTATTCTGCACACAGCATTCACAATAAGAGTTACAACAGTCAAAGGCCAAATCCTGCCCCTTTCTACTTGGCTTGGTGCTTTTATCTTGTAACTTTATTTGAGAAATGGAGATACGATGAGCAGACTATATGATGGATTTTAAGTGTCAAACTGAACTTGGATCTTAAGTTGCATTTGAAGGTGGTCTCTAAGCTCCTAAGCATTTTACATGTTTTTGACAGAGATACTCAAGAATGTAAGAAAAACACATTAGTTTTCCCATAAACCTTACTTCAAAAAAAAAAAAAAAGGAGCAAAAAATATGCTCATTGCTTTACTTATCTTTTTATTCCATCATTATGGCACAAGATAGAACTTAAAGACAACATTACTGAATAAGTCTTTAACTTCATTAAAATTAAGACTACTACGTTTTATAAAATTCTTTAGATATGATACATTTCACCTTATCGTGTGGTAGTAAGGATTTTCTCTAGAATACTGTAGTACATTGCCACCTGCTGGCCACAAACGGTTCTGCAATTTCAAAACACCACATCGTGTTTAATAAAACAGCAACACTTAACAACGCGACATACTGAGGAAGTATTACTGACCCAGACTTTGGCACAATATTTATAGAAGCACAGTTGTGAGCTTCTCCAGGTGACAGGTTCATTTCTGAAACTCTGCTCGACTCCCTTTCCTATCTCTGCATTTTTTCCCTTCTCTGACTTCCTTAATGCTGGAGCTTTGTTATTTCAAAGGGAAATCTATATTCTATCTCAGTTGTTACACATTTCAATTTATTGGGTATGGTTTTCTAAAATTTGGATTCCAGTTTGTTGTTTTAGAACAATACATAAAAAATCATACATTTATAAATATATATATTATATCTTGTATATATAACACTGGTTTTCCTTTAGAATGGGAGGGCAGGCCTTTGCACTACATCCTTAGTGGGTTTAGGCATGACGTTGCTCTTAGTTGATTCTCTGAGTTGCTTCCTACCAGAATCTAAAAAAATACTTTTACAATCTTGTATCAAATTTTAAATTCTTTTGCAAACATATTTATAAGAAAAAAAATATTTGGTATTTTCCCCTCTAAGCTCACTACTACCTTTATAAAATATATGGCTTTTCATGTTCCACTCTATTTTAGTGTTTTTCAATAGGCAGTGAAAAGAAGGACAGCTTTACCCTTTAACAGCTTTTTATATATATATATATATATATATAAGCACAGAAACCAGCTTGTGCACTTTCTATAGAATTCCAATGCATATCACGGTAATGTAAGTGCAGTGATTTTAAAAAAAAGCAGTCATGATTGATTGACGTCTGCATATGAAAACATAATATATGATTATCATACAATACCCATTACAGAATATACAATCATCAAAACTGCAGATATATAAATACATTTTTAGCAACATCAAAGCAACAGTTTTATCTTATACACAGCGTATACATACAGTTATTACACTAAAATTTTCATCTTGTTTTTTTCTCAAAAGTTTGCTGAAAAACAGGAACATACTGTATTTGTAAATTAACTGCTTGACAGTGCCGTTAAGAAAATAAAGTGAACAAAGTTTTAAAAAAAAGTATATGCAATTCAGTTGGTATAAAACAAACAAGCCCTCCCTGTTTTCCAATGTCACCATTGTTTTCCTATGAGACAGAGGCATAGGTGGCAGCTCGGCAGAGTCAGATCACACAAGGGTTTCTGGAAGGGCATCAGGGTTATCGGCAGATAACAGCTCCCAAATTTGCCACCTCTCCCTTTGCCACTCATTCCAGTCCGCCTCTGAAACACCTGTACTGTTCTGACTGTGAGGTGCTGAGGAACAGATGTGACCTGCTTGTGTGTACGGGGCTGGCCGCTCCTGCCTGGGGGTGGCCTGGTCAGGGGCTCTGGCTTGTGGCTCTCCAGCTGCTCTCGGCCCTGAACTTTTTTCTGGGCGCTGAAGTCTCCACAAAGAGTGCAAAGTTGAAGAAACACTTGACCGCTGTGACAACACAGAGCTTGTTTTTGCTGGGCCTGGGTACGGGGGTGGTGGCCGCTCTTTTCTGTAGGAGGGCTTGGCTGTGCTTTGCAAACAACCCACGCTCGAGTCATGCTCACTGAGGTCCTCCACACTGCTTAAAGTCAAGTGCTGCTCCGACTTTGAGTGCGACAGGTCTGAGCTCCTATTGCCAACTTCAATTTGTGGGTTACTGCACACCCGAGACACCACAGGATGGAGCTGACACTCGGGAATGGCAGCAGTCGTCTGGCTCCTTCGCATGACCTGCCTGCCGCTGTCCAATTCTGAGGAGTTGCCCTGCCACCGAGGAGAACACATGGCGAGGTTCCCCTGGGAAAGAGAGCACTGTCCGGGTCGCAGCAAGCTGCTTTCATAAATGTTCCCGTAAGAACCTGGAGGACAGAGTAAGAAAGACAACATGAGTCTGCAAAGCCATTTATATGGCACTTAACAAGTAACTGTTTTGCCCCACATCACACTGTAGAAAAGGCATAGGGGCTTTCACCATCAGGCTGTGCGACTGTCAGTATATGACACCACCTCCATCTGAACCTGGGGACACGGAGCAGCAGCCCTACATCCATCTGAACCACATCTAACATGTTACCTGATGGCACTAATACTTTCCTCTGACATAAAGCCTTACAGCACTTAACATCTTCCAAATGCCTGGAGAGCTGGCGGGGGGCAGTGTTTTAGTCTCACATTTCTTCTGTGAGGTGGGAGATAAGTGAAAAACAAAGGGGAATTTTCTGGGAACATGCTGTCCAGCAGCAGGGTTAGCACTGGAGGGTTGCCACCCTCACAGCCCATGCTTGGCATGCTGTGGCAGCTGCTCTCAAATCCCCACTGGGTGTCCACCTTTCAATAAAGCAAGTCCAGAGGAGGCCCCCTAAGTTGATAAGAGGACTGGAGCACCTGCCCTACAAAGACAGGCTGAAAAAGTTGGGGCTGTTCATCCTGGAGAAGAGAAGGTTGAATGGAGACATCATGGCACCTTCCAGTATCTGAAGGGGGCCTACAGGGAAGTCAGAGAGAGACTCTTCATCAGAAACTGTAGTCATAGGGCAAGGAATAATAGGTACAAATTGAAAGAGGGGAAATTTAGATTAGATTAGGAAGAAATTTTTTGCTGTGAAGGTGGTGAGATACTTGAACAGGTTGCCCAAGGACATTATGGATGCCCCAACCCTGGCAGTGTTCAAGGCCAGGCTGGATAAAGCCTTGAGCAACCTGGTCTAGTGGGAAGTGTCACTGCCCATGGGAGCAGGGATTGAGACTAGATAATCTTTAAAGTTCCCTCCAACCCTTAACATTCTATGACCCTATGACTTTTAGAAGAATATAAAACTATTTATTGAAGTACTTTTAAAGTAGCTTTTTAAATTATCTTTGGTAGTTTGAAATGTCAATGCTTCCCCGTATTGCACTGAATACACATAAGTATAACCACTTCTCTGTATTCTCCTGAAGAGTCACCTTTTAATAGTCCAACTCTGGACAATGGGAATTCTCCTACTGGTTTCACTGTGATTTCTTGAAACCAAGGAATTGTTTTTGTCTTTGCTAGATTTGGGCTTTAAACTTGAGAAATAACTGACCTGTCATTGCTGGATCTTTGCAGCCACTTTTCAGCGTTGAATGCCACGTGCCCCAGATATCAAAATGATCTTCAGAAACATCTAAACAGTAGTAAAAGCAAAGAAAATATGACAAATCGATCGTCTTAAGGACATTACTTAGAAATACACCAGTGTTAGGGTAAAACCTCATGTATGGTATCAGTCATTACATCTACTAGCATCTTTAGTGTGCACCTAACAGAAGCACCTCAAATGTGAGACCCCACCTGGAGTACTGCACACCGTTCTGGTGTCTCCAACATAAAGACATCTAACAGTTCAAGCAAGTCCAGAGGAGGTCAATGAAGTTGACAGGAGGACTGGAGCACCTCTTCTACAAAGGCTGAGAAAGTGGGGGCTATTCAGCCCGGAGAAAAGAAGCTTGCCTGAAAACCTGATAGCAACCTTCCAGTATCTGAAGGGGGCCTACAGGGAAGCCAGAGAGGGACTCTTTGTCAGGAACTGTAGTCACAGAACTAGGAGTAATAGGTATAAATTGAAATAGGGGAAATTTATGTTAGATATTAGGAAGAAAATTTTTGCTGTGAAGGTGGTGAGATACTTGAACAGGTTGCCCAGGAAAGCTGTGGGTGCCCTAACCCTGTCAGTGTTCCAAGCCGGATTGGATAAGGCCTTGAGCAACCTGGTCTAGTGAGAAATGTCCCTGCCCGTGACTGGGGGACTAGATTACCTTTAAGGTACATTCCAATCCCTTAGTATTCTATGATGCTATTTGTTCACAGCTACTTGTTTCAGGCTCAGATCCTGTAATGGATTCAGTGTGCTCTGTATGGGCAGGGCACCTGAGTTTGCTGAAATCCTTAAGTCCTCAGTCTTACTGAAGTCAGAGAATTTGCCACAAGAACAGGAACATTTGGTCCACAGAATGCAGTTTCTGGCAAAAGCCCCTTCAGGCTGCCCAAACCACAAGGGTCACTATAAGGCACACCCAAGGGTGATGCCGGTCACACATGGAAGTGCAGCCACAGAATAGAGATTTAATGAAATGCACATATCAGGCATTGTGCTGGGTTATAAACAGTTTCATGCCTTTTTCTGATTCCAGTAGAGGAATTTCCTAATTTTTCATGGCTCACTATCGCTGTGATGGATATTAAAGTCCAAAAGATGGTTAATATGATAAAACTTCCTGTAATTTACTGTTCATAACTTAATAGAAATCTGACCAAATTTTTAAACCTATTAGATGCTGAATATGGAAGATAAATGCCCACTGGCATTTAAAAAGCATTTAATTGAGATATTAGTCTAAATCCCATTAACTCCAAAGGGAATTAAGTGCCTAACCAGTACCTCTGAAAGAAAACTGTTTCGAAAATACCACCAAACAGTTATGGGCATCCCTAAGCACTGAAAGTTCTTAAAAGTTTGGCTCACTAAGTATGAATTTCATGGATGACGATTTTTTAATACATATTTTTATAGGAAAAGCATATTGAAGTGCTAGTGACCTATTAATTTAAACTACAGTTCTTTACTGAAGAAATCATTGAGGTATGCACTCCCTAGGTAGCTAAGGAAATTATGGATCCCTGCACTAATATTTCTCAGCATGTAATTGGCTGCAGACGTAAAGCCGTGCAGCTCAGCAGTGTTCTCCAGTGAGAGAACATGGAGAACATGGTTGGAGAAAAGTTGTAGTTTGAAATCTTAAAATCTCAGATTCTTCCAAAGTCCGGATGATAACCTTGCAGGCATTACAGTCCCACAGATCAGGACTAGACTTTGCCATGCCGGCACAGATAGGCTGAAAAGCAGGACATACATGGTTCTATTTTCCTAAATAATAGCTCCAAATTCTGAGAAGTCCTATACCAATAGCATCCCTGACAGCTGGCTGAGTTAATGGGGAGGACTCAGCACAGACCCTTTGGGCTCAACACACAAAAAATTATGTTGGTCTGTCATTTTTTTGTACGGTCACTTACATGATGGATCCTCAAGTGACGGAAGCTGATAATACAAACCCAGCACTTTTCAATTACTTCAGAAATCCCCACCAGCAACTAAGGAGAAGGAACATGAGCAGGATGCACTATACCTTTTCCAGCCTGTGATGCAGTGGAATTCTCCTTTGGCTTAGGCTGCAAGTGTCCAACCAGTGTGTACTGCTCAGGTACCTTGTACAGCTTATCTGGGCTGAGGGCAACTTCTTCTGGCATTGCCATTGGAGAGCGCTCGGACAGTACTGGGGAGTTGTTGTCGTAAGGGGAGACATCGCCACTTGAAGCTTTGTTGGAGTCTGTGGAAGAATGTCTTTCTCCTGTGGAGTAGGAACCTTCTGACCGCAGCATCTCAGGGCTCCTGAGAAATTTTGATAAACAAAGTACTGTTAATAAAAAATGCTTTATGTTCACAGCTACAGGTGCAGTTTAACATTCAAAGCCAGGTTGAATGGGGCTCTGAGCAACCTAGTCTAGTGAAAGGTGTCCCTGCCCATGGCAGGGGGCTTGGAACTAGATGACCTTTAAGGTCCTTTCCAACCCAAAGCATTCGGATTCTATGATCATACAGATAAAAATTAAACACGGGAGAATGGTCATAGCTGCTGAAATCAAAACCCTTCAGAAGCATTTACAGAGGTGGATTTTCCAGGAGTGAAACTTTTGCCATGAAGTGGCCAGCAGAGGTCACTCAAAATCAAAAGATGTTGCTGTCAAGAAAGAAAACAAAAAAAATCCCCACGCAACTGTACAGTAAATCACAGGAAATTAAGCAGTGAATCAATTCCTTATGTTACCTTGACAATTTACCTTGTTAGAACAGTAAAGCCGAGGGCGTGGTAGGGAAGATCAGTTTGATGCTAAGCAGTATACTAAAATATTTTTTTCTATTCTGAAGTTTTACATAGAGATACCAAGCACTCAGCTCGCCTCTCACGCTATGAGAATGATTTTCTTCTAGAGACATAAGAAGGTAAATACTTTACAAAGGGCAAACAGATGTCTCTGCCATACTTATGACTGGGGCAACAAGCAATTGGCTCTGCTCATACCTTCTACAACTTCTTTTACCCTTTCACCTTTACATCACCAACACCATGAGCTGCATTTAATTTTGACAAAGAAAGGCAAACAACCCCCCAGACAAAGTACAGCCAAGGTTCAGAGAGGCAGCTCATTTTTGAAATGAGTTGAGAACATTAAGCGAGATAGAAGGCAAGCTGTGAGTCACCAAACATCACAAAGAATATGTAGAAATACTCTGTAAACATAACTTTATTCCCTATTGTTCCTCCCTAATTTATATTTCTATTACTCATTTTTCATTTCTTTGCACCTTTGTTTCTGAGATCTTATCTTTTGCTTCTCTTGAGTCAAGCACTTCTCTGAGTGACCTCCCATTAGTATCTTTTCTAATTGAATGTGATACAACAGAGGTTCATTCTTGTAAATGTCTGAAAATGGTCAGCCCTTCTCAAAATCAAATCCAAAGACAGCTTAAACTGAGTGAGCAGCCAAAACTCATTTCTTGTCATGGAACAATAACACCATTTCCAGACAAATGAAATAAAACTGAAGAAAGAAAATAAAGAAAACACACAGCTAGCCACAGCACACTAAATATTAAATACAGAAATAAAGACAAAACTCAACAACGCTTTCAAACTGTTATTTTTTCCCCTGTTGGATTTACACATTGCATATCCCCAAAAATAAAATATATACACTTGACAGCATGATTATTATTATTAGCGCTAATGGTGAACCAATAAGGCTTATCACATGTAAATAAATCTTTGCAGCATCAAAACCTGACTGTACTGCACGGGGCAAAGACAGAGGTAAACCACCACCTAGCCATGGCAAGGTAACACAAGGAATAAGGGAATGGAAATGGAAATGAAAGAATGTGGGAACATAAACTTGAGCTTTGTGAAACACTGATTTCATGTCTTACCTTGAATGATCTGTTATAGTCTATCTCTTCTCAAGACAGAGCTCCCGCTAAAAATTTACCTGAATGGAAACTTTCAAGTCTTTGAAAAGATTGAAACATTCAAGTTTCTAAGCTGATTTACAGTTCCTGCTGATAAGCCCATGCTATTATATATATATATATAATATCACTTTCAAGTTTGTTCAGAAAAAATAGCATTAAAAATCAAAGGACATGCCTGTGGACTCTGTCAATCTGAATACAAGAATCCATCAAAATGGACTGAATACTTTAAAGCTGAAAACTGAACTTATACATTTTCTATGCTCTTCAGGAGCAAAATAAAACACAACTTGGAAAAGACTTTGGTTTGCATCTTTGCAAATAAAGAACAAATTCTCATGAATTCCTTAAAACAAAACTTTTGCATCTGTTTGCTTTTTCGTTTGAGTTCAGTAGCAAATGGATGTTTACTAAAATTCAAAATTTTTATTCTCTATCCACACAGCAGTGGGAGGCAAACATAAATACTATGCAAGATACCCACTCATCTATATGCAGTCTATGAAGAAGGGCATATTATGGTCCCCACAAAGAATAGATGATTCTGTGCAATCAAACGTGAGAAATGGGAAGGCAAGTAAAGTATTTTCCAGTGGTTATGAACTATGTTAAAGAAAATATTTAAAAAGTGGTTAAGTACAAATTGAAAGACTTGCAAGCTGCAAAAGCAACCTATGCCACATGAGTTCAAAAATATAATTCCAGATTCCAAACCAACAGGCATCCTTCTATGAACTGATATTATCCACCAGAGTCTACTTGCATGGGTGAACAAGAAAAAAGTTAATAATAGTAATTACTTCTACTGAAGATATTCTTACTTTTCTACTAGCATCAAGGTCATCAAAACAGGAAATCCCTTCCTGTTTCTGGCAGAAACCTTTTTCTGTTATACCTTAAAGTTTCTGAGTGGGAAAACAGTTATGCCTTTGAGAGGCAAATCATGCAGAGTGTGATGACTTGGCAGCACACAGTAATTTCCACACATATTTGAGCAGCATAGCTCAAATTTGAGCACCAACAAACCAGATTACTATGGGATTATGACGTGGTTGCTATTGTAACACGATAGAGGACTCCATGACTCACAGAGCCTCTGCAGCTTTGAAAACTGCATTTACACATAGTGTATGGCCTATTGTATGGCTTCATCTTTGTGCAACAGGTAAGGATGGATTACAACCCATCATCATAATCCAAAACCATCCAAAAATTCTGTAACTTTGAGACTTATTTACTCTAAAAGGACTGCTAAACATGATAAGCAATAAATAATCATAAGAAATAGATTTTATTTTTTGTTACTTTAAAGATGCTTCATCTAACAGCTGTGAATCCCAAATTTCATTGTCATCAAGCCAACATACAAAAAGTTGGGAAGTCATCCACAAAAGCACACTTCACAATTGCTGCCATTTGTAATTAGCGCTTTACCATGAACAACTTTCATAAATTCCCTGACACACCATTCACAATGCTCAGCTCTTAAGAGAACTGAAAGATGAGGAACATCTGATTTGTCCTCCTCTGGGGAGGAAAAGAGATTGTTTTCTCTCTGTTACATCAGAGCCAAGAAAGCATTTATAATGACAGCAAAAGCAGAAATGTGAGGGCAATTGCAGAAGCAGGACCTTCAAAGCAATTAATATGACTTTAAAGCCTTGAAGTTGATTCCATACTCTACTCTGTGTAGCCAACTAGCTTTTCTAATCCACACTGTCTCAAGAGTATGTAAACTTTTCTGTTCCACAGATTCACATTTGGATCATTTGGATCTTGAGCATGTGACCAGACAATTTCCAAGAGCAGTAAAGGATGCATTTTGGAGGCTCATTTTTATGAAATCAAGACAAACATTTCCTTGTTGTCTGCTGCCTCACATTTCTTATAGGAAAAATTAGCAACAAATATATAGCTTCAAAATTGAGATTATGTTTTGAAATAGATTCATCTCTTAAGAGCATCACACTCCTAGAAATAACACTAAGTAACATTCCCTCTAATTGCCTGCAATATCTTAACCAAGACGTTGCAATCACAGTGAAAGCATATCTCATTAACATTAAAAATAAATAACTTACAAGATAGCAGAGTAGAAGAAAAATGACAGATAGTAGGTATTTCCTATCTCAGTGATATTTTATCTGTCCATTACTGAAAACACAATAAATTAGTACTAGTGTAGGTATAGTTATATGTTCCTATTTGGCTTCAGAACCTATTCTCACAAAATGCCTTTTGTCAGTTATGATCACCTTTCCACAAAAGATCCATTTTCTCCTGTAGGTGTGTATGCTGGCTAAAGGTAAGAAAGGTCATTTGAAGAAACAGGATCTAACCTGTTAGATCCACAATGATTTGTGACTAATTTATGCTCAATTGACCTGTATAGTTACATGTGCGATACAATTTTACATCTTTTTATTATATAGATGGTGAAATCCAGCATAAAGTCTTTTATTAGCTTGAGTTTAAAGTAATATGATCATTCCAAACTGAAGGCTTAAAGAAAGAAGTCTCTACAGACTTTACCTTATGTCATGTGTTTTGCAGTGTCTCTCCTAATTGTAGTCTTGGCTCATGGCAAATGTGAAACAAGTGTAAAAGACAGCTATCCTACCTGTAACTATCCTGCACTTATTGTGATCTAAATATAAACATAGCTACTTGTTAGTTAGACAAACTAGCTGAAATAATTTCACACAGAGAAAATTACCCCAAATCAGATGATCTGTGATAATTTGCTACTCTATGTTATCTGTTCATGTGGTTAAGTCAGTAAACTAATAAAATCCTTTACAACACAATATATTCTGAGCGTATTTTTGTTTCCAAATTTTATTATTAAAGAAAGCTTTTTCCTCTAGGTGTTAATTAAACTATTTCTTGTATACCTCTTCCTTTAAAGCCAGGCACACTACTGTATTACTTCCAACTATACAATGTTCAGAGGGAGAGAAAAAAATAGCTGACTGCAAAAATTCCATTTTAATTATATTCTGAATGCACTAGGCACTTTCCACAAACACAGGA
This sequence comes from Dendrocincla fuliginosa, assembly GCA_035047845.1. Taxonomy (NCBI): domain Eukaryota; kingdom Metazoa; phylum Chordata; class Aves; order Passeriformes; family Dendrocolaptidae; genus Dendrocincla; species Dendrocincla fuliginosa. The sequence continues at coordinate 98,974,195 of JAWWMO010000001.1, forward strand.
AGACAACGACCAATCCATCTCAGAGAGCTTAGAGTCTAGGAAACCTCTTAAAAATTACTTACAGCCAGTCTGTCAAACTGTGATTTTTGGGTCTGACATACTGGGATTCACTAGAATAAAGACAATGACTGTGTGGTCCCATGAGGAAGCCAGGAATCCTGTTAATCTGAACGTACAAACTCACAGCATTAAGGCACAAGGGTGCAGGCATATATACACCATACGCAAGGTCAACATATGTTATGTGTCATAACTGCAATAGTGATCGGTGGGGGTTTTTTCTCTTCAGATCTTTCACAAAGCAGACAATTAAATAACATCCAAAGAATGTCCATAAATGTGCTCTTGCAGCAGTTGACTTGTTTACAATGTCCTATGTGTATATGATAGGAAAAGAATGACAAACTGATCAAGCAGTTGGGATGGTGTTAAGGCACTCTAGGGTGTGATTCAAGGATAGTGGAATAACGCCTCCTGTTACTGAAGACTACAACAAAACCAAGACATGAACCAGCAGATCACAAAAATACATCCTGTCAGGTAATAGTGATAAAATATTCTTATATACATGCCATTCTGTTCTCTGCAGCAGAACACAATCTTTCCTCTGAATCAGGAAACAAGTTTCGTCTTTAGGAAACACTGTACAAGAGTCATAATTTCTTTGGCAGAGTCTGTGTAATAGGGAGGATAGTTCTACTCCACTGTAGACAGTGCAGAAGAGCTGTGGAAAACTAGAACCTTTTGAACACTTCCAGCGGGAGATAGAAATTCCCAGAAGAAACAGGGATGATGAAAAAACAGATTACTCACGATGACTGGGAAGCTTTCCTCCTCAACAAATAGTCCACAACATCTGGGTCAGTCTCTAATAAGCTGATAAGCACTTCATTCTGTAGGTCAGGGGAAACCTATGAAGACATCACAAAATACTTAGTTGGAGATTAATATCCTTTCACAAACATTCATTTTGGTACTATGCTTAATCTAAAACACCAAGTATAATATGTTCATAGAGTGTATATAAAATATTCAGAAGCTTCCACTTAAAAGAGGAATTTCATGTAATAAACAATGAAATAATTCTAAAGATCACTTTGTACAATGTTAAATGCTGATTACTGTTGAGTAACCGGTTGGTATCCAGCTGGCTATTATACTTGGTAGTAACAGTGGGATTACTGATGTATCACAATCTGAAAAGCTCCAGTTTGAGATCTCCACTTTACATCACCATTCAAAGATCTGTGGACATTTACAAATCTTCATTCCAAGCAACCTCTTCTTTCCTCTTCTTTTAGAAACAATGCAATATCTCTCCTTCATTCCTCTTCTTTTAGAAACAATGCAATATCTCTCCTTCATTCCTCTTCTTTTAGAAACAATGCAAAATGTAGGTACACAGGAAAGAGAATGTTTCTTTATATATTCTGTGGGATTTGACTTATTTATGTCCTCATGGAAATTTCATGGCAAGTGTTCTGTCTATGAAGATCTTCAATTGATTCACTTCAAACACAGCTGCAAACGGTCAGCATTTTTCTAAATGATGCCTTGTAAATATTTAATGTCCAGGTATCCATATGACCAAATCCTGAGATCTAGAAGCATTTAAGTTCCTGCTTACACTCAATCAGACCTTGAATAATTATGGAGTTCACCATAACGCAGGTTTACAAGTGGGTCCTGTTGGATTTCCAGCCACTCTGAGCAACAGCTCAGAGGCTCAGCTGAAATTTGTGTCACCTTCTTTGGTGACTCCACTTCTTTGGAGTCTGGCCTTCTGATTTGCTAACCTTCCCTTTGCATGTTGTATGGAGATGAACCTTCAAAACAGTAAATAGCTTCAGCTGATGAAGGATACAGCAACATCTCCTGGACAGGTAGCAGAAATGGCACCCCAAAACCTGCATAAGTAAATTCTATGCTTCCAGCTGCACTTTACAGGAGTCTTATCAATCCTTAAGTATGTCCATATCACAATGGAACATTCAACTCAAGCTTCAAAAAACTGAATGAGATGAAACCACCCAAGAAACTTGAATTAACAGTCCAGGTTCATTCATGGCAGATGGAACTGGAGATAAGACAATCTCAGCAAGAGGTCATCAACTGTGCAATATCTGTTTCTGGATGCAATTTGTCAGAGCCTGAATCTCTTGACCTTCAAGTCACACTGCATGGGCCATTTGTTCTCCCTGACATTTCCTGGGAAATAGGAATAGAATTACTAATAGATTGCCCAGAAGAATACCTCAGTTTGGGAGGTATCTAGGGAGTCAAGTTACAGAAAAGGCATATTTCTTAAAATAAGGAAATAATTAGAAAACAAATAAAGATATGCATAATTTAATTCAAACTGATCCACAATCTCTATGAAAAGCTTGTGTAACCACATATTCATTTTTAAAAAATTGTATTCAGTCTTTAGGCTGGAAAAATATCTTG
>JAWWMO010000001.1:98976742-99009406 GCA_035047845.1 Dendrocincla fuliginosa
CTCTTCCGATCTTTCAGTCTTTAGGCTGGAAAAATATCTTGCTGATGGTCACTGATATACTAGTCTTTAAATAAGTTATCTTATCTTTATAGGAATATATTTTTAGAAACCTGGTGTGCTGTAACTTCTACATTTAGACAGACCTTCTATACATTAGCATAAACTCCGGATAAAGTTTGAGGATAAAAGAGAATTCACACCTTTTTGTCTGTAACTAACTATTCAGTTTTATACCAAGTAACTTGTAAGAATCTACTGAGAGGGCTTTGTCAGAAAAATAAAAACACATTTTCCATTATAAAAAAAAAAAAATTAAAATAATAAAAAAAAAAATCAGTCTTTCATGCCATCAAAACGATTCTGAAAAAGTTCCAACCGGAAGTTCAGCTCCAAGAGAAAGCAACTACAAACCCCATACTTAACAGTTCCATTGAATTATAGGACTTTTACCTGAATGAATGAGGGCATATTAATCATGGAATCTTCAACTGGATTTGTACTGATGGTTTCCTTGCCAGCTATCTACTGGGTTTTATTGCTCCTGTGCAGCAATTTTCTCAGTTTAGTTAAGTAACTTGGTAAGCGTAGAAATGATATGCACATAATTATAAACTTACACTCATAGAGAACTACGTATCAGTATCTCAGGAAGATGTCACAATAACTATTACTGAATTAATTGTTTAACTGGCAGTTGTGACTGAGTAGATGAATAAGATCTTGAAATTCAGGGACAGAAGGGAAGCCAAGGCACTACTGAAATAACAGGTGTTGAGCATGGGTGCTACATGAGTGTCCCAGCTGTTGAGACCACAAGGGTGCAGGAACTCTTAAAGTTCCTCCTTTGTGCTGTCCCTTGCTACTGATGTGGCACAGAAAGGGAGAGTGTGCCTCCCTCTGCAGTGGGAAGGCCACAGTAGCCCCTAACAGTACAAAAAAGAAATCTCATACACCATGCTGTGCTTCTTTGCAGTGGGGCTGGATTTGGGTGCTAGGAGATGAAAATACATGGCCAAGCTGCTGTTCTCTATCCTACATGCCAAGTCAAAGCCAACAAGATGCCTCCTTGCATGCAGCTGCTGGATGTAATTCAGAGACTGGCAAAGAACAGTCCTTTACACATTTCTGTAAAACATTTTAATGCATTCCTAAGACTCACTGAAATGGGTAAGAATTGGATATGAACAACCTTATCAACACTGACATCTGAAGCAAGGTCAGATTACATCTTCTATAAGAAATTCCTGTGTTTGCTTATTACTGATGTTATATAATAGTTGCTTAGTAAAAACAGTGCTCAGTATTCTGGGTTGTTCTCACAAAAAGATCCTTCTTGATCCACCAATATGTCTAAATCATTCTGATATTGTGGTCTGGGTACCCCAACACATCCCAGTTTCCTAGATTTTGGTTCACAAATTTTGTTCCAGTTTCAATGCTGAAGCCAATCAAAGTTTTATAACTTCCCCATATATAAAAGCAACAGAAAGAAAAAAAAAAACCACCAAAAACAAAAGCACCTTTGTAGAAATACACTACATTACAGCTGCAGCTGAATGCTTAAATCCAGATGTTTTTCCTTATTAGTAGCGTAAATGTCAAGTATAAACAGTAAAAGCTACTCTGGAAAACAAAAGAAAACTCTTTTCCCACACTTCGTTTAACCTTCAGAAGAAAGTGCAAGTACTGAAGAGACAAAGGAATAAATCTCTCGGAATTCAAAGAGCCCATATGTATGTTAGTCTAACCTTAGCCCCACCCTTTCCAGACTGAAAGTTGAAATGTGTGCCTAAGTATTACATACTGAGATGTGTCCGTGCTGTAAGAAGTACTTAAAGAGAAACAACATTAAGAAAACTTCAAGTATTACAGGTATCCTTATTCAAGTATTATTTTAAACTTGATAGTGCCATCCCCACTCTGGGTCAGCAGACCTTCACCCAAGGGTGCAGTTCTGTCACTTTCTTTTCCTGATGTGGATGGAAAAATAGCACTTAACATTTCCCTAAACTGTGAAAAGCATTAACAACACCACCTAAAAACCTCAAAACAAACAAAGAAAAATCCAAAAATAAAACCCAAACAAACAAAACCCCCCCAAAGAAAAAAAATCCCCAGTCAAACAACACAACCAAACCAAACCATTGCAAGTGTCTCACTGTACAAGAACAAAAATATAAGCAAGGAAAACCACAAAGAAGTTCATCTGAGACTAAGACTGATAGGCAGGGCTTATCACTGCTTTCTCATGCTCTTTTTCCTGTTGAAATCTGATAGAGACCTTCTCCTTACAGTACTACACGGCCATCAGCCCACAGCTCAGGCTTGTCCATCTTCTTGCAACAAGGCCTCCAGTACTCAGCTTTGCTGGAGCACTAAAGGAGGTTTCCAGAGTGTTCTTCATTCTGCTTTGAGAACCTAACAGTGCTGCTTAGTTTCAGGACACAACACCCAAAGCTACTGCCACTTTTTCAAGACTACTGGTTTTGTTAGGAAGTGTACGTTTACTAAAAAGAAGACAGGATAGTGCACACCACTAGGTATGACTGGCCTTTGCTACCCCAGAGCAGGGCCCTCTCAGGCACAAGTCACACTGAGGTGACCTATAATTTTAATTTTGTACACAAAAAGAGCACAAGGTAAAACCACAAAATTAACTGTCCAGGTAACTGTTAAGCATGAGGAATATGATTTAACGAAGCTGCATCTTAAGTAAACAGCATGTCCAAATCCAAGGCCACCAGCCTTCTTATGAAGAAATTCCTTGCTTCAGCAAGAGAACAGAAGGGAACTCAGGAACTACACAGATTCATGTTTAACTTCTCTTATCCAACTGAGAAATGAGAAAGCTTTGTCCTTTCTCTTCATCCAACCAACAAAAAAAGTCTCTGATAGGGAAGGCTGTTCCTTAAATTAACCAAGGATCTCTTAATCCCTTCAGAAAAACAGGCTTCCCGACTTCCAAAGCTGAGATGTGAAAGGTCTTTTTCAGCCTTGTCCATGCATTGTTTAGTATACAATTGAACAGACAACCCCATTATTTCCACAGACAGAAATCTTCTAAGGAATATACCCTTATCTACATACGAACCATCCAGGTCAATATGTAAGTACACATTTTTAATATTTTACTTACTGCAAATCATTCTCCTTGCTAGAAGACTGCTTTTTTTTACCAATACTAGTTGATCCTAATGTAATGCAGCTTCTACAGTTTATTTCATCCTCATCTATTTTAGGATCAACCAGGTATTCTCTTATTTATCTTAAAAATGTATAGGAATGATACAAAAAAATATCCACCTACCATGAAAAGGGCTTCATAGTTTTCAATCATCTTTTGTACAACAGCTATGATAGCAGTACTCTCTTCAGCTCGAGCTGAGCTCTGAACTGAGAATTCTTTGTCTGTGGATTTCTGCTTGTGCAACAAGTTAGGGCCAAAGATGGTAGCCAGGTTAAGCGATGTCATTTTGTTCCCAGTAATCTAGAAAATAGAATATAAATGAGGTGAGGTCTCACGGGGTGTAATACATACAAGTATGTACATACACACATCTACACACACTCAAATCCCTACACACACACACGCAAACACACACACACATTCTCTCCTGATTTGGCAGGTGCTTCATTCACCAAACTCCAAATCTAGCGCTAGTCAAATGAAAAATGAACAATTTTTAGAAATCTTGAAGCACCTTGTTTGAACATCTCTGCAACAAGCACTGTGGATTTTCAGGATATATTTTCACATGAATTGGAGGAGTAGAAGGTGGAAGTGCTTCCTGTGCTTCATTCTCTGGAAGCTCAACAGTGGCATACTTCTGAACCTGGAGAAACCTTGCTCCTACTCCACCATCTCAGCACATTACTGTCTCTTAGGACCAAATACTGGAAACTCCTAGCTTTCCCAAAGAGCGCTCATGATTTAAAACATATACAGTGATACTTTTCCATGTTTAAACAGTTTAGATAATTAAGGAGCAGGTTCATTATTTTTATTAGTATTGTCCTGTATTTTATCTTGTTTGCTAGAACATGCCGGATGTTTACTTATTGGGTGGATTTTTTTGGTTTGTTGTATTTTTACCTTTTTTCCTGGTTTTATAAATCTGTGCTTAAAGAAGCAATAATAACCTGAATTTTGAGGAAGTAGAAGACTAGGGAATACATACTAGACTAGACAGGAATGATCTGAAAAATATGTCATGTTATTAAATCAAAAAATTCATTGTTATATTTGCAAATAGACTATTTTTCCCTCCCTTCTATTCTTTCAACCGAGCAAAAAGTAGGAGTCATGTGCTTCCTCTCTCTGTCTCCACTTGGTTGCTGTTCTGGGAATGCAGAAGAAGATGCCAACAGTCAGGACTGTAAGGGAATTTCAAGCATTGAACCAGTACTTCTTGCAGGCTGATTTAAAAAAGAAAAAATCATGACAGCTATTTTTCATTTGTTTCAATTACATTTGAACTAATAATTTTAAAAAAGGACATGAAGAGGCGCCAAAAAGAGGCAGTGAAAATGGGATTTCACAAAATGAGTGGTACAAAATGAATCTTCTACAGTAGTGTTTTTAATTTTTTTTTGTAGCTGGTCATTTACTGAAGACTCTAATTGAACTTAGAACTGTACAGTGACTGTACCTGGTTCATCTTTTACAGAGCTCAACCAAACAGCATAGAGCTGACAGTAAAAAAGAGCTTTTCCTTTTACTGGTGAGACCACTGTGTAATGTTGGAAAGACATCTGCACTGAGTCGGTGCATGGGCAGTCATAGCAAACATGTTGGCTCTTTGTTCAGAGACTCACCCCAGCATGACTGTGAGAACAGCACACTCCCTTATTTGCACACCACCATGCACCCAGCTGTTTTTCGGGTGACCTGCTTTTTAAACTCTGTCTGGGTTTTGAGCCATCAAGGATGCAGAGGCACGTGGTGCCTCCAGTGTGCCAGGGAGAGCCTCTGGCTGTGCCTGAATCTGCATGTGCAGGCTGTTTGTACAGTGAGTCTTTCCTTAAGGGCAGCCCCAGGGCATCCCTTAAAAATGTAAACATATCCATTGAAATTAACTGAATGAGTAATATTAATAATGTTAGTAATCCATCTTCATGTGAGAGAAGGGTTTTTGAAAGAAATCATGAAGAGGGCCTAAGCTTGGCTGTTTTTCTTCCAGTGACAGCAAAAAGTCTGATAAAATACTTTCTTTTGCTCTGCATGCTTTTATTCACTTAATTATTCATAGATTGCTTAAAAAATTGTGAGCAGAATACGGCATTACCTATAACAGGTATCCAGTTGCACATAATATTCCTGATGCTTACAGTACTATCAAGAGAACTTCCATAAACTTGCGTTGCCAAAATACCTGTGGCAGGGCTGATGTACTGTTAAGTGGAATGAAAATGCCTTTAAGACAACTGTTGGGCCAACTCAGCTCTCTTTAGCAGCATCTCCTAGCCCTGCAATAAGATCCTCTTGGGTACATTCCTGAACCAACAAAGAACTTTTTTCAGGACTGAGGGGACCATGACCTTAGCTGCCTTATACATGTTTTCAAGCACAGTAAAACTGTTACAGGCTGCTCTTTCTAAATGCTTTCCAACAGAGTGGAGTAGTTTTTTATCAGCTCCTTGCTGAGAACAAAAATAATAGCATTTAAAGTGGATTTAAAAGTGAAATAGGCCTAGAAGTCACATGCAGAATATTGGAAGTTAGGACTTGAGCAGAAATTTGGAAAAACTCAGTCTCAAAGTGCCAGTTGTTAAAACCTGACAACTGCAAAATGTTCTAAATTTGATGAAATCAGTGGGATTTTTCATCTGAAAGACAAAATTCTCTAGGAGTTTCGGAACAGTTTCAGAAGTAACCTCAGAAGTAGCCTCTGCTGCAGCTCAGAGGACAGAGAAGTCCATCCCACAGATAAACTGGTGTAATTTTGCCAAGCAGTGACAGACTGCATCCATTTCATTCAAAGTTAACAGAGTTGCCACCTTTTGCAGAGCAGCCTACTAATTCAAGCATTTTCCTGGAACAGGAAGCCTGGATTTTCCGGTCTTTCCTAGTGTGAAGGGGTGCAGATGCAGACATGTGAATGCTCAGAAGTACAGCTCAGCCCCATGGCCATGGGTATTCTTGTCTCTACGGGGTGATTGCACAATGACCTCTCCACTGAATTTGGTCCAGACTGCAACAGTAAGGAGGCCAGAAGGAAAACAGGCAGAGACAAACACCCTGACTCCAACTAGTGATGAGGTCTGTCAGTTGCAAGGATACAGCTGGAGTTTCTGTCCTTTTTTTCTTTTTTCCTCAATACCCAGTGTACACAAGGAAGCTAAAGGAACTAAAAAGTGAACTGCTATGTCCAAAGGTTATATAAGAAAGTAACAACAGAGATTACAAAAAAACATATTCTTGCATGCCTGATCTTTTCTGAGTAGTTTTTTCATAGAATATAATAGTATAAAACAAGGCTGGATGGATAACATTAGATGTTCTTAAGAACAAGGTTGGTTACACTGTGAATCTCCAAAAGGAAGTGGTAGATGCTTTACTGATTAAGTCATACAAAAATTAAACTTTCACAGCCCCAAGAACTGAACTAAATGGCAAAAGTGCAGGCAAGTAGATTAAACCTCTTTCATCTTTCAGGGGTATGCCACCACTATGAATATTTCAAGGCTTTAAAGATCTCTTTTCAGACCATGAATGAGGCAAAGTTAAAGGACAAAGGTGACCAGGACTTACCTCTTGGCCATCTTTGTCTCTGGTGTCTTCTGCATGGCCAGCCACTGTGGAGAGGAACTGCAGCAGCCGGTGCAGGGTATCGCAGTTACAAGGAGGTAGAAGATAAATGAGAAGCTGTAAGGTGCTTAGCTGTTCATCTGGCTCTAATACTAAGAGGGGAAAAAATACATTCTAAGAAAATCACTCCAACTAACCTAAAAGCAGAACAAATATACTGTTCCCAGCCCAAGGGAAGGTATAAGAATAGCTTTGTTTAAGGATTATTTGCCTTACAACATCAGAAGAGAAAACTAAGGAAACATCAAAAGAGTAGTAACTACTGTTATGGGATTTTTGTCGTAGTTAGTCAACATTTCACTCACAAGTTCATAGGATTTTTTCTCATCCTATAAGAGACCAAAATCCATGTTTCACACTCCATCACTGTAACTGGACTGAAAAAAATTCTGCTTACTTTTCTATTTACTCCTTTCACTCAATTATAGTACTGGTACATAGAGTAGCTGGCAAGCATTCCAGTCAGGTTTATGCTTTAGCCATTTTCAATCAGTTTTCTTCCAATTTTGCATCTGGCAGAGGTACCAGGAGATTGGAAAAGCAACTACAGATATAAAGGACATTCTGCAAACACCATCACTTTAATCACCTAAAGCGCAATGGTAGGCAGTGAGGAAAGTGGGACAGTGGCAGGATCTCAGACATGGGGGCTAGAAAGAATCTGACAAACACATACCAGGCAGCAGCTTAAGCTTGAAGGGTCCAACTTTACTTTTTCCTAAATCTGTGAGAGTCTGCACTCAGGTCTTAGGCAACACAACTGGGAGTACTTAACACAATGGCTTTGAGGACCATTAACTCTGGAGAAACTTGAATTTTTTAAGCCAGGCTGGAATTTTTAGTCAATGAACAGCTCTAAAAATTTTAAGATACTGGGATTCAAGTGGGAATCTGTGATCTGGTACTGCTGAACCAATGATAGGGTCAGATTTTAATAGATAACATGAATCACGTACTATATACAAATGCAAAAATAGGTATAATAAGTGAAATATTTGTTCTCCTAGTTTTCTAGATTATACTTACACAGTATGGAAACAAAGGAAAAACCCCTGTAATTTTATACTAAAGAATATACTGAATTATTTATATTATATATAATATAAATTATATGCACTATAGTATATTAAATATACCATAGTATAGTAGAATATACCATACTGTTTATATGATACAAAAACTTGGAGCAAATCAAAGCTAGAGCATTAACTGCACAGAATAAAAGAAGATGATTAGCAGAGATCAAAAAATTCAAACAGGTTAGCTTTTGAAAATTGGTAAATCAAGATGCTGTAGAGCTCACAGAGTGTGTTGATGAAAGGTGTATAAAGTTCTCTGGTGAGAAGTGGGTCAGGCATGTCACGCAGAAACTCCTTTAACAAAGCAGCAACATCATGAATGCTGTGCTCTTCATCTAATACAACATCTATGCCTCGGTCAAACTCTTCACGTAACTGAAAAAGATCATGACAGAAAACCAGAGTGACTTATTGTCCCAATTAGTACATACCATTTTTTTAAGAAGTAGATTTACTCATTTTCCCTTTTGAGATTGATTTGACTAGTTTTGGTAAGGTCAAAGATATAATTCATGTCTAATTGCTGCTTATTTCCTGATCCATATCTTATGGTTTGTGCCAGGCTGTAGTAAAATACTATGTTTTCTTTCCTGCTAATACATGACACTCTTTCATGAGAAAGAGTGCCCAAGTAAGTATAATTTTTGCAGAAATGCCAAGATTCATATCTTGGCAGCAAGCAGGGAGAATAAGAAAAGTGCAAGAAACACTTTCTTATATCACCTTACGGCATTGTCCCTAGAACCGGAAAGACTAAATTGCATTTCATAACATTTACAAATTTGTTCAAAACAATTAATAATAAGATAGTGTTAATATCCACCAAACTCAAATTTCTCTTGTGATTTAAGACTCTGTGTAAGGATAGGCAGCAAGCAGACAGGTCCACTAAGACATCAAAGCATTCATCCACACACACCTTGGTCTGCCTTCCTAATTTAGTTATATTCACCAAGTGATTATCATTATGGACTTAAACACAAGGTAATACCATTACAAGGTATTGCTATTTTTTTCCAGCTATGATCCTCAAACAAATTCTATAAAATTGAAAGGCATCACACTTTCCAAAGGCAGAAGAAAGCCCTCTCCCACATCCAAGATACCTTTTGGAAAGATAAGAGCCTTCCCATATATCAAAAAGAGGAAAGAAGCTAAGTCACAAGCAAACTACGTGTCTGTGATAATTTGTGGCAAATCCTGATCATGTGCAAATCTATCTTGTGTGTGTATAGTATGAAAATCCTGTGTTTTCTGCTGAAATTGTGCTTTCATAATGGGTGTGAAAGGTATTCTCTAAAAATCACAGCCTCCATTTTAATTTATTAAGATTACTTTTATCATTATTAATATCAGTCATTACTAATAATGAATACTTATGCTATGGAGACCAGATATGTTCTTTATCTAGTACGATGCTTCTCCCTGCTGATTTGTGGTCAAAGATTTTTTAGTACCAACTTGAGAACTCCATTCCCAGCTCAATTTTACTCTCCAGGCGGGTGGCAAACGCAAAACATCCCTATGGAGCACCATGAACTACATCAATCCAGAAGATTGCTTCTGCACTTCTCAAATAGCTGTCTAAATCAGAAACTGTTGTTACAGTCTTGAATGTGGCATTTATGATATCCTGTTGAGGCCTAGAGAGATGTCCTATGTAGTGCAATATCAGATAAGCTTTGGTGAGACATGGTCACATTTCAGGCCCAAGTACCATGGCTGTTAAAACTGTATTTTTAAGTTTAAACTTTAGGTCTCTCAACTCCATTCACAGGGAATCCTTTCACACTTTTAGAAGATACATCTGGTGAACTACAGCAGCCACTGGAGCTTATGATATGAGAGATGAGGACATCTGTGCTGGGAGAGGGGATGTGGGAGCAGAGCTCCAGCCATGTCACTCTTCAACCTCGGGGTTGAAGCTGCCACCAAGTCACCAGGCCCAGCATCAAGGACTGCCCACCCTAACCTTGGCAACAACACTCTGCTGGAATATCTTTGCAGTTTCTGGGCACAAGATGGTACCTGGCATCCCGATGCACCAGACACACCACCTTGAGTCAACATGAGCTCAGGAATCTTTGTCCTATACCACACTGAACATGAAGGAAGAGGTTTGTAATAGATGCACTTGTTCTAGATTTTCTCTTCCTATTCACTAACCAAAAACCCTGCTGGCACATGCACTTAGTTACTTACTTATGTATTTACTGCAACAAACTACAGTTGAAACAGGACATTTTCTAACTGGGAAAGGAAGGAAAACAAAAATATGCTTACTTTCTACACAAGGAAAACTAATGAACAGCTGCAAAAGCACACCAAAATCTGAGTGCTGGGTTTGGCTTTCCAGGGTTCAGAAAATGAGTGGAATTTTAATTGAATCCAGACATTCCCATGTGTTCATGTTGACAGCATTTATTATTGTAACTGCAAGGGCCAAGCTGATGCTTCCTTGCTGTTTAATGAAATACATCGGTTTATGTAGTTTATAAATTAGTCCATGTAATAGAACACATAGATACCCAAATCTCTTTATTTCCTCACCTTTTGAAAACACAAGAAAAACTGATGAAAGACATTGATGTTCAAAGTAAAGCTTGGTTTATATGTAAAGCAATAGAAGCTCTCTGCTTTTTCCCCCAGGGGTATGATGCATTTGTACTCACCCCTAAATGATAATATATGTTTTGACATTGAAGCTTGTGAGGCAACTTCAATACTTTATCTAGTTCAGTGTTGATCTAACAACTGTCTCTGCAGACCATGAATGTTTTTAGCTTACTGTTACACCAGACACTCAACAATAGAAACTGCTAGAGAGAAAGCTACAAATCAGTAGGCTATACTGTCCTACCTGCCAAAAGCAGTTCAGTTTACCTATTCAAGGTAACTTCACAGAGCAACAAAGCATTACACAGTGTAGTTTTTGCAACAAAATACTTCTGGGATCAGAGGCAGTCAAGCTTTCTTTTGTTGGGGTTTTTTTTGGTTTTGCCTTTTTTTTTTTCTGATATTTTTGGTCTTATACTTCCTGGGAGGGGTACTTTCCTGTAACTTTTTATCCCCTCCTTAAACATCATGCAAACATTAATCACTATTTCCTACTGCTCTAACTCAACGTGTATTCCCAACTTCTGGGAATAACAATGCAGTATCTAGGGATGAGGTCACACTCACTTCTGACTTTGTCTCTGGAACCTGATTGTACACCATCTTTGCTTTTTCATCATTTGGCTGAGACTAAGACTTGGAAGGGCCTGCTCTGATCTTCAAGTTTAGCAGGGGTAAAAGAAAGGTGGTATGTAGGAGCAGCAATCTGAGGGTCAAAGAGATTGTTCTGTACTTGCACGTTTTCTCATACCGTGAGATTTCCAAAAAAGATTTACAGTTTGAGTTTACTTTGGGAGCTTCAGCTGTTTCTGAGACGAAACAAACAGCCAAGGTTTTTTTTTCCCTACAGTGTAACCTTTGGAAAATTTCATCACTGTAGTCTTTTTGGATCTCCAACCGTTTGCTACTTTTGCAGAGCAAAACATACTCACTGTTAACCTGCTGAGAACCTGACAAGAATACTGGAAATGGCCTGTTATGAGCCATCAAAAAAACAAATCACTGACCCAGAAAGCCTGAATTTCACCACATGATGAATGTAGAGGAAATCACAACAAAAGGAATCAGATTCGTTTGTATCATAGCTGATGAAGGAAAACCACATCCATATGCACTCACCTGTCGTACTCTCTTTTTTGAGCTTCCAACTCTGAATATTCCTACTGTCTGGAGACCTGCAAGCATAGCACATTATATAACTGCTTTATTGTAACATTTTCTCCTGAAAATTGCATTAAATCAAAAGCTACAAGGGCTACTCTGCAGCATTCCTCTCTGCTGACATACAGGAGATGTAAAATAACCTTGCGAAACAAATGCCTTTTGACAGCCATGAGGCTACACTTGTACTCACAGAGATGTGTCACTTTGCAGTGGTGTTTGGAGTTGCAGGTTTTCATCAGAGAAATTCAGATAGGATTCTGCTTTCTAGTTTTTAGCCTGAACATGACACCTCTCTTCAGATCTTCTGTCTTTGGTTAACAGAAAATTACACTGATGTACTACCATTTAGTAAATGCAGGGAGACTGACAGGGAATCATCTGAGAAGGAGATACACACATTGGGCAAAACCCACAGTGGGGTTACCAGTTCCTGCACATACATACAGTATTTGTTCTACACTGCAGGTCTACAGGGAGTCAAGCCTTTACATCTCTGGGACATGAAAAACAGGCAAGGTGAACAAGGACAGGGGCTGTTATGGCTAAAACCATAACCATTTTTTGTCATATAATGTTCAAAATTATAATTTAAAGCATTCATCAGAAACCGCTAGTTATTTGTTGCTGAAAAATCAGCCTAAAGGATTTATGCTTACAGGTAAGTATTTTCAGACTCAGAAACTTGGTCCATCATATAGCCTGGAATGATGTTGCTACAGGATTGTTGCTAGAACTCTATGATCCCAGTGAGCAAACAGTAGTGTTCATATTCTGCAATCTTTAAATTTCTCTAAGTCATTCAGTCCTAGAGACTGTTCGGTGCACAGCAGATTAAATTGAAAATTGAGGAACACCAGTATTTGCCCCAAATCATATCAGATACTGTGTTGTGGGGTATTAGAGTGCATTTTTAGACAATACCCCATCATAAATTTCCTTTGAAAGAAAACTTCAATGTAAAGCAAATATTTTAGTATAGAGTGTTGTATAGAAAAGAATCTTTGTTATGACGGTGGATTAAAAAATTTATCACAGATGATAAAGTGACATAAAATCACAGTATCCAAATGATACTTAGCTGGATGGCATTTTTGGCTGACTCAGATACTTTTAAGTTCTCCAAACTCAGCTGCCTTTGCTTAAAAGGATGGAAGTCATTAATCTCAAACTTAATCATCCCGCACTTACTTGTCAGCCATGGTATCTAATCTCTGTAAAAGACTGACTATCTTTTGCAGTGTTCCTTGATATATTTGTAAGCAAAACAGTTTTCAGTTATAAATTGTGAATGCTGAGCATTGTTTAAATTACAGTCCCTCATCTGCAAAATCCCTTGAATTCATTCAGAGTCAGTAAATTATTTCTTTCTGGTGAAATTAGGCATCAAATGCATAATTTGGTATTGCAGTCACTGTGATCTTATGTTAGATTTTTATTATCTGACCATGTGATAGCTCTGTCTTGCTGTGGACAAGTTATTTCAATTCTCATTAAAAAACTTAACAAGACTAAGATACTTTGGCCGAGACAGTGACCAGATACCTTGGTTGACTATTGTTTCTGCATTACATAAAGGTCTGGGAGGTTCATGTCTGGACAACCATGAAGACATGAGAAGAATATTGGCAGGAGTCTGTAATTCCCTTTGGAGAGAGCAGGCCTGAGCCTGAGGCTGGTCAGGAGGAATCAAGCCAGAGACAAACTGAGTAGTCAGTCTTCAAGCCTTGTAGCGAACAGGAAAAAGCTTCTTGAAGCTTAATATATATTTAGTATGGGATTCTTCCTTTTTCTGAGCCTCTGCCTTCAAATACCAGAAGTCTTGCACTGTAGTATAAACAGTTCGTTTAGCTCTCACATCATAAGTTCACTGGTTGTGAAGAATGACTCCAGACTGACTGGCACATTTCAGACTTTTATTCTCCAGGTGCAAGTAAATCTGTGGGGTGCGAGGAACCCTTCCTGCAGAGCTGAACACTCCAGTACAAGATGAGTGACCTCCAAGAAATATCTCTATCCCCACGCTCTATGGGCCAGTCTGGAAGCTTGCAGCACAGAGCCTTAGTCTGGGAAGTTATTATCTAATGAGACAAGTAAGTCTCATACTGCAAGTGAGACTTTCTTTAGCAAGAGACAAAATAGGAGGGAAAATGTCTAACTTTTAAAGATGTCTTTGCTTTAAGAAGCATAAACTTGCTTCTAAAAATGGGCATTTATTTATATTATAGTAAAAATACACACACTACTCCTGGCAAAACAAAATATTCTTACCATGCTTTTCCAAGTGCTGGCAGCAACTATCTACAAGCCGGGGAACCTGCCTGTAAATAGGGTTCAGGCTTAGTTTCTTATCTCTTGCCTTTTCTTTCTTGCTCTGGGCTTCTGCTGGCAAAGACAGCTGTAGAGCCTCCAACAATCGTGACTGATTGTCATCAAGATCTGTAATAGAGTCCACAGACATCGCCCCCTGGAAAATACATACATAAAACACATGAATAATCAGCATGGCTGGAGTAATCTAAACATCACAGGACCTCATCTAACAAAGATTTTGTCTACCTGCATTTTAAACAAACTAGTATAAAAATACAATCTGCTGCAATGTTTTTATAAATGAATGAAGTTATAATACCAGTGTAATGGATGGGAAAATCTCAATGGTACCAATGCTATTCTTAGCATATTACAAGGAATACAAATTCAGATATTGGAAAAACTAAATGCTTTCCACTCACTTGCCACGTTTTACTGTTATAAGCCTGCATGTGCTGCAGGACGAGGATAAATCACAGTCTGTGCATATCAGAGTTTATATGCATGGATATATATATACACTTTTAAACCTGATTCCTTACTTCTTCTGTAGCTTAGACC
Source organism: Dendrocincla fuliginosa (assembly GCA_035047845.1). NCBI lineage: Eukaryota > Metazoa > Chordata > Aves > Passeriformes > Dendrocolaptidae > Dendrocincla > Dendrocincla fuliginosa. The sequence continues at coordinate 98,991,281 of JAWWMO010000001.1, forward strand.
ATTGTATCAGTGATACAATGATTACAGGATTACATCAAGGCGCAGAAGTTCAAGCAGTCTGTAAAGGATATAGCAGTACCAGCAGCAGGAAATTTATGGCATGTTTCAATGTTCACACTTGAAAAACAAGGTTTTTATTTTCAAACCATAAGATTACTGTCATTTCAAAATTATCATTTTCCTCAATTGTTATTAAACTTGTCAGGCAGAAACACTTTAGAGGACATTAGGTTTACAAACAATAAATCAAAAAGAAAATGTTGGGGGTTTATTCCTATTAAAAATATTTAATTTTTTTTCTTTCCAAAATGAAGCACAAATTTTTCCATAACAGAAAATATACTGTAGAGGGATCCAGTGTGTCATCCTAATGAAGAAAATTTAAATTCCTATTCAAAACTTTGTTAACAAGTATAGTTTCTTAAAAGCATGCCGGTCTGCTGACAGATACTTTATACGTGTATTAAACAAGAACATTACAACAGCCTACAAGGGAATTTCAAGCTCTAAAAGTATTTTCTTCCATCAGCCTAGCCAGTCGAACTTTACAAAGATTTCCAACTCATAGGCAACTCATAAAAAGTCCACTGAGACTTCACATTTGTTAAAAATTTCTAGCTTGTAATGTCTTCAAAAAAAGCATTTAACTTAGCAGGTATAGTTCTGTTTCTTATAACTCATGGAAGATATATAAACAAAGCACAGTGAAGTTTTTACTTTTTTTTTTTAACCCACATTTTTATAAACAATTACTAGACCCTTTAGAATGCAACTTTTGACCTTTATTTCTGATGTCTCTCAAAAATACATCTGCTTGATTCCCTTTACCATTTCCTGCCAAAAGGAAACAAAAACAAACAAACAAAAGCCCCAAACAAAACAAGAACTTCTGGCTATGATCCATGTGTGTAAGATTCCAACTGAACCAATTTTTTAATTTTGTTTTTAAGAGTTTGGTGTTCCAGACATCAAATGAGTCAATTGACAATGAAAATACTAACACCACCCTCACTGGTGCTGCTCCCAAGCAGATCCTGTATGACATGTGCCTCCTTTATACCCTGCCTTTACTGGTCTGCAAAGCACCCTCATCTCATGAATCATTATTATCACAGAGTCACTTAAGTCGGATTCAGATCCCTAAAATAGATGTAAATACAGTCAGTTCGCCATTGTCCTTGGGCATTTTATCAAAGTTGTGGATTAAGTGGAGCTGGCTTTAAGAGGAGTGACCTTGAGCTCAGTGACTGAAGTACAGCACTGCTTGGCAGTACCAGGTCCAGGCCAGCTTGGATTTTAAACTTCCAACATTACCAACATATTCCATGGATCCAGCTCAAACTCAGCTAGACGAATTAGTTTGGGCTGAGACAGAACTCAGACGACTGCTGAGGAACAATGAAGGAGGGGATTGTGCCCACCACTGCCCACTACTCTAGGAGTAGCAACACATACACAGTGATACTTGGACTGCAGTGCCCAGCAACCTAAGAAAATCAAGTTCCATTTACTAGGCATTACCTGTGCATATAATGGATACCAGCCCCTGCTCCCTCTTGACAAATCTAAATAAACAGGGCAAGTCTTAAGCTAAGCACACAGAAACACAAGGGAAAGTGGAATTAAAAGTGAAGAGGAAAAGAGCAAAACGAAAATCAGAGCCACGAGGAACATGTGTGGAACGAAGGTGAGATGAAGCTTTTCTTTACCATATTACTTTGTAAGAGTTTTAAAAGGCTTCTCTCTTTTGAAAAGATGAGCAATATTAGATAGCATGCACAGATCCACTTTAACTCCATACATTATGCTATTTCAGTAGTAAAGCAGTATGGCTGAACTCCCAACACTTAAATAATTCTGTCTGCATTATATATATAAGGTATTAACAGGGAGTCAGAATATTCTCTATAATAAGCACACAGAAAAGGCCTTAATGATAACCAGGGTCTCAACTTTCAGCCACTGGGCAAAAATCCTTCACAGAAAATGCAGCAACAATGATTTCTGTCAAGCTCTTGGAGGAGAGAGAACCACAGCATTTATTCCATGACCTCCACAGCCAGCATTACCTTGTATCTGTTATTGAAAGTCTCAGCTGAGTGTTTGAAGACTCACTGGAATACACAAGTGAATAACACAGTTGCAAAGAAGTGAATTGTACAATGATAAGTAGTCCCTCCAACTGAAGTTTAAGAGGACTGCACTCCAGGTGTCTGTACAGCATTTGTGTGATAAACCAGTTGTATCAGTTGGATGTACTAATGAATCATATTTTAATTTTTTGTAAGCATTTGTCTTGCTACACTTGAAAATTAACAGTGCAATAATGCTCAAGAGATAGAAGATAAGGGCAAGCTTCCTTACCATCCTCTAAAAAACCTCAAGGGACAGGAGTAACTACCCTGATAAGCAGAATCATAAAGGTCAAAGACAGGCAAGAACTGGGACATGAGTTGATATTAATGTTAAATAATTCATGAAGTACATTACCTGAGGTTCAGTCCCTACAGAAAATCAGAAAATGCCAGCTCCCTCCATGTCACACTGACCACCTTAGTCTACTCTTACTTCGCTGTAGGTGAAACATGTGCCACTGCATCCTCATGGCTACAGAGCAAAGGCTCCAGTTCAACACTCTGAAAGCTGCAATCCTGGTATTAATAAAAACCCATCTTTCCAGCACCCCCCTCCAAAAAAATCACCAACCCAAACAAAAAAACAAGAACACAAAAAATCCACCAAAACTCCCAAACAAAAAAAAGCAAACAAAAAAAAGGCAAAACTCTCCCTCAGATTCAAGGAACTGATAGACCACTCTCCTTTGGATGTACCAGAGGATCCACATTCCTTCTGCTTGCTGGCTGGTCAAATATATGTTAGAGATGTTATCACACTTGGTGAAAAGAACAGCAGACAACCCATATCTGGACACATGAATTATCTTTCCCTCATATGGAAACAGGTTCTAAATCCAATGAGTGTATTCAGTGAACCTCGAATTTTTGTCACTGACTATGGCAGATTCTGAAAAAAGTTCATAGGTTTCCCTTTACACTTCAAATGTCCTTTGCACTTTGTGTGAACACAACTGCCTGTTCATATGGTTTGCACAGACCAGGAGACATTAATTAATTCGTATATGAGACTGCGACTATCATGCTTTCAGCTATTTGGAGACAGAATATAGTTACCTCAAGCTTCAGCTGGAAGTTAGAATGAACAAAGAGCCCCATGACCTGTCTTAATTTGCAATTTACTCCAGTTCTAACCTTCTCCATAATCTGAAGAACCCTACACATTTTCCTGAGGCAGGTTTTATCCTAAGGATGAAAGAAGATGAGGTTCCTAAGAAATATTTTATTTTCCAGTCTGTTCTGATACCTCAAATCCTTGCTCAGATTTCTTAAAAGGAGTTTTATTTAAAGTATTTTATTATGTTCAATTTTTTCTCCCTCCATTGCAAATGAAATCAAAAAGCAGTAAGTTCTAGAACCTCCACTCCATGGTAACAAAGGAAAAAGATTTACTACTATTACAGTAGTACTGGAAAGCTCAGAGAGTAAAATTTACTTACAAGGAACAGAATCATGCTAACAAATAGTTAGCTAGGTACCTATCTTACATGTAGATTAACATTCAACCCAAAATCACCACAGTGTGTTCTGCTGCCAAAGGCATCTTCATAGTCTGTATGCAGAAACATCCTTCAAAGAGCCTGGTACAAATCTACGTTGACAACTTCTTACTTGCCACTAAGGACATGATCAGAATTAGACCATGAGGATTTTTATTAATATTACGATAGGGATTAACAGTTAAAACTTACCACCAAATTTGCAGAGCTAGTTTAATAGAAGTATATCTATAAATATCAATTACATAGGTTTAGTCTTCCCTAGCTGAAAAATTAGGTTGAAGACAGATGGAATTTTTTAAATCTAAAAGACAGAAGAAGATAAATAAAGGGAGCAAACAGGAAGACTTGTAGATAATCTCTCTGCCACTTTGCAATCTGTAACAGATTTGCACAGTCTATGTGATATTTTCCCACCAGCATCAGAGAAAGAAGATTCCCACTACAGTTAAGAGTTTTCTGTAGGTGACCAGGCTGACGTTTACCTGAAAAATGCCCCACTATTTGAACACAACAAAAGAAATATTCCACAATCCACAAACACAACAGGTTTTTTCCTGGTCCAGCTAGACACTGGTCCTACTGTCATGCACCCCACTGTGATAGGTCTACTTACACGCCTCCTTGCTCGTGGCGCTGGCTCAGGTGTGTTAGGAGAAGTGGATTCATTTGGTGTTTCTGAGGTTGAGCTAAGAGATGAGTTACTGCTTGAAAGTTCTTTGTTCTGTCTTTTAGTTCCAAATGGCAAAAGAAAGGCCACAAAATCTGAAACATCTTTCTGCTCTTCTCTCTGAGAGTCTTGCTTGAGCTTGTAGGCCCGGTCATTAGCAATCACTTGGGACAAAGGCATTCCAAAAGCCTGGGGAATAAACTCTGCAACAATAACAGCAACATTGTAATATTTACTGAACATCTGATATTTATTTAGCACAAAAAGAATGAACTGTTAAGCTCTTAAAAAGAAAAACAATCTGAAGTCCTTTAAATATATACTAATTCCAATGAAGTACTGGACTGCATAATAATAATAAGAACAGTGCCAGGTAACTGTAGCCCTGTTATCTGAATCCTGTTTCTAGTTGCATCATGGAAGATATACTACACAGGGTCTTGGAAAGTCACTTGGGAGCAGAACAAATTAAGATCTTAACTTCCACCAAAAGTAAGTGAAGTTAGGCACTTCTGGTTACATCTAGATGGTACAGAGGGGCATCAGAAGCTTTGGTAACATCATCGTGAGACTGAGGAGCCTAGCTGGACTGTCCCATAACTCTCTCTCATGTTTCAGAGCCCTTCACCAGGATTATTTCTCATAAGTGTTGTAGGGCACCAGAGTTAAGGGGTACCAGCATGGGCAGGGGTTTCATTACAGTTCAGCATCTCATCAGTCTCATTACAGCATCGACCTGTACAGAGAGCTTGTAAGTACAGTCACTACTCAGACTAAGCCTTCAAGGATATGGTTTTAAATATACTCAGGAATGATACTGTTTTAACTACTGCTAAGACTAAACCTGTTTAATAGTGGTATATCAGTATAAAGGTTCTTTGTAACAGTACAAAAATATACATAGACATATAGAAATAAAGGAGAACAAATGTTTCTCTCAATTAACAAAAAGAACATAATCCCATCCCACAACAGTATAACTGTAATTTACAAAACCAGCATATACTTTGGGTCTCAAATTAAAATGCTTAAGTATTTTACAAAAAAGAAAAATGTTTTACAGTGAACCAGCCAACAACGAACGATGAAATTCTAATCATTATGTTTAAAATCAGACCTATCTGAGATTAGCAGAACCAAAGTCACTGGGACAGAGTTCCAGCTAGAACTGGTTTGTGCTCAAATGGAATGAAAAAAAGTAGCTATTGATGCTATTCATCCTGGTGAAAATGGGTGCAACTTCTGCTAGGTTCCAGCTTCAGACCTGCTTGTATCAGGAATAAATAAAGTACCAGAGATTAAAAGTAATTTTGGGGGGTTTTTTAAGTATGGAAAAAGAAATCATAAAAAAGAAAGTACAAACAGAAAAATTCTTATATACTATGCTTCTCTTTTGCCACAATCATGTAAATAATTAAAGGCCAAAGGTTCCTCCTGGAATTTTGTCTATGTCTTTGACGATATTTTCAAATTTTATCTAGACTTGCATTATCATTAAGATTAAAGTAAGGTATTGAAAAGAAGAGGCTATTTTATGAATCTTGAATGAGTTCACTATTAGTCTATCACACTAAAGAAACAAGAGCTCATTGTTCCCATTTAGTGAGAAACATTTCTGCTCTTTAGAAGTATGAAATGTTAAGACACCAACTAACTTTGGTGGCCAGATAAAACTAAATCAGGAAGCAGACCCTCATATATCAAGAAGTCTGGAGGTGAGCTGTGAGTATAATGACATCTAAAACCATCTGCATTTCATTTAGGACAAGAAAGAACATCATCACACAGATATCAAGGATTGCGGGGATTGCCAGTTCCAGGAGTCCAGAGTTAGACCTGCTCCCTCCTGTACCCAAGAGAGTATGTCTACAACATTATGAGAGTATTAGTATTAAATTACTGTTCTGAATTATGTTCCCAGTGAATATTTAAGATGACAAATTCATAATACACATATACTATGTCTGCCCTTCTGGCTATCTAACTGGGTGCTTTGTCATACTCCCAGCACCCCATTTTATTCATCCTTATATAACATTTCCTGAGAAAAGCCACTGAGCCAAACAAAATCCCGAACACAAAATATTTCTCTGGTTTGGGTCAGAGCTGCTTGTGCTTCAGACTGGGAGAGGACAGCAGTATTTAGCTCATGTGATGCCCAACAGCATGCTGGTGCCATTGATCTTACAACTGGGGCAAGATCAGCAGGAGATGAGATCTCAATACTGCTTTGTTAAAAGAATGTCATTAAAATTACCTCTCCCTGACTTCATTATGTGAAGGTTGGTATTTTTTGGTAGGTGCTGCTTGTCCTTGTAAATTCTCAGGTGTGGGATTCCAGGTTTTTAATTGCTCTTGCCTAATGTAGCCCAGAGAAAGGACACTGAGCCTCCGCTCCAGGATGCTCTGCTGTAGGCCTCCTCAGAGGACATGAACCACTTCCCCGATTTCTCAATGTCTGGCAGAGATGAGGAACTGGATCAAAACCAACTGGCTGATTTTCAGACTAAATACAGATGGAAGTGGTGCTGGCTGGCAGTGGTAATTACATTAAAGAACTGGCAAACCCAGTAACTTTTTGCTCATTTGTTGAAATTAAGAGAATCAGTTGACCCTTCTGCAGACTTGCTGCAGCCTCAAGATCCCACCAAAATGTGTGTGTGCGTGTGCTGTGAGGTATGGTGGTGGGAGAGCATGTTCTACCCACCATTCTTCAGAAGAATTCAAGCCCAGCAAACTCATTGGGGGACCGATAGAGTGAATGTTCCCCCTTCTGATAGTTCAGATTCATTAAAAAAGAAGTGTTGTTGTCATGCAAAGTCTCCCCATTGATGGGGGAGAAAGGGCACTAACTCAAACACAAGATGCATAGGTTTGAGGCTCTGGTCTCATAACCAAGGTAAAAGTACCAACTGCCTCTTTAGAGCTGTAGGCTGGGGATCCCCACAGCTGTAGAAGTTTCATTTGAATGAATGCTTCTCAGAGCAGTGGCTCAAATTTTGGTCTGTTGAATACATAATAAGTGAATGCCAAAGCTACTAAATTAGTTACTCTGTAAACCCAACAAAAATTTGACCACTTATTCAATTAGGAGACTGGGCAGCCTAAAAAGAAATTTTGCAGAAAGCACCATATAAAATGTGAAACAACCTGGCAGACAGGGCAATTAGTTTGGAAATGCAGACTCATACCCTTAGCCAGCAGCACTTTTGATGCACTCCTATTTTCAGTGTTTACTGGCACAGGAGACAATTGACCATCTTTGTGAAGGGCATAATTTCTCTTACCAGAAAGTCAATCTTGCAACCGAGGCAAATTTCTTAATAAAATTTTGATCAAAACTGGTGTGTTCCTGCAACTGGTAAATCAGCATTTTTTAATAAAAAGCACCATGTCACAGAAGAACTCCCAGCCAGCTCAAATAAGAGTTTCAGTGATCTCACATCCTTCTCTTTGCTAACCAAATGATAGTATCCAGGATGTTGACCCACACAGTTATAGCTTACTTGACCTCATGTTACCCTATACAAGTACACTTTAAAAGATTTCTCTGAAGTTTCAACTGGTGAAAACTGTGGTTTCCATCCCACAAAACATATCAGTCTATTAAGAACCAGAGAGGTCTACAATCTAGAGTACTCTAATGAGTCTTTCAATGCTAATAAAGTGAACAGCAACTTCTGTTAGTCTCCTTAGCACTTCAGGTTTTTTAAGTGCCTCTTAAGTGCTGGTTTTGGGTGGCTAAAATCCAAGATGTACTAAGGTGCTTGGACCACCTCTTTTTACATATATACATATAAATACCACCTCTTGTTTAAATGATGGGAATACAGTGAGAGACGGAACAGAGAACAGCGTGCTTTCCAAGGGATATTTAAACGGAATCTTAAAAGTCAAACTCCCCAGCTAGCCAGACTGGGTAACTCTGTTTTGCCAACTGAAATTAATTACTTCAGGTCTGCAGAGACAGTGATGGAAGCAGAAAACAAGGAAAATAGAAACCTCAGTCCATAGCAAAACTTCTTCCACCTCAAGATTTGTCAAAACCTGCAGTGACTCCAGGAGACTTGAGATAAGACAATGTTCTCAGCATCAATTCTGTGGCTGAAAATCTCTATAGCTACTCAGAGTTCACTGACCTTCAAGGAGTGATAGAAGGCCCTCCCAACTACTTATGCTTTTTCTGTGGGTAGGTACAGATTTCTCTAAGAAAAATTAAGAGATTCTTCAGTTCTTCAGTTGACTTTAGTATAAAACATGTCACAATGGTGCTTAAAAAACCTTTTGTATATCCAGAGAGCATGAGAAATACTTTCATAGTTTTTTTTAAAAGCACAGTGGAGTGCTGGAAAGGCTTGAAAAAAATCCCATATTTCTGATAAACCATAATAACAAAGAAAATCCATTTATTCAGCTCTCTCCTTAGGCTGTGCAAAGGCACATGGACGTCATGATAGGCTGAATTACTGAAGAACAAATGCAATCATTAAGAAATACATCTTAATTTACTGAGCATGGATGGGAAGTAAACATAGACATTTTCAAGAATATTGATCTAAAGAAAAATCAAACATCTACTGCTGGATTTGCATATACCACAGGGTTACCAGGAAAGCTCTTTCTCAGGAAGTCCAGCATACACAGCAGGTCTGCTAAGGTGACACAGATGAACTGCTGAGTTATTTACATTCCACACAGAAACATCAGCAAAAGGTTTGGTTCTCAGCTGCTCAACCAATCACATAACAGATAATTATTATTCCCGAGCAGATCTCTTCATTAACCCGTAGGGTTTACTGGAACCAAGGCAAAATGGAGCTGTTTTACTGATAAAATCTTCTAGCACAAATAATTTCTGGGAAGCATCTCTCTCTGGAATGCCTGTGTGTACTTTAAAAGTAGGCATGCTTACGCTGATACTCATATCACTCGCGGGAGACGGACAAAATTCTCCACTTCTGCTGTAGTCAAAATTAGCAGTGAATTTGTAAGGGAACAGTATCCAGCCACCAGCATGCACAGCATCCTGAGAATTTCTTATTCCGAGCAGCATGGACATGCTCCTCCACCCTGAGTACTGTCTGTCAGCAGCTAAAGCAGATGTTTGGAGACATATGTAGACAGTAGGATTGAGAATCATGATGGCCATTATTAACAAGGAGGCCGGGTAGAGTAAAGGAAAAACACTTGAATGATGGAAGCTGAAAATATAGCTTAAATACCTGGGTGGAGTGCTATTCTCCTGTTTAATCTCTTTACAGCCCGCAAGTTTTGCTATATCCTGCTCCAGTGAGTCACTCAGAGATGTAAAAGCAATAGGAAAAAAACCCTCTTGTTTTAGGATTTCTCCCCTTTTAATGAGAGATGACAGATGTTAAAAAAGACAAAATAAAGGTATGAAACTAATTTAAAGTGCATTCAATTCTGTTTTAGTGTCTTTATTGGCCTTCAGAAATCTAACAGTTTGCTGAAACTCCACTTAACAGCTATACAGGTTGACTGACCAATCCATCTAAATAAAATGTGAAGTTTAGAGAACAAAAACTCTACAAATCAGCCTGAGTCCTAAACTACAAGTGATTAAATCTCCAAACAGTCCTAGGAAAAATGAGTACCGTTCCTTTTGGTTATACTTCTTAAGTATAGACAGCTCGTGGTGTGGGGTGAGGAAGGAAGACTTTGTGTCTTAAGCACAAAGTGAAGAGAGGTGGTACCTCTCCAGGGAGAGCAACCCCAGCAGCCTGCAGCCTGGGATGGTTCAGTGCATGTCAATGCTAAAGCAGAGGGTTTGTCAGGCAAGACCTGCAGTGAGGCCAGCGAGCATCCCTGGTAATCAGCATGGTGGCCCTTTTTTTTCCCCACTTTTGTGGCTTCCTGGACCAGGCACATCTCTATTACCTTTGCCTGCAACCCACACACATGATCATATGGTGCTGCATGATTGTCAGGATTAACCTTCAGGAGTCTATCTTTACAAAAGAAGGCTTTTCAGGTGGCACATATTCTAAGCAGGACCTAACTACATGGCCCCCTCAGCTATTACTTGTCTTGGTATGTGGGAGCTCCCAGACTGGGATAGAGAAAACTCGAAATTTTTGGAATTAATTAAATACTCTTCCAGCTGCAACTGTGCTTACAAAAGCGATGCTGAAGGGATGGAAACGAACTCTGCATTAGGGCAGCTGCACCTCCGCTGTATGAAGTATCTGGAAATCAGCTTCCTTGTTTCCCCTCAGATGTCCTCTGGACGTCTCATTTTGTTCTCACAACAATGCAGCTGGACTATTTACTACAAAAAACCGCCACAAAACTCTGGAAAAAAACAGAAGGAAGGCATCCCTTTCAGGCATGAGGACTAGGGATCTGCCCAGGTGGGTAAGTGTGTGCTCCCAGCCTTTTGTGTGAGCACACCCACATCCACAGTGAGGAGTGTTTGTTTTGGACTGGTTGCCCAGAAATGGAAGATACTCTCTTCACAAAATAAGTAGTAGAAAGGCTTATTAAAAAAACCACCATGGAACAGCTGAGAGTAACACTGCTGTGACACACATGCTGAGGAACATTGACTGTAGGTGACTTGGAAACAACTGTTCAGGAAAGGTGGTGGGGCTCAATTGTGAGCATGGTAGGCTCATCGTTATGGAGATCAGCAGCACAACGCCGTACATTTTTCTTTCCAGAGCCAGCTCACCACCTGAAAGCTGGATGACACTGTCCCTCCTAACTCCTGAAACTGGCGATGATGATGGTGCTGCTGCTTTCCACAGGAAAAGAGTCACCTTTGAACCACTGCACCAGGCTAATGGCTCACATGGCACAATCCAGCACCATCCTGGTTATTCATCCCCTTTGCTGAATCCAGACTCTGGATTAAGAGTCTGCTCAGTAAGTAACTGTGTGGCAGATGATCTTCAATAACTCAGAAGGCCAGAGAAAATTACACCAGAACCAACCTTGGCCAGAAAACCTGAGAAGCAGGATACCATATGCTGCTATTTGGGCTATTTTTGCCTAACATTTGCTATTGGCAACAAGTAAGAGTGAATATGGCTTTATTTGCACTCTGCTGACACAACCTGTTCAGAACTTGACTCCTAATTTGCTGGATGCTTATTGACCATCCCAAGTTCCTCCTGAAGGAAGCAGTGAAATACAGAATTGGTTGTTTGAGAAGTGCTGGGGGTATTTTACTCTCAGAGGGAGCTCCTGTGATATTTAATAAATGGAGAGAGCATGTAAGACATCTCTAACTGAGAATAAGATAGTGAAAGATGGGAGAAAAAGAAAAAAAGCATGTTTAAAATGCCTGACTTTCAAATAAGAAGAAGAAAAAGAAGAAAAAAGGAATTAAAATTAGTAGAATCAGCATAATGATTTCTAAAAATGCTTGGTATAGTTAACCAGAAGGTATGAGCAATGCTAAGAACCAGGAAGTAGATAAATATAAACAAGGATGAATACGTACAAAGTGCTGACCTTCACTGTGGGCAAAAAGTGAACCCTCAAAGGCAAAGTGCACTCAGAAAACCCTTTGGAATGAAAACAGAAAGTATATCCCCAAAGCTACTAACTGAATAAAGTATAAATGTTACTGTACAAGACAGACACACAAGAAAATCCCGGAACAGAAGTATAATAGTAGAAAATAATATTATCTAGAAGTGCTCAACCAGCACAGCTGTTTAATTATTAGAAACAGAGGTCAGTGCAGCTATAAGGAAATCACAAAAGAATACAAGGCAATGTAAGAAAAATTATTGTTTGAAAGATCTTTAACAACAGAGAATTTAAAGGAATAAAGACCAGCTCTGTGTTACGCATTTGTATCCATCACCAAAAGAATGCTATCACTTCTCAGGACGTGACACCAAAGAGGCATTGGTGGAGCTCTGAAAGTGCAATTGCAAAGATCCACCAGCTTTGGGTGACACAGCAAAATTCTGGCTTTGATGAACTATCAAAGTAATTTATCACTGTTAAAATCTGCTACAGCAATAAAAAATATGAGAATAAAAAGGTAAAATGCATTTAAACTCTCTAAAGAGCTTCTGAAGAGAAACTTTCAAAGGAGACTACCAAAGTTGTGCTACCCATAAGGGAGAAAAGATAAAAGCTGAGCAAAAAGAGCAGGATGTGGTTAGCCTTTTCTGATGCACAAGAGCACTTTACACGCTGCTATGAAGATCAATATCTGGCAAATGCACTGAAAAGCAGGGAAGGTATTGCATAGAACTATATTGCTTTGCATTTTTAACTGCATGAACAACTAAGGAAAAAAAACACAGCAATAAAATGACTGATTAATTATAGTGTAGCCAAATGTAATGCATTAACAGGAGCAGTACAAAACGGATTTTTCCCCAAAGGTGGCTATAAAATCATTGAAGCCCTTCCTTAAAGACTCCTTCTGCATGTGAGCTCAGTCCTACATCAAGTAATCTTGTACAAGATGAAAAGTCTGGTACTTGCAATGTAACATAGGAGGCCACTGAATTTATCAATACAAATCTGTCAAGGGACATTCCATTTTAGTAAGATTAATGCAAATATTTTCCATAACTAGTTTTAAATCAAGAAAAGAATAATCACATATTTTATGTCATCAAACAAATAAAAATTAAAAGAAAAATATTTTCTTGTTGAAAAATATCGAAAGTAACTTTGAAATGGGCATGCTAATTTTTTCAATGGAATTTCAGAGTTCCACCCTTCTCCCAAACTAGACTAAAAGTGATAACATCAGAGTAACCAGATCACTTCTTGTGTCATAAATTTCTGCATTTGCCTGTGTGTTTATGAAAGTGGGATGTCAACACTGAGTTTTACTACCACTTTTCCAGAACTTCTTTTCTAGAAGGGAGTACAAAATTAGATGCACAATTACCTACATGCAGAAAACTGCAATTTCACAGACACTTTTCAGTGTCTCAGTATTTAGATTCAGTTCAAATGGCTCCACATTACAGGTCAAGTTCAGGTCTTGGATTAGGACCCAGCCCATAAAGCTGATTAGTGTCCAAACAAAAGAGTACAACCATATCTGTAAATCCATGTCACATGGAGTTTATTACAATCCAACTGAGCAGTAGCACTGAAGCATTTATGTATTTTAAACAATGGCTATTTTCCTAAGGTTAAAGAAAGAAAAGCAAACCAACTAACTCGCTTGGGCAGTGCTGAGTTCACAGGTTCATGTGCTTTGTAAATTGAAAGAGAAGAGTGCAAATGCAGGTAAAGAACTGGATCATGTTATCCAGAACACACTCGGCGCTGGATGGTGAAAATAGGGAGAAACAATGGAGAAAAGATGCAGTCCTTTAACTCTTCTCTTTCTTCCAGAAGAAAAAGAAAAATAATAATCTTTCAGTTGACAAGATCTGGATTATACTAAGGTCAAACAGAAAAGATAAAACATATTTTTCAGCTTGAAAATAAATACATAGCGAGTACATCAGCTCAGTAACATTCTCCTACTCCAGGAAGTGTATGTTTAAGACTAAAGAAATCTCGTGCAAAACTGAGACCTGAACACTAAATATATACTGATTTTATTTTACCTTTGTCTCTGTTCTTCTCCTTTCCTAAAGAGTCCAGTTTCTTTCTTAATGATTTCTTCCTCTTTTGTCCATCTGTAAGAGGCAAAAAAAAGAAAATAAAAAAAGGAAGTAAGTGAAGAGACATAACACTGAACAAACTGCTGCAGGAACATGGAGTGAGGTGGTCACAGCACTTGAAATCAGGAAGGGTGTGGAGCACATTTCACAAAGGCTAAGGACTGTCACAGTCCCTCAGCCCAAAGGAGTGTGGTTTGTTCACCCAAAATCTGAGGCTACACCAGGGAACCAAAATTTATCCCCCTGCATGCTACTGGGCACATCTACACATGCATGGCCATCTAATTTGGAAGACTTAACAATGGAGGTTTGTTGCTGTATGCTCTTGAGAGCAGGGTATCATAAAAGGTACTGGTTAGCCCTCATCCATGGTCACAAGACTCTGATTTAGGTGTGGAGGCCAAGGTAGTATTTGGAAAGGGAGGATTACTAACCTCCAGGATAAAGTTCTGCATACCAGTCATACCCGTTGGGTGATAGCTGACCACCTTCACATGACCCATCTGATCTGAACTCACACTGGGAGCTTGCAGTGTGGTACAGCATGTCCAGATTGGTTCAGATGGATTAGAGTCTCAGAGAAATTACTGTTCTGACAATCTATATATCATCCAAGTTTTCACTAAGGTATTAAGGACCAAAGATTTTAAGCAATAGTGGAGGCAGGTTTGTTCTTGAAAGGATTACGTCAAAAGGCTGGCTGTCATTGTTTCCTTCAGCAGCATCTTTTATACTGAAAAGTCAACAAAAAAGCATTTTATTTATTAGATCTCAAAAAATACCAGGGATTAAGACAGAGGCCTGCTTTAACTTGCACCTTTTGATTTTTTTAATTTCCAAAGCAATATAAAGAGTCTATCATAGAGACTAATATCCTAACATAGACACCATTCAAGATAAAGGATAATGCACATGTACCTTTTCTTTACTGGTTTTGTAATACAGCAGAAACTCAAAAATGAGCACACCATATCTGTTTCACTTATAGAGAAAGAAGGTCACCAAATAATCTGTCTCAACATGTTTTTATAGTTATGTAAACCAGTGTCTTAAGTGGTCTTTTACAGTAAGGAACATACCACAGAGGAGTGAAGTGGATCTTTGTTGATGAACTCTCATCTTTGCAATTACGGGTCATGAGAGAACACAAGCCATTTCCCCATATTTTTCCGTCAACTTCTTCTGAAAACCAACTCCAGAACATTACTCAACAGACAGCTCAACAAATTCTGACTTTTTTATAGCCAGTTATTTCCCTTTTAATTTAAAACTAACAATCCTTTCTATTTTTTGTAACAATGGTTTGTCGACTCTACTTGCACATTTGCACTCAGCCTTTATTTACAAGCATACCACAGAATCAAAGAATCATTAGGGTTGGAAGGGACCTCTGGAGATCATCCAGTCCATCCTGCCTGCCAAGGCAGGGTCACTTAGAGCAAGGTTACACAGGAACACATCCAGGCGGGTTTTGAATTTCTCCAGAGAAGCAGATGCCACGACCTGCCTGGGCAGCCTGTTCCAGTGCTCTGCCATCCTCAAAGTACCTAAATTCTTCCTCATGTTGAGGTGGAACTTCTTGTGTTTTAGTTTATGGCCTTTACTCCTTGTCCTGTTTCTGGGCACCACTGAAGAGTCTGGCATTATCTTCTTGGCACCCACCTTTGAGATAATTATATGTATTAATGAGATCCCCTCTTGCTCTTCTCAAGAATAAACAGGCCCAGCTCCCAGTCTCTCTTCATAAAAGAGATGCTCCAGACCTCTCAACATCTTTGTGACCTCCACTGGATCCTCTCCAGTAGCTCCTTGTCTTTCTTGTACTGAGGAGCCCAGAACTGGACACGGCACTCCAGGAGTGGCTTCACTAGGGCCATGTAGAGGGGAAGGATAACCTCCTTTGACCTGCTGGTCACACTCCTCCTGATGCACCCCCGGATACCACTGGCCTTCCTTGCCACAAATGCTCCCAGCACTCACTTAACTATGATACTCAAGGTAGAATTGTTATATGCTGCTTTATGCTAATTCCCCCTTTTCCGTACCTGTTCTAGTGAGAATTCGTCCTCTGAAATAAGGCTGATTGGATGGATAAGGTATTCCAAATAAGAGTTCAGCAATATAATGGTAACAATTCACTGCCTGATACAGTCTATGATTAGATTTCCTTTTTCTTAGCTACATGACAAGGTTATAACTCAAAGTCATACTTTGATTGATTAATATGCTCAGTCTTTTCACACCTTGTGACATTTCCTGTTGCTAAGATTGAGCTTCTAAGAGAAATTCTATCACTTCTTGGCAATATGAATAGTTGGTAGCCTGCTTTCATACACCTGACAGTACAGCTTGTTTTCATAATGTTCCCTACTACCATTGTGTTCTGGCTTTACATATACATAATTTTCAAATTATTGTTCATGTTATATATTCAAATCACTGCTTCACAGTAGCCTTTTGACAAATGACTTAAATTTCTTTGGAGTCACAGAGTCTTATTCTCCAAGGACCCATTTATTGGTATTCTGACATCCCACTGAAGTCTACTGAGACATAAAAAACGAGAAAAAAGTCAATTTTTGATGTAAAATACAGTGTTTTGCTACAATAATTTACATTTAAATTTTACCCCACAGCAAGAGGAAAAGAGTTGCATATGAAAATAAGACTTAGAGGAATCTCAGTGAAAAGTTAAAACTTAGGAGATCTGAGGTCCTTTCAAGTTCTCCTCCTCCCCAGCAAAAGACATGGTAAATTAGAGTCTATATTCTATAAAAATAAATATGTTTTGAAATGAGTGTTGATTCAAGCTACATCAGGCACGAACACTGCTGAAATATTCATAACGTGCTTAAAGACTTATGCAGTTCTAGCAGCTTTACATATTAAATGAACCCAATTCCAAATATTAGTGCTTAGTACTTATTAACTGTAGTGTATTTTGAGAACATAATTAACATCCAAAACATTCTTGGGAAACAGGCAAAGCTTTATTACCCATACTTGATACCAACTTTACATTTACTAATTAATTAGCAAATATTTATGCAAAATAGAATTGTATCAATCCAAAGTGCTATTAGATATGGGCTGCTATTTTAATTTCCAGTTTGGAAATGTTTAAGCACCAAGTGATAAAAGCCTTTTGTGTATATAATTATCACTTTTTATGTCTTCTTTTTGTAAATCAACGATATACTGCTCCTCCAGCAGATTCCACTGAAGAATATTAGCAAGACAAAAGAAACACTGAAAAGGCAACAACTGTCAAAATGAAGGAAGCTGCATTTTTTTTTCTTTGCTAACCTATTCTGTTTTTCTTGAAGGACACCTGCCCAGGCAGCTGTGCAGATCAGTTTGTTTTTCAGAAATGGACTTGATCTGTTCAATACTTACTAATTTATATGTTTGCTGTATTTTTCACTGCAATGCATACATCACTCCCTGGGCACCTATGTATTAAGACTAGCACAATGAATATTTAAAAGACCAAGAGTCTAGAATTGAACTCCTGAGTGCACATTAAATTGCTATGTGACCAGTTTTTCCAAAGTCCTGAGCACTTCCAGGTTTAGTTAATGCCAAAAAAGACTTTTCTATTTGAAAAATTAGGTCATCTTTTCAGAACCTTGTCAGTGAACCACACAGCCTAAAGAATACTGGAATATTTGTACTGATCTACTGACTTTTGACAAGAATTGAGCAGTTTGACTTACAAGATTATTTAAGTTTTGATATTTTGGGTTAAGATAGACATTTACCTGCAGTGTCATCAATAACACCATTTCATTAGCAGTTACGCTATCAAATCACAGACCTTCTACAAACCTTTTCAAGATCTAAATTTTTCTCTATGTGTGACCATGGTTCTACAAATGAAGTAACAAAAAGTCATTTTCATGCTGAGGATATAAAAATTTCAGGAAAGAAGGGAAAGAGAGAAAGAAAGAGAGAAAGAAAGAAAGAAAGAGAAAGAGAGAAAGAAAGAGAGAAAGAAAGAGAAAGAGAGAAAGAAAGAGAAAGAGAGAAAGAAAGAGAGAGAGAGAGAAAGAGAGAGAGAGAAAGAAAGAGAGAAAGAGAAAGAGAGAAAGACAGAGAGAGAGAGAGAGAGAAAAAGAGAGAGAGAAAGAAAAAGAAAGAAAGAAAGAAAAAAGAAAGAAAGAAAGAAAGAAAGAAAGAAAGAAAGAAAGAAAGAAAGAAAGAAAGAA
>JAWWMO010000001.1:99009506-99028897 GCA_035047845.1 Dendrocincla fuliginosa
AGAAAAGAAAGAAAAGAAAGAAAAGAAAGAAAAGAAAGAAAAGAAAGAAAAGAAAGAAAAGAAAGAAAAGAAAGAAAGCTTTGTAAATTTTTCTAATGACAGATTGTTCTGTTGCTTTGCATAAGACCACCTACCAACACCTCATATGACAAAGATAGAGAGTGCAGACTGAATCTTGTTACTGCTTACTTCCAGTAATTCTTTATTCAATTTATATTTATGGAAATCAGCAGGTCTGTTTGGTAGATGTGCTGCTCAGAACAAGCTGAAGCATCACAAATTAGCTATAGGGAATTAGCTCAAAACTATACAGTTAGTGGCATATTTAAAGTTAACATTCAGGAACTCTTGGCCATCAATTTCATATTATGTCACTTAAAAGTCAGTATACTGTGAAACTCTAATCCAATATGTTTTTAATAATTAATATAATATGCAGTAAAAAAAGTACAACAGAATCTGCTCTTTATAAGTTCATTTTTTGGGACAGTATTAGGTTCCAGATGATCAAAAAATACCCTATCAAATACGCTTGAAGTGAATCTTTAACAAAAATAGGATTCTTTAGCACTTTCGTTTTTTATACAAGGGCTGGTGGATTATCTATAAGAATGGATGTTCCTTTTATGTTACATACATGCAATGACACTTTTTATTAATCAAAACATAATTCATAAATTCATACAGATCCTTTAAACTATTTTAATTCAGCAGGGTTTTGGCATAAGAGATGATGTGCTGTTTACAGGGCTGTAGAGCAAAGAGAGCTCCTCTCCCCATCTACTGGCAACTTCCTTTGCTTAAGAGAAATGTGTTTCTTCTCCATTTAGGGAAGAAAGTTTGTCATGCTCTACAATTAAGGGTTATTTTCGCACAGTATGAAGAGAGCAGTTATGTGAGAGATTATTATCAGACCCATAGCTCAACTATCAAAACAGAAACAGATAGAGAGGTTGATATTGTGAGATTTCTAAAATACTTCTTCACAGTAATTTTAGTCATGGCCATTTTCCCTTAATGGCCACTAGTAATTGGATCTAACTGCATTTAAAGAAAAAAAAAATAGAATGTATCTTCTAAAAGTGCAATCAATTCTGTCTTGAAAACTACTACCAATGACACCACAAAGCACCAAGTGTGAGCTCTCTTGAGCACTTGTTGGTTCACTTCACCAACTGAGAGTAACACATTTCCCAAGTGCCAGCCCCTCACACCCAGCCTGCATGCTGTCAAGCTGCAGTCTCTCTGGCCTGTGCAATACTGCAAGTAATTGAGACCCTCAACCAGAAACTGCTAAATCTGTTGGCAGAGCACATTAGAGACAAGACTGCACTTCATTCACGGACAGTTGCACTGTGTTTGCGGTTGAAGTCGCTTCTTTGGGTCACTATACAAAGCAAATTTACTTCCGAAGACACACTCGGAGCTGCTCTGGTGAAGAAGAGGGTGCTGGTTTTACTTAGCCATTTCTGTGACTATAAATGTCCATCTTGAAATATTTATTTATAAAAACTTGTTGAAATGCCCTGTCCCTATGCAGCAACTTCCAAAGCACTGCCAGATGGAACAAAGATGGAAGATAAATTTCAACTAGAGAAACGGGAGCTACAGATTTTGTCAGATAAAGCAATACGAAACAAGAAAGGCTGAGCCTACAGGCATTTCTCATCCCTGTCTTTCTCCATTTTCACCTGGCCTCGTCCATACATACACAAGATCTCCATCTGTGATACAGATTATTATATTCATTCAGAAGCCTTGGACTATCATCTCATTTTTCCTTATGGACTATGTTGCTCTTTTTATTTCACTTTGACTTAAATCACCACTTCTTTGTGCTTGTCAGCCAGCAGCTGATGGAAGGAAAGCCATGTTCATTCAAGAGTATCCCTCAGCTGCAGCCATGACCTTCCAGGTGGCAGCTGGCTCACATATGTTTACCTCAGCCCACAGAGCCAGATTTAGGTTGCTCCTCACCAGCACCACAAACACAATGGAGTCAGCTTCTCCCTTAAATGCTGCTTCCTCTGATGCAACAAACAAGTTTCAGCAGTGCCCTCCCTGGGAAGTGAGCTGAAGTCAAAGCCGGTTCCTCAGAAGAAGGGCTGTAGTTGTCCATGGGCTGTACACAGGCAGGACCAGAGTCGAAGTATTGCAGCCCCCTTGGCAGAAGCACTGCCTGACCCAAACCCTTCTCAGGGCAATGATGAGAAACCAGGAGAGGTGTGTGGAAAGCTGACTGTGCAGGAAACAACATTCTCAGCAACACACAGTGTATACAACACCATCACTTGAGAAAAGCCACAACCATCAGACAAAAGTGTGCTTTTCATTCTCTTCTTCCACATCCCAGCAGACTCTGGTAACCTGTGGTTAGAGCATCTTCTTCAGTCCTAGGCTTCAGCCCCTTTGGGCTAAGGCTGATTATTAAAATTAAACACAGAGCAATTACAAAGTCCAGCTGCACAGGTTGAAGTGATGCAGCTGCTGGAAGTTTAAACCCTGCATTATACACAAATCCTTTACTGTGGAACAGTAAGAATTTGGTCATACTGGTATACAAATTAAATTCTTTATCTAGGAAGTATACATAAGCTGCTGTGAAACCTGTCCAGAAGGCAAAACTGCTGGAAATCTCACCTACTTCAAAAGAGAGCTGCCTTCCCACAGTAACCTTAGCTTTGTTAATGAAATAAGTGTACAATAACCTCCTCTAGTTCTGGTACATATTAAAACAAAAACAAACCACCAAAGCAAAAAACAAAACTAAACAACAACAAAAAAACCACCCAAAAATCAACAACAACCCAAAAAATTCTCCATAATTTTCTTGCTGGATATTAATAGATTTTTGATGCACATCTGTTGATACTGCACAGCTATTTCAAAGGCAAAGGCGATATATCAATTCATACCAGCTGAGCCTATTACCAGTAGACTTTTAGGAAAATAAATCTAAAAAGTATACTTCAAAACTAGACTGAAATTTAGGAAAATGCACCATTTCTATTGAAACCTTTTCTCAAGGTTTTTATTTCTATCACAAAGAGCCATGTCCCAACTAGCTGAACAAAAAGTGCTCCATGTTAGAAAGCAGCAGGATACAGATTTAGACTATAACTGTAACCAGATAGGTATGAACTCTTCTTTAAAAAACAAACAAACAAAGAACCAAAACAAAACCACTACTTACTTTGGACAACACTCTAATTCAGATGGCAAACACTAATCAATTCCTGCGGCTAGAGGAATCTTAAGAACACATGACATTTCCACTTCACTTGCCTACACATTCCCTAGTGCATGGATTTAATTAGTCTCCAAGTATATATGTTGGAATAAAAAGAAACTACTTTTGTATTTTCAAGTATGTTCTTCCATGATTCTTTGTGAGGGATTTGCATTAACTGGTGGGCATTTGCAGGTTCAACATACCCAAAAGGTAAGAACCAAACCTTAGGAAAGAGGGAATAAGGGATTTGGGCTTGAGAGTGAGGTCAGGGCTGCAGAAACCCACAGATGGAGGGAGGGGATGTCAGCAAAGCCCATCCCTTCGATGAGAAGAGCCAGGAAGGAGCACTTTTCCAGGCCTGCCCCAGGCCACTGCACTCCTGCTGTGCAGGAAGCTGCAGGTCTAACAGATGAACACAGCACAGCTGCACTGAAGGAAACAGCAGAGAGAGTACAAAGAGGATGCCTGCCTTCAGTTTGTGCATGCTGTGTATAAATATTCTTAAAAAACCAGATTCTTTATTGGTTTCAAACTTTTTCAAACCACCACACCAAAACTAAGAATAAAGTTCCCTTTCTTTTTCATTTGATTTTTTTTTTAATATAGTGTATTCTTTAGGCTTTTTGCATTTAGACTCCTGACTAGCGATAACTGTTGGAAAAGCTGGGAGAAAACCTCTTCAGTTATTTTGGCATTACTGGAATGAAAGCATATATAATTTTACATAATTTGATTATTTTTTAACCAACAATACATTTAAATTGACTGCATTACTCTGAGGAACAGCTCTGCTTGCTTCAGTGTCTACAATAGCACAGGATTTCCCATGTCATAAGAAATCCAAAGTCATAGTAATCTAATAAAATAACATTAACCCCCCCACCCAACAACCAAAACTGCAACCTCCACCCTACAACAAAACCCTTCAAAAAGCACCCCGAGAGAGTGGGCCAGGTCTTTTGATGGAACACATGCCTTGTGTCAATACTCGATGCAAAAAATATGTTTAGGCATACTGAAATTCAAGGGAACCACTCCTTCTATGCTTCAGGGCATATTTGCTACACTGACACTGATGACAGGATTCATTAAACAGTAATGTCAAGTAGCAGGTGCAAGACAAAATATAGACACTACTTTTTCACATTATAGCAGTATCCACAGTGTGACAGGAGTTTCCGTAAACTCAAAACATACGCAAGTTCCTGACTGTATAAATAGACTGTGGTACATCAGGCAGCTTGCTGCTGCTCTTCTCTCTAAGTGGAAGACACTCAGAAACCAGGATGACGGGCAGAGGCTTAAAAGCTTTGAGAAAGACTGAACATTTCCTGTGTGGAGTGCTTTCATAACTGATGAAAAAACTGTCAACACTAAAACAGGTCAAAACCTGTCTGCACTAATACAGGAAAACAACTACAGTCAATGAAAATATTTTAACTGTACTGAAAAAAAATTCAAATCACCAAACAGGAGCCTTGATGCCATAACTTGAGATAGGAAAAATAGAAATAGAAGCTCTGAAACTGCCATCAGTCCACTGTGGGCAGGGGGAAAATTGATTGTTAGGCATTACCTAAATGAAAAGCAATCTTTTGATACGGAGGGAATAGAATAGTTTGATGTTATTGGTAATCAAAACACCATCTTACCTTGATTTGGTAAGAAGAATTACCTTTAATTCCCACAATACAGGGTGGGCTGGGGCAGAGCAGACACGCAGCTGCCAGCATGTTGCTGGCACTAGACTTACTGTGTATCAATAAAGTGACTTGCAAGCCTGTACTGGCAGGTGAAGCAGCAACCAAGTTTCTTTACATCTTACTCAGATCTTTCCCCCCAGGTTGCTCTCAGTGTTAATGTGGGTTCAGCTCTTCAAATGAAGAGAAAATTCCCCTAACCTGGGAATTCAGGAGACCCAGCAGTAGTCACAGAGATGGTTTGGGGCATCCAGGTCTAATTAAACTAGTCCACAATACTCCTGCTCAGAGCCTTGAGAAAGAAATGAAATGAGAGGAGCCCTCAGTGCACAGAAATGAAATTACAGTGCAGTAGGTCTCTCCCTGGGCAGGTTGGTGGCCCCAATAAGTGAGATGCTATCCCTTTGAAATGACCAACATCTTCTTTCTAATAATGTCTCCCTGTAATAGTTACCCGTCCTTTGTATCACTGATCATCTAGCTTACGTACTTTTTTATTAATAAGCAGGAACAGGTGTTCAAAATGTAAACCACACAGATAAGACATGAGGAGCTCTGCAGAGAACACTTGGGTCAACTTCCTGCACAGAAATAGAGTCACATGGACATTTGTCTAATCTACTCTTAAAAACCTTCAGCAAGAGATTAGGTCTCCATTAATTCTTGAGGCAGCCTTTTCAGTGTAAAAGCATTATACAAAGATATATATAGTACCACAGCTCTGATAAAATAAATCTATCTGGAGTCACTTTATCATTCCTAATCAGTATTTAGAAACTTTACACTAACCACAACAACTCCACTTAAATTGTGCCTTTGAAAAAAAACTGTAGAAAACTTTTCTGCCTAAGGCAAGAAGAAATCATCAGGAATACTTCCCTAATGCATTTTTGAAAGGTGCAACACACACAGGATAACAGAAATAAGTCTGATTTTCAACAGAAATTTTTAAATAAGCATGCTAGAAGAATACACATTATACTGCTGTTACATGTCGGCAAAGCTCTGCCAAAGGCAAGTGAAATATGGAAATTAGTTAGCTGCAATATCAGTGCCTTGAAAAAGGTTCAAAAGTTTTTCACATAGGATACATTTATTGGTATTTATTCTTTGGCTTTGAGCCAAATAAAGCAAAAATTTTTAAATCATTATAGAATACTCAGACAGTTATGTGGATTATTTGCAAGCACAGGACAGCCTAGCTGAGCATTTGGAATCAAAGGGTTGGTACTTCATCAAGTACTAAAGACAAATTTGACAACCAAGAATACTTCCGCTACACTACTGTTCTCACAAAGATTTAGAAAAAACAATCAAATGCATCTAATTCTGCAAAATGTTTTCAAGCTGTTGTATGTGTATTTTGCTTCCCAACACTGGTTCACTGGTTCTCTCAGCCATGTGCCTCAACTTTTCAATACAGCCAGTGGTCATGAACAATGTTTTAAATGTTTTCATGTGTTATGCTAATACAACAAAATACCAAACATATTTATATGTACTTAAAGTCAACAGCTATTGCAACTAAGGAAGGAAGTTACGTTATATAGGATTTTTTTTTTTTTTTTTTTTTTTTTTTTTTTTTTTTTTTTTTTTTTTTGTCTCAGCAATAACTTCTAAGTTCAGTGGGATTTAGCATCAAACATATGCCTGCAGCAGTCTCTGGATCTGAACTGTTAGGAGCAGTACCCTAAATCCACAAGAGTCAGCATCTAAATAAGCAACTGCCCAATAATGAAGAACCCTGGTCACGACTTCATCTCCAGTTACTGTGTCTCATGACATTTATGTGTGGAAATGCAGACTAGTTTTTCCTTACTTATCTTAGGAATTTCAGCAAGATCTCTTCCCTTTATTGTGAAGGAAGCTGAAAGACTCCTTCCTCTCCCGCCCAAATTGCTCCACAGCAAAGCATTCTTTCAATGTCCATTCCTGCCCCCATTCTCTTTCTCCCCCTTCACAAAAGGTAGATTCTTAGAAGTTACACAAATCTTTCCTTTAAATGTGCTGAGTTACACACTCATTTTTTCATGGTTACATTAGCAGTGTTACTAATTTCCCTAAGAAGTCTATAGCATTTTCTCCTTCCGTTCTGGGTTCATACAGCACTGAAGAAAATTCATGCTGCTTCTCAACCAAAGCTCGTAGCTATTTACCAGAATACTATTTAGTAAAAAGATAATTATTTATTTTTATGTAGTGAGTTTTGTAATGAGTAAAAACATCTGCTTTTAAAACTATTAGCTTGTCTTCAACTGACAGAATAGATATGCTGAATAAAGTTTTTCTGATATAATCAGACAAGTAAAACCTGCTATGGGATACAAGGAAATCTTGGAAATCAGTTTGCTGAGCACTACATAGTCTTATAAAAAAAAAATGCCTCATTGCAAAATTTAGAAAGGAATAGACCTCTAAAAACTTCCTAAAGTTTAAGGACAATAAATGATTTCCCCTGTTCCAATATTGGAAAACTATGTTCTTGCAAGCTTCATGTACTTCCATTTTGTTCTTGTCTCAACAGTGACAAAAAGTTGAATTTGGGAAAAAAAAAATCACAACAAAAAATTTCAGCAAATTTCCTTACTGAGAGGAAAAAAAAAAATAGTTTTCTTTTGGTTTCCTATCTCTCTGTCTGGAAAAGTTCCTGTCACCTTCACTTTGACAAATGTCTGCGTAGCAGAGTGCAAAGCTGTGTCTTACAACCTCTAACCTGCAGCAGATGGGACTTCTAGCTTAAAACATTAAGTTAATTTTCTTTTTTTTTTTTCTTTTTTCTTTCTTTTCTATTTTTTTTCAGACTGAGAGCTATTAGCTTTTGTTTTTCCAGACGAAAAAAAAATCCTCAGAAAAATACATATTTCCATGAAAAATTTGAATTGGAGGACACAGGAGGGAAGTTTCAATCTGGAAATCAGCAAGATAAACAGTTTTTACCTCTGACCAGTCTAATACGGTATATCCAAGATTTACTAAGGTAACATAAAGCAGCAGAATTTATCTCAGCCTTACTTGTCTTAAATATAATCTTTATGAACACTGCTATACTGAAAGAAAATCCATGGGCTCACAGGAACATGTTAAAGACAGTATTTATATTAGAACAATTGCAGAGGTTGACATTAGGAGGGGCAGTAATAAGCCTCTTCACTTAAAAGATATGCTGATGCCAACTCAAAAGCATCCAGTCTGTAAGCCCATAGGTCCACAAGGTATAAGCTACAGTTTACTCAGATGTTTTCCACTGCTGCAACGGCCTGTGAAGTATATAACATGGTCAGTGACTAAAAACAATGAGCAGTTTAGAGCCCACACAAAAATGCAAGCCCAGATAAAAATCCAGTCACTCTCAGTGTTAAGGAAAATGAATAATGAAATACAATGGCAAGTAATGTAAGCAAAAAACAGATCCAAAGAACTGCTCCCTGCCAAAATAAACGAGAGAGAATATGTAACTCTGAATTCCCATCTCTATTCAGAGCTTAACCGAAACATATTGGGGGCAAAGTGCACAAATGAACAGTAAAAATTCAGAAAGCCCAACTATGTTTTCTTTCATTTCAGAGACGGGGTTGTCTCAGCTCTCAATCTGTAATTGCACACTTATCCAGCCCTCCTCCTTCATATTCACCTTACTAAAGCAAGTTGTTGAGGAGATGAAGGCTCACTTCATGTGAGCAGATGGACAGTGTCGCACACTTGGTGGAATGAGCTGCAAAACTTGCATGGGAAAATGTACACCAGCACATGTTCAAGTAGCATCAGCAACACCTTCCCTTAAATGGCTGGGACTGCATTTAGGCTTCTAAGCCCAACCTTAGATCATATTCATTACAACTAAATGAATGAACTGAGAACTAGATTTGGCAGTAAAGTTAAGGGTTATCTACTCTCTTCCCAAATGTCACAGAATCATCAAGGTTGGAAGAGACCTTCAAGATTGTCTAGTCCAATCATCAACCCAGCACCACCCTAAGCACCTCTAAACACAAGTGCCACATCCAAACGCTTCTTGAGCATCTCCAGATATGGTGACTCCACTACATCCTGATGCAACCTATTCCAATGCCTAACTACTCATTCAGTGAATGCTTTTATTCCTAACATCTGATGTGAACCTCATCTGATGCAACTTAAGGCCATTTCCTCTTGCCCTTCACTTGAGACATGGCAGAAGAGACTGACCCCCACCTCACCACAGCCTCTTTTCAGGGAGTTGTAGAGAGGGATGAGGTCTGCCCTGAGACTCCTTTTCTCCAGGCTAAACGATCCCAGCTCCCTCAGCCGTTCCTCAAAGGACTTACCCTCTAGACCCTTCACTAGCTTTGTTGCCCTTCTCTGGGCACACTCCAGCACTTCAATGTCTTTTTGAAGTGAGTGGCCCAGAACTGGACACAGCACTCAAGGTGCAGCCTCACCAGTGCCGAGTACAGAGGGACAAACACTTTCTTCATCCTGCTGGCCACACTATTCTTGATATAGGCCAAGATGCCATTGGCCTCCTTGGACCATATCAAGCTGGCTGTCAACCAACAATCCCAAAACTATGATAAGAAGTCAGAACTTCACCCAAAGTATAGGAATAACAAAGATAATTGGACTCAGCAGGAAGTCACACCATTTTAATGTTAACAGAGAGGAGAAGGGACTGTCTCTGTGGCACATGGCAGCCCCAGGACACGTGGCACTGTAGGGAACTGGGCCTCAAAGACACCCAGATCCTACCTGTTCCTCCTGCATCCACACCCCTGTATTGTCCTTCCCTTCTAACACATCAGGTTTCAAACAAATGAGAAATCAGTATATGAGAGATCCAGGTCCAACAGTTCAACTGTACTAGAAAGAAGCAAACAGAATTATATAGTTCTAAATATCTACTGAGTATCCCATTTGACCTTTATTTTCACTGAGATACCCTGCCATTTAGCATGAACCACTATTTATGTCTTTGGTCAGGTTACAGTCTGATGAGGTCAATCAAATCCTAAATCAGCTCTAAAACAATTTCAAATAGTACTTTTGGGGTCTTTCATGGGATGGTGAAGCTTTCATAACAATTCAGCTACAGTGTATCTACTTGTTTGAGTATCAGTAATACATATGTATTTTTTCTACTTCTCTGGTGGATAATTCCAATTTTCACAACAAATGTGAAATTTCAGTGTCTACAGATGCCTCAGAACACAGGCCATGTATATTGAACCATTTGCAGATAGTACTTATTTTCTAGTGATCCCCACTCATCTTCTCTTTTTCCATGATAGTATTTATAAATGCTTCATTATTCCTAATTATGTGCATATATCCCTCTTTTTTATCTTCTTAAGAAGCGATCACATAAAGCAGCTCAGCCACATATGGTTGTAGGTCCCACTGGCAAATGCACCCTACCTGAGCAATAGTCAGAATTAGCAATGAGCTTTTTCCCCCCTTCCCCTCATTTATTCTCTGTCTCAACAATTCCTCCCGCTCCACTGCAAAGCTGAGAAGACAGGAGCATATCTTCTTTGGGAACTGGCAAGAACATGAGCACTCTCTCTTCTTGAATAAAAGAGAGGTGAAAACTACAACTGTGACCCCCAAATCCTATTCAAGTCCCTACACCAACAGGTTCACGACAACCTTAAAACCTAGCCAAATGCTTGAGGAGTTGAATTAGGGTTGAGGTCTTAATTCCTCACTTGCTCTAACTCAGAAAGTTTTAGTAGTCCCTACCAGTACTTCCAAACACAGAGGCAGTGAAGTGAGACAGGACTGTGAGAGTTATAAATATGAGGTATTTAGGAAATTGATCCAATCAAACCTCATTCCATAACCCCTCTGCTCAAGAGATAGCTGGAGCCAATGAACAAAAGCAAATAAGCCCCTCTCCATCTCTGATCCCAGTTTTACTCCATAAAAGCCACCTGACTTGAGTTACCACTTCCTCGTGAAGACCTGCTGCAAAAGGTTCATTTTTCTCACTACTTGTGTACCATGACACGCAAAGAACTGACATGTCACCAGAATGTAAGCACATCTAAAGTGAATTTCATTACCATTTTTTTCTCCTATTACAACGAGAAGATTTACTTCCCTGAAATGAGAAAAAACACAGTGTGTATATATATATATATATGTATATATATACGTACACAGACACACACAGGAATTGTAAAGAAGCATCACCAGAATGGTACTGTTGTGCCATTCAGAACACCAGACAGCAAATTAAAAATCTTGCAGAGAGTAACTGTATTGGTAGAGATACTGTGTAATGCTCTGCCTGAAAATTACATCTTCTTGCAACTTAACACATTACACTCAAAGAGAATAAATTATTCTTGGTCTAGTTTCTGGTGGCAAATGGGGGAGTGACATGGGACCAAAAAAAGATGGTGATTACAGAATCTGAAAGATATGAGGCAGAAAAACAAGAGGACAAGAAGCAAACCTGAAACACCTCTATCACACATATAACAATAGTAACTCTTGATCAGCTTGAAATTGTTCTAATTACCTACTGCAGTACAATAGTAGAATATTTTAAATGACATGCTGGTTAAAGAAATTCCTTTGGGAGGTGGTCCCTTCTCTGTAACTACCTGACATTTTACTAGGAGATGTTAGTAACACTCTTCTGTTTTTAATGGTAATGGCTGCAATACAGTGAAGGAGAGGGATTACATGAGGTGTTACATTCTATGCATTCCTCTGGAAGTGTGGGAATAGCCAGATGTGTCCTGGAAGTGCTAACTGCACTTGCTGTGACAAAGGGGCCTTCTGCAGCATGGGAGGACCCACACATTATGAAGAATCAGCCAGGAACAGCATCGGTGTGGTTGTAAAGATAAGGCAGAAGCTTCTGTACTCTGACTTAATTTCTACACAAGCAGGTTTGGAGCAAATGCTTGTTACTCAAGAACAATGAATTTTTACTTTTCACAATACCTATGCCAGTAAACGTTATTACTCAAACACCTGCAGGAAGCAAATGCCCAGCAAGCACATGCATGTTCTAATGTCATTCTCAACAAGTTTTGAAGAACAGTCAAAGAACCACAAAGAAGTCCAACTTTTAAAACAGCTTTCTAAATTTTCCAATACATACATTTTTTCACTAACCTCTACTCATTAATATTTTCATGTGGCATTCTCTGAAGGAGAAAGGAGTTGTAGAGTACATATTTCATTTTTCTGGATCTCTGCAGACACAGAGAGCTCCTCAAGCTCTCTCAAAGAGACAGCAATAGTTCTACATCTCACTGCTGTAGGTTTGGTTTATTAAACAGAAAATGTTTAACATCCTTCAGTCTGTTTTTAACTTAAGGCACAAATGGCTGTGATGGAGTTTTATTTTATTTGTATTTCTGTATGCCCAAAGTGCCCAAGTCAGTTTCACACTGATAAAACTTGAAATTCTTCCTTTACACAGTCCTGTGATGTTAGCAGACAGACAGGTTACCTGTAACCTTTTACCATGTTTTCATTCCACACCATTCAAAAGTGATGGGAACATGAGATGGACTTCAGAGTGCCTCTGCAAAGGGCCTACATCAACTTGTAATAATCTAAGAATATGGTAGCTTCTTATTCTCCTACTAAAGTACCAGCACAGATGTGGCATGATGCACTGATGGAATGATTATCACACATACCTATTGCAAAATACCGTTTATATCTATTGTCATAATTGGTGCCAGACTTAGCATGTACAGGTATACCTCAGTTCTGGCTACTACCTTCACTTCCTTCAATGCATGGCATTACAACATTTTAAAATTCAATCATACCAGCTATCCCTTCACCCTGCATACCTTAGAACACAGAAAAAATCATGGACTGGTCAAGCAAGAATGCAGATGTAAAATAATTTACCTCTTATCAATAATCTCACTGGTATATCTAATGTGAAGAGTAGAACTGAATATTTCCCATTCAAACTGAACCAAAAGGTATATGAAATCACGTGGCCAGCGCTAGAGATGAAACAGAAGCCCAGGGTTCCTGACTTTGTGAAATACCTTTTATTTTAAGATGTTTAACAAGAATTTATATTCTCATTTAAATTTTATGCTTAAAATTATATTTTTCAGACTCAATATATCTAAAATTAATTTCATGGTTTATATGTATATATATATGTATATATGTGCCATGAAAATAAAAACTGTTATTGTGTGTGATTCAAACCTGAAAGATTCCCCAGATGGCTGGCCTTTCCTGGCAGGAGGAAACAGCAAGAAGAACACAAAAATAGTATTCACTCTTCAAAGCTCAAAGTTTCTGAATATGGCTTAGAACCCAAATGAAGATTGGTGACAAGTGGCATCCCTCGGGACTCCGTATTGGAACCAACATTGCTTGACAACTTCATCAGTGACACATACTGACTGCGCCTTCAGAAAATTTGCAGTTGATACACCTGATGGATGCGTTGCCATCAGGAGGGATCTGGACAAGTTCAAGAAATGGGCACATGGGAACCTCATGAGGTCCTGCACCTGAATCTGGACAGCCACCAGCATCCATACAGGCTGGAGATGAATGCATTCAGAGTAGTCCTGCTGAGAAGGACTTGGAAATGCTGGTAGATGAGGGGCTGGACATGAACTGGCAGTGTGTGCTCACAGCCCACAAAGCCAACTGTGTTTTGGGCATCAAAGCAGCGTGGTCAGCAGGTCAAGGGATGTGATTCTGTCCCTCTGCTCAACTCCGGTGAGATCCCCACCTGGAGTGCTGTGTCAAGCTCTGGGGTCCCCAGCACAGGAAAGACATGGAC
The DNA here is from genome assembly GCA_035047845.1 of Dendrocincla fuliginosa. Classification (NCBI taxonomy): domain Eukaryota; kingdom Metazoa; phylum Chordata; class Aves; order Passeriformes; family Dendrocolaptidae; genus Dendrocincla; species Dendrocincla fuliginosa. The sequence goes on from JAWWMO010000001.1 coordinate 99,023,200, forward strand.
CTGTTAAAGCAGGTCCAGAGGAGAGTCACAGAAATGATCAGAGATCTGGAACACCTCCCCTACAAAGACAGGCAGACAGAGTTGGTGTTGCTCAGCTTAGAGAAGGAAGACTCTGGGAAGATCTTACTGCAGTCTTTTAGTACTGAAAGGGGGCTTATAAGAAAGATGGGAATAGACTTTTTAGTAGGGTCTGTTGCAACAGGACAAGGGATAATGGTTTTAAACCAAAAGAGGGTAGATTTAGACTAGGTATAAAGAAAAAATTTTTACAGTGAAAGTGATGAGATACTGGAACATGTTGCCCAGGTAGATGCCCCACCCCTGGAAACATACAAGGCCAGGTTCAATGGGGCTCTGAGCAACCTCATCTGGTTGAAGATGTTCCTGCTCATTATAGGGGAGTTGTACTAACTGACCTGTAAGGTCCCTTCCAAACTAAACTATTCTACGACTATGTATAGTCTATTGTCTTGGATCGTGTGACCTCCATATGTGTATCTTCATCTCCCACTGAAACTGCCAGTGGCAGTTCAGACTGTCAGAAATTATTGCAGTGCCCTTAGTGATTCAGTTCCTCCAATAAATATCCTGTAAAATTGATTTCCTATTGACTGAATGTTTGAGGGACATAGGGAGCTGCTGGCACTTGAAGAGGTTGATTAAATCCGACTACAAACTGATGCCTTGCAGCAATTGGTAAGTAGGACTTTTTTGGGTTTGGCAGTACTTTTCTGCAGATCCTGAAAAGCTGATGAATACACAAACCTGTCTCCATTTGTTCTTTTCCACATCATTATTTTCATAGACTGGATGACTTCTTTTTCTGCTTAACTTTGATTCATTTAAAAATCGGTCCTGTGGCATTACTGTGTATTTGCTACCAGACAGCACCTCTGCAGCTAGACAAAGGTGAGAATTCACTGATCCTTTGTTGTTCCTTACATAACTATACAACTGCAAAGAAACAACAGGAAAGCCAGATTTGCAGATGATTGCACAACAGTTGTCTTTGCTATGCTTAATCTCCAGCCTACAGGAAACAACAAAAACTTTCCCATTAGTTTTAGTGAGATTTCAATCTCTTCTGTAGTAGCCTAAGTCTACTTATCCTGAATCAGGATTCTGATAGGTGAGTTTCTCATTTTCAGCTAACCTCCTGTCTCCTAGGTGTTCAATCTTTTATGCTGAAAACTAACTTGTTTTCCAGGAAATAAATACAGCTTAGAAAAATTTGAGTAGGATTCATCTTATTTGATGTAAATATCTTCATTGTCTGTCTGAACTACTTGGCTTCCTTCACAGACCATGCAAGACAGAGTGAGCAAGCCGTTTCTCTGCTATGATCTATCTGACCTACATAGATGTTTACTTTTGGATGTCAGGAAATGTAAGAAAAGCCTTTTTCTCTCAACTGAGTATCAAGACACCCCAGCATGAATAGGTCTGATTTAGATTATCTACCCTGCAGACATCTGTCCTTGATCAGATGATCCCACCCCCAGGTGGCCCAAACTGGACACAGCAGACAAACAGCTTTACTCATCACTTTTACACAGTGCCTGTGCTTAAGCAAAACTGAAACAGAAGACAGTATTTGTGGAATAAAAAAATCTAGTGTTTATTGCTGTGATATGAAATCAGTGTCTTAGTAATCTAAACAGAGACAGTTTATCAAGCCCTTACCTTTGGGGATAGTAATCTGACAGCCCAGGTCACAGTCCTGCTGCAACTGATAAAAAGCCACTTCCTGCAGCCGAGCACGCTCCAGCTCCGAGAGGCTCTGAACGGGAACTGACTTCAGCCGAACACTGCGCCCTGACATGCTGTTCCAAGTGAAATCACCCTACAGGAAATCAAATGGAAAAATATGAAGCATCATATGGCATGCACAGTTTAATAAACCATCTCTTTTACTGCTAGAAAAAAGAAAAACCAACACAGGTTCTTCACACTAAAATGCCATTTTCTTGGACATCTCTAACCTTTTAAATATCTTTGTTTTCCCTAGAGCAGCATTCCTTAAAAGGGATAAGACATGCAAAACAAGAAGTCAATTCTGTCTGAAACCATTTAATCAAGTATTGTTGCAAAAACATTAGGATTCCAGTAACAAAAAAGAACAAAGCAGGGGAAAATAAAAAAGCAAAAAAACCCCTTTGTATGCTTTTCCCAGTTTGCTTTATTTGTGCAGTACTTGATCGTCACTGCATTCCCTTTCCCACACTTTCAGTCAGAGATGCAGACCTTCACAGGAAAACGGACAACACTCATCTCCCTCAACTTGCTAATTCCACTCCACCAGACTGCTGAGAGAGTACAATGGCAGAGCCTCTTTCCTGACGCATCCCATCCCCTCCTTATGACGATATTGTGTTTAGAATATGATCAACTAATGGACAAGCTATTTCATGTTTTTGAAGACTTATAATAACAACGTATGTGTTAACATTTATAGATGAAAACAGCATAAGATATGCTACATTTCTGTAAGGTACCAATTATGCTTGGAAAGTAAACTGAAAGCTTTAGCTGTTCTATCTCCCACCTGTGAGAACATACACAAAAGATTATTCTCTTACTTAGTATTTAGCTTAGGTCAGAGAAGTAATCATCACTCAAAGAGAAGAGCAAGCACAAAGACATGCTTAAAGGTTGATAATTAACTTCAAGCAAGACTTTCAGAATTCATCAAAGCATCATTAAAGAACACACATTAGCACTACAGGGAAACAAAGAAGAGTTTGTTTTTCATTCTATCCATGTTAAAAAATAAGCATCAATCTTGTCAGTAGGTATAACCTGATGCACCTGTAGAGAACGAAAAAACTCTGATATACATCTGCTGGGCTGTAACAACAAACCCACAAACCTGTCTTTCATCACAACATGGCAGACTTACAATTAGCAAACTTCACTTGCATTTTCAGTTTACATTTCAACATCTGTACATTCACTGCATAGTCATTTTTTTCATGGTACACTTCTAATCCATCTGTTCTGCACACACATCTGCAAAGGATGTCACTGACATTAAAATGTATTGGCTAAAGCTCCTTGATACAAATATCAGTCAATTTTGACTTAACATTTATGCATCCTGTTGTATGTAAACATCTTTGTGCACATTTCTGTATATTTTGCCTATATATGTGTATGTTATTTATATGCACACATACAACCTCTATATACATTTTTGTATACAAACATATATACGCACACCTATGACTGACTGTGTGTATTCATGTATAGCTATGAGACAAAAATCATTCACAAATGTGCAGCACCATCTAGCAATATAGATCAAATGAATTACACAATAAACATTTTATTACACAATAAAATGTCTTACAATTCATTAAGTATATTTGAGTTCATCAGTGAAGTTTTTTTTTGCCACAATAATTTCTTTTAAGTCATCATTCAACCAGAATAGATAAGTGTTACCTCAAGGTGAACAACTGCACTTCTGTACACTCAGGGGGTATGCTGTGCTCAATATCTTTATGTCATTAATATACACATGTGCCACATACAAAAACTTCTGTTAACCCCGTATTTGACTACTGGAATTTGTTACTTCATTTTTTTGCCTCTTCACTACTTCTTGCTCTTCTAGTGCCTTACTCTTGACTAGCCAGGTTTAATAATCTCAAACCAAAGGTGTGTCACAAGCCAAGCTGATCAGCTGAACTCAAGCAAAACCAAAGGAGCAAGAGTTCCCTTATTTGCAAAACTTCAAGTAAATATTTACATTTTTAAAAAGCTGTTGTCATTTATAGATAAAAGTGATCAAGAACAGAATCCACAACCAGACAATGTATACTACGCAACCTAATTCCCTTCCAACCCTGATAATGCAAAAGAAACTTTACAAGTGCAGAAAAACGCAATACAATCCTCATGAACATATATAAAACATTCTGCAGTCAAAATGGTACAGAGAAAGAAATATACATCTTTATGGTGGAATTCATGGGTATTTTATCTTAGCTATTTCTGACACGGGAATTTTCATAAACAAGAATACCACTGATATGTCTGTCATAATTTCAAACTGAAACACTTAATATTAAAAGAGGAATGGGAAACAAAAATGATCGCCCTTAGAAAAAAATTGAGGTAATGGAATATTTATACTCTTTAGAACATGTCCTATTTCCTGTAGACCACAAAAACCAAAGGCTGCATGGGACTTGTAGGAATTACCACAAATTAAACAAATGGTCCTTAACAGAATTTTGCAAGGACACAGGAATTATTCTTTTTAGATAGATTTGCCCTTGGCAATTTTTAACTCTGGAGGTAACTCCACATGCTCTGATGAGCTCTGTAACTGCAAGCAGTGAGCTGTACCCAGCTCTAACATTAGCTCTGATAACCAGTTGATCTCAGAGAGACATGGCTTGCAAGTTGTGGTATAGCCCCGCACTAAGATTCTGCTTTGAGGACTCTAGTAAACCTCTTTGCACAGAGCTGCGCAATTTTTTATGAGCAGAGCACCCAACTCAGCACTACCCAGGATAATTTCCCCTTATTATGGGAATACCCCATCCTTCTACCCAGGGAAGTGGTAGAGTTACAATCCCTAGAGGTTTTTCAAAGACATGTGGAGGTGGCACTTAGCGATATGGTTTAGTGGTGGACTTGGCAGTTCAGGGTTAACAGTTGAACTCAGTGGTCTCAGAGGTGTTTTCCAACCTAAATAATTCTATGATTTTTTTTTTTTAGTAGGAGTTAAAGAATTTAAAACCAACAGAAAAACACCAAACAAGATTGAGAGCTGTTCCTTTCAACCGGGTTTTTATTCTGGTAGTTTGACAGTATGTCCCTGGTGCTCACTGTGTAGCTGAAAAACAGCGGGATGCCAACTCTGCACCTTCCAATGCCATGAGAGGTTGCATGTGCAATCACTCTGTCCAGATGCTGTGCACTAAAGAAGACGTTTCTCTTCAACACTTGATGGATCCGATAAAATCTCTGCCAGGTCACATTAACATAGGCTTTTATTATGCTAATAGAACACATGACTAATAAACTAAAATATTTTTGGAAATCATGTGGTAGGTAGGGCCAGTGGAATATCCTAATCTTTAAAGAAGCTAGAGCCTTGAGAAATGTTCCCTTGAAAAAGTCTGTTTCATATTGCAAATGTGAATCAATGTGTTCTATGAGTCAAAACACAGCATTTGATAATTTAATCTACTCAAATACTCCTATGCTTTACATAACATAAGGTAAATTACAGGCCTCGTCTTCCTTCCAAAGCGCTGCAGAGTTTTACAATCAGCCTGTAAATTACTGCAAAATCAACCAAGCTTGGGAGAGGTCCAGAAAAGTCAAGCTCCCTTGAAGAATTGGGTGCTGGTGTAATTACATCTGCCTAAAGCTATTCTCCACAATGTGAGGCAACCAAAGGAGGATAAGGACAACACAGACATGGAGGCTATTTTCCTTTCTCTCTCCATATCAGGGGCAACACTTCACCATCCTACTTCAACATCAGCCTGATATAGCTCCTTGTGGAAACTTAAAAGGAGCAGAAGATCTTTAAGCAACAAGTCAAAGTGACTTGTTTTTTTGAAGTTCATGTCCAGCATATGTGTTCAGACACAGTACACAGCTGTAATAGATAATAGAAACAATATATAATTTGCTGATCAAATTAAAACTTGTGAGTTTTTCTTTGTTTGTTGGGGTT
>JAWWMO010000001.1:99028997-99086231 GCA_035047845.1 Dendrocincla fuliginosa
TCATTTTCCTTTAATTTTGCTGTAATAAAAAGTTTAATATTTCAAATTATCAAGATTGTGGCTTATTGCCTATAACAACAGCTTGCTCTCTTTTATTTAGATTGTAGGAGTGTAGGTCTAAATATGACCTGAAAATGACTTCTTCATCACCAAGAAGGAAAAAAAAGCAACACACAAAAAGAAGAGCGCAAACAAAAGTACTGCTCTGGGATACAGTGATCAGCTTGATAGGACACAAACTGCTAACTGCAAAGCTGCTTTCATAAATGAATTTTTTGAAACCCTTAATCCAGACTAAGAGCCTTCTCTGGTTTCTTCCACCAACCAGTCACGTATTTTTCCTCTCAAGTGTCCAGCTTCAGCTGCATTTTCTCTCTGGCACTCCCACTGACATCTAACATCTTTCCTCCACTCAACTGAGCAGTTCACATACTGGGTAACTAACTAAAATACCAGAGCAGATGATGCAGCAAAGGACATGACTGAAAAATTGCATCTTTTGCCTCTGAAGAATCTGTCCATTTTCCCCATATTTCTTGTCCACAGTCATAAGCATATTTTTAATAAGACAGGGACTGCAGTTTTATTAATATTTCTCCAAGCATTTTTTTAATAGGTTGAATGTTCAGCAGCTCCAAAATAAACATTAAGCAGTACGTCTTGACTTTAAGTAACACTATGTGCTTAAATTACTCTTAAGTATGTCTAAGCTATTCTTGTGTACCTGACCTCTTTCTCCTGAGCCTCCAACACACAGTCTTTCAGATGTCTTGCAGTAGTCTTGTTCTCCTGTCCTTTGTAAAATACAGAAACCAGTTGACAACTCCTGCTCAGAATGCTGAATGTAAATGCAAGTTTATGGGCAATTATCAACCTCTGTTGATTTCTGTGAAGCCTAAGTGTGTAATGCAGATGGTACACGGGGTGGGAAATAAGAACCCACACACAATAGCAGTTTTGGAAAACACAAATTTTAATGCAAGATGGAGAAAGCAATTTTTATATTACTGTTTCATTTAGGTAAATACCATTATCAGATTAGTTGTCTACTTTTCATTAGTCTTTTGCTCAAATCCATTTGAAACCACTAAGATCAAAACCTGTTGTGTCTACTTGTTTTTTAACTATCCTAGCAACTCTAGCTATGTGCTTGTATTTAGATGAGTGCCCAGTGTAAAAGAATTCAGTGGTTTTGCACAGAGAAATATTATATTGCAAATAACATGGCAAATATAGCATTAGAGTGTCTTAATTCTGTTTGCTTAACTAATTCTTTAAGCTTCATGAAATAACATATCATTGCCACTTTACCATCTTTCACTTACCCTGGTCATTTATTTCAACTCTCTCTAAAATTATTTCCAGATCCCTCAAGCATAAACTCTCACAATTTGGCTGTTGGTACAGGTAATCCCTCTCTTCTTCATTTCCCTGGTGTTGCTCTTAGTAAGAACCAAAACCAGTTCTGAAATGAAAGCCAGTCACTTCAGTACAGCTGTGCACTCTGTGCTGTTGAATCGACATACAGAACACTGTTCCCAGACAGGATGGGAATTAAGAAGAAGGGGGAAGTAAACTAAATTAAGTAGCCTTTTTAGCATTACATGCAGTTAAGGACTGCATGGAAACCTCTTTACTACTGCATTCCTAGATAACCACCTGCAGATTAATGAAGAGTTAAGAAGCAACAGGATAGTAGGACTGCGCTTACAGCCCAACTCTCTCTGCCATCCTATTTCCAGATGCTCTTCCATAGCCAGCTCACGGCATTACAGGCAGTGCACTGGTTTCCAGCTGGCATTACAAACTACTGCAACCTTGGATGCTCTGAGGTCACACAGCTCCTCCCAAGGATCTGCTAGTATTACAAAAGAAGTCTTTTAGATGAATGAAATGGCACCTAAACACTGTACAGAGAAGCACAAGACTTGCTGCATGACACCAAAGCACTCAGAGGAAGATATTTGAACATGGATGCACAAATTATGAGGCCCCAACAATTAATCTTCATTAAGAAACACTGACTTCACTAAGGCTGTTATCTAGGGTGACATCCTGTTCCCCTTGACGTCAGGAGCAAAACTATTAATATAATGTCTCCACTAGGAAGAGAATGTACAGTCCAGATGGTTCTCTGTTACAGTTTGAAGCCTTGCACAAAAGTTATTTTATCTCATGCTATACTGTACTTCTGTGTAGTTTTGTCAGAACGATCACACTTTACAAAACAGTGGTTTAGATATCAAAACTACTTAATGACAATTTGTCTCTGGTCTTGCCAAAGACAGACACATCTACACTCCAAGCTAACGTCCTCTCTCATTCCCAAGGCTGGAAATTCATGTACTCAGGATCAGGACTGCAAGGCAACCACTGTGGGGATACTGGAAAATTGGTATTCCCCTCAGCAAAGACAGAATTCACACCTGCAACAGAAGTACTACATCTAGCAAGATGGCATGAACCTGTGCCCAGGTAAAGATACACATTTCAGAATATTACAGTGGTGATTTTCATTTATCAGGGAGGAAAAAATGGTCCTTCTAACTTTAGTCTAAGGATAAATAGAGAGCAGAACAATGAGCATGTTTTCACAGCAGTATTAAAATTGTTAAAATAAAGGGAAAAATATTTCCGCATCAACGTCTCCAAGTTTTCCAAATGTCTCGGGATACTAATTCATGTTTAGAGTATTAAAAAGCATTCCCTTAAAAAACCTGATGCATAATGGAGATGTATTTAATTCCTTTTCTAACATTTATAAACAGGAATGATGTACAAAGGTATTGCCTAGCAAACATTCAGCCCTAACATACCCACTCTGTACTCAACTTTTTCAACAGATCCAGAAAAACAACTTCCAGAATTTAGAAGCCTCCACTATATACAAATACAGGGTCAGTTTTTCTGGATTTCTTACTTCAGTAGATATTAGTATTTCTTAAGGGACTTAACAAGAAGCACCACAATTAGAGCCAGAACCACCTTTTTTGGAGGTGCCAAAATGAAGATGAAACATCTTAAAAAGCCCAGATCCAACTTTAAAATTACAGCTGAAATTTTGTCAGTCTTCACATAAACAGATTTTTGTCTGGTTTTGTGAGTAAAAGAGAATTAAGCTATATTGAAATACTGGGAATTTTGCTGTAAGTTGAGGGTATAAGCAGTGCTGTCACAACCACAACTCCATGCAGTAACAAGCTGAACTGCAGTAATTAAATCACCTGAAACCACAGTAATGGGCTACAGAGGTTCATCAATCTCAATACAAAATATCTGGGATAGCCTGGGTTCAGGAAGAGAATTCTTATCCCTTCTATCAGTGCATATACTGTACATTTTGAGAGGCTGGTGCTAGGTTTTTCTCAAGTGTTCAAACAGTTTCCTGCTTCATCAGGAATAACATGAACTCTGCAAGCTAATGGCTCCAATTCAATACCTTCATGAGTAGCAAACGGGCTCCCAACAGCACACACAGAGTCATTTCCAAGCATGCAAAAATCATATAATCCTGAGTATTGTATACAAGGCTAAAAATACATATTTGAGTACTTTAGTTTACCTCCTGGATTTTGAGCTTTTAAGATTCATGTAGATTACATGATCTGACAAGCATACTGCCAGAATCTCATAGTGAAGTTAAAGTCAAATAATTCTATTACTCCAAGACCTGGGATTTGACTAATAGTAAAGGTTTTAACTCAATACAAACCCCTATTCTTATTGTTTCAAGTGGTTTATGCCAGTACTTTCTATATACCTGTACCAGTTATAGAAAGGAAAATGAGATGTGTTGTACATTTGAAAACAGCTATCTGACTACCTACATACCAGGTCTGGTTAGAAAACAATTCTAGAGGTTGGGTTTTTTTTTTTACTTCTTCTGCGGGGGAGAATGGGGGTGGGTGTGACAGAGTTGATAGGAACAAAATGCAAGATATCTCTAAATATTTACATTTGGAAGCAGACTGAGAGCTCTCAGTTACTCAGCTAAGACACAGAGGACTTGGGATGAAGTCTGTACTACCTGGCTTAGAGCAAGAGCATGAATCAGGCTTTCATACAATCACTGAATCATTTGGGTTGGAAAAGACCTCCAAGATCAAGTCCAGCCTTTGACCAAACATCACCACGCAAATTAGACCACAGTGCCATGTCCAGTCCTTTCTTGAACAACTCCAGGGACAGTGACTCCATCACCTCCCTGGGCAGTCTCTTCCAATGCTTAACAATCTTTTCAGTGAAGAAATTCCTCCTGATGTCCAGTCCGAACCTTCCCTTGTGCAGCTTCAGCCTATGTTCTCTCATCAGAGCTCTGGTTGCCTGGGAAAAGAGGCCAACCCTGACTTGGCTACAACCTCCTTTCAGGTAGTTGTGGAGAGGTCACCTCGGAGCCTCCTTTCCTCCAGGCTAAACAACCCCAGCTCCTTCAGACTCTCATCATAGCACCTGTGCTCCAGACCCTTCACCAGCTCCATTGCCCTTCTCTGGACTTGCTCCAGCACCTCAATGTCTTTCTTGCAGTGAGGGGCCCAGAACTGGACATGGTACTGAAGGTTTGTCCCCACCAGTGCGAAGTACAGAGGGTCCTGCTGGCCACACTGTTTTTGATATGAGCTGGGGTGCCACTGGCCTTCTTGGCCACCTGGGCACACTGCTGGCTTATGGTCAGCCACTGTCAACCAGGACCCCCAGGTCCTTTTCCACTCAGCCTCTTTCCAGCCACTCTTCCCCAAGCCTAGAGCTATGCATGGGGTTGTTGTGACTGAAGAGCAGAATCCAGCACTTGGTCTTGTTGAACCTCATGTCATTGGCCTTGGCCCACTGATCCAGCTTGATCCCATCCCAGGCAAATGCCCTAATCAGGAGGCTACTGACAACCCTAACATCTAATCTGATGATTAGATGATCTAATACTGATCTAATACTGAACCTCGGCAGAGGTTGCCATCCCACTCTAGAACAACCTGGAGACTCATTACATGAATGGCTACTCTCAGTTGACTTGGACACCTCCAAGAGTGACTACCCACTCACTCTGTACTGTAACCAAGCGCGCTCTCTCATACACATTATCTCTTTCATAACTTGGCTGAAAGAAAGGCTGAAAGTAAGGTTGTAGGAGCCATTTTCTTAAGAAAGTTTTTTTTGAGTCATGACTTTATACCACCAGCCAGCAGTGCTGCAGTGTCAGTGACACAAGAATTCAACATGTGCCTCTAGGAGGCAGGAAGGGGCACATTTTAAACATGAAAAAGTAAGCAATTAGCTTTTAGGGAATAGTAGTTTTCACTTCTTCTGCTACATAATCACTCTAGACTTCCACTTTGGTTTTATCACTCTCGCACTGTGTTCACATGTGTAAACATTGCCCTGTCCTACACGCTGATATTGTGCAGCCCAGGACAAGTCTGTACCACTGAGTGAGTTGCAGTGCTCTGCCAATCTACTCTAGTTCATTGGGATTGTGTTTCTTGCTTTGTTTTGTTGGGGTTTTTATAAGATCTGGGATATCAAATTCCACCCACACCAGCATCTGTTTCGATGACTGTCTCTTTCCTGAAGACCCTGCAAAGACAATTTTCTACAGAAAAGATCAGAAAATACACAAAGTCTGATAAACAGGAAAAACATTGTGAGTACAAGGAGGTGGCTTTGCACTCACTAGCATCGTGAATACTTTTCAACCGTGCAATTACTTTTCCTCTTCTTTCTGTGCATTGAAACAGCATGTGCTCCCTTCTTGCAAAGCACAGTACAGGACAATACTTCAGCTTATTGTGAAGCACTATTTCATCATTTCTTATTAAAAAAAATACTGTTTGCACACATGAATCTGCTGATTTAACATTAAGATAAATACCAAACAAGAGCCTAAATATTTTTTTAAGAAACCACCTCAGCTACACTGGAACTACGAAAACAGGTCTGGATGGATATATAGCTATAGGTCAGACTGATGGAGCAGTGTACATACCTGGAAAGATCACTAAAGAGCATCTTGAAGCTCATCATTGTTTATTAACATGGAGGCTTGTTAAAAATGTGACTTCCAAAGTAAGAAATGTAAAATTAATCCATGCAAACAAAAACACAGTGCTGCAACATCAATTTGCATGAGAAAGGTATATTTTCTAAACTGGCCCTCCAACCTGAAGCACCCCAAGTCCAAACTGTATGCCTGCCAGACAGTCTACCACTTCTTTTTTTTTTTTTAAACAGCACATTTAGTTTGGATCAAAAAGGGGAAAATAGCCGTAAAGTTCCCACTGTTATGAAAAACAGAAACAATTGCTAGAGTTACAAGCTCCTCACAGAGCAAGCCAGAAGATGAACTTTCTTGTGTACAGTTAACTCAAATTTAAAAATGCAACAATAACAGTCATGGCTATAAAATTTTATGCTTACAGACACTGTTATTTGCTAAACTGAACCTATGCAGCTGCAGCAGTCATGTCATCAGATATCAAAAACCCTCTATCCTCAGCATATTTTGCTCACAACTGCTTGGGTAACATACCCTTCATGCATAGAGCATACAAAAAAGGAGAAACATGTCACCACAGACATCAAAGCAAACCACCTGACGAAGCCACTCACATACAAATCAGCCTAATTATACAGTTTGGTTTCAAAATGTTAATGCCACTTCTCATTCCACAGTTTCATTCCTCTCAGTCCAGCTATGAAAACAGTATGAAAACAAACAGTATTTGAGGGCTCTCAGTTTGTTGATGGATTTTCAGAGCCTGGTAGGTGGTTGTTAGTGGCTGGTAATGCCACCTTTTTCCCCCACTCAATCAAAGCTGTTAACTTTTCTTCAACCTCAGCTAAAGCCCCCCAAAATTAAACCAAATGACATAATGAGAACCACATTCAGCCCATGTTCTCCAACCTACTACATCCAAGATATTCAAATTACTTACCCATTAAGTAAGCTCTCTTGTGTCTTCAGTGTCCTTTAGTATTTGATCAAACTGGACTTGAATTAAGGACCCAGATCCACATATGCCATTTCATAAAATAAGAATAAGTTAAGAATGTCATAGACCTGAAGCTGCGTACTAAAGCAGCTGAGAGCAAGCCCATCTGGAGCAGCTGCGACTCCCGGGACACCTTTTGCTGCCAGACATCATGAATCCTAAAGAGGAAAAATTGTCTTTTCCTTTCTTCACTTTGAAGCAAGCTCAGAGCCTGGCCCAAGGAAAAGCCCAGTCACACAGACAAGTTGTGACTGAGTTCACTCCTTCTTACTCCAGAGATGTCCTGAGACAGTGCAAGGAGTGGTGAGGATGAGACAGATCTCCCCCCCTAAAAAACTTCCTTCAGCCTGGGGCTGTGTAAGCTCAGAACCAATCACCCAAACTTTCCCTCTATCAGGAGTAGCTGAAAGAGCGCTGGATGCAAATGCCACAGCACCTTGGAGCAGAGCGAGGAGCTCTCTGTGGCTTCTGCCTGACCTTCTCACACCGTTAGTTCCAAGCTTTTTAAAACACCTTTGAAAACTTACTCAAGCAGGCAGGCCAGTTATATTTATAACATAATTTTGACAACAGCAGCACAGAGACTGAGCATTTTACACAGTTTGCAAGGGGAAAAAAAATCCTTGATAAGGGCGCTGCTTCATAAATAATGTCTGTCATGTTCACAGTCCCCATACAGAATGCTGTCATCTGTAGTGCGTGGGCAGAGAGCGTAGGAAATCTGTGAGAAACAAACAGTGAATCGCCAATTATTTTGATGGCAGCTCTGCCCTACGTGGCATTTCACCAAGTCATCCTTCAGAGTGACAAGTTTGTCGCCTGGCACAACTTAGTGCTTCATCAGATTGTTCACGGAACAGGATAAACCACAGGCTAGAGTTCAGGACAATGGCAAGGGAGATTTTGTAGCGTAATTTTTTCTTTTTTTCTTTTCAAATATCTACCTAGATGCTTCATTCACCTCTAAATCAGCAGTCTGAAGGGCCTCCTACCTGCCGGGGTATGAGAGCCCCTGCTCATCGCTCTGAAACACATGCAGCCCTTCCTGGCTTGACATCTTGGCCATCAGCCTGGTTACTGAGAGCATCAAACTCAGACATCAAACCTCCGATGTTTCAGAGCCTTATGAAAGCGCAGGGAAATCAATGCAGAAGCCTCAGCGTTTTCAGTGCCTCTTAGATCAGACATCAGATCCTCAAATCATGCAGCTTCTCACCTCCATTTCTAGTCTCTTTCCACACCACTGCATGGGGCTGAGAGGTGCTACGGCCAGCCAGTGTGTTGCACACTAGACATCACACCATACCAGGTTTCTAAGGCAAAAACCCCCTGTCATATCTGCAGAGAGAGCTGAATAACCTCACAGAAGTACTGTTAGTGATTGCCAAGATGCTGCAGACAGAGATCAGTGTCCTGCTAGTCATCTCACAATTATGCTGTACCTATGCAATCTTTCTTCAAAAATAAATTTCTTCATCCCATATATCTCTTGTGCCACTATTCTCTGAGTTTCTTCTCATGAGAAAAACTCTGCTATTTATATAACTGGAAATGGGGCTGTGCTCCTTCATGAACCCGCTAAAACCATATGATGAAGGAACTGCCATTTCCAGGCTCTGCACAGCAGCTGCCCTGCAAGCAAAGTATCTAAAAATCACCAAATTTTCTTGGTGACCTGCAGAAAGCTAAAACTGAATAGCTGTGAAGTATCCCACTAGTCTGTCACCCTTTTATTTATGAGCTCCAGAAAAGATTTCTTTTTCCTTTACCTTAGCTAAAAAAGAGTTCCACATTGGAGCTATAGATCCCAATTCATACTTATTGGAAATGCAGGTTGACAGTTTCCTTCTCGGAGACTGAATTCTGCTTCAGGTTATTCAGTAACCAACAGTGTTCTCTGCAAAAAAAACCCACAACCAGCAACATTTTGGGCACAGTGTCTACATTGTCTAGTTGAAATTATTTGTACATAATTTCTATTAGCTACCAGGGATTTATTTTTCCCCATTTCAAACTACTTTTTTTCAGTAATGCACAGCTTTATATTTAAAAATATGCTATCAGGATGAAATGTTATAATAAAAAGTGTTCATGATCTATGGAGCCATTATACAAAATATACCCTTTGTCTGCAACAAAAAAAAAAGAACAAAATGAACTTTTGTCCACTTTAGATTCTTCCCAGAGCACTCAAAATAGTCATGTCCAAACTTTGAACTGAGCTTGGCCTAAACTCTCAACCAGAAATTGGTGAAGAGCAGCTGACATTGTAACTTTGTCATTCACAGGTAAGTACTATGGGACTTTTTATTTGTTTCCTAATTATGAAAAATTCCAAGGACTCATTCTCACTCTGGAAAGACACAGGATTAGGAGAACCGAATTAGCAGGCAGCTGCGAATTCCTCTGGCTACTCTCTTGTTACATCAGTGACAATTCTAGACACAAATGTGTCACAAGACTGTCAAAAACAGCTTCAGAAAGAAAACTGACCTAAAATCTCATTTTTTGAAGTGGGAAAAAAAATCATGATTTTGTCTTAAAAGAACACTTGTGAAAGATATGTTTTCGGTAAAAAAAAAGATGGTTTGGTCAAAAAAGGTTTGCAGCTAAAAAAAGACGTTTTCAGTCCAAAATGTGCTGGTGTGCCTCACAGGAGCTGCAAGTCAAGAAGTTTGCATGCTTGGCTGCCTTTCCCCTTGTGAGCAGGAGGAGTTCCTGTGACCGAATCCTTCCTTCAACTCCAGGGATGGCACTGCACCACCCAAGCCCCTTCAGGCTCAATAAAAAGAACCTGTGGTATGAAACCCCCTGCAGAACAGCTTCCAGGAGACATTGCCGAGCTATTTTGAATAAAAACACATTTGGTCTTTGCATTTCCATGAAAAGTAATTGAAAAACACTGACTAGTTTAGACTTTCCTGTATTCTTTTTGAACTCTACTGGGGAGCCTGAGAGATAGACTGAGAATCCAGTCATATGCAAGGTTATATGCATTAGGCTCAGCTGAAACAGCTCAAAAATAAAAATAAATAAGAGAAGTGCAACAACCTCTATTAAATTTATGCTTCATATGATCTTAAGACCTGTGAAAAAACAGAAGTGGTTGCAAGTTGCATATGCAAAAAAAGGCACTTTAATTATATCTGAGCTGTCTGGTCCAGTAACCACAAAATACCCATCTGCTCCAGAGACTGTCTGCCTGTGCCTCACAATCTCTAAAAAGCAGAAAGCAAACAAAAATCAATTAAATGTGTTTAGCTAGGGGGTTTTTATCTCGTAATTTTAAGAGTTACCCATCACCAGAAACTGATGACTCCAAAAGAGATGACGTAAATAGTCTGACAAGTTATATTAGACTTTAATAAAAGCCCATACATTGTGACAGATGAGAAGAGAACATGCAGCATCATTCCTGTTTTCAGAAAAGGAAAGCATCAGAAGGAGTTGCACAGACTTTGGTAAGCTGATGGAGAGTAGAAAGGCAACTCTGGAGGAACCAAAGCTGGGTTTGCTTAGACATGCTGGTGCAGTTGCTATTATCTCCAAGAAGAGTATGCTCGACATTTTCTCAAAAACTTTTAAAAGTTGTCAAACATATTCTGAGTCATTGCAATACCCTGAAAACCCCACTTCACAGCTTTGCTTTTATAAAGCCACAGAGCAGATGTTATCTTTATTGTAGTTCCAAAATCCAGGTCCAACAAGCAACGTTAGGTACAGCCCACAACCCACTGGTCCTTGAATCACAAGGACTAACTCCTGTCTTTGGGAGTGTTCAGATTTCTTGCCTGCAGAACAGAACTATGGATTCAACTGACACTTCAGAAAATATTGCACTAGATTTTAAGAGTATTCAGTGAGAAGAGGGTGCAGCGAGGAACTTGTCCAGCCCTCAGAGGCAGCAGTATGGCCAGGGAGAAGCTCGCAGCAGATCCCCAAATGTGCAACCAAGCCTCCAAGTCCTGTTCCTGAAACTAAAAGCGTAAAGAACGTAGGCCCTATACCCAAAGCATTTGAAAAGACATGTCTCTATCCAGAGTCTCCAAAGGAAAGACAAACATAAACAAACTCAGAGGCAGACTGGAAACCTATTTTTAGATGAATGAAGAGCACAGAAGCTTTCCAATGTCCTCTTCTTACCCCCTCTTCTATTTCTTCTCTTCTCCTCCCCTCATCCCCTGTATGCTTTGGCTGGTGACTGCCAAATGCTCTCTGCTCCTATTTAAAAATTTTAATGGCAATCTAGCAGACATCCCCAATCCAATTATTTTAATCTGTCTGTGTTAAGTGCCACAGCAGCTGTTCACCTCCTCTTATCGACATTATTAATACTGTAATTAAAATATACATTAGTCAGCTGAAAGATCCACATAAACCTTTTCATTATTGATTGAGCAAAGTGCTTAGTGAAAAGAGAAGGAACCAAGAGTGTGGCATTTAATAGCTGCTATGGAGCTCTTGCTAAAAAAAGGCATGCAGACACAAGAAGTTAAAGAGCTTTCACTGCAATATCCCTGTAAAACCAACAATCGCCTGCCAGGCGATCCAGTTTGCTGCTGGATCTCGCACTGTTGCCATACAAAGAGCTCCCCATCCCCCAGACACATAGCAGCACTGCATATTGCTTTTGAACTTTTATCAAACTCTACAAATATCAAAATATCACAGCATTTGAGTTTACTATAAAAGATTTCCAGTAACACACAGATCTAGAGAGCAGATTAATTTTGAGGTTTATGGGCTTTAAAGAGTGCTTACCCACATTATGCCTTTCAATGACCTAAATAAGATTATTTGATACAGGTCATAAATAAGCACAAAGAACACTCAAGGGAAACTCAAGCCATAAGCCTGTATTTTGAAATGAGGGATTATACACTTAAGTGTCACTCCAAGGTGCTTCTAACAGGCTGTGGATGCATTGTAGTTAATCACCTTAGATGCACTCTTTGCTCTCCAGATCCCCAGGGATTCCCTACAGGAGCTTCTGCACTAAGGGTGAGAGTCTACCACAGGCCAACCTTCTTCAGAAGTTACACTCACTATAACATAATTACATGTAAGAGTCCAGCTCTTCAGAGCAGTCACCCTGGCAAAGCAGCAGGACTTCAATAGCTTAGCTGCAGTATGACAGTTTCTAGTAGCTGAAATTGTGGCTATTTGTTCAGAACCAGAGGAGGGCAGAAAAAAAAAATTATATAAATAAAGCTCTTTAAGAGCCTTTACTCAGGTCTGAAGAATTCAACAGCTGCATCCCATTCAAAAATGGAACAGAATAAATATCCTCAGCTACAAGAATGACTTCCAGGGGCCAAGCTGAAAATCGGGTACATTTCTAAAAGAAGATGATTTTAAAGGCATTTCCAACACTTTCATGGTAGTTTTACAAGTTAACTTTGTGGTATTTGGTATTTGCTTTAAAGCTTTATCTCCAGGAGCTATGTGAAAGTCTAGGCACATCTCACTGTATGTATTTATCTAGGGAATATGTTAAACTCCAGCTCTTGCAGAGAGAAGCCTGAAGGTGTGCTCTCTGCATTTCTGGAAAGTGAGAACCTGAGAAAAGAAACTCAAAACATATTTTTTTTGATTCCATCTTATGATTTTAAAACCATTTTCTTCATTCTGCTTTTCTCAGGATCCAAGTGGTTCTTCCTTTGAAGCATGCAGCTTGAATTCCTGGCATTAGCAAAACCACTGGCAGCATTCTGAGCTGCTCCTTCCCCAGGGGTAAGTGGCCTGTGGCAGGAGGGAGCCAGCACATGTCTGCTGGTGGCAGGTACCAAGGGTAACATGTCCTGGCAGCTCTCACCTCTGTCTGAACTTCTGCATTTGAGTTCCCAGTTATCCACACAACGCCAGTTGCATTTCCTCCTAACAGAGCTCTGGGTCATACAGAACCATTGGGTATCTCACAGGACTGAGAACTGATGAAATACATGAACCTAGCTGAGTAAATTATATACACTATATACAAGAGATGTTTTGGTAAATGTGGATACAACTAGTCAATATACTTGCAGATGGAAACTGAGGGAATAATAAAGAATGAAGCATCTGTTAAATGTATAACTTTGTGTTTATTACTCCACAGATGGCTACTTCCCTTACACGTCTCCATTCAAACCCTCCACTGAATAAACATTAAACATGCTTTTCCTCTATGACGTTTCACAGAGCACAGAATTAATGAAAGAATATGTTGCTGGTGTTATTAGTTTTATCACTATTATTACTCATAAATAATTCACTGCAGAATGAACTGGCTTATATTTGAGGAATCCCTTAGACTTTTGAAATTTCACCCTTTCCATCTGACAGGGAAATTAAAGCCAATAATGACAAAAGTGAAGGCTAATTATGGATGTTTCAGCTTCTGACACATCAGCTGGAGGAGAGACGAGACGTACAGTGGGATTGGTTTTGAAATACTGCTATCTCTATCTAACTAGACATTTTAAGTACCACTTCCAACCAGTGGTGAGAAACAGGAACTTTTGGGGGATATTATTTTTTTTGTTTGTTTTAAAGACCTATGAATGAACCTCCAGAAATACCTTTCCCCCCCCCCTTCCTCCCATGCAGCGAGGAAGTGCACAGTGGCCAGAGGTATATGTCTACACTGTGGCTAAACAGCAAACATACAGTGAGTGCACTGAATTCCTCCCTTAAGTACCATTTTCCCTCGCAGCTGAGCGCCACTGAGTTTCCTCCAAGTGCTGGCCATTGCTAAGTAAGGCAGCAGGTACATGATGAAGACCCTTATCAGTGGCCATCCCCACAGCTGCTTGATGAAACATGAGATTTTGTGGCAAACTTGGCAGCAAGTTTCCCAGGGCTAATCATCTGTTCAGCTGCAGCCCCTCCTGCAATCCTCTAAAAGAAGTCAGGCTACTACTGCCCTCACTGCACCAACCCCTCCTTACAGTGTCCAGACCATGCTCCACACGAAGCTGCAGACCTTGTAGTGTTCAGAAAACAGATCAAGGCTATAGTTAATTTTATTAATTTCACGTCCAATGGTGAAAATGTCATCTGCGGTTGAACCTGCCATTGCTTAGCTCGTTGCCTGCTGTAATCCTCCAAAGTCCAATTGCCATTTATAGCAATGGGTGGAGCATCCCTGGGAAGAAGGAGATCACAGGCTGCATTCTTCAGCGGCTGCAAGAGTCTTTTCCCCTAGGAACTGGGCACACACTGTGCTATTATGAAACAAACAACAGTCAGTCACAGTTTTCAATTATTACTACTACTGGTTTTCAACTAATTTGCTGCCAACCTCTAAAAGAATGGTTTCCAGCAGTAGAAAAATTCATCCTGAAAATTGCCCCAATGAGTTCTGTTACTGAGGATGTGAACTCTCACAAAAACGAAAAGTAGTACAGAGAATTAAATGCCAGAAGAAGCAATAACACTCATCACAAGTTGTGACACACAGTGGCATTATGTAACTAATCACAAATATTGTAAACCAATATAAAATAATAATACCTTAAACTTCCTTGTCTTTTACTGTCTTCACTCAACCATCTGTAGCCTACAACAGGAAGAGTCAAAACCCTTTCAAATCCATTAGGGACTTGGCTATTGCCGGACTGTCCTGTACAGGAGGAATTTAGGCTACAGGGGACTACACAAAATAGCATGCAACAGAGAAATGCAAAGACTGCAATTATATAGTTAATACTGTCCTCCTCCCTCATCCTCTCCAAAAAGCTAAAACTGCCGTCTATCTGAAAGCAAAGCAGAAGACAATTATACAAATACCATCCATGGTTCATACCTCCAAGAGTACTCTGTTTAAAAGTAAATAGTCTCCTAAATTGCTTTCCAAAAAAAGCTCCATTTTTTCCTACTAGTTACTAATTACAAAAGAATTTTCTCAAATTTATTGATGGTGGGAAAGAGAAGTGCAGTTAGAGCATTATTTTCTTGTAGAGAACTGAAACATTTTTTCCAGATTTCCACAGAGATGTTCAGTGGAAAAATGCCCAGTATCCTGAAACATTTCTCTCTGGAAATTAACTTCACTCTTTCCTTCCCATAGTCTTTTATGGATGTGCAGAAAAGCACACAATAAAACAATATGCAGCCTTTAAAAGCACATTGAAATATCCATATTGGGTATCTGAAATTCCTCTGTAAGTTTATTATACGGTACTACAACTCAGTATTCTGTCAACCTTAGTCTTAGGTTGTTTGTTTTTTTTTTTTTTAAATATAGTTTCCTA
Organism: Dendrocincla fuliginosa; assembly: GCA_035047845.1. NCBI lineage: Eukaryota > Metazoa > Chordata > Aves > Passeriformes > Dendrocolaptidae > Dendrocincla > Dendrocincla fuliginosa. The sequence goes on from JAWWMO010000001.1 coordinate 99,044,215, forward strand.
CCACTGCACCTGATGAGAATCAGCAAGTTCCATTTGGATTAATTATTTTACACAAATAGGTCCATAACAAAGAGAGGCTTGAACTCTTGTATTTAAACTTTAAACTCAAAGGTAAAAGACTAAGATGCCAACTATTCAAGCGTGTTTGCACATCTCAAGTTCTCATTTATTTTCAATTCTTCTGGTAGTTACAGAAGTAATTTCAAAGAGTCATCCATCATGTCTGCTGATGAAGAGATCTTTACAAAAGTTGCCTACTTGTTTTTTCACTATAGCATGGGTGAGAGGATAAAAAGCATTTCAGATGTTTTTTTAAACGTTAGATTACCCAGACAAAAACTTTCTCAGAAACCTAGGAGAGAAAGAAGGCAGGAGGAGGTAGAAAGAAGAGGGAAGAGGCAGTGACCCAGCTCAATTATCTCACAGGAGAAGAGAACAGGGATACATTCCAGACTAGGTAATCATTTCAATCGTATCACCTCACACAACCAATTTAAGTTTGTCTTGCTTTTTGCAATAGGAACTAAGATGTGGTAAGTGTTACTGAACTCATCAATGAGCCATGCCTCCCACCACATTATTGCTGTCCCTGCAAGAGACACAGGGCTCCTCTCCAGAGGTGAGTCTGCAGCCACAGCCTTCAGGACACTGTCCTTTCCCCTAAAAGCGCTCAGCTTCGACGCTGGGACTCTGCCGTGAGCTGAGGGGAAAGTCCTGAAGGCAGTCAACCTCAGCTGGCACCAGTTGAGGTTCCTAACGTGTTCTTCAGTGTTTTTCTCTAGTCTCATTGCTTTGTGTAACTACTCCCCCTCCTGCCCTTCAGCCCTGCAGGACTACCACAAAAGGAAAACAACTGCTGTACAATACAAAGGCAAGAGACAAACTAAAGAGCTATTAACATCACAAGAGAATACAACAATAAATCGGAGGGATGAGAAGGAAAAAGGACTGTCATTTATCTTCTGCTTAATACCTCTTCTGTATTACAGCACATACAGTATTTCATAAGCAGTATGATTTTAAAGATAATTACCCTTTGTAAACGGTGTTCCCTTTTCACCCACCTGTGATAAATTATTTGAGGCAATCCTAGAGAACGGCAGTCCAAGTTACATCCCACTGGCCAGGCTGTGCCCCGAGGGATGACCGTCCTGCTCCCTAACACTTCTGTCATCGAATACCCCAGCCTCTCAGCAGACAACTATTTTGCTGTATAGTGTAGTCCTTGTTCTAGACAACAGCACAGATTGCCTTTGCAATGCCTAAAATTAAATGTGTGTATATATAAAAAAAATAAAAATTTATTTGCCCTTACTAAAACACAACGCACAAAAAACATTTTATAGTCTACTGATCTGTGTACCTACAGCTGCTTAGATTTACATTATGCTGGCATAAAATCGGCACAATCATGCTTGAAATAAATACAAAATGCTTGAAAGGTCAGCTTGTGGTACACTGCTGTTGATGAAAACATTATTAATCAGGATGTTATCTCATGTTTTTATTTGAGTATCTTGTTTCATAATTTAGCATCCACATTTTGAATGTAAAAAATTATACTGAGTGTTGTTTCTCACCAACCTTACCACCAGATTTGCACATTCCAGTTTGAATTAATAAGGCTATTAAATCACTTAGCATTTGTCCTCATGTAAACACAGTCAGAATCTGTTGCTTCATTCTCAGTCATATTACACACCTCACAGAATTTTCTTTGCATAGAAGGTATCTATTGCATAGAGACATACCTTCTGGATAGAAGATAAACTCCGAACAGCAGACATTTACCTTGCCAATAGTACTGTGTTACTCTCTAAAGCCAAAGATGGAGAATTTATCGGCTCTGTGGACAGCCACCATAGATTTTAAAACTCCACAAGCCAAGAAACATTCATCTAAGTCATCTTGGGGGTTTTGAGCTGTGTTGGATTTAGACCTGTTTTCTAAATCTTGGAGCCTGCTTCACCAGTGAAACAACCCAGGGGAAACCAGTGCAGCACACAGATACAGCTGGAGCCCTGCAGAAACTGTAAGGATATCAATATAAAATGTAGAAGCAGATATGTGTATGTTTGCATTACAGATAAGGGTATGCATGCATTGGCAGTTTAAGAGAAAAATACCATACATTAACAAAATAATACTAACAGAATGAGAACACTCAGTTATTCTCAGTTCAGAAGCAGGGGAAAAAAGGCTTCAAGGATGAAGACGTTGTAGCTTTCTCCTGTGCCCCCCCCCCCACACTTCCCACTCAGGCCGAGTGCCTATATGCCTCTAGGTGTGGTTGGGCATCCTACAAAATTCCCACTGTGCCCTGCTGATGCATTAGCAAACAAACAAAAAACCCCACAAACAAAACCCCAAAATATCACATCCCCTATCTACTGAAACTTGTAACACACTGTAACAAGTTATTACCTGTTTTAATCTGCTATATATTTTAAAAGTTTCCATCCAAAGGTACCAATAGGATTTGAGCATAAAGAAAGCCATGCAGGGTACAGTTACATGGTCTTTTATAAGGTGGAGTATTTTCCAGTGAGTTAAGAGCTAACCCCCCTAATTCTGCTGTGATAGTGAATATTCCCAACTGTTCTTGTCTGTATGGCACTATGGTCTGAAGATTTTTATAAAGGTTTCTAAGTGCTCATGGAGACAGACCTCACTGTCCCCAAAGGAGGTTGTAGAGGCCCAGAGACGTTTGCTTTAGTCACGGGGTGGATTGCAGTGGTCACAGAGGTGCCAGCCCTGACTGGAGAGCAAGCACGGCTTCATATACATCAATGACAGATGCTTATATTTTATAAATATTTATCAGAAAGTGTGTGACCCTCAAGACTCTCCCTACAATTAGGGGGACACACCATGGTGCCTGCACCATTCAGACAGTGCTGATGGAGAGAGAAGCTGCAGGGTCTTACCTAGGCTTCCAGTTGACCCACCCACCTGGATTTGTTTGCAGAGAGGGAGCTGGTAGGTGGCCAAATGATGCCACGTGAAGGAGTCTGCTAGTACAGCTACACACACACACAGAAAAGACACAAATCTCCACAGCCAAGGAACTTGCATGTAACCAGCAGCTAAATAACACATCAACAGCAATGCAATTACTATCTATGTTAGCAGTGTAAACTTGCAGCTAAGGAAAGCCACCATGTCCTATCTTATGAACATGATGAAAGTTAAAATGAATGTATTTACGAAGTGTTTTTCCAGTCAAAGAGTACACCTGTTTAGCTACCTTAGCTCTGCCATCTGGTGCAGCTTCAGCAGCACCATGATGCTCCTGATACCATGGTTCATCACTGCTGACACAGACAGTTGACCAAGAGGTTCTCTTGCTCAGGCTGAAGAGTTGTGTTGTATGATTTCAGTTTAGGATGGAGAAAACCACAAACCCATAACTAAAGGCCGAAACATATATTTGCAAACTACACGTCTGGGGCTTGTGTTTGGCAGTGATCCAGCTGGCAGGCAACAGCCTTAATCCACACTATTAAACCATCTTCCCCTGCAGAACAGCAAGGGAAGCCAAATGGTCTATCAAAAATAACTCCTGGCCTATGGTAACTCTATACACTGACAGCACAGATGATCAAGTCCCAGCATTAGAGGATGGTCTCTGACATAGCTCGCATGGCTGTGTAGACATAGCCCAAGAAATCAGAGCAGGAGGCAGAAAGGTAGCACCTGCAGTCATGGCACTGAGGTATCTCCAAGAAAATTACTCATGCTCTACAATATGCCCTAAGTGAGAGAAGACACGAAGTTGTACTGTGTCAAGAGAAGAGCAAGGAGGAAGAGAAGCATATCCTTGGTTTACTTCTGCTTTCATGGTTGTGCTAGACCTGTGCAGCCTACTGCCTCACCTTCAAGATGCAAATGCAAAACAGAAAGATGCAGGCCCATGACTGAGCAGATCAATTCTTCAAACTTGTAGAAAAAGGGTAATACTACATTTTGTGGTTTATTTTTCCTGCTCAAGCTATGTGAAATATTTATGTAAGACTTAACTTGCGTGTATACGCTGCAGCTTTAACAACAAAAAATATTTACCATTAACATCAGCATTATGCATTAATTAACATTTTTACCCATATTAGGATAGTCTTTCCAAGGTACACTCAGTCCTACTGACAGGATCACGCTACTCTTAAAGTGACACTGAGCTTCACCTGAGCCTCAGCTAGATTAAGGTCAAATGACAGAAATCAGGTCGATTTATACATTTGTTATCATTTGATACTGTTTTCTTACAAAGCAGACACTGGGATTGCTTCTCTGATACTACACAGGAAAACGTACACTCTAGTTTACAAAGACAGCTGAAGCTACTGGTATTATTTACAGACAGTAGTAAGTACTTCTTTCACCTACTTGCCAACCCACACCACGCTCAGTGGGACCTTACATCCAGGCAGTTACGCACAAGATGATGTGTCCTGTTTGATGACAGCCAAATCCATAAATCTCTGAAAATACAAAAGATATTTTTCCTTTGGCCACCCTGTTGTATTTGACTTGCAACAAATTTGGCTGTTGGCAGTCCTTAGCTCTGCAAGAGTATGGTAACAGTGCTGTCTTCATTGCATATTTTAAACCGGATTTGTCAGCTCAATGTATTTTTCCCCCATTTTCACTCCTGCACAATTCTTCTGATTCCAGAACAAACACAAAGCAAAACCATGAAGGACTTGTTCTGACACAATGGGTTCCCTGATGGCTGTAGTTTCCCAGTTCCTAAGAGGAGATCCCACTCTCTCCAAGCCCCGCTTCTCCTGTTCTCCTGGGACAAGAAATCAGTTTGACATTTTCATCAGCTTTGGAAAGGCAAATGAAATAAGGAGACCTATGATCTACTAGATTTATTTTCTTACTTTGAGAAGCTTAAGCTGTTGCAGCTTATTTAACCTTTTCCTTTTGGCCCGAAGAAAATGATCTTTCCAAAGGAAAGGAGCTGTTCCCCCCACTCTTTGGATAGCAGGTGATCCCGTTACTCCGTAAGAACTAATAGCAGAAGGGATATCCTCACCTCCATAATAAAACACTAACAGGTTCTGTGTAAGTTGAGAAGAGCAGGAAGTTCAGGCTGCATTAAGGATTTTCTTTAGAGTTTAGTTTTGCCAGCAGAAGAGGTACTTGTCATTTCCCTGTGAGTTAATGCTGAGCATTTTTCACTCCATTTACTTCAGCTAATGACTATTCAACCAAACCACTGTTCATCTCTGTCTTCTCCTACTTAATGCAGAATATTAACATTAGCTTCTAACTAAAGAATGCTCACAGAACACAGAAATTTTAAACCACAGAAAATATTTGGGTTGATTTCCACTACTATTACATTTTATTTTTCATAGTATGAAAAAACAATTGCAACCTACTGTGCCTTACTCAGCACTTCTGCAATGTTCTTCCTTACCGAGACTTCAATAAGGTTAATGGCAATAAAATTAAAAACATCACTTAAATATCAGTGTATTAGCCTAACTTCTACCACCATGAAAACTCTGAATCCTTTTGTCCTGAAATTTCACACCAGGCCAGAAGAAGCATCATGTCTGACTCACAAAGTGCATATATAAATACTTGAGAAGTCAGGAGCTCTATACATCAAAATTTAAATTTTATCATACAGTTTTATTTTCTGAAATTGTTTCTGAATATTATCAAACCACATACTTAGGTTTATTTTTATGACCTGACATAGCACTACCAGCACAGAACATGAACTAAATTGGCTTACTGCAAGAAGAGGAAAATACTTTACTTCTCTTCAACTCCCAACTGTGATGATGTGAATGATGGAAGACCTCAAAGCCTTATTTGTAAAGGCATGAAGTCATTAAGTGCTGGGAAATGGAAAGCCCTTCAGAATGTGATCCAAATGCAGAAATTCACACATCTACTCTGCTTCTCCTCTTCACTGGGGTGAGCAAGGATGTTCCCCATAGGAAGATCTGAGTGCTCACTCCTAGGTAAGGTATGGGTGCCAGTTCTGTGATTGCTTAAAATTATGTGTGAATAGATATTAATCCTCCTTCTCCAATACTGAATCTTGAAGTAATGAAATATTTTCACTGAAAAACTAGTAATTCTGTGAGAATGGGACAAATTGCTGCAGTGGAAATATCAGCTCCTCCCAGATTCTTAACTCTGTTCACAGCAGCACATTGAAGGCATGACCTCCTTAACTTTGATGCACACTTCTGAAGAGAGGTCACTTCAGCTAACACTTTGAGTAAGAAAAGTGCACCACACTGTTGTAATAATAAATAATATGAGAATTTGGCACAAAATTCTATATTCTGTGAACAAAGTTACATTAAAATAGATAAAACAGCTGTGAGAAGAAGAAAAAAATTATAACTCTAGCAAGGGAATGGTCTTCAAGGCAGCTCTGTAATAAATATTTTTATCTTTCCTTTGAAAGTCTTCTTTGAGGTTTCTCAAAGACAAAACCCCAAAAACAACCCCCCAAAAATCATGAAAGCAAAAACTCAACACAGCAAGAAGAGATCATGCACAGCTCTCAAATATTTTTGCAGATTCTTCAGTTGCTAAAGCTTATTGTTTTTTTAAGGCCATGACTGCTCCCACATTCCTCTCTCAGGATCTACTAAAGCTGTGCTGTTGGCAAGTATTGCTACATTATTTTAAATGACATTTAGTTCTTTTGCTCTTGGTACTCGTGAACTGGGCTTCAAAATTAAAGGGAACTGCCCTTAGAGATTGCAGAAACAACAGAGACCAAAACCAAAAAAAGTTCAAACATTTGCACTCTGTCTTAAGATAAATTTTAAACTCCAAAAGAATTTTATCACTAATTTGCTGTTCCCACTAAACACTTGGCAATAAATGCACCAACTTTTCAAAGTCACTGCAGAAGATCTGTCCTTGATATCTGCAGACTGTTTAATTCGGATGCTAATATATGAGCATTGGTTTTTTTCTGATATAATTATAACCAAAGTAGTACTTTCCCCCTTCTTGTTACAAACATTTGAGAAAGACAGAGGAATGAATCTTGACCACTTACCTCCCAGGAGCAATATTTGCTCCACCAGTGGGTAATACAGTCATGTTTTGACTACAATAGAAATTCAGTTTTGTTAAGCTTGACAGCAAATACTCTTCTTACTATAGGTGATGCAACATCACCTATACAAAACTATAAGGTGAAAATTCCAAATGAAAGAATAAATCTGGTCTGTATACTAATGCTCTGACTCGGATTAATTTTAGTAGACCTCTTGGGAATGCCTCGTCTGATCCATGAGACTGTGCCTCTGTCCGGGGAAGGTAGAAGCTTTGGTGCTGAGAGCTGTCCTTGTGCAGGGCAGAACCTCTTCAGATTAAGGACCTACCTAAACCCGCACAGTTCCTCACAGCATCAAGTCCAGATGGCTGGTTCAGCCAGTGGTCAGGGAGGCAAAGAGCCTCAGCACAGCAGCACACAGACGTGGCCAGCATGCATAGGGGAGTTTTAAAAAACAGCCACCCACCTCAGTGTTAGAGGAAACACACAGTATTTGACAGCTCTGTGCCATTAGTGCTTTTAGAAGACCATCCTACTTCCATGAACAGCAAAGGGAAAAGAATAGTACAGCAAATGAAAACTTGCTCTTCTGAAACCTGGAATACCAGGTATGCCATGGTGTGATGTTACAGAATTGGCAGCCACTTCAGGCCAAAGGGCAGAATTTCTTTTCCAAACTCCTTCAACCTTATTAATCTTTCCACAGGAATGAAGTAGAGATAGCAACAGTGTTTTAACTGATAATACTTCATGTAAAAATAAGCTCCTAACGACTTCAGACAGAAGGCAAAATTGCCAGTCAGCAAAACATTTTGTGCAACTATTCTTTTGGATTACAAATGTGGGCTGGGTTTTGTATGGCTGAATTTAAGCTATTAAGCAAATCATTTCACCCATCCTGGCATACTTTGACCTAAAGAGGTGTTCAGTCTTTCTGTCAGCTACAGTGAGGTACAAGACAACTGCCTTATATGTTTAACTGGTGGATGAGAAAGCTCGTGCTTGAAAAATCCTGCCCTTAGTGGCTTACCAGTAACTCAGTGAGACAAATCCATCATCACTGCTACATTCATGACATGAAGTCAAAGACTGTCAGCAAGACTCAGGCCAAGAGCTATGTTACTTCTTAGTAATTTCACTTCATAACACCAAGGTAAACAAAATACATCTTAGTTTCCTTTTCTAGCTACCGCCATCCAACACAATCTTGTTTTATCAACTTCAGCTACAAGGTAAAATATTTTCATCCTTCTGACATGCTCATTCACTTTAAAACACCTGGCAGAAGGAAAAAAAAGTGATTCATTATTCAGTTATATTAGTCTCAACCAGCTCCCAGTGATTTAAAACCAGAGCACTGCAAAGTGAAGCAGACTCACTGGACCTACAGACAGAAATGATACGTTTCAAAACAAGTTCAGATGAAAACACACAACTACAAGGAATATCTTCAAGTGTCAGTCCTGGTTCATCAGTCCACAAAGCTGTTTTAAACATGGAAGTTCATGCAGTAAATTAAATCGTGGGTTTGCTATACTGTATCAAAAAAGAAATTTGCCTAAAAATGAGATATGTTCATGCATTTGCATTCAGGTAACTCCACAATTCTAAAAGCCTATTATATCCTTTAAATGAAGGGGGGAATAAACAGAAAACAAAAAATCTTGTCCAGTTCCAGGGAGCTTTTTTTGGCCTGCAACTAATCAGAAAGTTCAGAAGAGTTGAGTATTTGGAAAAGGTTATCTGCGTAAGAGAAAACTTGATCATTATATTAGGAAAGAGAATTGCAGATTTTGGAAACTATGATATCTGCTTTATTCCTGCTTTAGTGTTTTAGCTAGTATAAAAATACTTCCCATTCCTCTAAGACCAGATGGCTTTAAGTTTTAACCTTGTGGACTGCAGCAGTGAAGTTGAAATGGAACTAGAAACACAGAGGTTTTCATTCTCATGAAATGGTAATGGTTTAAAAATTTAGTTCCAACTCATGAGGTCCATAACAAAACTTCCAAAATGTGCTACAGCAGAAGCCTCTGCATTGGGAAAAAAGACAGAACGAAGTTTACCAGAATATCTCCCTTCTCACCTAGCAAACTTGGGGCTTCTCAAATTTCATAACTTTGGGCCAGAGTCTCCACATAGGCAACTCTAGACCAGAAACTTCAGGGCTTCCAGACTCACCTGAAAAGACATACTAGCAGACTCTATGGTCTGCATCAAAGATTTGCATCTTTGAATTACCAGAAATTAATCAAACTTCAGAACTTTTGTCACATAAACTTTGAGCCTTTTTTTCAGGAATTATTTTACTCAGATTGTTCTGCCATCTTATACTGCTGTTTGCACTCAAAGGATACTGAAAACCTTTCCTAGAAAATGGTGCTATCATAGGTATTACAACTGACTCAGAGCATAACAGCACAATCAACATCATGCTTGGCTTTCCCATCTGTTCTCAGGCAAGGAAATATGCTCAGCTAACATACCCGTGGATTGTCTTCTTCACTGGATGAAGGAATAACTCCTTTGGAAGGCAGTAACACCTTCGCAGTGATAGCAGAGTCTGACAAAACCTGAGGCAACACATTTTAATTTTCTTCTGCTTTTCTCTGTGTATGCAAAATCTCCATCTCAAACTGGCATTGACACCGACTGCTTATGGATATGTGTATAGAAGCACATGACTCCTGCACTAAGGCTTGTATTTGTTACACAAAACCCCAAATGCCAAGCGTTTAAAAGTGCTGTGTCAAGACACCTGGAAAATGAAGCACTCAAGTACTCTCACGGAGATGTAAGCTAGGAGAACGCAAGATAAACTTCCTTCTTGCATGCTCCACAGCTGGAATTCAAACACAAGGAAAGACAATATATGAGGTCATACTACATGCAAACAGATACGGCACTGAACTGTAGCGTGAAGACACTTTTCCTTTAAACATCCCACAAGAAGAATAGAATCATAGCCTGGTTTGGGTTGGTAGGGACCTTAAAGATCATCTACTTTCAACCCTTGGCCGGGACACCTTCCACTAGACCAGTTGCCCCATCCAACCTGGCTTTGAACACTTTCCAGGATGGGGCATTCACAGCTTCTCTAGACAATCTGCTTCAGTGCCTCGCCAACCTCATAGTAAAAGATTTCCTCCTAACATCTAATCTAAACGTACTCTCTTTTCAGTTTAAAGCCATTACTCCTTCTCCTGTCACTACAGAATTATGTTTCTATTATATTATCCTCCCACTCAAGGAGGAGGTATATTAATAAAAGAACAAGATCCCCATTTTGGAGAATAGTGTTCTTTTGTGGATTGAAAAGATGCAGACCATCAAATGATATGAAAGACAAAATGTGGTCCAAGAGCTTTTATTATATAGTCTGGACAGAATAATAGGAGCCATCCTCAAGAGCCTCTATGTGCCACCAGGGTATACATGTTAATAACTGTAAGAACACAACAAAACGGGTGTCTTTCTCCATCTGTGAATTCAACCAATGACTATGATTCAATGGGAGCTGGCTATATTGTCGACCACCATCCACAGATGCAGAGCCTACCACCTCTTCAACACAGACTCTTTAGAACATTCCAGCACCAGCTGATGCAAATCCCGATAGTGTATTATTTCACCAGCAGCACAGCACCAGCCAAGCCTGCCAACACCAACTCAATCTTCACAACTGCAGGTGGGTGAACATCCAAGCCTGCACAAGCAGCCTCAGCATCCTGTAAATCCCAGCCAACCTATGCAGGGGAACAACAGCAGGGGAATCCTCACCTGCCCACATACCCCATGAACCCACCATCCCTGGACATAGCTCTGGAGCCACAGCAATCCTCCAAAAAGGAAAAGCAAGAGGCAGTAAGAAAAAAGGTTCTCCCTCATCCCCCTCCTCCCCTCAGCCAGAGTGTTAGTTAAATCACTATGCAGTCATACTTGTCAGATTGGGATTGACTTATATCAGTTTAGCTTCCGTCAGATTGGAGCAAAAGATCAAATTTTAAACAAATTTGTAAATAAACTTAATATCTGATTGAAGTAATCTCTCTTACTGCAGAGCTATCATTACAGCCTGAGTCTGTCCTATCAAAGTTCATGAAGTTACATGGAATTTCAGAGGAAGAAATGTGCATTAACAAACCGTGCAACCCTGTACAAAGGGAAGACTACACTTTGCAGGACCTTGCATCCCAGGAAAATGTAAACATACTAACATTGTGGCCTTTACAAAAGATAGTTAATAACATGTCCTTTTATGTTTAAAAGAAAACAAGCATGCAAAAGAGTACGTACTCATTAAGTGATTCAGAAGGCATAAAGATATTAAGAGCTTCTACTAACAGTGCAACAAGCTTACACAACTTTTTGCTTGCTGCTTTCCTCCCCATTTTATACTTTAAGCTCTCTAATACTTTTACTCATGAAAAATCTGCAAATCTCATTCTTTCAGTATCTTTGAACTCATTTCTTATCACCACTGGAAAAGAGACAAAACACAAACCTCATCACCACTGCACTCATTGTAAGGCTGGGTTTAATTTCATTTTTTTCCTTCTCCTTCAGGATTAAAGACCAGGAAATCAGAAAAAAAATAAAAAGCTAAAGCATTTTAGGCATTTTCACTTGCTTTCAAAAATCAATCCATCTCCTGTAGTCAGCAGTGCATACCTCCATTAACTCTCCTCCTCAGTGAGCACTCTAACTGGAAAAACAAAAGTGTGCAACTAGCAGAGAATAAAAATAGTTTCAGGAAAAAAAAAAAAAAAACAAAAAATGGAAAACAAAAAAACCCCAACATTTCTTTTGTTGAACTTGAGATTTAAAAGATGAGCTTGAGGTGTTACACTTTGTACTGAAAACAGCACAGTGATTGAAACAAAACATGCAGCCCTGAAAAACAACTGCACTGCAGTTTGAAAAGCTACAATATACCAAATTATAAAGACTATCTGATAACTTTATTTTGAAGAAAGCACTTCAAATACAGACATAATTAATGCACACCATGAACTTTAACTGTAATTGAACTCGACTTTACAAAGTGAGAACGTGACACTTGCAAAGTACCCTGCACTTTCTAGTAAAAACACAGAGAATTACATATCTGTGGACTATTTCTAGTTTTACTTTTGCAAATTATCTGAGAATGCAAGGCCATATCTTATCCCTTATTAAGGAGAAAAGAAATAATAATCTTTTTTGTTCTGAGAGAACTGAACTTAATAAAAACCATTTTATTAAAATCAGTGGCTTCACTAGCTCCATGTCACAAGAGTCTAAACCATTTATAGTTCTGTAAATAGGCACACTCATATAGGGAGTTATTAACTACAATATTCTTAAATTAAATTTGACAGGCTTATACCATAAAAGTAAGCACTATTAAAGGCACAGTGCCAGTTCACAGGCTATATCAGCATCTTCAACGGACGTATCTAAGGGAAAAGCTGGAGAGAGGTATTTGCCACTAATGAAGTGAAGACTATCACAGAGCTGGCACACTGGGGGAGAATTTAAATCCTTAAACTTGCCAGAATTCACTTTCCCAAAGAGCCACGAGAACAAAGAAAGAGGCTTCAGTTTTTTCAGTAAAAACTTGATCTCTCCCTGGCCTGACTCATGGAAGCCAACACCACACTGCCCGTCAGCCTCTTTTGACAGCAGGAATGCTGCTGGAGCTCCCTCGGGGAAGGCAGCAGAGCTTGCGACTGGCAAGCAGTGATTCAGCCAACAGCAGTGAGCACTGGCTGCTAAGAAATCCCTAAAATGCATCCCAACCGTGAGTGCACTCTGAACCTGGAGGTGGTACACCCCAGGCACATGGCTCCTGGCTCTGCTGCTGGCCAGGGTTATCCTCACTGGGCACTCACACCTCCAGATGTCCACTGAGACTTGCAGAGACTGTACTTCCCATCCCTTAGACATCTCTACACTTTTGTTTTGCTTTAGTCAACAGAAACAAAACCACCAGAAGTGAAGAGGGTTCACCCTAACCCTTTGTCTCCATGTCAAACTTGCTACAGAGGCATTTCCAGTAGGAGCATCAACACAAGCTGCCTCCACTGCCTGGCTTTAGGACTGGGCATCAAACTCTGGCCCTCTTCAACATCACTGACAAAACCATTCTTCCAGGCATAATCCTTTCTGTTTTCATCTCCTTTAAGCATGAAGCTAGACCTGCTAAAAGTTACCTATTGTTAGCTTAGTCATCAGGACAGCAGCTCCTGAAGCCAACAGAAAGTCAAAATTTTACTATCAAATCCACTCTTCATCCAAAATAATCTGTATTTTTATAATGCATGGCCAATTAAAAAAATCATTTTACTCCTTTTTTTTCTGTTTTAAAAACCAAAGAAATTTTATTTACTATTAAATTTAATAGTAACCACCTATAAAGAGAAGGGGGGGAAAAATCTTTAGTTGACTTCAAACCAATTTATTGTTTGCTTTTCTAACCAAAGCAAAACTCAGCCTCTACATTGTGCTGCCCATACGTTGGGATTTTTCTTCTACATATTGGCAATGTCCCTCTGCATGGATGCTTGCTCTAGAGAAGTGTAAATGCTATTGCACATTTGAAAAAAACTGTATGGCAAGTGTTGTTTAAAAAGAAAGGATTTTATACGCTACACTGGATGTTTAGCAGAGCCCCATTATTAGATAACCTTAGTGTCCACTCCACTCCTAGGATGCTACACCAGCTCATCACAAATTCCCACAGAGAAGAAATACAGACAACTGAAAAGGAGCTACTGTAGCACTGGGAATCATGCACTTCAATTCATCTCTAACTCCACTGTGCAGGATTGCCCCATCACATAACACAAAATGAACAGAAGAGTTTAAACCTCAACTTGCCTCCCTTCCTTTGGTCCTGTATCTGCATCTGGATCTCAAGGAACCGCTTACAGAAATGAATGTTTACACACAAAACAGAGGAAACACAGTTCACAAGAAGAAAAATATTTCCATGAGAGATTACTCATGGTAATCTCATGGTAAGTAAAAAATTAAAGAAGGCAAAGAGGGAGGAAGAAAAGTGGAAAAAAAAAAAAAAAAAAAAAAAAAAAGAAAAGGAAGAGAACAGTATTGGTGGGGGGAATGGGAACAATAAGCAGTATTGGACAGACAAAACTTCAAATATTGATTAAAAAGTTACTAACCTTTCAGCACAAGTAGAAGCAAGAACACTAAATTCAAGTGGAGAATATTCAGCTTAATTTGTTCTTAAAGCTAATTTGTAAATGAAGACCAGATTGATGGTCTTCATTTGTTTCAGAGAACCAAAGTGAGATTTTTAGAGAAATGAGAATCAGGAAGTGGCATCAGAAAGAGGAAGATCAAAAACTAGTTAATTTGAATGAGACTAGAAAAAAAACCTGAGGCAATAGCCCTCTGCACGTAGGCCAGTAGATCTAAAGGGCAACCAAAACCTTGCATATCAGCCTTTTGAGGAACCTCTACATCTTCTTACCTGTTGGATTACCAGGAGCAGACTTTCAAGATCTCAAATGACAACTCAGAGCCACACTCTACCGGGAAGCACATGGGCACATGAACCATTTGCAAACACAAGAAATCCATATCTTAGAATCCATGCTTCTGAAAACCTGTCTCCTAAGATGAAGATCTTGTAAGGGCAAGTCAAGTCTCAGTTAGATGCCCATGGACTATCACCTTGCAATGACTTACAGCTGTCATTTATGATTTCAGAAAGGTCCACTTTTTGATTACCCTGAAAAAACATATGAAGTGATGAGAGAATGATAAGAGCAAACAATCTTTTTGACGAGAGAATGATAAGAGCAAACAATCTTTTTCCTTCACAAATAGTCCACTTCTATAAAAATGAAACCCACTATTCTGATGTCACTGGTTCCAGAATTCATCCCCCATGTATTTACCACTTTTAAATTTTAAAAGCAGCATTACCCAGTTCACTAGCTCCTGCCCGACAGAGAATTATTCCCTCATTTCCTCATATATAAATAAGGAAAAACAAAAGATAAGCTTTTACTTACTTACCATCAAGCAACATACCCACTAGCTTTGTATTCCTTTCTCTGATAGCAAGTTACACATCTAGATTTAAGTCCTACTCCCTGACCTTTACTTTTGCTATACAGCCTTTCATAGAGGAAGAAGGCATACAGGTATAACATATTTGAATGGAGCAGACAACTTTAGGAAAATCACCTGCATCTGCTGAGCTCCTTTTTCGTTCTACAGAAAAGGGGGAAAAGGTAACCTCTATAAATACACAACATATTTGGCATAGGTAACTGCTGGAAATCAAGGCAGAGATAAGCAATGCCTGAAGAATCCTTATTGAGCCACATCCAACAGGTTTTTGCAAGCCAATTAACTGGGGAAAAAATTCTCTAAGAGACTGAAAGGGACAGATTGGGGAAAAACCAAGAGGGAAAAGAATGACAAGAAATGAATTACTGAAAACCTCCAGCAAATTGCAGGGGACATCACATTACCAACCTGCAACCTGAGAGAAGATGGAAGAATTTCCTAAGATATAGATTCAAGTCGGGGTGGGAGTGTGAGACATACTGAATATCCCACTAAAAACAAGCAGAAAAAGTAGATGAGGCTTTGGGGAAAGCAAAGGGACAGTGGCATAAAACAAAGAATAAAACAGAGAAGGAGAACTTACAAAATGAAGATGAAAATCAATGTGAGACCATATGAAATTAATTGAAATTCATCTAGAAAGCAAAACAGTTATTTCCCCTAAGGGATTAATATCTCTGTTTCTCTTGATACAAGTTCACATGCAAAGACTATTTATTATTGTTGCCTAAAAATTCCAGCAAAGTAAAGTAAAAGTATTCTCAAGTCCAAAGCATGCATGGGAAATTTCTCTTCTTGACAGCTAAAATCAACGAAATTGTTAGTTTCAAATATCATAACATGACGAAAAAGAACAGCATGAAATGTCTCAGGTATTTTTTTCATGACTTCCATTCTACCATCAAAGCCATGTAAAATGTCTGAAAAACATTCCCTGCAAAACAACAGTTATGAATTTTTTGGGGCCCCACAGGGATTCCCAACAACTCAGAGCTGTTTGTGGAATGCAGCCGCCCTGGGAGGCTTCAATCTCTTCACCAAGCAGCAGCAAAGGGATCCCATCAGATACTAATTGTCCGTAGATAACATTACTAGCATTAAAATAAATTAGAACATGCTCTCCTGAGAGAAGTATTGACATTCAAGAAGACTTGAATGAGTCCGCACGTTATTGTATGTTAAAGAGTTGAAAATTTCCACAGACCTTAAAAACCTAGTGTTTATAGTCCATTTAGATCCCTGTAAACTGACTAGGTCCTGGATTAACAAAGAGAGGAATGATTCTGAAGGCCTCTAAGGCCTCCTGGCAGCTTAGAAAGAGAGCAGCGCACAATTAGAGCAAATACTGAAGAGCCCAACTGGAACTTACTGCTTTGAAAGAGGTAACTAATTGATCTTGACTGCAACGTCAGCCACTCTCTTCGTTCCTCCCATCATACAGGTTCCCCTCCTAAACTATCCCAACCACACGGGAAGCCCAGAAGACAGCAGTGGTTCCTGTATTTGCAACATCTCTCTGAAGAGAATCATTGGTAACATTAGGAACATGGAGATTGCTACATATAGGGTCTTCTTTCTCATGACTTGATCTTTCATGTCTGTATAATGAGTGTTGCTTTAGGCCCAAGTGAGCTTCTCCTTAAGTTAATGGTTACACACATAGTGTGATCAAAAAGCATGCCTGCTATTATTATCAGACCATATTTTCTTTCACATCTAGTTATGCAAAGCATGAACCTAGATCAAGTTAAACATGGCACCAGGGAAAACAATTTTAATAGTAAAGGCTAAATGGAGGGGGCAGAAGAGATCAGAAACATGAAGAGTAAGGTTGAGGAAGAATCAAGAAATTCCCAACTCTAGGTGGAGTTCCTCTGGCCCTCCCGAATGTTAAAGCGATGTGGATCAAGCTCCCCTTGATCATATTTTGCAGAGACATTTAAGGTACTTATTTCTTTCCCAAGCAGCCCAGGATGCACCCCAGCCACTTACATAGTGTCTTCCTTTATCTTCTTCCACAGATGCTTTGGCAAGAAAAAATTAGTGGAATCCAAGCATTCATAAAATGAGAGAGAAGCATTCCAGAGAAGAAATGGGGCAGGAAGAAAAGTTAGTACACATTACAATCCACAAATGGAGGAAGACAGGTAAATTAATATCTTCATTCCTCCTCAGCACAGGGCAAGATGTGGCTAATAAGACTCCCACTCAGTTATCAAATTTTTCCTCTTTGGAACTGGAACAAATATGTTTTGTGCCTCACTGAGCTCTCCTAATAAAGACACACCTCTCTCATCAGAATATGGATAAATTATGTCAGTTATGTTTCTGGCTTGGTGTAAAATACTAATCTATAATGATAAGAGAAATGTACATATCGCTGTCATCTTCAAAGCACCATGCAAATAATAATTACCTGATCAATGAACATTGCAGTGGGGAGTGCTAGCATGGGATTAATGTGTTCGTAGGTACATAGGCGGCTAATGTTTATGGTCAGTGTTTAATTTATGTGCCTGATTTCACCTTCCAAGAAAGGTTGCTCCCTTAAGGCAAGTCATCTGTCTGCCTGCAAGGGAAGGGTGAGAACCAGGAAGCAGCTATTGACTCGGTGCCAGACCCCGCCTGACAGTGGAAAAAGCAGCTTCAGAAAAGCCTGGAAAGGTCCCAAGGCCTCTCCACCTCCCAAGCCAAATGAACAGAGGGAGAGAAAACTTTACAACTTAGGCGGGATAACGTCGGAGGTGGCTGACATTTCAAACAATAGCGTACTAAATTGGAAAAGTAAACCTTGGGACACCAAAGCGGGTCTGAGGCAACTCTGCGACAGTCGTGCTAAAATTTTATTTTGCTCTACAGCATCTTGCAAGCACCCAGAGGAAGAGGGGAAGAGGGGAGATGGGCAGGAGAGCACCCAAGTGTTCCCTCTCAAGCCATACATCACCCCATGTGTTCAGGCTGTCAGAGATAAAGAAATCCATCACCCATGGCACCACCTCAGCCAGCATGCCAGATTTATTATCATTTTGAGATAATCTGTTTGATAAGATCCTGAAAGGTAACAGATGCAGGCAATGCAGCACTGTCTCTATGGGTAAACAGCTCCTGTCATTACATCCCTGTGTGCACATCTACAGCCTGAGGTGGATGATCCATGAGTGGCCAGAGCCTTAAACCACAATAAGACCATATTAATACGCCTCTAGATTGACAACATGCATAACAAATCAGACTTTCTTTGTAATCCCATTAACTGAGAGCTTTTCAGTTTATCTTTCCCCAGCCTGCTTTAGCCACCTCTTCTTTCCAACCACAGCTTGCCTACCATTTCTGAGGTCAAATCTGAGCAGACACTGCCAAGCAGCTGTTTTGTAACAGCAAGGTAAGTGCATAGGGTTATTATCTAGCTATAAAACCTTAGTGAGTGAAAGCTTCTGCACATTTAACTACCAGGAAAAAAACCCCTCCAGCTTTTGTTTTCAATTGATCTCCTATATATCATGCCCATTAGCAGAGGTTAGCAGTCAACAAATAGTACAGTTTAATTTGATCTAAAGATAAGCTAAACAAGTTAGGTGGGATGACCATCACTATGAAGGACATGTTGTTACTCTTCAAGAATGAAAACAATGACAACTGGCACCTTGGCACAACCATATCCCCCAAAGTGCATTCATTTTCAGGCTGAGATGCTCTGTGTTGTAGTTGCTGGGAAGAGAAGGCCAGTCTTTGATCAATGTACCTCACAGCTTGCTTTCCTCCAGCTGCTTGCCAAGGGAACCTACACTCTCAGCAGTGCAACTTTCCTGCCTCAGAAAGGGGGCAGCTTTTACATACGCATGCGAGAAGACGAATCTCACTGCAAGTAGCAAAGGCTTTTCCATATCCATCATTGCTTCTGCAGAAAAAGCAATGCCCTGAGAGCATGGAAGGCATCAAAAGTTGAGGGCCACTACACTTTGTTGCAGCCTGGCTCAGTTTTCACCTCTGAAGAAGTCACCACACAAATCAATCATGAGTTCGCAATAGTATGATAAATTAATAGTTATTTATGAAAAAACTTAGTATTCTGACAAAGTGTCAGAATCTGAGTTTGCTAACACAGATGCTCCATTGCAAACACATCTAGGAATGGGAGAACAAATGTCTGCTATTCCTCTGTAACTTGTGTTATGAGTTTGCACTTTCAAATTTAGGTGGGGAAGTTGGGTTTGTTCATTAGTGAGCTTTAGTAGTACAGCTGTTGATGCTCCTCTCCGTATCTTGGCCTTTCTGGTTTTGCTAATAGAATTCCTAATGAATGAACATCAACACCAGCTTCTCCTAACAGAGGTGTTACATATTCATAAATAGATGGGTAGCTATGTAACCACCCAGGCTGCACACACAGCAGTGAGAGCTATGGAAATTTTTTCACTCTGATACTTCTGTGTGTGTACAGTTCAGACAACTCACCACCACACAGGCAAGGTGGCAGCAATAAACCCACTGCCTGGCCACAACACATGGGAAACAGCAGAAATACAAAATAGGATGAAAGGCTTGTCAAACCTGGGAATGTAAACAAGCAAGGCTGTAAAGAAGTGACAGCCCCTACACAAGTGCTGTTGTTACATTAGATGTTAAGCACATCCCCTTTTAAAACTGCATGTAACTATCAATATTCCTGGCAATGTAGATTATATAAATACTTAGAAACAAAGGCCAGGCCTCACTGAAAACTCTCCAAATGTCTCTGAGTTAAGAAATACTGCAGCCCTTTGTGCTGCAAGGCTGGACTCGCATTTAACACTCAGGGATATCATATATCAAAGAGAGCTTCTTCCTTCAAAGAGCTGAGTGCCTGTCTTAGAAAGCTACCAGAACTTCTTTCCTTCTTTTTTTGGCAGTCTCATATGACCAAAAGTTATCATATGCAGACATTAGGCAACAGAAATAACACTCCATAACTCTCCGTATACTGGACCACGTCCTGGGTAACAAGACCTACTGCAACTGGTCCAAACAGAACTGGAGCTGTCAAAAGTATCACTCTCAGTCTATGACCACAGCTGATTCAACAAATTCAAACCCAACTCCTTTTAGCAGAGGATCAATTATTTGATAACAAAAGTCAACATATCTCAGTCACCCCTTATCTGCAGCTAACTCGAACTACAGTCTTATATAAGGCTACAGCTTTCTTATTGACTTGCCAGAGTTCACAGACTACACAAGAGCTTTCTCCAGAGGCTCCAGAGATACAGCACCATGTTCTGGCATCCCACGCTGAATTCCCATGTACCAGGCACCCCCTGGACAACTCTGCCAGGAGCCCCCACATAGGAGGATGGCCACAGTGCAACCCTGATGTTACCAAGGGGGAGTTTCTTTACAGGATGAGATCGAGGGATGCTCAAGGAGTGCTTGGAAAATATACATCCTCCTTGCAGCAGCCTCACACTGCGACCTCTCTGTCAGCCACAAGATAAGGAGCCCACTGCAAGAAGCCCCACTTCTTAGGCAAGGGAACCAATTAGGAAGGGGTTGTACTCCACAGTGTCCGCCCGGGAGAAGCCCCATCTAAGGTGTGCAGAGCATTCCCTGTGTGTATCCCTGAGGCTTCCCAGCCTGGCAGATTTGCACTGACACCTTGAGCATCTCCCCAAACGCTTACTCAGCTCCCTCCCGCTCCTGCCTGCAGAGGGTTTAGCATCTCTCTTTGATGTTAGGCTCAGATTTGAGCAGGGTAGCCTGCATGGAGCCAGCTAGGAGAGATCTCGCCTAGTTCATGCTCTTACTTTCACTGGTACAGAGCCCTAGAGATTGCACAATCTCCTAGTTTTGATTTTGTTTAGGGTTTTTTTTGTTTGTCTTGTTTTGAATGTAACAACATTTTTACCTCTCAATTTCCATCTGTGTCTTTAGCAATGCACTGAAACTAAACTACAGGTTTTCTATGTATCTCCACAGAAATCACATGACTTTGTTAACTGAGTCAAACGAGTGGAACCTAAATCAGATTTTCCTTCTACCTTATAAAATGCAGCGGTGTCTCAGGTGAGCTTGTGCACGTACCTTAGAGAAAGACAAGGGCATTGGAAAAAAAAATCCTATCACAATAATGTGAATCTGGACCAGGTCAGTTTTCGTTTCAAAGACACCAAATTTTGCTTGCTAAATTTAA
The DNA here is from genome assembly GCA_035047845.1 of Dendrocincla fuliginosa. Lineage (NCBI taxonomy): Eukaryota > Metazoa > Chordata > Aves > Passeriformes > Dendrocolaptidae > Dendrocincla > Dendrocincla fuliginosa. Next base: position 99,065,508 of record JAWWMO010000001.1, read on the forward strand.
TGTTTGTGGACAATTTTGCATATGGAGCCTCCCACTATTAACAGCTGAGCATTTGTTTTCTTTAAAGAACCACAGAGAACCATTTTCTGGAAAACATGGAACTATACTGTTCAATTTCCCAAATGACAGTTTTCCATCTTTAAAAAATACTGAAGATGAAGACAGGAATGCTGCTTTTTGACAACAAAATACTATCATGAATAGCATAAACTGGGTTTCAGTTCAACTCCTTTGATTTGTAATTCCAGCAATATGAAGGCAGAAAATTCTTTGCTTTAATGCTCCTTTTAAATACTGAATAGTAGCTATTTCTAACCATTCAGCAAAAACTCACTTTCAAGAAACCTGCAAGTAACTTCCTGTCATTTTTGGTCCAGGGAAAAAAATATAAATAAAAAGAGAATAGTGCTTTTCCTTCCAGTTTTATAGAAAAAAAATGCACATGTAATAGCCATGCCTGAAAGGCTTTTAAATAACACTAGCTTAGGTTACTAAACTAAACTGGATAAGATTCTTCTAAGTATCCTTATATATTTCTGTCTCAACCTTCCTAAATTTTTTAGTGGTGCCAATGATGACCAATTAGTCTTATGAACTGTAAGTAACCTGCTCTGCTTTCAGATTATACAATTTCTTCAGGTGAGAAAGTTCAGTTTATCTAAAGAAAAGTCTGAAGTGGCTTGCTAAATGAAACACTAAAATATTCCAATCACTCAGTAATTCTCAAAGTTTAGGTTTTTAGACTATTTTCAAAAGTGTGCTCCATGGCTACAGCTGCTGACAGCACTGGCATACTCCAGCTGAGTGACCATGAATCAGAGATCCAAGAATTGTATCAAAAAGCCATAGCATACCCAGTTTTGGAAAAACAAATGAAAAAAAAAATCAAATAAATAGCTGCATGTTCTTCCATACCAGTGTATAATCCACAGTATTAAGTGGGAGGTTAATCTGAAACACAATTAAATACAGCTGAGAGGAAAAACCCTTAAGTTAAAAGGTATGGGATGTTTGCATACTGTGTAAATACTCCCTAACCATCATATTTCCTCAACAATAGTTTACCTATATTGAAACAAGCATAAAAATGTTAGCTTTTTCTATTACATATACTTCTCCATAACACAGGTATCCCTATCTGTTTCCCAGAAAATCACTCCACAATTCACTAACAGTTCAGTGGAGCTGAAAGACTTCCATCTTGTGTGACCTAAGGAGCAGAAACAATGCACACTGATGGCATACAGGTTCTGCTGGTGTCCCTCCACTAACACAGCGCTATTTGGTAGACACGGCATGCTGGACAAGGGCAGTCAGGTGCCGTGGGAGGGATGAGAGCCAGCCTAGAAGTCCAGATGGAAATGAAGAAAAATAATTTTGAGTATCTGAGTCAATCAGTTTGACAAGAGAACAAGAAATGAGATGGGCTGCAGTTGGAATAGCCCAGGCTTCTTAAAATCAGAGAGATGAAAGCAGGTTTGTCTCACTGGGGGAAAGACGGTGAGACACAAAGGAGAATCTTGGAGCCTGAAGGAGTGAGAGTAAAGGAGATCTGAAGATGTGGTTGTGTCACTGGGGCAAGTGAATGAGTCAGAGAAAGAGAAGTGACCTCTCTCAAGGTCTGGGGAAGGATGCAGGAGGAGAGGGTTGTGTAGGAAGAAGAAAACCACAGACAGGATGCTACGGGGAGGAAGACATTCATGTCACAGATTTCAAATGTTGCACATTTCTAATAAATACTGGTCACTAGCACATGAATATCTAAAAAGAGGTATTTTTGTCAGTTTTCTCTTTACTTCAATTACCTCAGTTATCTCTCAACTCACATGAATGTGCAAAATGACTTTGAATGCAAGAAGGTAGTAACTAGTCCTCTACTGAGTTTTAAAATGCATAAAATTGGTAGCAAAGGTTCATTACTTTCTCATCCGTGAAAAAAAATGTGCATGCTTCATGCACTGCTTGTCAGCAAATCAAGAGCAGTGAACTTATTCCAGCTAAATACCTCAGTGTCATTCACTTGAAAACTGGCTCTTAGTTCAGTCATAATTTTTAGTAGATGCACAGTGTAAAACTGTCATGAATTGTACTGAAGGTAAGTTGGTTTTTTTTTTTAAACTGCAAAATGAAACCTGGGAGCTGTAGTTATGAATGGTTAATGCTCAAAATATTTGCAAGGACATCTGTACAATAAATCTTAGTTCTAAAGAGCTAGGTAAACATGTTTAGCTCATTAAAAGGGGGCATTAAAACTTGTGTAAGAACTGCAAAAACTTGTACTTGAGATTCTAAAATTGTTCATATTTATGATTCATTTACAAATATGCTTAATGGTGTAATATCTACCCTTTAATTAAAATCAGTAACCTTAGCTCAGAATTAATTCTGGTCTTACATAAAGAACCCAAGGGGAGGGAAAAGCGCTATATAAGGGGCCCTTTGCAACCTAAGGCTTCCAGTGAGATTTCAAAGAATGAGAGTATTAGCCAAACTCTCTTCCCCTGATATTCAGCTGTAAAATGCTCACAAATTTCACCAGTAAAACTGAAACGATCACAAATTAAAATATGTAACCTTAGACTAAAGAATAAACACTCAGGTTAGACACCTTTTGAATATTAAAAGTGTCTGTACGCTCTGGGATGTGATGTGTGGTTCCCAGTCATGTATCATTCCTCCCAGATGTCAGCAACCAGCTCGGTCCTAAAAGATTAGAAGGGTTAACGTCTTGCCCTGGAGGACATCTATGCCAGGGTTGCTTCAGTAGCACTGCTGCAGAGAAAGCCAGCAGAACTCCCTTCCTATCACAAGTTTGCATCATCTTTCATTTACTCTACAATGCATCATCATTCGTACATTAAAAAAGAACTCCATGGTAACCAAAGAGAGTTTAAAAAACTTTGCAAAAAAATAATCATGGTGGGGAGGAAGGGAGAGGATGAGAAGAAAGGAAGCTACGAGATGAAAAAGGCTTGTCCCAGTGACATCCACATCTAACAAAATTTCTTCAGGCAGAACAAGGAATGCATTTGTCTCTTGAAAAGTGTACTTTTCAGAGATGCTTAAATCCCTTCTTTCCATTATGTAAATAATTTCTTCTCTGCTGTCTCTGTAAAGACCATGCAGTCTTGCAAATGAGGCTGAGCTAGGAAAACACAGAGCCATTTCTCAGCCGAAGTCATAAATTACTTATTGTTTTAATACACTGGAAAATTGGCAGGAAGCGGGGGAAGGTACGTCAGTTACACAAGGCTTTCTACCATCATTTATCCTTGCCTTCCATTAAAAAAACGTTAGTTGCTGTAGCAACTGTCAAACCACACTCCAGTTCCTCTTCCTCCAAGATACAGAACTTCTCCAAAACACTCACACACAACACAGCACTCCACCATCCAAAGGACAGATTTCTGGCACTTTCACATTGTTTAAAAAGAAGGAGGCTCTCCAATGAGCTGACAAATCCCTTGCAGGGCTTTTGCTCCAACGTACGCTTCCGTAAAGACAATTACTTAAAATCCTCACTTCTTGTACCATACCTCTACCCTCTTTTTTTCCTCATCTTCCTTTTTTCCCTTCTTTCTCTGCATTATAGAGAATGTTACTCCATGCAGCTTCTTTCACCACTACATCTTTCAGTGTTAAACAAAATGCCTACAAATCTGTCAGATGTCCCTCCCTCCCTCCCTCATGGAAAAGGCACATGCAACAGGGACAACTTCACATAACACACTGTGCTTTTCCTGACCTAGAGCCATTGCAAAGTCAAAGACAGGTTTCCTATCCAATACCTAAAAAAGAGACACCTAAAGAGATAATCTCTCTCCAAGACTACCACATCTCAATCATTCCCAGGGAATCCCTGCTCTGTCACCACAGAGAACAAGCCTTTTCTCACTGGCTGAAATTCTGCTCCACAGGACAGATCTGAACAGGCTACAGAAAAGAAAAAAAAAAAAAGAATTTAAAAAAAAAAGGAGAGGAAAACATTAGCATGAAGAGAACCCTTGAGAAAGCTCTGTCAGGAACAGGACAAAATTACATACTACTGAAGAAAATCTCATGAGAAAGTGAAAACATATTCCTCCCCTTTGTGCAGCATGCCAATATTAATGATAAGCAAAGATCCCTGGGAAGCTCTTACATGTTCAAGGACACTAGCCAGGGCAGGATGTTTGCACAGTAAGAGGGCTTTACCCACCTTCTTACCTCCTTCAATCTCTAGGAGCTCTCTTATATTTCTAACCAGAATTTGATGCTTAAAAAAATTTCATGCTTAATTTTTTTTATTTTTTTTTTTTTATTTAGGAACTCTTAATGCAAACAAATATGTTCTCATACATAATAGGATGATTATTTTTAATTCCTGTCTAGAAAAGAGAGTATCATAGTATTGCACAGATTGTATTCAGGAATATACACAAATTCTACTCTTTCAAAACAATTTCATACTTGTATGCATACTTTTTCCTATCGTAGCAGTTTTATAATGATTTTTCTGAAGTGTCTTGTAAAATGGGGGATTAATGGTTCCACATAAAATTATTTTTGGTTCCTCTAGAAAAATTTGAGCTACCCAGCCACTTCACCTTGCAGCTTGTTTCTTCAGTGACATAAGCATCACTTTGATTCCTTTCTAATTCACCCATCTGTTTCTCTGGCAGGGCACAAATAAACTGGTAAAATGTACAATGCACTTCTGCCTACAGCAGCAACAGGCACTGAGGACAGGTTTGCGTGTGTGTCCATACGAAACTAATTGCAAAGTAACATGCACAAGCATACCCTGAAAACAGCTTTCTGCAAGTTTACAGTGGAAACAGCTGCATACTGGCCCAGCTACACAGCATAAACAAGGTCACTTTACTCCTGGGAGCAGTGACACACCACCACCAGTTTGAACCACAAACTGCTCTGTTCCCTGAGCAAACAGCAATCACTCCTTGCAGGTAAGTGAGGAGTGCTGAGGGATGTCCTTACTCGTTACCAGCTCTGCCCACCAAGAGGAGCAGCTGAAAATAAGTATTGGTAGCTGCTCTATCAAAAAATCCCAAGCTAGCAAATATATTTTTTCCGGCATTTAGGATTGTTGGACTGTTCCCATATCCTAGTTTTTTCCTCTGGTCTGTCTTTTGCATCTTTTTTCTGAGCAGACAGTCTAAGCAGCTTTGTTTTCCTGTCTTCAGTCATCCTTTCATGCCTCTGTTGATACTGCCTCTCTTTCAATATATCCCTTATTTTTATGGTATGCCATAATTTATCCAGGCTCATGCACTTGCATGACAAGGGCTCAGGCTGCTATGCTGAGCCCGAAGGAAGTGCAAAATACTGTTTGTTTTTTATTACCATTTAGCATCTGTAGATCTTCTGCACAGAATTAAGAAACACAGGGCAGCCAGCAGCTCAGGGCCACTTTGTGACACTTTGATTGTCAGGCTTTGGGATGCAACAAAGAACTCCAGAGCTATAAACAAGGGCTGCAGTCATTTGCACTAAGGTTCCCAAACCAGAACTGTGAGATTTACATCCAGAAGACGTGCAGTGGAGTAGAGCCTCATTAACTACAGCATGCTTAACTATAAAGCAACTCCATCCCATTAACGTACCACCTAAGATCAGACTGGAATCTTGTCAGGGATCTTCATCCTATACATGAAAACCATCCATGCAGTTACAAAGACATAAGCGGGCATGCTTTCACAGATGTGGGCAGGCTTGATTGAAAAGTTACTGACCCTAGAAATTTATCACCCCTTTTCAGCTAGCAAATCATAGTTGAGGGGTTTTTTCTCTTATCCCTATGCAAAATTATCCAGTTTACACAAATCTGTTCAAATACAACACTTTAAATGTGATAGACAGCTGACACGCCCAGCCATTGAGCAAGAGGCTTCTTAATACTCCCTTAAGTAATTCCTCTATTATACAGCTTTATGTTACATGTTACATTTTGAGTTGTATTTGCTGCTCCAACAGTTGTAAAGATTATCTCACTTTCAGTACCACACCTATTTAATCTGAATTCTTTTGGTTTAGAACAATAATGTACAACAAGTAGCTCTGGTTCCTCAAATACTACTTTACTAAAAGTTGTTGCAGAGGGACACATATTCAAGCCAAGTTTTACCCACATATAAACAAGGTGACATCTTAAAAGCAGAAATTATAAAATACAGAACAGGATGTATCTAGCTTGGCTACAGAGACAGATTTTAAAATAATGTTTTTTATAACTTCCAATTTTTAATTTAAAATCATTATCTCAGTCTGCCTGTTAATAATGAAGTGAACCTGTTCTTTAGAACAAGCAAATATTTGATAATGTTTTTGTTTGAGTTCTGCTTTAGCTGCAAACCAAAATGGACCTCTTATCCCACATATCCCACTCCTGGAGCTGATTACTAGAAACTCAGTTCTCTTTGGATTAAAAAACCAAAACACCACAACAACAACAATAACACCCCCCCCCCCAAAAAAAAAATAAAAAAAATAAAGGGACTAAGGGAGAGAAAAAGAAGCTCATACCCATTTCCCAACACAGGAAGCTTGAGTGCATATGGCCTGATTAAAGAATGAAAAAAAAAAAGCCTCCAAATATCTGAGTCTAGTAGCTTGGCTACTTCTGAATATGCACCAGGATACAGCAAGTTCCTCCTTCCAAAAGAAAGGATAATGAGTAATACACTATAGCACAAACTGTTAAGACTTTGTTTTGGGGTGGGTTTTTTTTTTTGTATTTTTGTTTTTAAGTTTCTAAACAAGAAGTTGTACAGCAATAGAGAGGAGTAAACAGCTTCAGGATAGCACAAGGAGACATAAGAAAGCTTAGACAAGGAGAGATTTCACCATACGACACCTGATGGTGCCAAAATAGCAAGGAAAGTCAATTTCTTGAGAAAGAAGGGTTCTTTTCCCCCTTTCATTCTTTGGATTTTCATTCTCTCCATTTACATGAGGAGCAAAAGTTCCTTAAAGGTGATATACTGAATTGCACAAATAGCTTCTGCTCAATCTCCTTCAAAGTTTGTAAACCTCCTTTGCACCCCAAAAGCTCCCACATTCATTAAAACTTAAAACATTTTTATATTAAAGAAAATAACTTTGTGGGTATCAACTATCATTAGAATATAGAGGTCTTCAGAATTAAAAAAAAAAGAAAAGAAAAGAAAAGAAAAACATATATTTCAACAAAGTGCAGTATAATTACATTCTAATAATAAAGTCAAGTTTATGATGTAGAAAACCACCAGGAGACTGCAAGATCTTGAATATTCACTGAAGGACTGCACAGCTGTAATGGTTATATAAGTCAGTTCTTTCTCTTTAGAGGAAGGATTCCAGCTCCAAGCTATGGTTAAGACATAACTACAAAAATAGTAGTTCCTAAAATACCAGTCTTAATCAACAGAGAATTTCCCCAGCCAAATTTAGTTTACTACCATTAGAACACAAAGACTGACTATCACTTATGGATATACTACGACGTGTGTATGGATTTGTCCATCTTTGTGACTGCACATAAGACCAAAGTAAGCTCAGGATACAATAGGTTGGATCTAGCCTGCCCAAAAACATGTTTGGATTAACAGCCCTTTTTTTTTCCTTCCACTCCATCTTCTGGAAGCTCCACAGTCCCCTCCAAGCCACACATCTGGAACACTTCTTACGTGACAAAATACCACACCCCCCCATCAAGTCTGTAGTGCACATCTGTTCAGTAAAGTGCACAAGAGTGTCTGTGACCACTGGCTCAAAGTAAGGGCTGCCTCAGCATCCATCCCATCCTACAGCTAGGTGTGTTCCCATTCCATGACCAAGATGTTGGTGTCCCCCACTGAATCACTAGGTATTTACCAATGGAGAAATGCCTACACTTTTTTACTGTGATGGAAACACTGGTCATGTGACAGAAACCTCCATAACAAGCCTTGGAAAAGACAAAAGTTCAGGCACAACTGCAGTACAGAGCCTGAATCTGGTAGTAAATAGGTTGACAGTTACAATGAAAAAGGGCAGAGAGAGGAGAAGCGAAGAGAAGAGGCTTGGAAGAGAAGGAGGGAGAATGGTCTTAGAGACATGTCTGAGTTAGGTTTGACTCATGACATGTTTCACTAAAATGAAAATACATCTTAAAAAGCCAAAGGGAAAATCCCTTGCTATCTTGTACAGAACTTAGCTACCAAAATGTTACTCAGTAATTAACAGTTACCTGGTTATCCTAGTGCAGAACTTGACCCCTGCAGAAACACCCAGGTGGACCACGTAGGCAATCACAAATGAATGACTACAAGAAGTCTTGAGATATTCAAGTAGGATTTGTTAAATGTGAAAAGAGAAAGGAAGGTGAAACAACACCATCATTATCCTAACACATAAATGGTATCATGCTGTGATGTCACTTGTGATGTCAAGATGTGGACCACTCACACATGCACTCAAAAAACCTAACACATTCTGAACGGAAATTATAAATGCCTTTACAAAGCATGATCCCAGCAGTCTTAAATTCACTGTGAAACTACATGTGATACATAATAAATCCCACTTTTTCTTTACAAGGAACTTCAGAAGAAATATATTGCAAACAAAATTCAACAGAAACTTACCAGTCAGATGCATGTATATTGCTCTATCTTGCCCCAACACCCCCACAGATAAGCAACAAAGCATCAAAAAAATAAGTGCTTGTGAGAAACAAGCAAAGCTTACTTCCAGAAATAACATTTTTCTTAAAAATTAAGCAAATCCGTTTTTTCAGTTTTTGTCTGTAATTGTCTCCCCCCTTGTCAATAACTGTCACCCCAAAGACTGACTCACATTTCACATGATTTTTGCAAAAAATTCGGTTTTGTTAAACTAGGTATGTGTATACTTGTATAACATGCTGCATATACATATATATATATAAAAACATCTGTGCATGTTTAAAGGGGTAATATTTTTCTGGTCATTCCCTATTCCCTGATGGACTCTTAGCTGTTGTTGGCATCTACAGTTCTTTCATGTTTCAATTGCTATTAAAGTTACAGTTACCATTTGAATTACTGTCATGGGTCAGGTTAATACAAGTAGGTTGTCCAAATGCTTAACAATAATAATAGCAGTAATAATAACAGTCTCTGCTGCAAGGAGTAAAGTTCAAGAACATTTTTCACATCTGGATGGAAACATGCCATGAATTTCTATGCAAACACACTAATCTTGGAAGCCATGATGCAAGCATGTTCCGAGTCACACTACCCTAGCATTATATTGGAGCCGAATTTCCTGCCTAAACCAGCTCTGTCAGACAGAGATACCAGCAGAGACAGCAGAGCAGAGTCTGATCTCCCTATAAACACCCCACCAGAGCAGGAATGAGAAAAGCGCCAGCAGCTGGACACAGCTGAGCAGATGAAAGGGTAGAGGAAGAGTGAGGCTGTAGGGGCCAGCATAGCTGGCCAAGATGAGAGTGAGGCAAAGCTTTGGGGGCAAAGAAAGAGTTTTACTTATGTCACCAGCAACATCATCTACCACTGCTTGCTTGTTCTGTTCAAAACTGGATGATTTCTGTAATTTTAATTCAATTTTTCCATGCTACCACAAAATCAACTCCAAGAGGTTTCTAAGTATCCAGAAAGCATCAATCCACGGCAACTTCCAATCCCAATGAGCTTCAATGAAGCTAATTTAATTTAGTGAAAACCTATTTATGGTCTCAGATCACAACAGGGTGACTGAGAAATGGTTCTCTCTTTTGCTATAGCTGATTGCCTGAAAATCTATTGCATTTCATAACCAATCTTTCATAGCACTGAAGGTAAGAACGCACACATATGCTCACATAAGAAATCTAGAACCCTCCTAAATTCTTGGAACAGAGAAGGCAAAAAAACCCACAAAAATCCCACAAAACAAACAAACAAAAAGAAAGAAAAGAAAAAAGCAGAAAGCAGAAGTGAACAACAGAGGAAAGCATCATCAAAAGAAAGAGAAGCAGTAACAAGTACTGGAAGGCTGCAATAAGGTCTCCCTGGAGTCTTCTCCAGGCTGAACAAGCCCAGCTCTCTCAGTCTGTCTTCATGGGAGATTACTCCAGCCTCTTTGTGACCTCCTCTGGATCCACTCTAATAGGTTCATGTCTTTTTTTGTGCCAAGCATCAGAGACCTGGAGACAGGTGAAGTCTCACGAGGGCAGAGTAAAGGGAGCAAATCATCTCCCTCTACCTACTGGCCACCCTTCTTCTGATGCAGCCTAGGATGTGTTGGCTTTCTGGGCTGTGAGTGCACACAGCTGGCTGGATCATACTCAGCTTTTCATTTATCTACAAGAACCCTCAAATCCTTTTCCACAGGCTACTCTCAATGACTTCTTCATCCAGTCTGTGCTCAGATCTGATTGCCCTGAGCCAGGTGCAGCACTTTGCAATTGTTGAACCTCATGAGGTTCTCAAGGGCCCATTTCTCAATGGATAACATCCCATCCTTGTGTTGTGTCAACTGCACCACTCAGCACTGTGTCATCTGCAAACCTGATAGGGGTGCATGGATCCCACTGTGTCACTGGTGAAGATATTACGGATCACTGCACCCAAGACAGAACCCTGAGGAACACCAGTCATCATCAGCCTCTGACACAGAGTCATCAACCACAACTCTCTGTGTCCATCCAGCCAATTTCTTGTCCAGGAATACTCCATCCTTCAAATCCACATCTCTCCAAACTGAAGATGGGGATGTTGTACAGGATCATGTCAAAGGCCTTACTGAGGTAGATGCATCCTTGTTGACTACTTCAGTCATTTCATCACAGAAGGGCATCAGACTGGTCTAGCATCATTTGCCCTTAGTGAAGATCTGCTGGCTGTCTTGTATCACCGCCTTGTCTTGTATGTGCCTTGCTTCCATGAGGATCTGCTCTGTGATCTTCCTAGGCACACAGGTGAGGCTCCTCAGTCTGTAGCTCTTCCCTTTTTAAAAATAAGAGCAATATTTCCTTTTTTCCAGTCACTAGTGACTTTGCCCAACTGCCATGACTTTTCAAATATGGAGAAATATATTCAATTATTGGAATAATCAATAATAATAATTTAAATAATTATCAGAAGTGTGAACTTTAAATGACTGGGCTGTATATTCACATTTTGTCTTTGTGTCCTTGTATAAACCTTTTAAAGGTAAACTGGGGCAGAGGGGCAGGGAGTAGGGTGTGATAGTGGATTTTATCCTAATAGAAAATTTCATGCAAAAAATTTACTTTAGTAGCCGTCCTTCTGGACTCATTAAACTACATGCAAGTCAGTTTTATAAATGCGTAGCACTTGAGGAGATGTGCTCTTACAACACTTCTATAAATATACTTTCTGAAGTGTTTATGTGGGCTCAATGTGTGGGCAAATTCACAAACAGATGTGCTAACTCCCTTCCTCCTGGTGACCAATAATCAGAAGAGGAAAAAGAAGAGATCCTTTTTAGAATAGTCTAGACAGTTCAAAAATAGCCTCTGTGCCCTTGCCAGGTGCACAGAAAACTGAGAAAGTAGGAACCATGGTGCTTACTAAAACCAGAATCTTGTTTTTACAGTATTTTTCATTCACCCTCAACCTTCTGGATTTCAGCAAGGAGATTCATACCCATGCAGCTCCCAAAGCAGACCACTTCATCTCAGGGCTTAACTGAGAAGAGCCATCAACAGGTTTCCAGGTGGCCCTCATACAGTGCAAAATCATGAACATAAGGAGCATTTAGGATGCAAAGTGACAAGAGGTTTCAGAAGCTAAGATGCTTTCAGGGCTTTAGCTCATCCTTTACCCATTTGTTTCAGTAAAACTCTTTTTGCTTGTTTGCTTGCTTATGACACATGCTTGGCCTGGAGAAGGAGTTAAAGGTAGCAAGGGAAATCATGATCCGTCTTTCCTGTCTCCACTTTTCAGAGAAAAATAGGAAAGAAGAGTTATTTATTCTTTCAAGTCAATGTGTTTGTTCTCTGCACTCAGGATGACATTCCCTCAGTGGAGGCATGCAGAGTTAGATTTTCTCAATTTATGCTAAATAATCTTAAAATAGAAACACATACAGTAAAACGTAATAATACTTTCACATAGTTTGATTCTGCATTTTGGTTTTTGTTTTCTTTCAGTAAGTGGGAGATGTTATGTCATGTTTTAATGGATGTGGTCATTTTCTCTCTATGGCCAAGTTTATAGATTCTTGCAGGTTCTTCTCCCACAGCTGGGTCTCCACATTTCCATCAAGATCTTGGGTCAGAAGGAATCTGTAAAACTCCACTCTGCCAGTGAGCCTTCACAAACCTGAAGTGACTGAAACTAGAGAGCCCAGGGACAGCAAGGGCTGCTGCAGGAAGATTTATCACGCAATGATCTAGGATGTTAAAGACCTTAGTTCTCTAAGCATCATATAATAAAGTAAAGCTGTGGCCATCAGATCATATTACAGCTCAACCAATTTGAATTTACAATACTGAATTATAAATTACCAGATGCTTAACACCATCAAACTTCAAGCTAGTAAACACTAGCTCCACTCTGCACTTCCTAGCTGCTGTAAACTTACCATTGGAAACTTAGTTCTGTGAAGAGACTAAACATGAATTGCTTTTTATCTTCTTTTCACAGTTTCATGTTATACCATAGATATGAAAACAGTTCTGCAAGTTAAAACTGATGAAGTTACCACGCTGCTAAAGGCAAGCTCCTGTAACCTCAATCTACTTGATGCTTGTCCTGCCATAGCCAGCATGTTGTTTAACCGCCCCTCTCCCAGTCTTTCAGCATGTTGGAAATTTCGCCAGTAGCTAAATAGTGAACGAAACATATTACACAGAAGGAAAAGAAAAGATTAGGCTTGAAAACACCAGTGCAACTAGAAAAAGAGAAAGCGTGTCTAAATTAACAGCCTGTGACTACTTTTCCCTTGCACCTTCTTCCTATACTTAAAGGAACACATCAGATCTAACTTCTTTCCCAAGGTACACCACCAAAGTCATTGTCAAATTTCTGGCCTTGATTTCCCACACTGTGCATGCAAGTCCCTAAACTCAAAAGCATTACAAATGGGAAACATCAGTGTTGGATGGAGTCCAGATCTGATGATACAAAGTACAATTAAAGGCTCGGCAATTTAACAAATGACAGCAACTGCCTAACCACATTGATAAATACCTTACAATGCATGTGCTTTGAGGAACATTTTCCAAAGCTTTATAAATAAATACCCTGTTTCTTGTCATTTGCACTGCCCAAAGACCTGCTCTTAATGGTTCCTATAAAGTATTGCTCATACAAACCAGATGAATTAAATGCTGCAAAGGTGATTTTCCCCCACTCCTTAGAAGCAAACAGGTTTACACTGTTGAACTGCTGATGCATTTTGCAACATTGCTTGGAAGGAAAGAAAACCAATGCACTCAGAAAACCTTACTCTTTTTACAACACTCATTTTAGGAGAGTAAGAAAATAAGACTGCTTGTAGGTATATGTGCTTAATGCAAAGATGCTAGTGCTTTACTCTGCAATTAAATTCAAGCAAGAAGCAAAATAAAAGGAAACAACAGAAGTTAACTGAACTGGGACAAGAATTCTTGTTCCTCACCAGACTAACTAACTTTATTTAAAAATTAGAGCTGCCTGAGTGTTGCTCTAACAAGCACAAGAAGTTCATACTTGCTTGGCCTAGTGTGTGGAAATAGCAATTATTTTCTAAACTGACAAGTCATTATGCACAGAGCTTCATTTTTAAACTGCAAATCATGTCAAGTATAGACTGAATCCTAACTTTGATCTAAGGTGTCACACCACTGTATTTATCTGAATTGTTACATCATGTATGGAAACCAAATACCATACAATTTTAACAAACCAGGCTTGTAAAAATAACCTCAGGTAACAAAACAGAGTAATGCTGAAGGGACTAAAGCAAATCAATAAAATCTTACAGTAGACTTGCAACCTATCCCACAATCACCAGACTTGCTTAAAAACTTGGCATTCATCATCTAAATCTTAGCCTGCAGAAAAAGAGTTGTATATATGGTACCACACTAATAGCGAAATGTAAAAAAAAAAAAAAATTCCCATCTGTCCCATGATCCTGATTAGTTATTAATTCAGCCAAGCACATCACATAATCACCCCCAATACTACTGCTGCACTTTTGCTGCCACTTAACAGAAATGGCATTTTGGCACCTAGTTCATAGGTCCGTAATAGATGACCTTTTCTGTTTCAGAGATCTAATTCTGTGATGAGTATTCCTTCATCTTCCTGACAGGTGTTAGACTGTCGCAAGTCAGCCATGATGATGTCTTTCAGACATCATTGAGGTTCCTTTGCAGCAAGACAAAGCAGCTTCCTCCTATGACACAGTGCTCAGAATGGCACTCCAAAGCCTAAGAGAGGCTTCTGATAATGTGGAGTTTAGACTCAGAATCAGACATCTCTGACAATTCAGCATCAAAACAGAAAAAAAACAACCAACCAACCAACCAACAAACCCACAAAAAAACCCAAAAAAAAAAATAACCAGATGAGTTATTTAAGTGTTTCTGTTCTTGCAAAAGGAATGGCAGGAATGAAGATGGATACTGATCACATGTATGGTTCCTTGCATTTCTAGGTCTTCATGCTGGTACTTCACTTAAGGTTTTATATTTTTTCAGTCAGATTGGAGAGCTCCCAAAGCACTGCTCACTTCTGAAATGCATGAACTGGCTTCCCTGGAAATAGCACTCGGCTGTAAAAGAACAAGAGTTATAAAAGTAAAAACAGCACCAGGGAATAAGAAAAAGAAATCCTTTGCATTCACATTTTTAATTTATGAAGCACTTTGTTAATGTCAAACTTTGCATAGCATAAGAAAGTCTTGGTGAGCAGACTGAAGAAAAGACAATTTTGACAGCCTAATTTTCCTTTTATTCTGTGATTTTACCATTTCCCCTAACTCTTGGTCCTTCCTTCCCATCACGCATACCTTTAATTCATACTCTCCTGTCCACATCACCTGACATAATCAGAAGCACTCTGGGCACCCTGAACTGCATTATCCTGTAGACAGAAAGCAGTTCAGTTTTCTATACAACCAGACTGGAGTGGTGAAGACATTTGTTATCCAAAGCCTAGACATTTCAGAAAAAAAATACTAACAGCTAGTCATCATTCCCTGAGAAAGATGTGCTAATTAGAACATGAGTACATTTTTGCAACTTCTTTAAAACATGGTCTGAACAGCTCCTTGATTTATGATGAGGAATAAATTCTCTTCTTGCTTTTTCTCAACTAAACCTTTAAATCTACTGTTGCCTTCAGGTAACTTTTTCTACAGCCAAGAGCATAACATTTCCTTACATTGTTACTGATGATCTAATTACGAGTGCAGAATTTGCCCTGGAAATATAATAGGAACTCATTGATTATATTATCCAAATTAGGTACTATTTTTCTCCCCACTCACTTGGACACTATCCCAAATAAAGCCTAACACACACTTTACAGTTCATGCCCACTTAGGACTATAGTAACAGCAGCAGATTAGCATGCAAGTAAATGCATCACAATTCTATCCTGTCACAGCTTTTGGTTAGAGAATCACAGAATATTCTGAGCTAGAAGGGACCCACAAGGACCATCAAGTCCAACTCTTAAATGAATAGCCCATACAGGGAATTACTGAACCCATGACCTTGGCATTTTAACCAACTGAGCTAATCTCAGAGCTGATGGACACTTGGCCATTTCTTTTTAAGACCAACGCATGACTACACAAAAATTTCTACTTCACATTTTATTCTGCCTCTTAAGGCAGAGTTTGTGCCCTCAGAGCTGTATAGAGAACTTTGGAATTATGTGAATGTTTAGAAAAGTTGAAAGAACCAACAAGTGCATATTTTATAAAATCCATCTCTGTATTTTTCAATCCATCTCATGATTTCTGTATGCTCCAAATTGGACAGTCTGGCAGCAGAGGAAGTATTTTACAGAAGTTTAAAAGAAAGAGGTATGGCAAGTTATGAAAAGGATGTAAATATACGCACAGCTTCCTCTCTGTCAAAGCATGATTTGCAGACCTTCCGATTTAAAAGGCAGCTGCAAAGTAAAACATTTCTAGAGAGATTGTTAACTGTAGAATTATTTCTCTACTGGTTTGCTCATTTGTGAATCTTATGGATATGCTCCTATATGAGAGGAAGCAAATTAGGAACTTCTGTTATTTATAGTGCTTGAATGGGAGAGATGTAGTGTACTACATCTGGAAATTAATATGTTCCCCTCTGTTCCACAGGATTCTACAACTTCCTCTCAGAAATATAAAAACCATAACAGTCTGACAAAAAAAATGTTAAATTATTTGTAGATTCACTGAGGAATTATTTTGGATTGACACTACCATCACATTTCCTTCTGACATTCTATAGTCTACTATATTTATTCACAATCAGTATTTATATTGCATACCTTTGATATATATCAGATAGCATGTCATGGCCCTGACATTACACTCAGTGTAGGCAGCTTCCACTACTTAGGATAAGAACTCAGTCAAATGTAGCATTAACTAAGATTTTAAGACACCAGATGGCATCACTTAGTTATTTTTAACTGTTGCACATTGACCATTTATTATACAGCATAACTCATCTTTGAAGATTAGTAAATGGAGCTCTATGGACAACACAAAAAAGTGACATTAAAAAAAAATACCATTTTCCCAATCTGGTTGCTTTGATCTTTACAGAGTTTCATGCAGGCATCTTAAAAGAACACAGAGTTTCCCACAGCTGCTGCTGCCCTTCTTTGGATTCACCAGGTACTTCTAACCCCTCAGGTGAAGGCATTCTTATCTGCAAGAGCAATGGCTGGCTTTCAGCAACCTGTCATGGCTGGCTTTCAGCAACCTGTCAGCTCTGACTACAGCTTAGTGGGAATTTATAGACTTTTCCTCATGTGTTCCCACTGGGATTGCTATTACAGCTAGCTATATCATACCTCAGGAACAAAATTACAAAATATTTCAAACCACTATTAGAGAAGTTGCCCATTCAGTGAATCAGAGTTAACAAAAATGGTGAATGCTAGAAAGGCTCCTCATGCCCATTCAGCATCACACAGGAAA
This sequence comes from Dendrocincla fuliginosa, assembly GCA_035047845.1. Taxonomy (NCBI): domain Eukaryota; kingdom Metazoa; phylum Chordata; class Aves; order Passeriformes; family Dendrocolaptidae; genus Dendrocincla; species Dendrocincla fuliginosa. Next base: position 99,082,611 of record JAWWMO010000001.1, read on the forward strand.
TAACAGCCAGGATGAAAAGAGACCTATCTCTAAGCTTCGTGAGGGACTGCAAAACCAGATCTGCTATTCCATCTTTGTTTCGCAATTTCTTTCTCAATGTTCCTTGTATAATATCTGGAATTATGTGAATTCTGATGATACATAGATTTGAAAAGGTAAACTTTAAAAACAGGCTCAAACTGCCTGAGGAAACAGGAATTTGGAGAAGGTAATGTACTGAGTAATTTTTCTGATCTCTTTTCAGAATAATAAAAACATTATGTTCTGCTCAGGGTGTTTAGCAAGTGCCTGTCAGAGTAGTTAGTAGGTGTTACAGTCGGAGTTCGTGATCAAAGAGGTGTATTTTTCCATGTACCACTCAGTTAGAAGGGATGCAGGAATGCACTGTGGGGATCTTGAGCTTATGATGCCACCAGGGAACAGTCGAGTGGATGACCTTCAGCAGACTGTGTGGCAAACCTTGTAAGTTCAAAGATGGCAGCCTGGTGTAAAGATGGTCCTGTTCTGGTCGATCCTTGGTAAGGGCCATTGCTATCTGGCCCCTCCTGAGCCACACAGGATTCCATAGAGTGCAGCAGAGAGCAACAGGCGGGTCCCTTCAAACCTTGTATGAAAGAGATGCATGGAAAATGGGAGTAAACCATACAGAGAAGGGGAAAAAGAAGTCAGAGTACAGGAGAAACACTCTCCTCCTCACCCACACATATACAGTTCTGCTTTCCTTTACCCACTCCTAACCTTTTCTCCAGTCTTGCCTTTATAAAAATGTATGCAGAGAGCCATGCTGTACATACTGTCTGAACTCAGAGACGGCAGTCTTAAAGAGTATTTAGTGATTCTTTGCAGGGTTGCCAAGAATTTATACTTACTTGATGGATAAGTGCAAATGCCCACCGGTATTCATTCTTAGGATTTAGTGTGCATTTTACAGCAGCCAGGAGCTCAATCTGAGCATCTTCTGTAGGTAGTAGCAGATTTTCAATGAAGAATGAATTATGGAAACCAACAGGGTAAAGCAATTTGTGAAGAAGCTATAGATTTCTTCAGAAAAGAAAAAAATACTACAGAGAATACTGAAAACAAACATTAGAAGTAACAATGTTATAAAATCTTTTCGGTTTATACCTTTGTAAAGATCTGTTTTCTCCCCCAGTGTTCAGATCAGCATTGTACTACCAAAGCACCATGCTTTCTGCTTGCAGACTAGGGCAGAAAAATTAACCTTTTCAGTCACTCAGAGCATGCCATTATACTTCTGAAAAGCAAAGGGAGCTCCAAGAGCTGTGAGGAACAGAGAGGGGAAGAAGGAAAAATGTCAATCTGATACAATAAATAAATCTTTTTTCTTTTTATGAAGTCACTTTCTAAAGTGTTGGCAGTCTGTGCATTAGGCAATATTTTTTCCCCCAAGCGTTACCTTTTTTCCCCCAACCTGCTAGTAATAGAAATTGAGTATCATTTCCCCTCTGTAATAGAATGAATTAAACATATATATCTAACAATAATGTGAACCCAAACCAGCAGCACAATTATTAATGTAATGACAATTGGTATTGATACTCACTGTAGCCAGTAACCATGCTTTCTGCTGAGTCAGTTTTGAAATACCAGTCCAAAAGGTAGGAGACAGAAGACAGAAGACTAAATTCCTAGAGGTCACCAAATAGTCACTACCATAACGACAAGAATTATACAATGCAGTTGCCTACAGTAGCAGTGGTTAGCCTCAAGTGATCTTGCCCTGTCCAATCTTACAGCCACAGCTTAACAAAACACAGCAGCTAAAAACCACAGGACACAAGCTCAAGGTCTGTATCAGTGTCGTAAGTGACATCGAGTAGACTGCAAATTTTAGGTGAAGCATGTTCATTTAAATATAAGACCATCTTTTAACACTACTTAGACATCTAAAATTACACATGGAGGTCTAGCAGGGCTTTCTAAAACAGAAACAAGTCAGTCTCCTAAGCCTGTTGCAATAACTCAGCAGTCTGTTTAAAGACTGTAAAATGCCACTGAGGACTTACCCTACATTTATGTGCCTATGCATTTTGAAGTATCTGGCCACTAGATATATGTGAAGTGGAGCCCTTTAAACTTCCTCATTCCAGAAGCCATTCTGCCCTATTTGATGAATTTTGTGGTGACTGGATATCAAAGTATGTATTGTATTTTTTATGCAGAGGTACACATACGTAAACAGAGAAAAGGCATTCCTAAAATCACAGGCAAAGTTCTATAGATGTGCCTACATTATTTCACAGTCAGCTACAGCGAGCTCTTGAGCTAACCTATGTAAACGAGCACTATATTCTCCCCAGTTTACTTCTGGCAGGCATAAACAGGTCTCCAGAGCTCCATCAACTCCTACGATGAACCCCTAAAGGATTTACGTCATAATTTGCCTATATGCACCTTCAGAATTACTTCCTTCCTAAATGCTCTTTCCCCCTTTTTCTACATTAGCATTCCCAGCTAAATTCTGAATTTAAAAAAGCAGTAAGAATAGATGGTTTCTCAAGTGCATAACAACGTACTTACACTTTTATCCCAGCCTCAGCTGTCCTACTTGGTTTGCAGACACCTGTGCAGCAAATGCCAAGGGACTGGCTATCTCCTCACTTCCTTTAACAGAGTTCAGCTCTGCAAACATGAAAATTACCCCCTCCTTTCTGTCTTCTACAGCGCTTTTAAACTGGTGGTGGGAGGAGCAGAAAGTCTCCCTATCTTGCAGTGTGAGAAAAAGCTAAAATTCCCATCAGAAGTGACTCATCAACATTAATCATATATACACCAGACTGAAAGGCACTCAGAACATGAAGCTTGAATCCTCAGTTAAGCAAATGAGAAGCAAATTGCTCAGCACCATCACTTTATTTTAACTGCTGTATCTGTACAATTTTGCACAATGAAGCTGATGAATATAAATTTATTGTTTCTAGCACTGAACTCATACAGAGAAATGCTGTTGAATCTTTTGGAAGAACAAACAGCTGAGTAACACGCAACTTCCTTTATCTTGAAATGAAAAAGTATCAGTGCAAAGATTTTCATATGTAAGACATCCACATCACTTACCACCTGGTTTACGCATTACAATGAATATCATTACTGCTTAAGCAAGCAGATGCACATCAGAATCTTCAGTAAACACATTACACTGCAGCTTGAGATACTGCATCTTCTGTTTACTTCTCTCAGCAAGTATCATGAGCTTGCATTCAATAATACAAAATCCAAGTAAAAAAATCCAGAGAACACTGTTTAGACTCAAGACTGCAGATAAATGCTGGGCGTGAGGGAGCATGAAGAAAAAGGGGAAAATAGCAAGAAAAAGTCCTACTCTCTCCAAAATGAAGTTTGAGAATGAGAGGGTTTTTTTAATTAAAAAAAAAAAAATTACAAAGTCACATCTGGAAATATATACACGCTACTGAGTCTACAAAGCAGGGAATTTTCCTATTCATACTATGTATGCATTACTGCTCTAAGTTCTTCATAAACTGGATTCAGGCTTTTTGCCCTTCTGGTGTTTTTAACTCTGCCTAATACTATTATCCAGCACCTGCAGCAGTATACCCAGAATTACATATGAAGAATATTCTACTAACCAGAAAAAAA
>JAWWMO010000001.1:99086331-99104461 GCA_035047845.1 Dendrocincla fuliginosa
TATTGGCATTTAATTGTAGTGCATTTCCTGAAGGTAAGACACAGCTTTACCATGAGCAGGGCTACCCTGAGCAAGAGACTTGTTCTGTTCAAATCAACACTCGTCTGACAAATAGGTTTAATATGTAGCAATGTGTGACACAGAAGACCAGGCAAGGCTGTAAACTTAGCTCCTCACTGAATGTTAGAAAATATTCAGCCCATAAATTATAACTACCAATGTGAATAACAATACTACTTAAGTACATCCTACTTACGTTTTGCAAAAATAGGAGCAAAACAGATTTCCTTCTGGGCAGAGGTATTTAAAAGGGTTCTGGTCAAAAACTGGATTTTTATATACTTTATACACCTCTAGAGAAAACATCTGCATGACAGTCTCATTTTTGGTGACTAGGCTTTTTCACAGTATTTTTAAGTCTTTCTTGACATATTAAAAAAGAAGCACTCCACAGAAAGGGTTGGAGAGATCCTGAGTTGCAAATGTCCCTGAAGAATATGTCCATGCCCTCCAGGTAATGTTTTTGGGTAATAAATAACAAGAAAGTCTTGTAATAAAGTGATCCAAATTGCTACTGATGGTCCCAATGTCATGTTATTGTAGTCTGGTGTACAAAAGAATGCAAGACCTCGGAAAGTCATATTAATAACGTAGAAAAGTTCAGTCTAAGGACTATCACATTGGTTGTTACATAAGATCCTACAGAGAAAATCAAAAGAAGGTTAAGTTTCTGGCTCTCAATAATCACTCCAATTTACATGTGAGAAGACCAAAATGAAATGTTTGTGTTAGATGCATAGCAGGGACTGTACACAGGCCTTTAAATATAGGCTAGGAAAACTGCCCAGAATTCTACAGCCCTTCTGGCATGATCAGTGAAATGTCAGTCTATAGTTGACCCCCCACAACTCAGCCCTGCCACAATGCCTGATGTGACACAGCAGTGAGTGAAAAGGTGGGAAGTTCAGAAGGTGGTCTCCCAGAGGTACATCGAAAAGGCCACACGCTTACAGGACAGAGTGATGACCACAGCTTTCATTCAAAGACCTGGAAATAGGCTCTCCTGTGAAAGAAAAGCTTCACAGCCAGAACACTAAGCAGATGTGGGAATATATTTCGGGGGGGTGGCATAGGGAACAAACTAAGAAAAGAGTGAAGGCAAAAAAACCCCCACCCTCAAACCAATGCCAAAAACTAGCCACCAATACCACAATAAAAATAAAATATATTAAAAAAAAAAAAAAAAAAAACACCAAAAACAACCCACGAAGGAAAAACAAACAAAGGGATTCCTGATTTTAGGCTCTTCTCTAACCTAGTGGCTTATAGCTCTTGGAATAAACTGGAGTTTGAACCTCCTGACAGGCCACCCTGGAGAACAGTGAACCCATGTTTTGTGGGTCCTGTGCAGCCCTGTCTGCCATGCTGGCTGGTCTCTGATACAGCACCTGCTTCTTTGTCCCACTGCATAGTGAGCTTAGGCACGTGCTCAAGGATGTAGCTTCCCCTACAGAAAAAGCCGAGCATTTCAAAGGTCTGTTACAACTTTGCAGTTTGACACTTCCCTCCCTATTTTAATTTAGCCCCAAGGAAATTGTTTAAGGTCAGCAAGAAACCATTTGTAGAAGACAGAATAGAAGTCCACCACCAGTCTCAGATGCGGACTGCACCCTGCTACTCAAGCATGAGTGCATCGTTCAAGATCCAGGGCTTACTCCTTTTCCTGCAGATGCTTCAAAGCAACTGTTGACAGTCAGGGTGGAACACAGTGTGAAGAGTGCCACACTTCAAGTGCATTTCTGTACTCTTACAACTCTTAATTCCTCTTTCTTCTCTGTTTAAAAACATACCGGGGTAACATACACCATAAATAAAATAAGTGTCTTTGAAGAAGGCCTCAGGAAGATGCTCAGAACATCTCTTGCAGTTTGTGATTCAATCTGTCTCCTCTTGAGTCTAACCTGACATGTTGGCTTGTAACAAACTGCAGTGGCTTCAGATATTTTCAGTAAGTCTAAGACAAAATTCCCCCCTCATTTAGACTAAAAAGGAGTTTTCATCCATGGTATCTGAATTTTTGTATTGATCAGACAAGAAGTCTAAATTGACAATGCATTGATGTGGGGAAAACAGAAAGGAATATGAATATGGATAATCAGAAATAGCAAGGTTATGTAAATAGAGAACTCGCATGAAATTTGAGTCTCAGAGTCAAAGGTAAGATTTTATCTTTTACACTTAATTTCTAGCCTTGTTAAGCAAACCAAATACATGCTTGCCTTTGTTTCTATCTAATGATTCAAGAGTCTCTGAAAATTATGTCAGTAAACAGGAATAATGACCAGTCTTGATTCTGGTATAAAAAGAAAAGAACAAAACAAGGATCATGAAAAATTGTAGAAGCAAGTATTGAGCACCTGAAGAGAACAATTCATGGGAAGTTAATGAGTACCCAACATGAGATTGAGCCAGAAAGCAAGAGTCAGAGACCTATGGAGGAAAAGCAGCAAATGTAAACAAGGAGAACACAGAATGAAATAGGGTGTCGACAACAGGCAAAGAAAAATTCAGGGCATTAAAAAATTAGGATAAATTAAATGAGCAATCAGATGCAGGAAAGCAGGAAAGAAAAAAAAAGGCCAAAAGTGTAATGAATAATTTCAAAAAATAATGCCCTATTGAAAAAGAATGACAATGTGATATACAAATCCTGGCAGCTTGTCAAATTTTAATTATCTTTTCAATTACTAATTAGGTTTTTTCATTGACTCAATGAGAAGATAAACTTTCAAGAGTTTTTTCCATCTCTATGATCTGCTCATCACAGTGGAGAACGAGAATCCCCCGAAAGAGCAGAATAGGACATTTGCTACGAGATAATCTCCGGCCCCTAATACTAGAGAAACCCTGAGTAAACGCATATCCTAAATGAAGAAAAAGGCAGAAATTTCAATTACATCAGTGGAATATGATTTTACATGTGTTTTTGACAAATAAGCCTCTCTGAGAAAGCAACCTATCTAAAATGGAAATTATGTTTAATTTTTTCTTTTGTAGTCTTGATTGGAATAATTACTTCTCCGAGAATATGAGCACCAAAGAGAACACAGCTGACAAGCATTAACAGGCAGCCACGATGCACAGCAGTGGTACCTGCACAAGCCTATACCAAGTGTATCTCCATTTCTTCCTAACTGCTTCCAGACTGATTTCCTTTTTATCAAATAAGACAAAGACACTGGTTGGCCCAAAGCCAGCGTTACCACTTCCAGGGCACCTTCTCTCTGTGTAGGCAGCAGCACTGGAAGACAGGGAGGGCTTGAGGAAAGCCAGGCATTTCCCCTGCAGCCTTGAAAGGAATAATGGGGCTTAGAGCAGGACAAAGCTGTTCCTTAGCGCGGGAAACTACTGTGAGGCCCAAAGTGCAAAGAAAGGTACCTGGAACTTTGCTCCTGCTCCTTTAGGGACAGTACAGAGAACATGCTGTTATTTACAAGCCACAGAGAAAAATCCAGCTGCACTCCTTTCACTTCTCATGGCTTTCAACTACATTTGTTAAATCTTTAAAATTATATAAATTAAGGTGCGATAGCCATGGGAACATTAACTCATTTCTGTATTACTGCTTTTCCTAAAACTACTTCAACAGCTAGTTTACTCTTTCAGATACAACTTTAAGTCTTTTTGCTCAAATTCAATGGCAATACTTGTGTAATACATGTCACAGTGAAAATAACATGCATTAAAAACTGGCCCACGGTCAGCCATGAAGGTTTTGTGAGATCAATATACAGACAGTAGTGCTTACTCTGGGGCACCCTGGGAAAGCATTCCTTATCTCTTCTTTTAATTTAATTTTAGTACTTAATACTAATTCTTTCAATAATTCTTAATGCTCAATTAAGAAAGACAACAGTGGGCACAGTCTCTCAGGGAATCTAATGTAAATAAAAAATGCCTTTTCAGAACAGCTGTTACAGATTAGGTATAATTAATATAATTTTGAAAATGAAAAAAATGAATTAAACTGATTCTGTACATCTAGGGAACTCTGATAAAATAAAAACTGTTCACAGCTCTGTGAAAACAGAAGGTTTTCTGTATATTACAGAAGCATACAAAATGCACCAGAGCAAACAAAAAGATTAATTGCTGTACTCTAAAATAGGCTAAATCTGAAAAAGACATGCATTGACTTCTTTACACATAGACGCTAAAAGGCAAAAACAAATTTCACAGATTTTAGAGAGGAAAATTTGGCTTCAATCTGTAGGAAAAAAACCATTCAGAGTACCTGAAGTTTCGCTGGAAATGAGAGAAAAGTTCAAAGGCAGCAAACTTCCATTTTTGCAGCAGACAGCAGTGAGAAAATTAATCTTGTGCATTAATCTTAGCATTCCTCACAAGTGACTCAGGCCTGCAGAAGAAAACATTCCCACTATCTGGTTAGAAAACGTCATGTTTCCCACATGGAAGGGAGGAGAGAAGCCCAAGCAGTGCTGGTCTTACTATTTTCACCCTGATTAATTTGCTTGCAGACCCTTCTGCTGTTCAGAGTACCAAACTGTTAAGGAAAATAGTTCCCATTTACCAACAAAAATTAATTTAGTCCTCGTGTATAATAAGCTTGAGTCAGAGCATTTCTAAACAATTATTTAGCTATTTATAATTTATTATAATAGTCTTTGGTAAAAGCATCTTAGAACAGCAATCAGCAGCAAAACAGAAGATAGGCTAATAAACTCCGTGGCAATATGTGTTTACACACTTAAGAGCTATAAATACATTATGTGGTGACAAGCATAATAAAAGAGCCCATTGAGCCATGAAGAGTAGGAAACACCCTTGGTGAGCTGGAGGAGTCAGAGAGGGCAGAAAGGCATCTGCAAGACCTGAACCTCCACCACTTACATCTGAGCCAAATGTTTCTTTTAGAAAGTAAAATCCCAATTCTGTCAGGAGCACTAACCACACACAGTTCTTATTCACCTCTGTAAAAGCCAATGTAGTTACCAACAGGGAAAAAACATTTTTGCTAAATGGTTTGCAAAAGGGACAGCCAGTTCCAATGTTTCTCTCTCAAACCCTCGAGCAACAGAAACAAGAGCCTCTCTGAGAAGTACAAGGCGTAAGAGTTACATCTGACCGCTCCTATAACCACCACTGAGCTGAGCTCCGAAGGAGCAGCAGATGCCCATGTCCTAACTTACATCACTTCAGAGTGCTGAATGACTACACTCAACATGCAGAACATGCCTGTATCATGTTAACTCTAGGCCCGTTCACACTCCTCGGGATACAAGTGGCAACGTGGAAATCACAACACACAGAAGAGTGAGCAGGAGGCCAGTTGAACCAGAGCTGGGGTGCCTGCCCCAGGAGCCCCACCTCACCAGTGAGGTGTTCCTCAGCATCACCACCTCTCACCCACACCCTGCAGGACTCAAGAGAGACTCCAGGTGGATTTGAAGACAGGATCCGTAGGACAACCAGCTCAGCACTGAAATCTATTTTACTGTCTTCATAAAATATATAGGTAAAGACTCAAAAATACCTCCGACAGAAACCATTAAAAAACACCAAAGCTTAACCACTTGCAAAACAAGAAGGAATCAATATGAAACAATTAAACTACACAGAACACTTACACAGACTGCTATTTATTAATCATAAAAGTATGTCCCATACATTTACTCAACTGAGCTTCAGATTTGGTTTGTATTTGTGTGACATGAAGGTTCAATTCAGAATCATTTGTCTCTAATTTTATTTATGCACATGGGAACCATTTACAATTCCAAAGCAATTTTTTACTGTGCCCCTGAATGAAAATTATCAGTTGGAATGAATAGTTGTTCTGTTCCAGCTTAGGTCTTTCAGTAATTGCTTTTTCACAATACAATATATTGAAAAAGGACTGAGATTACTGAAAATAATTATACTGGCAAGCAAGGAAGGCAAATTACTAAGGGCAAATATTTCAAGTTTTTAAAGCCAAGTCTTCCTATTACAAATTCTATTTCCAACTTTTTTCAACATTTCTTTAATATTTATTATATTCTACCAGACAAAAATGTTGCACAAGGATATATAATATTCTTTAAATGTTTTCCCTCTCTCTCTATCTTGCATGTTAGGTCAGTTGCCCCACTTCACAGCTTAGCTGAAAAACTGTAATGAAAAAGCAGAGCCAAAATACATTTGAAGAATGCCACCATAAAACAGGTAATTCTTTGCTGTTTCAATGAAATTCAAGGAGTTTTTTCACTTGACACTATGGTAAGGGTTGCAAGATAAAAGGATGAAATTAAAGTTATTATCCGATTTTTCCATCTCTCTTCTGTATCTCACTCTGGTTTACAAAATCCATAGTCACGTTTGAGTTTTTTGTTGTTAGAAGGTTTTTTTGGTTTCTTTTGGTTTCGATTGCTGTTGAGTTTGGCAAACAAAGATGAAGTGCCTCCAAGCCATGACCTATTAGAAGTTTTTATATGAAAAAATAAAATAAAAGCTTATTACTAGCTAAGTGTTCACTTTAATCTGTCAACAAGTTACAAAGAAAAGAATATGACAGTGCATAGCATGAAGAATTATAATATATCAACTACATTTGACTGATGAGTTTCCAAGGTGATTTTAAAAATTAATACTTTCACAAAATGTGTATATTGCAGACTTTGTACTACATATGTGAAAATGAGACTATAGCGGTTTTTTCAAGACAGAATATAACATCAGAAGGTGGTACTTAATGAAGTTATGAACTTCAACAACTTCCTTCCCCTCTCCTGTTGCCAGATGCTTAACAATTCCACCAAAACGAACACCAAGTAGGCATCCATACATTTTCATTTTTTATCCATCCATAGCCCACTAATTATCATAATCTGCATATTTGCTAACTTGTTATAAGCACCTTTCATACATACATAGCACATTGATGTGAACTCGGGGAAGGATCATAAAAAAAACTTTATCAAGAAATGTACTAATTTATTTCATCAATGTCTGACAGCTTCAATAGAAGATTTCACTGGAAAGATACAATCCAGCAATAGAAATCTTAAACCTTGCTAATCTTAACCCAGCAGAGCAGAAACAGCAGATACTTGTTCTGTGTGGAGTGACTGCTGTTCTAATGCTTTACAGCATCTCAACTGAATTAGAAAGACATCTCTCTAAGTCACGCACATTCATCATCTACAGAAACAGTAATAAAGCAAGCTGTTGATCTCCAATAACTGAACTAAGGATAATGCCAGACATTCTCAAAATCAGCAGAAAAAGAGGGAAACTCAAACCACCAATAAATGAAACAACATGCCACAAAAGTCAGTAAAAGAGAAGGAAGAAAACCCAGTCATACTGACATGTTACACTGGCCCCAGGATGGGAAAATCCACCTCAACAAAGCCAAAATATTCAAGTTAGGATACCTATAATTTAAGATATGTCATTATTCTCTATAAGAAAAAGAAATCTGAGAGTTCTTTGATCCCTATTGTAAACAACAAACTAGAATGCTCAGAATTGTAAATGTTAAAGAAGTAATTCCTATATAGCTTTGGATCTTAAAATGCAAACTTTTAAAAAGAGCTCTTCAGGTGTATTTTATGTTGTCAGTTTGGTTAGTAAGATACTGAAAGTTTAAGAGTAGAAATACTCTGCTGAAGTCAGTGGGACTACACAAACTGAATTCAGTCACACAGGATTTTATCTTAATCTTTAATACTGATACTCCAGAACCTGTCCATGTAAATACTTTCATGGTAGATAATAATGAAAAACATAACTCACATCCTTTATCACCGTAGTTAACCATTACTCACTTCTTTAATTCAAAACAGATTGACTTCTTGATCTATAAAATCTCCTGGTCACCTGTCAAAACATGACATGTTTTCTCAATGGTTTATTATTACTAGGGATATTTCTCAGGAGTCATTTGACCTGCCCCTCACTGATCTTGGCCCTTTCCCTACAATACTTGTTTTCTAATCTACCTAATCTGCCTGGACGAGCTTTACATTCTCTTTTCCCTATTTCCTTCTCTTAGATTTCTTGACTCTCTTCAGTGTGTCTTATTCCTCACTTTTTTATGCCCATACTGTAGCCTAGCAATGCATTAACATAAAAAGGACCATTACTGTGAATACAGGTGCATTAATCTCTCAACTAATCCCACTACTACATTGCTTCCCCTGCTTCTACTCTTCTTACTCAAACAGCATTCATTAGTAGTTGTCTGATTTCTTCTCAGCTGGAAACAGACAGATCAGGCAGCTGCTGCAGCACCGCCACTGGGTTAACTCTGTGATAAGACTACAGCTGGGAAGACTCTGCTCAAGCTGCAACTCCACAGTGAATATGAACTACATCACCCTTTAGTGACAAAAGAACAAGCCACTTCTTGTGTATCATGGACCAGGAATTTATAAGCTGATATGCAGCAAACATTTACCTTGATGTAAACTGCTTACATTTCCAAAATGTAAACTCTTTAGGAAAGCTGTTTTAAGTCTGGCTGTCACATCAGGTATCTTCAGAGTACACATATTCTACCACTGTTAGCTGCTTTACATAGCCAGAGAAATGTAAAGAAATGTTATTGCAAGTGACAATCAAGTCTTTCATGTTATATGTAATGGAAAATGCAGCAGTACATAACCATATGATAAAAAAAATCCTCCGAGTCAGAGTCCATCAAACCTCTCTAAAAGCCTTGTTTCTGATATTTACTTTTAACCTTGCACAATCTTCATTTGTTTTTCGTTTTTTTAATGAAGAAGACTAAAAATTAAATAGTCTTACACATAATGCAATAGAACCACATTGTACATACACTTCAAAGCAACTAAGGATGTCTAATCACTTTTTTCCTATGATTCTGCCTTAACTTGACATTTCAAAAGTTGTACAGCACATCAGCAAAAATAACGCACTGATGTGAGTATTCTGACTGAAGCACAGAAATATGCCACTGCCACATTCAAAGTAATAAAAAAACAAAGAAAAGAAAACAAAGGAAAAAAAGGATACAAGACCAAAAGAACATTTAACCACAAAACCATCGTTTATTTACTAATGTCTCTTTTCATATGTGCTAACTGGCCCGTCTCTTGCTTTTAAGAAGGTATTAGACAATTTAGCAACTGGATGTCAATAAAATGAAATTTAGAAAGGTCTGCAGGTGTTCAATCCTGCAAAGGTTTGAGCACATTAAGCATCATCCCCAGATGCTTAAAGCTTAACAAGAGTTTTCCATATCTCTCAAGACCAAGACTAAAAGAGCTTTTTATTTCTTGGTGCCCATCCATTTAATATAAACCTATCTCCTTGATTATGTGTATTCTGGGAAATGAGAGCAGTGTACCGTCTTTGAATAAATCTTTACCTTTTCTAGCCACACAGTTCTTGGTAACTTTTTAGCCTTATACTCCTATAGCTCACTTTGCATGAATTAATGTGACTTCCCCATAACAGCCAACTTCAACATCATAAATAACTGACAAGTGTGAAATAAACTCCTTGGAAAGCAAAGCTCAGGATGAGATGGAGACTCCCTGCAGGCACTCCACCTGGCAGCAAGAAAGCAGCGGCCACCACAGCTGCTAGTCCCCACCACTCCAAAGGTAACTGGGACATTCCAAGGCAGCAGCTCTTGTAAATATTTTGAATGTCACATTCACAAGGAACATAACTGGGGAAACCGAGTGTACCACCAGTATGGAAGTTACTCTGAGAAGATGCAGGTTTTATTAGAGCCAATGCTTTCAGCTTCCCTGCTCATGAAAAATTCCAGGGCTAGCACTGTTTTTCTCTCATTTTTTTAAGTGACAGAGCAACACACATGTAGTACATCCTAAAAATCAGGCAGAAGACAAGCAGTTTACAGACCGCACTGGTCAAACCTCAGCTTCCCTCAAACTGTCCCAAAGTAGGCTGCCCACATTTTCCCTGAGCAAGTTCAGCAGCTTCAGACCAACCACATTCTTCTGCCCTTCTCACTCTTCTCAGGTCATGCTTTACATTTGCTCTTACACACCACAGTCTGCCATTTTCTTTGGCCTTCTATCTATCCTTTTTGCCTTTAAACCATACACCAGGACATCAGCCCTTTCACCTCCACTTATGTGTGGTGCCATCTCATTGTATCTATGTGGAAACCTGTAGTGCCCTGGCTCCCTAAACCCTTAGTGGTATGCAGCCCTGGTGAAAGAAGGGGGAGATCAGGACCCCGAAGGGAACCACCAAGGACTGCTGTAAGAGATGATTAAGCAATACACATTTCCAGCATAGCTGTTCCATTTGTGCATTCGCCAGCTCCAGGGAGATAACACATCTGAGGAAGATGGAGTCTCCTCTGACTGGGGAGGCTGTCTGGAGGAGGAATCACAGGGCAAGGACAAGACTCTCCCTCAGCACTGGGTCTTTGCCAAGATGAGGAAATGAGATGAAAGGACTTGACCTCTGAAATTTGCCTGCCGAGGATTAAATGAGCTTCTTCACATTACGTACAAATGTAACTGTTTTGATTGTGGTTTGCCATCCTACTAGACTGTAGTAAGAGTTTTTTCTCTCAGCATAAACCAATTGCATCAATAGTCCAAGATGTCACGGGACAGCATGCACATGCACACATCCTCCATGAGCACTTCCCCCTGTGTGACACACAACCATCTCACCGACCCTTCTTCTTAACAGGGAGGAACAACCCTCCTGGCCCACAGGCAGGGCAGGCCACCACAAGGCAGATCCTTGCCTGATACCATCATGGTGCTCAGTTAGGTCAATACAAAAAGAGATATTCTTATTACATGTAAAAATTTAGTACTAAAAAGATCCTTCAAATAAGTATTTAAAATTACCTCATTCTCTTCCCTAACATAACTGTCAACAGCAGTGTCTTCTCAAAGCCTAGTGTGATGATGACAAAGGGCTGGGCTCCAATACCTTTACCAATGAAAATAACAGGTTCGCAAGGAGAGTTGTTTTGCAGCTTCTAAGAATATTTAAAGTAATGGAGAGTTAAAAGCAGATACGAAAATACCAATCGACAGAAAATACAGCACTTCCTGAAGAACAAGTAGTGATTACCTTAAAAGACAACAGAGGGGTCTGATATCTTCACCCAAGGTAACAAGGCACAAGTAGAGAGCATTTCACCTTTTCAGTACCCAACCTCAAACCCTACAGTCAGTTACAGTAACAAAAATTTATATTGCCATCAAACACTCAACAGGAGGCTTCTGTTATACTAGGTTCCTACCTTGGAAATGTCTCAGCAGGAAGTTATCCCTCCCACTCCCACCATGGCAGGTGCCATGTAAGTACAGCGGCACACACTTGGCCATTTACCACACACAAAGCACACGCTGGCTGCTGCCCCTCAAAGGTCCCATGCCTTACCTCTCAGTATTACCAGCTGAGGCAATTCCTAAAGCAGAATCTAATGAAATCTGAAAAAAAGTAGCTTCTATCATCTGGATTATTTAACTGATTTATGCTAGAACAGCCTTTCTTCCACCAAGCCTGGTCCTCTTATAAACATATCCAGCATAAGAATAATCACCTACACTGCCAGAGATAAGAGGATTTTGTGTATATGGCAATGAGCCTTGGTCACCGTCAGTGAGACACTGAGGGAACTGCAGGGGAAAAAAAGAGAGCTATAAAGTCTTCTGTAAAGATACAGTTAATATGTCATCTCTAATATTCACTTCATTCTATTGATGAAGAGTTTCTCTGATGGACTGGGGAACACAGCCACAGACTCCAGAGAGCAGCTCACCAAAAGGGACAGATCTAGGAGTTTTCTCAATTTAAATTCCAAGAGGACACTGGCACTGCAACAAATCAGCCTCTGTGAGCATCCAACAGTCCAGTGGGATATTTGTGTTTAGCAATATAACAAAGCATTAATGCCTCCCAAACACTAACAATGTGACATTTCTAGCTACTGATAGTCAAACAAACTCACTCTTTCCCAGCTAGAAAGTAACGTTAAGTCCTAGCTCCTAAGAACTAAAGGAAGGTCAGATTAATGTGTAGAAGGGATCATATATGCAGAGTACTCCCTCATGAACAGAAGACACCTTCTTGAAAGACTTTCTGCAGGTTCAGTGAACACTAAATTCAGTGAACACTAAGTAACAGAAGTGAGCTTAAGTGAGTACTGGAGCTACTAAGGCTACTGCCTCAATATGAAGACCTCTGTGCTCTACACTGAGGGGTCTTTCACACAGCCAGAGCTGGCAAGAGCTGTAATGAGCACCAGTGGAACCACAAAACTGTAAATGAGAAGTGGAAAGTGAAGTATCCAAAGACTTATTATTTTAACACTACGGAGACATTTCTAGCCTGCTTCTCAGAAATGACTGCCCTTTGCATATATGACAGCAATGGGGAAAACCATTCAATGAGAACAGCAACCTTTAAAAGGGAACAGGAATAAAACTATTCTACTCCAACACATCCTTACCTCACTTCACATATCTACATACTTATGATCTGGCTTCACACACGGGTACTTAGTTCAGTCAAGATCTTGTAGGGATTCCTCTGTGCAGTACTGAGAAGTACTAGCAGTGCAGTCCAAAAACTTTGTGCGCATCATGTAAGATGAATACTGCTCAGAGCGAGTAGAAAGGGCCACTGTTACAAAAGGAGCCTCCTAAATCATTAATCATTTCTACAACAGCATACACAGTCCATGCACAGTCCTTGTTCTTGCGCACCTCTGAAAGCATACATTCACGGTCCAGAGGAAAGCTACAAAGAAATGACTAATCACCTCACACTATAAAACAGAAATATTTGTCTGACTCGTTCTGAGGAACATCCAAAATAAGAGAAAAGCTGTTGTCTCTTTTCTGCTAAAAAGTTCAGTGGTCTGCTTCTTCTCCCCCCTTTCCTGTCACTGAGGGAAGATGGTTGGTCCAGCTGATTTTATCTCAGCAACTTCAGAACTGGTTCATTCTCTTGCAACAGCTGTGTTCTTCTCTACAGGTACCTATGACTCATCACAACTCTCTGTGGCTGGAAGATCCTACCAGTCTTCCATGGGACCTTACTATCAATGTAAATACTTTTTAACTCTCATTTCAAAGCCTATCTGGTTTTTCAACCAAATTGTTATTTTTACAGAAGTTATGGAATATGCATGTCTCTTTTCTGTTCTTTATCTAGTTGCTATTGTGTATGACCACTGGTTGAGGAACATTTAAAGGCAAGTTTAATTCTTCATTATTCTGGGGAGCATTTGAAGCAAACCGAGTAACTGCTTTGGAGTTTTCATCCTCCTATTGGAAGGCAACATGCATTTTTCACTATGAACCTAAAAATGATAAATCCTTTTAAACGCTGTACGTCTATGACATAAAAAATATCCATTGGCATCAAGTCAAGGGGAGGGGAAAAAAGTTTTACATAGGACTTTCATACATATTTAAGTATTTTAGCTTCAAACACAGCTGTAATATTAGGCATTTTCACCACTGATATGAGGCTATACCATTTAAAAAAAAAAAAAAAGAAAAAATTGAATTATTCTTTTATTCTTTTGACATCACACTTCCTCTTCAGGCTGGGTTTCAAGGCTTCAGTACTTTTGAGTGTTTACCTATTAAAGCAAATAATTCTTTCATGTTATCGGCATTATACGGATATTAAATTCTCTTTGCCTAGAGGAAAAAAAAGTGTTAACTGGAAAACCAGGATTATAATTTTGACAGCCTTCTGCATTCAGGAAGACAGATCTGCATGTTTACATCTGACAAAAAAAAATATTTAATGACTTTTATAAAAGTATTGCGGTGTAAAGCTGCAAGGAAAATGTTAGAGGTCTTTGATTTCCTTGCTTTTGTTTCAAAACATTATTCCTGTTTGATAAAGATTTCGCAAGATGTATTAAATCCACATGCAGGATTTCTTGGCCCTGAACCATGCATAAGGCATTCCAGCTTCCTTAATGTCATACACATGAAAACACAAGGAGTAGTGAGCTGCAATCCAGCATAACTAAAATAGGAACCTAAAAGCAGTGACATGTACCATGTCTGCTTCTGATTATTACTGTTTTGTTGGTTTACCTGCAAGTTTTTTCCTTCATGCAGGTGAAAGATCCACACTAAAAGGAGAGAAGGCTTGCATCTACGAACCACTCAGGGAAAGTGGGTATGTAATAATAACAGATATAAGCTGATTTTTGAGGACAAGATCACTTCTCTCTGTGCCAAAACCTTTCAGATACCAGTTCACATTTTGGTGTAAGATAAGACACAAAGCTACTCATAACAGAGAAAATGTAACGCAGAACCAAGCACATGTATTCTTGCCCACACTCTGTGAACAAATGGAGCATGTGGAATTGATTTCACCCCTGAGACCATGCTTCCCAGCAGATCACTGCAGTTATGTCAAGCAGCCATCATAAGGCTCACAAACCAGCTACAGTTGTCAAATGCTGCATGAAATAATGGGCATGGAGATTGCCTATGCTGCCTGCAGGACAGGGCAGGCATGCTGCACAAAGGTACACAAACCTAATGACAAAGTCACCTGTCAGGCCCACAGCACATCTGACCTGCCAGACCTCTAGGGAATCTTGGGTGTAACAACAGAACTGCCCAGCAGAAGAGTCAAATATAGCAGGGCCACCAGGCTGCAAAACAACTTTGCAGAAGAGTTCCTCGTTCTGAACTTGAGCCAGCAACGTGTCCTCACAGCAAAGAAGGCCATCAGCTTCCTACGCTGCATAAGCTGCATTACACAAAATGTCACCAGCAGGTCAAGGGAGAGGATCCTTTCCCTCTGCTCAAGACACACTTGGAATGCAGAGTCCAGTTCTGGAGAGACAGTACAAGACAGAGAGGGACTTACCAGACCAAGTTCTCCAGCAAAAGGCCACAAAGATGATTAAGGAATAGGAGCATCTCTCATACAAAGGAAGGCTGAGAGAGCTGAAGAACAGATGCCTTAGGAGAGTCCTACTGATGTGTAAAAATACCTGATGGGGGAAGAAGTACAGACTCTTCTTTGTGGTGCCCTGTCACAGGACAAGAAACAGTGGACACAGACTGAAATTCCATTTAAACATAAGAAGATCACAGTGAGGGTGGTCATACACCGGCATTGGGTGCCCACACAGACTGTGTGGTCTCTCTGTATGAAGATACTCAGAACTGAACAGAGCCCTGAGCCACCTCCTGTAGCTGACCCTGCTCTGAGCAGGGGCTGGACTAGATGATCCCCAAAGGTACCTTCCAGTCTTAACTCTTCTCTAATTCTGTAAAAAATAAAGAGAAAAAAACCCAGGTAACTTCTAATCTTTCCCTGGTACAAGTCATATTAGATAGCACTCGTAAAGCTATCAAGAACACATATACAGAAGTATGGCTTTTTTAGCAGAGTGTCATTCATTGAAGTTTATCAGTGGACTCAAGCAAGTTATTACTTTCATTCTCCACCCTTCAGAGAGGAAAGAAAAACTGCTTTAACCCCATAAAACTTCTTCTGTCAGATAAACAGAAACTTATGCACAGTAATTTACCAACCAGCTGAGAAAACAAATGGCAAAACAGCAAAATTAGTATATAAAGTTATTTTCCCCCATCCCTTCACTGCCAGTCTTGAATTTTTAAGGAGTTATTAATAAGCTAATTAGTACATGTTGAAATAAAAAGTACCTATTGTGATACATAATTACACCTCACAGAATACTCAAAGTTTTTTATGAAAACAAATTTCTTCATAATTCAAAACAATAGCACACTCTTTTTCACTATGCAGCATATAAAAGCATGCTGGCTGCATGCTTATATTCCATATAAATGTGGCTAATGACAATCATCACCAAAATCAAGAGTTCTCCTTTAAAGGACAAATAAAAAAAATAAGTAAGAAAGAATGTACTAAAAACATTAGTCTGAGTATCTCATTTCCAAACTACCCAAAAAATTAATAAGCTAATAAACCTTTTAGTTTAAAAACCATGCATCACACTTAGAATTTACTTTACTATTCCATGCCAAAAAAGAGGCTGACTCAAGTAATTTAGATTGAAATCTGAATGTGAAGTTTGCCCAAAACTGTGTGTCTAGGGAAGAAATCGAAGGAAACAGTCTGGTCTTTTACTGCAAATCAAAGAAAGCAATTCTCCAAATAAAACCTGATGTTTTCTAAAGTCACAAAACCATAAAGAAAAGCCAGACCATTTCTTCCTTTGAGAAGTTTTTGTTCCTCTCACTGCCTTGAAATTCCTCCATAGCAGAGTGGTGTCTTCCCCTTGGACTCAAGGTTATTGATGGGCAGCTCCATCCAAAACCCACAAATTCTGGCATCTCTCTGATGCCAAGACTCAGTCAGGAACAGCACTGCCCTAATCAAGTCTCCTGCCCTGCCTTCTCACCAGGAAGCTTTTCCACAAAAGCTTTGTCCCAACTTGATGTCTCCTGACCACATTTTCCCACAGAGAGGGATTCAAATGTGAAGAGCAAGCTAACTGCATACTCCATGACAAATGGGATATGTGACTTTTCACTGATGTCAAAACAGCATCAGCTTTGGAAGTTTACTCAATGATAAGGAGAGGACAACATGAACAGACGGCAGGAGTCCTCGTGCCTCCAACCACCCTCATGTTCCTTACTTACAGAGGTAGAAAGGATGAACTTGTCACACCAGCAAGCACTTACCCACAACTGGGATTAGCTGCATCCTGTACTGTCTGTACAATGCCACGGCATGTTAATATTTATTTGGAAGAAAAATACAGAGGAGTCCTATAAAGCAGGAAAGGTTGTTCTGCCCTCCATGTCATGATGACTACAAACAAAGTCAGTGCCAGTTAAAGAGCCACTATTCAAAGTTTGGTAATAAAGCCATTTCCAGAGGTAAAACAGACAGACTTGGGAATGCTTAAGCAGTGCTGGAGTGTCTGACATACCAGCAATATCAGGGGTGGAGGGTGTGGGGGGAAGTGAGAGAAGAAATAACTCCCATTCATGTTACAGGGATTAGGATGAGACCTGCAGACAGCGGTACTCTACAAGCCACACAGAAATCAAATATGTTTTTAAAGATCCACACATAATAGGAGCAACGCCAAAAATTTTATCAGGATAGATTTCACTGCATTATATTTATTCCCAGGCAGATCAGCGCTCACAGGCTCTTGCCCATCCTGGAGAGCAGCCTTGGCTAAGCCAATGCCATTCCAGAGGAGTTTCACAGATGAGAAGATGCATTAAGGGTTTGACTTACAGGAATGATTTTAATGTTTTGCTAATCTAAGCGATACTGAATTAAATCCATGCTAATACCTAAATTAATAGATGAACAGGAAGAAGAAAACAAGACTGCACTATCAGCTTGCAAAGCCAAGCACCTCATGCCCAATATACATTTCATAATAAAGCCAGACACTGAAGAGGAACAGCACTAAATCTAGTGATGCCTAGTTAAGCACAGTGCCAGGTGGGGGGAAAGTTAGGTGCAGTGTGCCTAACCTGATCACAACAGCTCAAAATGGGAAAAGCCAGAAATGTAAGGCATGTAGAAAAGAATGAAGCAGTCCCAAAGTAGCAAGCACATTTTTCACTTGGTTCAAAGACTCACAGCATTTGCCTACTATAAAATAACTGTAAGCTAAGGAAGCACATTGAAAAAATGACAGGCAAATAAGCACTCCACCACTGAGTTTCCATTAACAAACCATATATGATGAAATCCAAAAAGCCTCCATCATTGCAGTCTTTAGCAATTCATGGAAGCCAATTACTGAGTGCTTGTAAAGCACTCTTCAGATGCTTCTCTGAGACCCTAGCCCAGCTAGGCTGTAGAACAGGCACATACCCCACACCCCCCACTCAGGAGAACCTATTTTAAGGTAAAGAGCCCATGAAATGCATCAAAACCCCAGTTAATTTTTATGGAGCTTTGCGTTTCTGCTGCTGTTTCTAGTTTTCATTTCATTCCAGTACTTCTCCTATAATATAATTCACATATTTGAATTTTATTCACATATTTTCACATATAATGATTTACATAGCACTTATATCCTTAGCTATCAGCCATCCTTCCCACATAGCCTTAAAAGGACTTGTTTAGGTTTGCAGGGGGAGAGGAGGAA
>JAWWMO010000001.1:99104561-99124885 GCA_035047845.1 Dendrocincla fuliginosa
TATATCCTTAGCTATCAGCCATCCTTCCCACATAGCCTTAAAAGGACTTGTTTAGGTTTGCAGGGGGAGAGGAGGAAAGGGGGGTTCCTTCTGACCATGTTATGTCAAAGTTGTTAGAAGCCAGCAAATCCTGGCCTCCTGACCCATTTTTAAATAGCGAATTATGAAAACAGTCCTCACACTCTTTCTCGCTAAATTCGGTTTTATGATTCTACTTGTAGTGAGAGATAGAAATCTGCATTTTGGTGATAAACAGAATGTGAAGCATTCTATAATTTTCACTTTAAAAGGATGCAAGAATTGCTGGCTCCTTACAAACTTATCATACTCAGCACACACACACAAAAATTTAAACAAGTCCTTTTAAGGCTGCATAGCTTCTGTCTTGAAAAAAAAAAAAAAAAAAAGAAGAGAGAGAGAAAAAGGAAAGGAAAAAAACTACACAACCCTCACATATTTGCTGCACTGGCTTGCTAGTGCTTCCCAGGGAGCTTCTCCATCCCTTTAAGAGAATCAAACCATGTCATGTCCCCAGACACATGAGGACAAAACAACCCTCATTCCTCACCAGAGGGGAAGGGATGGCCGAGTGACATCTCTTTTACTTGGCAGAAACCTTAAAATAAATTATAAAAAAATAAGAATAATTTAAGATTACACTACAAGTGGTAAAAAAAAATAAAGTGAAGGCAAATGGAATTGGATTAAATCACTAAAACTACAAGATATTTTTCTGCCCCAGTGACACTAAAGCTCGATCTTCACTTTCGTAATGCACTTTCCTACTGATCTTTTCTTGCTTAAATTCTGCATTTCCTGCCTTCATGATATTAATGTACTTTAAAGCCCAGAAGACCGATTGGTACATAGGATTTTATGTCTTATAAAGTGCTCTGCCCCCATGATAAATACATTCCATAATAAAAGAGTCTAGAGATGAAAATATATTCTAACTTTTTCAGTTTTTATGTCCTCCAGCATGTTTTGTCTCCATGGATACTCAAAGCTCTAGTTTCCATTTAACGAGCCTTTGAATAGATACACACAATACTAATAGCCCTTACACACAAAAAAACACCAGAAATTCCCCAATGCAAATCCTTTGACTCTAAAATAGGTCTTCTGTGAAAACCAATATTTCTTGTAGACCCCACAAATCCCCGGGAAGAAAAGCTATTTCCTATTCCAGCCAACACTTTTCATGAGAGAACATGAGAAGAGGAAGGCGAGCATCAGCTGACTGAGAGGTCCTTTGAGAAACACCTGTTTCCATGTAAGAAGCCTCCTAGCTGCTAACCTGAGTTTATTTATGCCTATCTTATGATTCACAGCTGTGCTTTAATGGAAAGAACTGTTTGATTCTTTTGTTTATTCCCTTGATGAATCATTGACAATAGTCACATTTCTCATTTTCCCTTTCACTATGCTATGCAAAATTATTCTCCTCCAGTCCTCAAGATGATAATACCTCTGTTTTCCTTAAATGTTTGCATACAATTTCTCCAGACATTAGTTTATCTTTCTTGAACACAGGGCACTGGAAATGTACTCCTATTCTCAGTGAAACTGCATCAGTGTTCTTTCCAAAAGTTATAAACACTTTCCTTTCTCTATTAAAACCACCTGATAAAAGGCTTGTGATTTGAAAAGAAAAAAAAAACCCACAGTTCTCAGAAATGTAACAACTACCATGAAGAACGATCAAATTATTCTGGCATAATCTGGGTATGGTAAAATTATGCTTCATTTTCCACTTATCTGCCATTCATCACTATTCCTTGTTTTAAATAATTACTTCCTTGTTCTAAACTCTTTCACACAACAAATGCCAGAATAATCCATCTATAGGTGTCCAAATCATGTTTTTGCTTCTTCTTAACAGCAAGAAATATATTTGTTATTATCCACTCGTATACGAGCAGCTCTGGAAGGACTGAGCTATCAAAAACACTTGAGATCAGGTTTTATGTGTCAGCCCCCTACAAAATTTTGAGCTGATGTCTAATGACAGCCAACACAAACTTTGCAGAGAGAATAATATTCCACAATCAATTTAGTTAGGGGGGAGAAAGTATACAGATGGCTTTTGACTTTGGGCCATTATTACAGTCATTTAGAGATGGCTATCATGTGGTTCTCAGGATCCAGAAGGATCAGACATTTTATTCTTAAAACAAAGATTCTAATTTTCAGGTCCTCACTTATACAAACTACCTTGGTTTTAATATAGCACCTCCAACATTATAACTCAATTATTGAGAGTGGGGGTAGAAATACCTAGTTTGGAGACAATCTCTGTAGTATTTTTAAGGTATCCTACACCTTCAATGTATCACAGCTTCATTTCCGTCCCTTTTTTCTGCGTCCAAAGGACATTTTTTTTGTTTTCATGACTTTTCTCTGGAAACAACTCAGTCTGACTTCTGACAATTTTCACAGAAGCCTTTAGCCTTCAAGCCACAGCTTTGGTTGCAGTATCTCCATTTACCCTTTATTCTCAAGTAGTTAATCCTACATCTGTATTTCTAATAGAAGGTTTTATGTGTGGTTCTGACAGCTTGGGGACTTTGTTTTCTGAAAAAATAAAAATAAAAATCATGTCTGCAGTAATCTCTTCACTTTAAGTTAATTAATTGCCTTAATTTTATTCCCTGCATGTTGTTCAACTTCCTATTTGAAATTGGTTAAATTGTCAGTATTTATACCAGGACTGTTTTTGTAGCCAGTTCTTCCCCAAGATCATTCCTACGTACCAAAGTCAAATGGAGTGATCTTTTCATTAACTATTAGGAGAAGAAATATGTTGAGTACTACATCCAGAAATATCCTCCCTATCATTATTAATAGCATCTTCTCCAAGGAGTAAAAGTTTCCCATAGATATGGATCTCCCAGTAGTATTTCTTTCTCTAGCAACATGGACTCCTAGATGAAAGCCCAACTTGGTATCTAGGATAGACCCATCCCATTGCACCTCACATCTAAAACCTACCCAAAAAAGGTAAAGCAGGACAAGGACAAGTGCTTCACCCCACCAACCAGAAGGCCTTCCAGGCCACCAGCAACTGGAATAACCTAATCACCCCCAGACCATTCTGGCGCTGTGTGAACAGGTTGGGAAGCACAGCTAACATAGTTGAGTATTTCATACAAAACTCACTCAGAATCCATTTTTTAAGTACTCCTAATTACAGGAAAAAAAAAATCATAAACTTTGACAAGCTTCTTACGACTTGAGTTTGTGGATCCCTTCTGCCAAAAAAAATGTCAGAGAATTAGCTAATCTGACCTAAAAGGCGATTCTTATTTACTTCAGACAGATGTTTACAGATGGACAAATCTGAAAATAATCTAATCTTAATTTGGCATTTCAGAAGTACAGCTCACCTATGTAGTGTAACAAAGGTAGTTTTAAGTAACTTGAGTGCAGTTTTATTTATTAACACTTTGCATGAGTCACCACTCTCAAATGCCTTATGCTGTCCTTAAAATCACAGTGGCATGTATTTCCTTTGAACATTTTGCTAAGTGCTACTAAAACTTTACAGCCGTGGGGAAAAAGATGTAGGAGACAGCTGGCACATTTTAAACAATGAGGCATACATAGATCTGTTCCTCCTCTACCCCATTCAGACTCACAACAGGCAAAAAACCACCCTTACTTAATGTAATGCAATCCATAAATTTTTACAACTATTAGTTACATTTCCCCAGAAAATGCAATATATCCCTAGTAACCCTGCATGAAGGGCCACTACTTAGCACAAAGATAATGATTTTAAATCTTAAGTGCAGCCATGGGAGGGGGAAAAAAAAGCCAATATAAATTAAAAAAAGTTAAAAATAGAGTATGTACTGTTTTGCCTTTTTAATCTTATATTTTCTGTTTCTAAAAGTTTGGCAAAATAGAAAGAATAGTACTAGTGAAGTGAATGAAATTAGGAAAAGGAAGAGGACTGAAAAGGTTCCCCTTTCCTTTAAGTTATCGTGGTCGTCTTTGTTAAATAGATATATATGTTCCAGGCTGAAGTGTATTTTTCTGGTTGACCATGTATCCATAGCCATTGATGGGGAAATTTAGAAGTTGGATGTATCCTTCAAATTAAGCTATCCATACAAAATTATTTACTGGCACAGGAGTAGTGGTACAAACAAAAGAAATCTGTTCATATGAGCAGAGGGTTTGCCCACTATAAATGAACACCTGCTTCACTCACATGGTTTACTGTGGTAGAGACACATCTAGGAGCTTATTCCACAGTGACTACTCCAAGTGTCAGGATTTTTTATAACCCATGGGCCATGCCATAGATACTGGCATAAGGGCAGGGGGCTGCAACAACTGCAAGGGATCAGTGCTTGGGCTGTGGGCTAGCTGCCAAACACTACAGCAGCAGGGTCACCTTATCTATGCCCTTGTCTCTCTCTCTCTCTCATCAATAATTTGCAATTCTCCTTCCTTTTTCATCCCCCTTTATCTACAGTTTGCTGTCTCTCAGCTCCCCTCTCCTGTCCCCAAAAATAAGACACCACTAACAAACACATTTCAAGAGAAACTCCAGCAGAGTGAGAAAGAGGCAGCAGATCTCAGTCTCTGAGAGAATGACTCTTCTGAGGAACCGCAGAATAAAGCTGATTAAGGCAACTATTTCAAAGATGGGAAATAAAAATAAAAAATAAAAAAAAGCCATCAGTTGAAAAGGTGACCAAGGTTCTCCATCTAAATGAAGAACACTGCAATGTCAAAGTCAGTTGCTAAGCTCAGGCTCCATTTACAGTTGAGGTGAGGAAGGGAGTGTGACAGAGGACATTTTCACTTTTGACTTCAGGCCATGATATGAGCTTCTGTCACCCTGATGTCCCCTGCTTTGCATGACCTTCACCCCTGAAGAAAGTGACAAGCACAGAGGACAGTTTTTAGATGGAGACACAAAATAAAGGTGTCCATTACAGCAAAGGGCTAGCATGCCTTCCTCAGGCAAAACAAAACAAAGGGAGAAAAACTTGGATAAACAACAAGCCAGCAAAAGTTTCTGCTAAAAGCTCATATGCACGTTGCCCCAAGAATAAATGTAAGCCAATATGAAAAGATGACTGTAGGTCACAGGGCTCTGGAACAGCCTTTCAGCTGAAGGAGTGAACTGTAAAAACCCATCCTACTTCTGAGACACAGACCCTGCTGTGTTTATGTAAGAGATTACACATAGCTGTGTGCAACAGAAAGGCACAGGGATCCACAGCCCAGGAGGCCCCCCATGTCTTACATTCCAAGATACTGGACAAGTGCAATTTTAGTAACCTTTTCAAATATTTTCCTTCCAAAGAAATCCCTTTCCAGGTTAAAGCAAGTACAAAGAGTCACAGGACCAAAAAGTGATTTTCTTATAAAAAGTTACATTAAAACTGAACGAATATGCTTCTTTGAAACCTTCAGGAAAAGGATCAGTTCGCTAATTTGCCAAACACGTAAGTAATAATTGCACAAGCATGTTTGCAGAGTGCTTTTCTCTCTTTGCTATTGCCATTCTTTCTGAAGAAGAAAGCAATTCTCAGAGGAACAATAATTAATAGACTCAGTCAAGAGATCATTTCCTCCAGTCTCTCTGCAGTGCTGAGTTGCATTAGTCTGCAGGAAATAGAGCAAAGTGAACAATCTAAAAACAGTCTAAGCCTACTACAAATGGGAGGAAGACTTGTACCAAGGCAATGGGGGTCATGCACACATTTAAAGGAGCTCCAGAAAAGCTATTCTTCCTTTTTCTTTTTTTCCCCATTTTCCTTGGTGCAAAAGTAATACCTACATTTAAAAGTAGTACACAGATTTACTAAGACTAGAAGTAGATGTTTCAGAGGACATTTAGGAAGTCATTTAAGTACATTAAAGATTATATACATATAAACCTAGGGGAAGCATAAGTGAGCCAGGAAAGTACCAAACACTCCTGACACAAATATAACAAATCCGTGACTAAGAAGTCGCCAGTAGGATCATCGCAGACTCTGCCCAGAACAAGACCAAACAGCAGACACAGTTTTGATCCCCAAGTAGAGAAGAGGTACCTAAGCATCAAAAGAAGGCACCAAAAATCAGGCTGTCAAAACTATTATATGACCTGAAAAACTTCAGGATAAATTGTTTTTATGCATCAGATCCAGCCTATGTGCTGTAAAAGAGGCACCCTTCTGCAAGTGCAGTTGCAAGGAAAAGTCAAGTGCATCAATGCAATTACTGTGAGTTCACCTCTGCACAGGTATCTGGGCCCTTATATTTTTCTCCAAGTTGGTATACTGTTCATTCCCAGAACTAACACAATTATTTCCACTGTTGTCAAAACTGCAACTTTCTTTCTTCCTTCTTTTTATTTGAAATTATATTTGTGGAATGCCAAAAGCTAACACTGAAAAGGGTTTTTTAAGGAAAAGGATTTCTGAGAAGTAATTGTGCAAAACTCACAGGTAAGGTGTCGGTAACACCAACACTGAAAATACCACAACAGTCCATATGCAAAATAAGGTATTAGATCAACAAATCTAAGCTTGTATGAGAACATGGCACACTGCTCTCTGTTTTACAAGATACAAAAAATGACTGTACTCATAAAGAAAACATTTCAAAATAGATAACTGAGCTTGGTCTTGGGAAGGTAACTTAAGCATCTTCTAGCAAGAGCAAACAGGTTTTCTGTTAAGAGTTTCAAAAGGCCAAAAAGCAAGCCTTGCTCACTGTCTCGTGTGGTGGCAATCAATGCCAACAGCATCAGTTAAAGGCCAACTGTAACGTCGTAATTGGGTAATCTTGTAGATAACCTGAAGTGAATTCTTCCACCAGTAAAGAAATACAAGAATGGTATATAAAAACACATGTAATTAATACATTGTAATATACATACAGAACAGCAAGATAGAAAGCAGACATGCCTGTGATTACAAGGGTTTCTTTTCCCGAAGAAACATCTTTTGAGCATTTCTCCTCGCTAACGTGATGGTTTGGCCTTTACTTACGAGAGTATGTCAGCAGGACTGTCTGTAAGCCAATTCTACTTATATGAATGTATAACTCAACCCCCAAGTGCTGCTCTTCAGTGACACTGAGCAAACAAAAGCTGCAGCTGAAGTCTGAGGGATCTAACAACTCCCAGGACTAACAAAAACCACGACATTGCTAAGTAGTTGGAAAGACTCAGGATTCCCCAAACAAAGGAAGATAAGAGGTTTTTTCATCCCTTTTTTGAGCATCAACACAGTTTCTATACAAGGAATTCCTTTAAAGTGTTACTCAGACAGAGCATGCATTAAACACCAGTGCACGCTGGCCAAAGGGGCAATGGTCTTGCAGCAACTGACCAGCAGGAATGGAGCTCAGGAAGACATCTAGCTACACCATCTGGTAAGACTGTGTCTATAATGTCCGCCCAAATACCATATTACTTTTCCTATTTGAAACAAATATGAACACTCCTGTAGCTCAGAGCAGGAATAGCCCTGACCTTGAATCTTCACTAGATTTGCTTACTGATAACCATCACTGAGGCTAAAAGCATCACTCATAAGGCTCAGACAATCTGAACTGTGTGCAGCACAACATGTACAAAAAGGACAATCCCAAATCCAAAGAATTTGCATCATAAGACGTAATTATAATGGGTGACATGGAATACAGAGCCATTCATTTTCCTGCTTCTTCAAGCAGAGAAGCCCTGAGGAGACATGAGGAAAGCTCATGTAAAAGTAACTTCATTTGCTTGATGAATGCCATCAAACAGGTCTGTTTCTTTATCTGCTTATTTGAAGCCAGACTGAGAAACTGCGCTTAAGAGTTAAATCTCTGTCTAAATACCTAAATACACAGTATGATGAGTCATTTATTGTTGCTTTGCTTAAATCACCCCATTAAAGCTGCACTCAAGCTTGCTTTAAAACGGATCCACAAAGATAGCTAGAGGCCAGTTCAAGCGGAATTAAAGATTATGAATAGCGAGACACATTAATTCCTCATTGTAACTCCATAAACTGCAGATATTTACCCCAGAATAAATGTGACCTCCTCTTTTCCCCCTTGCTTTTTGCATCCATAATAGATAAATAGAAATTCTACTGAGCTAACAGAAAACTGAGTAGTACTATCATAGTGGGGGAAAAAATAGCTTCATGTGAGAAAACAGCGAGATGAATCACCAAGAACATAACAAGGTTATTTGTGAAAACCAAGGACATACATATACACTCTATAAAACACTATTACCTCTAAATGCAATAAACACTTTACAGAACAAGCTATGTACAAACTCTGCTCTTTTCAGATTATAAATTTGATTTCATTAAACACTGAAGCCATTCTCACCCTTCTAAAGCAGCCATGTGAATGCTGGGATTCTCAGAAGCAATGGCTGAAATCTGCTTTCAGTTCTGAAGTTTGTTTTACTCCAGACCTTGGTGCAAGCAGAGCTGCACCATTTCAGAAATCTTCAGATAGAACATTTGTAATATGTATGTAAACAAAACATTCATCCATGTAAAATAAAACCTTGACTTAGCCTGGTCTAGTGCCCTTACAAGAGAAATGGTGTTAGATAAGAGATCAAACCTACAAGTTCCTCAAACACACCAAGACACCAATGCAAAGACAATCCATACAAGATAAGGAGGAAAATCAAGAGGGAGTAATTTTAACATCAGTCTTCTACATCTTTGCAGCTGAAGCCCTTCATTTGAATTTGAGGGGTTCAAACCAAAGCCCCATCTTGCCAAATGACACCAGCAAAATTAAAGAAACCATAATTAACAAATGAGAGCAACATTTGAAGATTACAATTCTAACAACACTGTCTTGGGAGAATGTGTGTTAGTGAATTACACACATAACTTGAGAGAAGTGAAAAACCCTGCTATTTCCTGTGCCTTTTAGTGAAAGGGACGTTCTAATCCGCAAAGCCTCCCACATTAAAGTAAATAATTACCAACAGCCAGCTGCATTATATTTAACACCACAAAGATGTAGAAAACTCATTAAAAGGTGTAGCTATTCCATTAGAAACAATACAGACTGAGTTGGACTGCTAATGTGCTCTACATAGTGTTTTTATTAAAAATTTCTATTTCCATCCAATTTCTATTTTCATCCATTTCATATGGATGACCTACAGAGCATCCATATTTCATGATGGTTCATTTTCTCAATTTCTGGCAGAGACAGAATTGAAGAGAACTTTAAAATAAGCAATAAATAAATTTAAAAAAAACCAAAAAAAACCCAGAAACACCACATCCTCAGGAATATGTCAGTAAAGGAATGTAATTCAATTATATTTCTTCAGTTGGAATTCCTTTTTCAGGCATGAATTCTACATAAAAGGCAAGTGATTTATATAACTGGTACCAAAAAAAATAGTAATACATAAGTAAACTCTGCTCAATATTACATGCTAGTTAAGATAACAGGTACTGTATCTGCAGTCATAGATAATAACTGTAAGGGCTTCCTGGCAGTAATATTTTTGCCAAACTCTTTGGGGTTACACTCAAGAGAGAGGGGAAAAAAAAATGCATCAGCTTGCTACTCATCAGATTTACTCTGCGTGCAATTCAATTACTCTCTATTTAAGCTAGAGACAGGACTACTGTCCCTTTCACCTTTTTCAGGCTTACTGAGAGAAAATGAGTTGAGATACCATAGGAAGAGCTTTGCTGCACAGCAACAATTAATAGGTATTTTGTACTGGCAATACCAGATAAAGAAAACAAGCCACAGCTCAAGGCTTCAGCTGGCCAGATGAACAGGGCTGGCTCCTAGTAAAGGCGTCTTTTCAAATCCAGTTGTACAGACCTAAAAGTTTCTGAAAAACAGTAAATTTGACAATCAGCAAAGTTATTTTTTCCCATCACTTCATAGATGACTAAATGCCCCTATGACATATTTAGGGGCACAAAAATAGGTCATTTACATGGGTTTGAGAAAGCCTGCACAAATGTAAACACAAAATGAGATGACTTTCAATGGATGAGGAAAATGCATAAAAGAAAAATTATACTAAATGGTGTGACACACAGTATTGGAAAAATCAGTCATTCCACTGCAACAAGGACCACAAACTTGACTCAAGTTCCTCCTAATTTAGAGATTAATAGGGTCACTATGGCAATTTTATAGCCAGAAATGCTGTTCTAGCACTGAAGGATTTAAATACTCTCCAGCCACTATAGTTCCTCTCGGGGAGTAAATACATGATTCTGTTCAGCATCACTGACAACCAATGTCCAAAATCATGCAGAAAGACTCAATAAAAGGGAGACTCACAGATTTCTTGTATCAAGGAATGTTTTCAAGACTACAGCACTATCAGAAAATAAAGATTTGCAATGCCCTGAATTGCCTCTACTGGGCCAGGGGCTGTCCCTTAGAGAACTCACAGCAGGGAGAATGTCCCCCCGCCCCAAAAAAATAATTAGCCAGAAGGCAAATCATCAGCTGATCAGCTGATTCAGAAAGGACAAGATACTCACACTCTCCTCGTCAAAATATAGTAACAAAAACATTTGACAGAGTAATGTACAATTATGGATAAGGACTGCAATTATGGATAAGTTTGCTCTTTGTACCCCTTTTCTCCTTTATAATTTTGATGGAGGTTCATTTTGCCCTGCTGCAACATTTGTATCATCTTAAATTCCTAGAAATATAGAATTTGACATTGCTTTACATGGGCTGTGCATTCGTGCATGGAAAATCCTGACTGAAATGCAGATGCATTCTGGAAGAAGACAGGTAAGGGGGCAATATAGTCCACAACTTTGCATTTAATTAATCTGGTTTTCCTGTGGTCTTAGACTGAGTTTCAGATTTACATCAATCTAAATCAAACCTCCTGAATGTATTTCAGAGCAAGACATGTAAAAATTAAAAAAAATCCACAAACAGAAGAATTCATATTGATACTCCTCAGTAACTTGAAAAACAAAGCTCATCACTAACATCTTCATTCCTTCCAGCCACAGCATCCAACTGCGAGTTCACACACCCAGCCAGAAGAAAACAAAGTGGCCCAGAACGATGTATGAGCAAGATCCTTGGCCAAAAGATTAAACTGTGTACCCTGAATCACAACAAACTGAGCAGGAGTTCACTTTCTGCTGAAGAACTATGAACCACCTCTGGAAAGCCCAGTGGCTTTAAATCCAAAACTGCCTTGACATGCTGAGAACAGGATTGACTCAAGTGCTTGTGTGACATCACTCTTTTCTCCTGGATGGCATAAGTTTCTGTACATCCTACAACTGGAACTGAGGGATGCAATTCTCAGCTGCTCACAGTTCTGCATCTCAGCTAGCCATAGTCTCACTGTTCCTCCAACAGTCATCCCTGGCTGAGAGCTGTGCAGGTGTATGTCAGACATCTCTCCAGTGAAAATATGCCATTGAGACACACGCCTGATCTAAAAATCTGAACATCTTGCATCCCGCACTGTAGGGGCAGCCCCTGAGGCTCATAGGTGCTTCCCATGGGTTGAAACAAACCCCCCCCCCATCAGTGCTCCTACATCTACCTTTGCAAGACACTGCAGGCACCACAAGAAATAACAGATTCAGCACATTCAGAGATTCAGCACCACAGCAGTAAGAGATTACAACTCTGAAAGACATCCATCCTCCAGTAAAAAGCCAAGCCATGTACCTTCTCTTCTACCACCTGTTCCTATCATTTGTCCAGATGTGCTCAGATACCAGAATGGGCTGTGAACTCGAGTATGAGAGCATTCACAAGGAAAGACCACAGACAGGCATCTGGGAGAGGAAAAAACCATCTAATCATGGGGTTCCCCAATTACTCACAGAGATCTCTGCTTCCAAACCAAAAAAATCTGATATTCTACCACAAGTTCCTCTGTGCAGTATTCTGCACTAAAATAAATCACTCACTTTTATTTAAGATAATTTTCATTGAAATGGGGAGTATTTCCAACATTCAATATGTGTGGCTATAAAAGCTGACATTTAAAGGGGTATATAATCACAGTATGCAAATATTAACGACAGGCTGCAGTGATACAGGACAAGAACAATTTACCACAGAGGGAAAAAGATAAACATTTAAGGTCACAGTACCAATTAAAGGATGTTTTGCCCAGAGGGTTGCTGGAATGTGAGACAATTTGCCAAGGGAAACGGAGGGTGTGGCCTCTTCACAAAGCTGGACTCAACATCTGTTTCAAGAGCTGGGACATATTTCAGCAAAAACAGGGTCAGGCCACAAGTACCTATGGTTTTCTTCCTGCACAATTTGTTCATGGGTTTGGTTTGGTTTTCATACAGATAGCACTACATACTGTGCTCCTTCAAGACCTCCACCTGGAAAGCAAAAAAACATTTCCAAGTTTTTAAGCAAGCTTAATATCCGTCTATCAAACAATGATCTTCAGATTCTTTTCCACAGCTTGTGTTTAAACAAAGTGCTTTGCAAGCCTCAGGATATTTATTAATAGGACCAGACTGGAAAAAATACAGTAATCACACAAATGAGAATTTCAGCCTGCAAGGGTACTGGATCCATAAGCCAAGTCACGTATAGATGAGCATAACAGATCCTTCTACAAACTAACAGGCAAAAGTTAAAAATAGTCAACACTAACCACCTAATTTAGGTCTCTAAATCAAATATGACACTCCAAAACATTCAACTGACTTTGTAAATGTGTAAAACTTTGCAAATATTATACCCTTATCAACACTAAAAGAAAATAAATGAAAGTTTCAGAAGATAAGACACTCACGCCAAAGTTTGGATGCTAGACACCAGGTAACTATAGGCATACTTAGCTATTCAAGATGCTTAATTTCAAAAATTTGATCATCTACAGTAAACAAAAACAGTGAAAACTGTCTCTAATCTAATATAATCACACAGCATAGAAGTGGTTATAAAATCACTGGATCATCTACCTTCACGGCAGTGTAGCAAAAGTGACCAATAATCAGATTCATATAAAAAAATGCACAAAATATGAGATATTATTTAAAAGTAAAAAATTCAATTGTATAATGAAATATCAACAGCTTTCACTATAATTTCCACAGCTTCATCCACCTGCTTCAAAAATGTAAAGCAGCCAAGTATGAAATAACAGCAGACTATCCTGCAGGTAGCTAAGATCAGAACTTATTTCTCCTGCATACCTGAGGGCACCACAGCCTGAACAAACCCAAACTTTACTTAGGTTGCCCTTAGCAACTGAACACTAAATACAGTGCATTTAAGTACTGTTGTAATATTCAATTTTCCATCAGAAATTCCTAACATTTTTTGATATAGTAGAGGATATATTCAGAAAATCCTTTTAAATGTGCACTAACAATAACACTTAGATAGCAATCATTAGAAAGAAAAAAAATATTACTTACTTTTTGATTCAGCCATGCCTGATAAGATCCAGGTATCTCCCAAGGGAGCACTAAGATTTGACACTCCTTTAGAGAAGCTTAATGTGAACCATATGGACTTGTCAGCCAAGGCTTGTTACAGAAAGGTTGTCAGATTCTTTTTGTAAGGAATACAATGCACGCACACCTCCTTTATTCCCTAGACAAAAAAAAAGCCATTTCACTGCATGGAGTGAAATGTCTTTCTATACTCTCAAATGTCATAGAAAGGCAGGAATAGTGTGGGATTTGAACTCTGAATACATCTTTTAGAAGTCACTGAGAATTCAGCTGGATTTCTGCTGCAGATACAGGTATTCCATCAGAACAAGAGCAGCAAACAGCCAGAGGTACTTAGCATATAAACCAAAGAAGTTCAAAGATCCCTGTTTACATGACAACGTGTACACCAGAGTGTGTCATAGGTGTCATTTTCACCTGAGATTTAAATTCTAAATACACATGAAATTTTGAAGAGCTGTGGCCAGCAAAACTACTATTTATAACTGTACAGGAACAAATCTCTCAAGTAAGTAACCTCCTTCTTCACAACACTATGCAGACACTCGCGCATAAAAGGTAATGGATTTGCAACTGAAGATAAATAAAAGTAGAACCAACTATCTAAATATATCTGTGACCTCAGTCATCTGCCATTTATCTCACTCTTCTGGCTGAAAAAAATGTGAAGACATACCTGCAAATTTCAAAATGCTTCTGGGAAACAGAACTGAAACACAAGCCATCAGCCTGCATGGGGAATATGGACCACATGAAGTCCAACAGCTTTACTTTAGGGTAGTCCCATATTCACACCACCTTCACATGTGAACAACCTCCAAAGCTTAGCATGTACTTCCACTTCAGGAAGAGAAGTATTTCCGCTGAAAAAAAATAAATTAAAAGGACTAGAGAAGAGCCTTGCTCAAAAATCACCAAAAAAGGACATGACAGAGACTGAAATCCTCATCTTGCACTTCACCTGCATGGCTAACCTCTCCATTCCAGGCACAGGTTGCTGATTTTAGTCACGCATGACCTTGCCGGTCAGACAGACCTCCTCAGCATCATGAGCCCAAAACCTCATCCACCCAGTGACTTTATGAAGAACTACTGCTGGTTAATTAAATCTGCTCCTGGAGAAGCAGCATCAGCATAAACTGTCCCAGCAAAACATACCATCACATTGGAGCCTAATGACTGTGTGCCCCTCTAAAGAGAAACCCTGAAGGTCCACTCACAAAAGAGTTTTATTAAACAGCATCTCTGTAAGAGATCACTATTACAAGAACTGTAATTGCTTTGCAGGGAATCTGAATAAAAGGGAAGCTTTATCTGCTGCTTTTTATACACAGGGTGGCCACTTTTTTCATACTTTAGGCCACCTCTTTTCCTGCTCAGTATCTGGGAGCAGACTAATACAACCACACCAGGTGGCTCTGCACCTGACCTAGCAAGCCCAGGCAAACTCAACATGCATCTGCTCCCATCTTTCTCCTGCACACGAGAGGGAGAACATTCATACCCACATGTCTGTGAAGAGCTCTGGGGATATATAAAGAGTTCAAGAGTTGTAAAAATATAGAACCTGATCAGATGGAAATCTACTCCCTGCAACTTTTTAAAAGCCTGTGACACACAAAAGAGCATTTCATTTTCTGTCTTCCCCTGATGTCAGCTCTTCGGTGTTAACTCATGGCCCCTTCAAAAACCACTTCAGATTCTATCACTCCCAATCAAAGCTTGGCCTTGCTGTTCACTATTGAGTGACAAAGAGTGCTCATTTCCTATATTTATATATGTTCTTTAGAGATTAGCAATAAAAGTGCTTTCAAATGTTGCAGAAGCATAAGCATGAATCATCCCTGTCCCTGCAAATTTCACCCAAATGAAGAACGAAGCATTGGACTCAGCAGTGATCAGAAATCACATTCCTCCTTCCAAAACACCCAACATGCATGAGGTTAGCCTAAGTGCTTGATGAATGAAATCCAAGAATCAGATGCCAGAAATTTGACATTTAACCATTCCTCTACTGCTAATTGCCTCTTCTGTAAAGACAAGCTTGCTTACTTGATCAAGTTTAAAGTTTTCTTTACAATTGCCTAATTTGAAAACAACACCTACAGAGCAATTTAATTTTTTGAACAAGCTAACTCTGCCTTTGAGTATTCAGAATAGGAGAAAATAAGCAGCTACCTTCTGTGAAGCAGAGGTGATTAAGTTGGGGTTTTTTTGGTGGGCAAGAACTTATTCTCAAGGTCACAGCCTGTCCTTCACCTCACCAAACCTGAGTACAAAAATGTATTTTGAGATATATATTATAATATAGATATACATTGGTCCAGTCTGCTCCTGAGCTGTTTCTTGCTGGCAAGCCCACTGGGAAGAAAGAGAAACCAGTCAAATGGTCGAGGTAAAGTCAGAACATTTATTAGTCCAGTAAAATAAACTACTTATAGGATTTCCTACAATCACAGTAACAAATGTGGTCTGCTTGGGGCATGTAATTTTGTTGGTAAAATCTGTGAGTGACTGAAGGCTCAAGTTATGACGAGATGTGTCTGGAAATCAGAAAGGCAAGCAAGTCTCTTTAAAAGTGGATTCTTGCAAAACACAAACAAGCCCACAGGAGGATGTTAGCGCATGGGTCCTCCTCACAAGTTGATTTTTACAGTTCCATCTTAGAGCTTTACAGCATCACCACCAATCTCACTATTCCACTTTGAATTATTCTAATATCTCAATGTCATAACTAACAATTAGCATTATTACAACTGGAATATTGGAGGAAAATGCCTATTATTCTCTTTTTATTCCCTTTGTACTCCAAAAAGCATTCCAAGGTTCACTACTGGTGTAGTTTCTCTTGCAAACTGTTTCTTTTTTTTTCCTCTATCTTTCCACACAGACTGACAGATTTAAGACAGTAAAAGGGAGCACCAAGTCTGCCCACTGCCCCAGCAAGGGGTTAGCTGGGTGCAGGCTGGATAATGCCCCAAATACTGCTGGAGGTGGGGGAAAAAACCCTTCTTTTCTCAAAATACTGTCCAATATCAGAATTGGAGGCGACCTCATTATCAGCAAGAGATTCAGAAGTTTAAAACCACTTGCAGTTGTATCCTCCAGGGGCCCACACATTCCCTCCACTCTGGCTGCCAGAACTCCCAGTTTTTGGCTCCAAGAAAGAGTCTCATCTTCTCAGATGAATCCCCCAAGGTACCCCACAGGTCATGGCAGCCACTTCTAAATCCCAGCTCCTCCTCATTTTCTCATATTCCTTGGTTAAAGACAGCCAGAGTTTTCTCATCAGGGCAAAAAGTCCTTTCCCTTCAGGGAAATCCTTTCTGGTAAAGGTTTCAAGACAAAACAAGATTAAAGATACTCCACTAAGATTAAAATGACTATATCCAAAACAGATCATACTCCCAAGTTTCCTGCTTTGAACCACTGAGGGGCCAGTTGATTGGGCAACAGTTTTGGGCAACAGTTGAGGCTATTTTGAGTCTTTTTGTCACATACATAAAACCCCCTACATTTCAAGTAACCAATGGATGTCTTAAAGTAAGTGCAATGTTGCCTTCTGGTGTTTTAGCCAAAATACATAAAACAGCTTTTAGTTCCCCCGTAACAGCTGTTAAGATGGAGGGGGGGAGGAGGGAGGGAGGGAAATAAAGGATCCAACAGGAAGAAAACCTAACTTAGTAAGGTGACCACCCTTTTAATAAAATTATTTGAAAACTGTTCCTGGAACATTTGGAGATCTCAGAATCAGTTACAAATGCCACAATACCAAAAAGAGCTTGTAAACCAGAGTGAATTCAGCTGGATGATTAGTGGGCAAGTAAAACTAAGCCATGTCTAAAAATTAAAGGGTACAGTTTGGCCAGGCAACATACAGCAAGAATGAGATATTCCTTACCTTTCTGCAAGTTTTAATAAAAATGTTATTTAAATATATGAGAAAGGGAGAAGAGGTCTTTGGACTAGTAAAAAGATATCAGGAGGGGAAAAAAATAGGTTCTGTTATCCAATGCAAGTGGCTTTTTTTTTTTTTACACCTATTTTCCTTTAATAAGATACTTGTATTCATTTTCAAGGAATGGTTTCTCTTAACTTACTTCTCATTGAAAACAATGTTTCAGCTAATTAAATTACCTCATTGCCTACTGGAGGTTTTTGGTGAGTCAACACCAATGCCGAGTTCAAAGTAAAACTGTGACATAATTATCAGTCATCCCACTCACACTTAACATATGCTGGATCAAATGTGCTATAGGTGATGTGATCATCCCCACTGACATAACAGTCTTAAGTTATTAAGTCTGTGTTTGTTTAAGCTATGCTTGCAAATACACTATGAAGCCTCAAAATCACAATGGCATCCCTGTTGATTTATGGCTGCATTATCATGTTAGACTGTAAGCAGCACATTGCAGAGATAAGGAGCTGGTATAGACAATCTAATGTCCAAACAATACGAATTTTCCAAGTTTACATTCAAGCTGACTCCAGCTTAGTCCTGAGGCTCAAATAGCCTCCAGACACTGGGAAGCACCATGAGCACATCCCCCAGATCAGCATCACCTGAACAGGTGCTGTTTTCCATGCTCCAGGGTTACCCCGAGACATGAAGCATGGCATACAACCGGGAAAGACTGGGAGACTTCCTTCAAAAGCACACTGATTATCGGAACCAAGATGGTAACACAGATGTTTCTTTATGCACTTTTATGAAAATCACTAAACTTTAATTACCAGTCCTGAAAAGCAGAAGAGAAGCCCACCATAGAGATCACTATCATTTCTTCTGCCAATAACTTAATTGCTACTAAATGCTATAACACTGCATAATTTTTATTTCATAATTATCAAGACAAACCAAGAACTTGATTTGTATTTACACCACACAATTACTTAGTGAGAATGGTACTAAGTTATAGGTAAGCAGTAATTACTAAGGCCTCAATACAAGAAAGCTCTACAATCTTAGCTTATCATCAGGTCAACAACCATTTGTTTTCAATTAGGTTTGTCATAGATTTCACGTTAAGCCTATGTATGGATAATGCATAGCATCCAGATCCCTATTCTCCAAAGAAACTGGTAACATCATCCGTGAATGTCACTTATCTCCTAGCATTGTTATTTTATTACTGAAATACATCTTAAAATGGTAAAAAAAGTATTTTATAGTATTATTTTTAGGTGCACAATTTCCCTTTTGCTGCAATACAGAGCAATCAAAGAGCAGTGGTTTTATAACAGGGGTAATGTTCATCCAAGCTGGTTCGTCATCCTGCTTTTCCCCTTGCATTCCTGCTGTCTTGTACTTAATGCAGTATCTGCTGCTGGCTTTGGGCATAAAAGCAGACTGATATCC
This sequence comes from Dendrocincla fuliginosa, assembly GCA_035047845.1. Lineage (NCBI taxonomy): Eukaryota > Metazoa > Chordata > Aves > Passeriformes > Dendrocolaptidae > Dendrocincla > Dendrocincla fuliginosa. The sequence continues at coordinate 99,123,354 of JAWWMO010000001.1, forward strand.
AATTGACAGAAACAATAATGTGTTTGTAACTAGTAGTTAATAGTAGACCGACAAGCACAATCACAGGAAGTAATAAACGTTTCATGGAGCTAGCATGTGACGTGACCAGCACTGGTCTCCTGAGCTCTAAACACAAACGGGGCAATTACCCTATTAAAAGAAGTGGTTCCAATTCATTGATGTGTGATAACTAGATTCCCGGTGAAACCACTGTCACTACTCATACATGATGCTAGATGTATTTGCTTCTATTAATTAAGTTAGCTGACATGCCATTACCTCTAAAAGGTGTCGTATCATTACAGCAGCTGAACGCGCTGACAACTACAGTTAGGTATGTACAAGAGTACAGACAAAGAGAGACATTAAACCCCCTACCCCCCAAAAAATCCAGTCTCTTCGAAATTGTTCAGACAAGGTTAAAAAAAAAAAGGGGCATTAAAAAAGCTTAATTTAAGGGCTAATACTCAAGGAGTCAAAGTGAAGCAAGTGAAAAAAAGCACATAGCAGTGTATCCCAAAAGCGATACGCTTATCAACGCAACCCTGCAATTCCAGCAGCTGGCTACCAGGACCAGAGAAGCAAGCCTGCTCTAACTAACAATTCCCACACAACTTTAACAACACCAATAAAATTATTCATCGTTGACAGGGGTGCAAACGAGAGCGGCACCAGCCCTCGCATGCTATTACTCGTGCTGGCGTTTATTTATGACTTCAGGAGAGGAGGCAGCTGGTTGTTTTTACGCGGCTTTTTTTTTTTTTTTTTCTGCCAGAGCAAACGAGAAAATGCTCCTAATAAGGCTGGTGGAAGTGCAGCGGCTTCTCACCAGATCCCGTGAAGGAAATTAAATAAAGTATGGTGTTAGTATCTCAAACGCGGCGGGAGCGGTGGCGGAACCAGCCACCGAGAGCTCCCCCGGTGCTGGGGCTCCCCCCGAGCCCGCGGGAGGCACAAGGGGCCAGCCGGGGCCGGACACGGGACTGCCGGGACCCCCCGAGCGCCCCACTGCCCCGGGGAGAGGCTGCCCCGCCACCGCTCCCGCGGGCTGCCCCGCGCTTGGCATCACGCTGCCCTCTTTTTTATTAATTCAAACAAAACAATATATTTTTATGTCATGTCCAGCAAAGCGAGACACTCCCACGTAGGAAAGCCTCCGGCTCGGCGCCCTGCCTGCAGGCTGAGCGTACCGCGGCGGGCGCGGAGTGCTCGCCGGGGCAGGACTGCGGCCAGGCTCCCGCAGACCCCCGGTTCCGCGCCCGTGCGCACAGACAGACGGAGGGACAGACGGAGGGACGCTCCCCGGCACACGTGGGCGCCCCGTCCCCGCGCAGCCCCTCCCGGCCCGGCACTCACCGCGTATCGCAGCGCCAGCCTCTCGCTGAACACCGAGTCCCCCATGGGCGCGGACGGGCGGGCGGCGGCGCCGGGCACTGACCCGCCGTCCGACGGCAGCGCTGCGCTCCCGCCCGGCAGCCTCGGGCCGCAGCGCCCCTCCTCGCCCCTCCTGCGGGCACCCCGCCCCCGGCTGT
>JAWWMO010000001.1:99124930-99138136 GCA_035047845.1 Dendrocincla fuliginosa
CCGCAGCCCCTCGGCACAGCGGGCCGGCAGCGGGAGGAGGAGGAGGCGGCTCCCGCCCCGCTGCAGGGGCGGCGGTGTCGGCTCTCCCGCCCCGGCGGTGGCTCCCGGCGGAGGGGCCGCTCTGCAGCGCCCCTCGGCCCCGCCGCACCTGCGAGCCCTCCCGAGGGGGTCGCACGGGGCTCCTGGAGCGCAGAGGGCGGCTCCGCTCCCGGCTCGGGCGGTCCCAATGGAAGCGCAGTCCCGAGCCCCAGACCGCTCGGGAGCGGCGGCTCCAGCCGTCCCGTCCCGTCCCCCGGGGCGAAACATCGGGCCAGCCCACGCCGACCCCTGGCAGCACCTGGAGGCCAGGACCTAAAGGTGAAGGAGAGAAGGACAAATAAAACGTAACTTTGCTGTTCGTGTTTTTATAATGCGTGCTTTGGGTGGACTGGCTCCTGATTCTTTTAACACGTAGACTTTGAAAAGCAAAATGCTATATCACGGCCTATTTGTTATTTTATGAATGTGTCTTTACACAAACAGTAGATCAAACAAATTCTTGGAAGGAAAATTGCATTCTGCTCTGTTATAATTAGTAGTGATTTCTGTATGACTTGCCTGGGAAGATTATGGTATCTCCATCAATGGAAGTGTTTAAAAATGCATAAACCTCCATCAGTTAGGCATGACCTCAGCAGAGCCTAGGACAGGCTACATAACTTCCTGAGCCTGCTTTCACCTTTTTAATCATTTTTCAGTGCTCTGCACAAATCTTGGTTAGCCCAGTAACTCCCCCAGTTACTCTCAGTTGTGCTCTGAGGAAGTGACCCTATCCTACTACTGCTGCATGACATATATGAAATTAGTGAGTTTTACTGTTTCTGACCTACAATCTAGGCAAACATGTCACCAGCTCGTTGCATTGTCTCTAAACAAAAGTAACATAATACTTTAGGGGGAAGAGAAAAAGTATTTTGGGTGGGAAAACGTCTAGGATAACTCAAAATACATGCTGGAAAGATAAAGCGGTTGAGCCAAAGTTTTTATGTGTTCTGATGATGATGATGTCCTGTACTCAACGACCTTCTAGTTATGGACCTTTCATGAGTCTTAATTCCTATTGCAGAGGAAATCATCTTTAAGTGTTCCCATGGACAGTCAATTTGGCGTGAACAAAGAACACAATATCTGCATTTACCAATAAAGTCCATTTTGTCTCTCGGGTGAACAATCTGTGCTACTCTCCTTCCTGGAAAACAAGGCTGGGTAGATACTTCAGCAGTTGTAGAGCATGTATTGAAAAGCAGCAGCCAACAGAAAGAAACCTTACAGAACAAACATTACAAATTATCAGGATCTCCAGGCAAGCAGAAAAAAAAGTTAATTAAAAAAAATAAAACATAAATTAAAAACAACAACAACAACAACAACAACAACAAAAACTACCAAAAGAAAACCTCAAAACCAACCAAACAAAAAACCCAAACAAAGGATCTGAGTGCCTGGTTTTCTGTCGTAAATTTCTACTTTTTAGTTCAAGGAGATGCTTTCAACCAAGAAACTCTACATATCGCATGCTCTGATTCCCTCTGGTTTTTTTCTCTGCTCCACAAGTTTCACCACAGAAAGCAGGTGAACAAGTTAGTTTGGGAAGAGGTTTTCAGGATTTCTACCTTCAAGCTGTATAGCATCACCACCTTCTTCTGACTGAGGTAAATGCAAAATGAAATGCTAAATACCAGAAAAGGATTAAAACAGGGGCGTTTGTTTCTAATAAACACCCCAAAGTGAAAAGAATAGTATAGATGAGAGCAGAAACTCCCTACTGGAAGGTAGAGAAGAAGAAAACCAGCAAAGGGAGAAATGCAAAACTATGAGGAAACAGTCATTCAGGAAAAGGGAGAAAACCACAAAGCCAGGAAGGTGAAGAATGCTCTACAGGGAGAAGTCAGAGAGGGGAGACTAAAGGTGAAGTTTTGGTCTAGAAATCATTGCCACCGAAAAGGAGATTCTGGCTCCTGTTAGCCCTCTTCATTGCCAGCTCCCAGCCACATGCTGCCACGCCTCCCTTCCCCCTGCCTCCCTGCTTCTCACAAACCATTACAGCAAATGGAGCACACAGTTTTCTTTCCATTTAGCAGGCTGAATCAGTCCTCTGAGGGAGGAGATGAGTGCCAGTGCTGCCACAAAGGAAAGCTGGAGGCTGTCTAGTTGCGAGTGGGATACTGGGGGCAGAAGAGGAGTGTACATGGAAGTGCTTTGCAATAATAACACGTTCTCACATTGGTGCAGCTAAGATTAAAATAAAGAATGCACAACTAGGAAACTGTAGTTGAACTTTTTACAATTGCAAGGCAAAAACATACAGTCTGGGGGTATCAACCTAGCAAAACACAGGTTTGCTAAATTCAGTTTTGTTCTGTACACACAATATAAAAAATAGGGGGAAAAGATTTTTTAAGAGTCTTCATGTGTAAAATCTTAAATGATTTGTTAAGTTGCAACTATCAGAAACTTCATAGTAGAGTTCAGGACTTCTGTGTACCTGTAACAGAATTTAAACCTAATTGCTTATTACAGAAGGTGTTTTCAAAGGCCAAACCTCAAAACAAAAGCTTTCTGGATTTTGAACACAAGTGGTGGCTGTGACTAGAAAGCTCGCTTACATCATATTTATAGAGGCCAAGGAGTGTACCTGCCTTCAAATTACACAGGATTTGAAGCACATGCCGGTCTGCAGGTCTGCAAAGAGCAGTAACACCCTGAACTGCACTCCTCAGTTTCCTACAATCATGCCTTCCCCTTTTAAGCCACTTAGCAACTAGGATTAACATTACAGATCTTTCTGGACATTCTGATTACCTTTTACCCTTTCACATTACATCCTTATTCACTTATTATTCATTTATGATTCCTCTCTGACACTCCTTCCAAACTTCCTTCCTCCTTTATTTACCTGATAATGGGTACCCAAGGAATACATGCAGCACACTTTGGGAAGTGTAAATCTTCCAGGTCAGCTTCTCTTAACAGATGATATGAGGCATAGCAGTTAATTTCCTGCAAGTCACTCCAAGGCAACTCTATCAAGAAAAAACAATAGAAACTGGAAAAAATTCTGGAATTAATTTTAAATAATTTCTGTTGTATGATGTACTGCTTCCTTACATTTTTATTAATACTTTCCATGTTTCCCATTGTGATTGCTCCTTACAGAGCTTTAAGGAGCTGTAATGTGTGCTTTACACCCGCAAAGATAGATTACAGTACTGACTTCCCTCCTATTTATCATTTGTCATCAACAGAAAAAAAAGAATGAGCAACATTTCAGCTAAAATTTAGTTGCTTCCAACACAGCAGCTGGGAAATGAGTAGGTAATTGAATTATACCTACCTGATCATTAATGAAGCCAGGTTTTGTTTTTCCAATATTACTCTGGGAACTGAGTGCTTTCTCAACAGTAATTGCTATTAAACAAAGGAAACTAGCTACACAGTTGCAGACAGCACACAATTATGAAACCGGGAAGAAGTGACTTCTCTACTTCCCTGCCATGAACTTCGCCTGGAACTAGTGACTCAAGATGTCTGATGTCACATCACATGAAGTAGGAAAAAATTTCCAAATCCACCCTGTTATGTGAGGGCAGCCAGAGTGGTCCTTACGGCAGTAATGGATTTGTCTCACCTAAATATAAACATCTACGATCTCCATCGCAGCTTATCACCTTAGGTTCCCCTATTCCATAGGAAGAAACCCACACACCTGGTGGACAATGTATGTAATTTCAAGTAGACGTCTAAAATAAGGCATAAAAATAGAAGTGCCTCCATCATTCAGGTGGGAGTCTGTGACAACTAGGTCAGATGGCTGCCCTTCAGGCATATGCAGGTAAGTGAGGGGAAGCCCACCTGGGAGCCCAGCTATTAAATCTCACTTCGACTGTCAGAAAAGTTCCTAACAGTCTCAGTATCTCAGTTCTTTTCGTTAGCAAAAGCAGGGGCTACTATTCTTAACAAGTGAAAACACAATAGATATCTTCAGGTAAAAAAGCTTCAAGAAGGCATGAAGGTCTTGTTTTGCTTGACCTTTCTAATAGCATATGAATGCAGCTTCCACACTGAGCTAACTCCAAATCTGGAAAAGACTTGCCTCTGTGGCTGCTGAACTAGGGCCAAGAGTGATAATGACAGCACATTTCTTCCTCGGGGAATTAGCACTTTTCTTATTCTGGCCAAATGTTCATTCGGTCACTACAAGTTACAGTTTAAGTCTATTTCCCAAAAAGAAGAGAGGGAAAAGACACATAAATATATCAAATGCATAAAGCTTTATAAACAAAACTTAGAAAATAAGGAATTGGAATTTAGAGGCAAAATTTTAGGCAAAAATCCTGTGTTCAGAACTCTTTTTTTTTTTAAAGTGTTTATTTGCTACCTGTCAAAATATGTTGACAGTTGCTCACCAGTTTGTAACAGAGCTTAGGGAAATAGTACTTAATGCCCATGAAGAACGAAGTGCCCTCTCACTCGTGGAGATGCTTCTTTACAACAGTGACGTAAATCTTCTTAGACAAAAGAAATCCTATTTAGAAAGAACTTGATCGCTGTAATTTCCTAGATGTCTGAAAGCCCTTTATACGAGGTCTAATACACTAGAAGAGCGTGACCCTCTTACTGCTCTCAAGGAGCTGTTGCCCAAGTGTTGCTGATACCGATGGGGAAGAAGTTAGCACCTTATTCCTGGTGAGCAGGTACAAAGCATCCTGTGTTCCCTCGGCACCAGGTGGTGCAAGCTGAGAGGAACTGCATCCTGTGCACACCTACGGGAACGTTCCCAAATCTGAGAAGCCCTCGAGGGCAAACCAGACTCCAGATTACTAACTGTGCTGTGCACAGGTGCAGGAGGAGCACCTTTTCTAGGAGTGGCATCAGTAAGCATGTAGAGGACGACTGTCCACCCTTGCCCATGCCCTTTGCCTGTGGTCAGCTGGAGCTGCTGCTGCTGCCTGATGGGGCATCAGATGGGAAGGAGCAGCAGCAACACAACCTAGTCCTAGGGGAAGGTTAGAATCAAAACAACAAGCCCTGGGACAAAAACCAGTTCTGCTAAGCTCTCAGCATAAAAAATGGACAGCTCATGGAGCAATCGCAAGGGAAAACTTTTCCCTAATGTGAAGGATATTAGCAAGCATCCAGGAGTTCGTTAGTACTAGTGAGCTACCAGAAGCTCACTCAGGTGTTTAATTGTCACATTCAGATTTATTTTATCCAACAAATCACTATACTGTTTAATTTATAGGTCACTGTATATATACTGTATAAATTGTAGGTCAATGATGTCCTCTATGGGATTGTGCATTTCACTCCACTATCAATTATCAGCAGCATGGAAAAGAAATCTAATCTAAAAGACATTTTAGAAAATGGTTAAATTACTTTGCACCCCTTCCATTTGCACATTGGTCTCTATTTCCAGCATCAGTGAAAATTCACTAGGATCTCTTTAAACTAAAACTACAAACTTGTAAATAAAAAAAATAAATTACCCTAACACATAACACAGAATAGTTTTTTCAACAAAAATTAGCTTTTACCCTCTGGGTCACTAAAATTCATTTGGATTTTAAAGCTGCAGAAGAAACTACCAGTTATCCTGCCATCTCTTTCTCCTCTCGGAGGCTGCAATTTAAATAAACGGGACCACTCACTGTTTCACATGGAGATAAATGATAGGGTTTCAGCCCTAATTTTTTTGAATCTTTGTTTTTGCTTGCTGACACAGAACAAGTTAAAAAGGTAGACAGGAATAAGGGGAAAAATGCAGAGGGTGGAAAAAAAAAAAAAAGGAAGCAAATTTAACTTCCACGTTTAGATCCCTGTGGGTCCCTTTCCAACTCGGAATATATATTCTATGACTGAATAAATTCAGTTCTGTGACTCTGTGAGTATCAAAACAGCTTAAGGGACTTAAGCATACAAGCCAAAAAGTTATACACATCTGGGAAAATAACAATTCACTGGCAGATTTTTCTAGTTCCTGAAAGTGGGTAGATTTTCGTCTATTTCCTTTCTTGTTTATCTTCTTGCAACTCCTATTCACTGTAAACTGCATGACTGTTCTGAACTTTCACTAGCAATTACCTCTCTCCCTTAAATATCCTCCAGGAACTGGAGAGGGAGAAAAAGCACAATTTTCTTTCATTACATATGAGTTGTACAGAATTTTCAGCTATATATAAAAAAATTAAAACCACTAACTTGAAGCAGATACATGATCTGCTTGCTCTGACTAGAAAGAATAATGCTTATCAAAAACTGACAGACACATGGGCTTCTATCTAAATTTACCGTCTGAGTATTTGACAAGAATTTAGAAGGAAGAAGGGCACTTTCACAAACGAAAAGTTTATTCAAAATTGCTTCATGAATAGTATGGGATTGTTAAAATCCATTTAGTCTGCAAAGTAATAACTACACAATAAACCTCCCAAGAAGTAACATGACTACTGTACATTTTGATTTAATGTTGTAATTCATAAACCAGTTTTGCAGTGTAAAAGTAATTATTTCAAGACTGGAAAAAGACCAAGCCTCTTGTGACCAACAATAATAATATTCATAATGTTAACAAACCTCTTCAAATGAAGTCATTGTTTAATACATTTCAGGCTATATGTGAAGTGGTTACAAACATCATGTTTTTGTAGTTGTCAATAATTTGGGGATCCTGTAAGCAGATGGACCTCACATTTGTATGTTCTGAATTTCAACTGTAAATTAAGAGTCAGGGTATTATTATTCATAGTATTCACTGGAGCTGGTTGAAAAACTAGCATTCCAGCTGAGAAGAAACTTTGCTTTTCAAAATCTGACTTTCATTCAATTGACTCTAAAGCCAACATATTCGAATTTTTTGGGGACTATGAATTCTTATACTTTTTTTTTTTTTTGAGTCAGAAAAAGACAAACCATGAAGTACTCTGCTTGGTTAACAAAGAGCCTGACAAAAATTCCTCTTTTCTCTGAACCCTGGGGCTCATGCAAACTGCCCTTGGAGTGACAGTCCCTGAGAGGCATCCCCGTACATCTCCGCTCCAGGGCAGGGAGCCTGGGAAGCCAGAAAGGCAGGCTGAGAATTACTATGGAATTAGAATTTGCCACAGTACTGTGACACCCTGAGGTCTTGGCACTGACAAGCTGCAGGGCCGTGCCATCTCCAGCGGTGCCAAGCCCTGGCAGGCAGCCTGTCCTACAGCCCAGGAACCGCTGCAGAGCAGTTATGCCAGGCAGCCTGTACTAGGAACTTTTCAGGATCACTGTATCAGAGTTTGGATCACTGGATGAACTTAACCAATGATACACACTTCTGAATCAGTCCCAGACCTCGGGCTGTAGGACAGCCCAGGAGGATTTTCTCACAGTCATAAATTCAGAGTCTTCATGCAGTCTGCTTGTGACTCAGGGATAGTTTGCCTAAATTGATTAGAACTGGATTCAAGGAGTTGCAAATGAAATATTTGAAAGCCAGCAAATCAGGTTTTTCCACTGCAGTGAATTTCTATTCATTAGTGTGATTAATGGCTTTTGAAATGTTTCTTCTATTGTATTTATAAAACGGAATCATATGCAATAACCTCACACACTGAGTTCCTAATTAGATATTTTAAACTAGTTATATATGACTGTCCACCCAGTTAAGAAAGCATTTTTACAGTGTGCTCTGGCATTTTACATTCAGTCTCGTTTTACTCTGAACAACAGGTTGCAGTTTCAGTGTATGGTTACAGTTTCGCTGTGTGGAGTCTGAGGGCTGCAAGCAGTAATGAGTTTTATTTGAGCATCATTTTCCCCGGCTATAAGTTTATTGTTGTTTTCACCCTGAGGCTACAGAAACATCAAAGTGTATTTGTTTTCTGGTAAGAAACTTCAATCACCTAATGATTCAGGCATAAAAGTTCCCTTGACCTGTCATGACAAGTGAGAGAGAATATGAGGGAACCGACTTCAGCATTCAAAGGGGAGATGAAGAAATGCAGAATCTTAAACACTCTGGATGACTCTTACCCTAAGTCTAAAACCACCCTAAAGTAGCTAGGAAAAAAACCCAATCAACCAACAACAACCATGTCCAAGTGTTTCAGGTGGGACTCATCTTCAGATTCAGACAGCTACTTATCAATGTCTATGCATGAGTCAGGCATCTTGCTCCCCATTATAGTCCACTAAGGACCTACTCTACACAGACAGCAGAGTGGAAAGCATTTGGGATGTGACAGTCTAAAGCAGATGCCATGTTCGATCTGCTGAACACATTTCCAGACCCAGATAATTACACTGACTATATGTGCCCACCATTACAGGCACGTCCACGTACAGATCCCTACAACAAGCTGTGCTACCCAAAGGCAGGAATGATTGTGTTAAAGACCTTCTGTCCAACTGGCTGGAAAGCCTGTTTCAACAGTCACATGTTCCTAAATTATAAACCAATGTAAATTGGAGTTTGGGAAGGGATCTGCGAGAAGACCTATCCAAGCAAAACAGATTAGTACCTTACCCAAGAGGATCCATGGACTAACTCGGTACTTAGCAGTGCACATTGCTGAAAAGATGGTCCAGTAAACATACAGCAAAAGGTGTATTTATTGTACTTTTGTCCTCCCCTGCAGCAGTCGTGACAACAGTTGCACCACATGTGACTGCTGTGCTGTAAATATGGCATGTCACTCTCACAAATTAGTCCTCACGCCAGAAGAGCTGAGTTTAACTGAAAGGTTATAATGTTGGGGCTCAAACTGCTTCCCAGTTCTATTCAGTGAAATGTTAAATCACCCAGCACCTGGGCGTATAATGCTCCCTGTTACCTGGAAACTGGAGCTCTAACTGCAAGAACTGTTGAGAAAGTGATTTTAAAAAAAGCAAGAGGAACATGAAAGCACGATTCATGCACCATCACCAAAGCATTTCTCCGATTGCAGAGCTGTATTGTTTTAAGCTACAAGACCCTTTACTGATGGAAGTATCCTGAATCCTTCGTAGCTTGGATGCAGTTATTCCAATATATCCCAAACTGCGGCTACTCCCTTTGCAGGGAGGAAGGTGAAAACAGAGCACAGCCCACAGCATTCCAGATCCAGGGATCCAGAGGTGGTATAGCTGCAGTGCTGCTGAGCAACGACACTTAAACTAATCTGGGAGGGGAAGATCCCCCCGGGCAAAACAGCTTGGTAAAGGCTGGGTTGTATAAAAATGCCTGCCTATTCTCAGGCTATTGTTTTGTAAAAAAAGGTAAACTGTGAATTGAAAGCACTGCAGCTAATCCTAAAGAATTCCCCACCAGTCTGCTCTTCTTCTGCAATAAGGACGCTCAGTCCCTTTGTAGTTAAATTCTTCTCAAATGACTTGTATTGCTTTAACTGCCCTGGTAAGGCTCGAAAAAATGTAAGTACAGAAAAGGCCTTGGAAAGATTCACTGCAGTTTCACACTGACTTGACAACACTGGTGATTTCAATGAAGCCAGAACAGGGGAAAGCAGGAATAATGTAGCAGTGAAAGAGCCATGTTCTTTTCCTCCACTTTTTGTCCTCCCTTGCTTGAAACGTGGAGGGAAAATCTTGGAAGTGATCCTGTACACAATTTGTGCTCCTAAGCAGAGCCAGAATGCTGCGAGCCAAGCGGCGGGCTGAATATCCAAACTTTTGCTGTTTATATTGAAGCGTATATTCGCTGGGTGAAGGAGTCTGAGACCACTTCTCCCCACACACCAGCTGGGAGGTATCAAAGGCCTTACGCGTTATCCACCCATTCACCTCCAATTAGACCAAGTGTTCACAAGATGCTGAGAACAAAGTGTTAAGGAAAAGGAATTCATCCACACAGGACAAAGAATTTATGCTGTTTACAACTTTCTGCTCTCTGATGTTTATGACAACCCCCCCATAAAATCTGCCTCCATCTGCAGTACCTTGTAGTGACAGAGTTAATGGAGACGCAAGCCGCATTCCAAAGATGGCAATACAGAATGAGAGCGACCTCAGCATTGTTTTGCTAAGATCTCAAATTGCCAATACTGCAAAATGAAGTAATGCACTCTGTCAACATGTAGTATGTTCTATAAATGGGACTGCCTGTTCAACTATTAGTAGAATACGAAGAAAAGCACTATTTGATTGGCCTTAGAGCAGTTGACTGCTTGTTTTGACTTCTTCCTTGAGATTTATTTGAAGCATGAAACCGCTGAAAATGTTCAGTGAGTAAAAAAGATAAAAGTATATAAAAATAATTAAACATATTTACAAATAGCCCTTACTTTATGTGTCTGCATTTCTTTATCAGTAGAATTAAATCTAAAGTTAACTAAACCACTGAATACTGAAAATTGATTCCCATAGACTTCAGTAGTAACTTATAAAACTGTTATATCTTTTTATAAACAAAAGATTACTCATTAGTTAACTTAGAAATCTCAGACAGTTTTTAAAAAAACGTATAGACAGATTCCAGATTGAATTTTGCTGATCCAGGCTTCTTAGGCGGAGTTTATGGAGCCAGACTTGTCATATGAGCTATTTCTATAAGCCTCAGGTAAATATACACAGGGTTCGTGTTGTTAGAGAAAGTATTTTTTTCTCTTCTAAAAAATTTAAGCTAATCTTAAGCAAAAACAAAAGTTCATTCAGTACATTTTGTATTTGTTATTTTTGACCCATTTTGGGAAGTATTTTCCTTCCACTGATCTGGACTGTCCCTGTTTCTCTCCAACTCACTTTAACTCTTTCATTTCTTTCACCACTCTGCTTCACAGTCTGCTGCTCTGGTCTCTGAGTTAAAAAACAGCTAGATGGCACAGCTGGAGAAAAGGAAAAGGGTTTCAGGTATTTCCTTCTCCTTCCCAACCAGTAGCTTGCATGCCTTCCCTTTCCTTCATTTCTCCTTTGACTCAAATTTCATAGAAAAGTTTGATCTGTATTGCAAAATCAATTGGAAGTGCCAGTTTTTACTCATGTAGCTGAAATCCTGATGTGGATGCAATTACAGGAATCAAATGGATATGTTTTATTTCCTTTTTCATTCAAAATTGCTGTGGCCATCTAAACCAGCTTTATTAGAATATCACTCTGTCTGTAATAACAGGATTCTCCAATTTTCATAAAGTTGTAATTTGTAAACTTGATAGCGAAAGCATTATTTAAGATTTCAGTTTAATGTTGCTCTTTCAATGGAGTATCATGTAAAAGTTTAGCCATAAAACTCAGATTCAAAGAGTCAAAGTACTCCAAAGTACTCAAACACAGGGATCAAAGTCAGGAATCAAAGGATCTGTAGCTTCCACTTTAGATATCTGTGGGCCTAGCAACAAAATGAGGAAGTGTCCCTAGCCCTGGTTTCATCTGTGACATCTCTCCATCCACCATTGGTACTAAGCTGAAATTTGCCAAGCAATTAATTCTTTTCCCACTAAAGTAAGATATAGTATGCTCACTATAAGAAAAGGTATGTTGCTAAATTTGCTAATTCTTTCTGTGGAAGAGAATATGAGAACAGGCACCATGAGGAGATAAAGAATAAAGAAATTGATATGACAATACAACAGGGATGACCAAAATTCTTGATCATTACTGTAAATGGACACTTTCATGTGACCAAGAGCCTTTATGTGACCAATGCCTCCAACTTCAGGGCCTTTTGAAGCAGACTCCAATGCCTGTTGGAGCAGTTCTCAGAGACAAACACACAATGGCCAGGAGCTCCCACTGCTCCTCTCTGAGATACCACTGAATTTCCCAAACAGCTGGGGGGCCAGTCAACCCAGCAGGGTTGCACAGGCAATCACTGTTGGCTTGGCTTTGCTCACAACCAAGGATACAGATCAGTCCCTGTGCCAGCACGACTTCACTGCTGGCTTTATGAAATTATGGCACTTGAAATGTCCCATGAGGACTGGAGAGACTGGCTACAACCCACAAGACCTCCAAATAAAAAAGGAGCAATGTTCACATGGGGAGAGACCCAGGTAGGTTGTCTGAGATGAAAAAAGGTAGGTTGTCACTTTTTGGTGGTACTTATGAGAAGGCAGGCAGCAGTAGTTTGCTGCTGATGATGCCCAGTCCTAGTGGTGTTCTACAGGAGGACACTCCATAAAAAGATATGAAACAGCAAAGTCATATCTGAAAATCGCCCATGACAGAGTTTTTTGCTTCCTCTGTACCCTCTGCTCCCAGCTGTACCAGCACAAGTTTTCCTGTGATCCTGGGTAAATCATCACTGCTCTAACAGAAATTACTGATCCCATGGGTCACAGAGAGAAAAAAAAAATATGATGCTTCTTATTTCACTTTAAGCAAAGGCATCTTGACTTACTTAAATGGTTCACACTGACAGCTGAAGAAGATTTGACTGATTTCTTGCTTGAACTATAGGCATCCAACTTTCTCACATCCTTGGCTGCTGGTACCTCTGAGACCTACTAGCACAATACAGTGATGAACAGATGGTTTCAATGACCTGTTCCATCGGTCGAGAGGGATCCAGAAGACAATGCCTGTATATATCTTTCTACCATCTGTATTATTCCAATAAATGGGATAATTTTTAGACTACTGTGGTTACCCTACTGATTTGCAAGTGAATGCTCTCGGTATTGTCTTTAATTCATGAAACATTGTAAAACATTCAAAGGGCAATACAATACTCTTTATTTAATCACAAACTGCTGTCAATGGCTATAATTCAAGGCAACAGCTAGCCACTCACATAGTTTTGTGTATGTTTGTAGTCAGATTGTTCATACTTTTAAAATTCTAAACCTAAGTCTAACCTGGTTCTTTTTCCCCTTTAATTGTTTACAAAGCCTCAGGGCAGTGTGGTGAATCCCACAGTAACCCCTGGAAATGATGACTATGGGATTCTTGTGCAAAATTGCTTCTGAACCAAGAAAGGTTCAGAGGAACCCACAGAGGACCCTACATAATTCTGGGTGTGATATCTGCTTTATCAAAGCTATGTCTACTACCTCTGAGAAGAGCTCAAGTCCAGCTAAGGGTCTCAGATGCAGAAGCCATCTCTCAGGCATACTATTTCAACTGGACAGAAAGCTACACAGGAAAGCTTTCAGTACTTCACTCTCTGTTAGGATCAGTTCCTCTGCATTCACCTGTGAAATACCATCCAACAAGGAGAGTGTTTTGCTTTGGACTATGCAGTGTGCAATTCCGCCAGAGGTG
>JAWWMO010000001.1:99138236-99192050 GCA_035047845.1 Dendrocincla fuliginosa
CATTCACCTGTGAAATACCATCCAACAAGGAGAGTGTTTTGCTTTGGACTATGCAGTGTGCAATTCCGCCAGAGGTGCAGTACAACAAATTCTGCAGGAGGCCAAAAAGAATGTGGCAGTTCTGCTGCTCGAGCGCTGCCATGACAGACAGACATGGTGGGAATCCAACCAAAGCTAATGCAGGGCAGCTCTCAGCAGAAGGGAGGAGAGCACACTGTGTCTGCAGTGAAATGGAGCCACCAATGTGCCTCAGTCTCTGCTCCAGCTGGGCCATAAGCATTCCTCTGGCGCTCATGTATTTCTCAGAGGCTTTTCTGTTTATTTTCCTAACAAAGCTTTGCAGACTTTTTAAGTAGGGGAAGGGAGACTCAAATATTCCCCTCCCTCAGTTTTAAAAAATCAGACTCAATTCTGTAAATAGATAAAAGAAAAAACTCTCTGTTAGAACCTGCCAGTTCTTTAAGGTCTGAACTACATGGCTTTTTTATCTGACTCAGGATCTTTTCATGTTTTTAACTATCACATTTATTTTCTGTTGAATAATATTAATGGGCAATATCATTATGCCAAAATTGGTATTATTTTAATGGAATGAGATATATCCAAAGGAAAAGAAATTAAGTGAATCACTCTTCTTCTGATTTAAATTCAGAAGTTAAATCCAAATACCTAAGTGAATTTGATAGTGTCTGTCACTTTGTCTACAAGTGAATTCTTCCCTACAGCACTGCAACATGAAGGTGCTGCCAATATGTAGATAAGCAGTGTGTGTTATACAAAACAGCAGTACATTAATGCCTTTTGTTGTAATGGAAGATCTCAATCCGAGATCTGAAGTGCAGTCATACAGAGAAGGAAAACTTGAAGCCATGATTTTTATCATAGCTGGTGGGATTCTTTTTCCAAATGAGGTCAGGGAAACAGACTGGAGAACTACATTTAAGTGGCTCCTTCTTCTCAAGCACAATGGGAATAAGCCCATCATTCTCTCTGTGGTTCAAACTTTTCACACTTAGGTGGCTGTTGTACCCATGTCACTGAGAGTGAAATTTGTCTTACTGGACTGCAAAACACCATACAAGCTTCTCAATGAGACAGCCTTGAAAAGATATGGTATCCATATTGACAAGTTAGACAGAGTATATGCTGCTCTACACCGTTCAAACATTCCTGTCATTGACACCCTCAGATGCAGATTCATGATTGGCTTAACCCATCTGGTGGTGGGCTGCCACCAGAGGAGTGTTCCTGCATCACTCTGATCCCCTTGTGTCCATCTGCATGCTCCTGGTTTTGTGGCTGTGTGGCAAAACTGCTACTCAGAAGGAAAATTAATAGTCTTATGGTGGATTAATTTTCTGACACATCAACTACCTTTGAGGCCACTCAACTGCTATAGCTGTTGAAGAGGAAGTGGGAGGAATGGATGATTGTAGGTTGCCTTTAATTGGAGTAATTAAATCCTTAAACCAGAGTAATTAAGCTTTTTGTATAACTGCACATTCACTCTTCCCAAACCCTGCATATTCAGAGCATATTACTACAAAAAGAGGTGACAATTACCTGTTGTTTTCCCGTTATACAAGGGGAGAGACTCTATCAGCATTAGGAAATAATTCAGTTGTGGAATTCATTGTAACTGTGAGAGCCAGGAGTGAAAATGGGCAAATGGGTTTGAAAACAGAATAGACAAGTTCCTAGCCATCAGTGGCTATTAAATACTCAGATTACTGTGTAGAATATTGTATATGGTATAGAAGACCTTAAATCCCTAATCACAAGGAATAGGAAAACATACCTTATGTCTTACACTCCTTAATTTTTCTCCTACGCTTTCTTTAGTCATCATTCCTGCCTACCATAGAAAACAGCATTAGGGTGGCAGGGATTCTCTCCATCTCAGCCAGCATGCTGTCTAAATGCTAAGGATTCAGAAAAGCTGCACAATGTGCACCACAGCTTTACTCCTTGTTTTCCACTGACACATTTTTCTCCACCAAGAGCCCACGGCAGCGAGGCAAAGGGAAGGCAGAAAATTGCACAAGTTTCCCTTTCGTGCAGGGAAAACAGTTTTGAAAAGCCATAGGGGATGGAGACTTCCCTCTCGTTGCACTTTGGAGCTGCAAAGAAGAAAGGTGCTCTTAGTTGTCCTCCCTCCTCTTGCTGCCATGGCTGGGGAGGCTTTAATATTGCTGTTTGGCCTTGGGTATCCCTGCAGCAGGGAACAATTGAAGCTCACAGAGCTTCATGATCATGACTGATCATGGCTGTGATCTCCACCTTACCACTACAGACACATCTTGTTTGCCAAAGCAAAGCAAGACCTTTATGCAGTTTATTGGAAAAACATTTACCTTCAAAAAAAATTTTGCTTCTGTTCCAGCACCTAAGGTAAATTATCAGTAGAAAATATCAGCATTTATTAATCTGCTTTTAATTTAAGGGAATCTCCTGACAAAAAGTTATTTTTTTAGTATGGTAAGGACTTTTTGAGATAATATTGTGTTTCAATGAAGACCAGCTTTTCCATGGAAAATAAAGTTCCCTTAGACCCACTCTAAAAAGTAAGTTTGTTTTCAGCACACCAAACTCCATAGGTGATGGAAATCTCTTCTTTTTTCTGACCAGTCTTACTTGTTTTCCCTAATACATTGTTTGAGCCACCCTTTTTCTGCTGGCTTATTTCTTTAGTCACCTGCAGTAATTCTTCTCTTTCTGTTACTACTTTAAAAAACCCCCAACATTAGGTTTTAATAATTTAACAGTGTTTCTGGCCTCTTAGTCTGTGTATTTTCAGCTCTACCTGCCTTCTCATGAAAGCTGGCCTTAAACCCCAAGTTATTTTTCCTAACTTTTGGGGTTATCCCTGTCCTTTATTCACTGAAGAGGCTTTTTACTTGTTCTCTGTTCTTCCACAGAGTATTCCCATTGTTGCCTGTGTTATTCAGAGAAAAATGATCACTCTGAGGACTTAAAAGGAAGACAAAGGATTAAGAGAAGTCAGAACCATTACCACAACCTGTAATAATCCAAATACCTGTCCAGGGCACACACACACAGAGCAACTCCCACTGTATACAACCTGAAACTAAAATGTGTCATTACTTTAACACACTTTCTCTTTAAACTGTGCAGTTTCTCTGTAGGGAAGAACTGGAAGTAGTCCTGCATCAGATGCAGCTGAAACATTAGGAGCGTTGCCCAGAATAGTCTTTACCTTTTTGCAAATTACACTGTGTTGTGTTTAATTTGTTTTCTATTAATGCCCAGACCCTTTTTCTCACTGTTACTATTTAATCTTTTTTTTTTTCTCTGAGTTTTGATTGAGAAAAGATTGGCTTGAGATTTTTTTTCCTCCAATTGCTATAACTTTACAACATTGAATTTCCTCTAGGAAGTCACAAGTTTTGCTAGTCCTCTCCAAGGCAGTTTCAGTGCTTCAAAACTGTAACCTTCCACAAACTGCAATAATCAACTGGTTTAAAATTCCAGCTCATTCATGAAGGCAAAATGCAAACAAAATTAAATACAGATTTACCCTTGACACAAAGATATTTGCATAGATGTCGTCATTAATTCCTAAGCTTGGTTTCAATTTGATGATATCACCCCTGAATTTCATATCAGCTACCTTACTAAAAAGCTTGTGATTGTTTCAAAAATATACAAACTTTGCAAAGTTTGCTCTATTTTCTAAAAAATCATGTTCCCCACAGTATATAAAAGTGTTACCATCTGACCATTTACAGAAGAATCTCCTTATTTGCTTTTCACTATGATAGATATTTAAGTTTAGGAAGAGGAGATCTCAGCAGAAATAAATGGTGGTATTTCCCCTTATCATATCATCTGAATGGCTCTGTTTCTCCCTTCAGGACCTTCTAGTCCAAATCTCCAGGTCTAGCTACTCTGAAGTGTTCTACTTATCTGGAGACTGAGGAGTTTGTTATTGGGAGTAAGGAAGAGTACACTGCCCTAGGCAAACATAGTCTTGGTGTGAGCTCCAGGGGCTGGGAGCAGGGTATGGTCACAGCTGGGTGTTTCTCAGCACCAGCACTGCCGTCCTGCTTGTCCTGTCCAGCCCCAGCTCAAGCCCTGGGGAAAGTGGACCAGCCTTGTATGAAAAACCATGCAATGAGTGAAGCGTTCTTTGCTGAAAAAAAGCTGTTTTCAAGTCACATTTGACCACTTAGTAATTATTCTGCTATGCATATCACATTGTAAAATGCATTCAGCAATTCATAAGAACTTCTTGATGCCCCAGAACTGTCTCCCAGCTCTATTAAAGGTGAACCCCACTTCTACACCACTTGCACTGCCCTAAGCACAGTACCAGGGGGCAGGAACTCGTTCATGCAGTGCTGCTGCCAAGCCACTCACACTGTGGAACCACAGTCCAAAACATACAATGTTTAGTCACAAAACTTGCTTAGACAGCTTCTGAAAAAGAGAGACAAGTTGCTTACATAAGCATAGTCCTGACTGACCTATCCTATGTGGCATTCAAGATGCTTCAATAAATATCGTCTAAACCCAAATATTATTTAAACCATCTAAGAAGAAACAACTTCTCTGAGAGTCAGAGCTCTCGTTCACATGCATCGAGGCAATGAAGACATTCACTGTCCATTTGATGCTCAGACACAAGTTGCAGCGAGTGCAGCAAGGAAAGCTGAACAACATCTAAAGCAGCTTCTAGACCCACCCCCCCCCCAGTTTCTGCCCAGTGTAAATGGAAATTGTGCAAAGTAAATGGAAATTGTACCACTGTATGTTCTCAGGAAGGGCATTGTGATAACTCACTCCTGTTTATAATCACCAAAAGCAGGTAAAAACATGACTACGTCATGTTAAAGGGCTTTTTGAATGCACATTCATTTTATGACAGCAGTGTTGTGGTCTCTAGAGGGTACATGGTTTTGAAGCTGAGAGCACAAGACATGGCTTCTGATCACCTGGAAGCCCTTATGCTGGATCACAGCTCCTGTGGATTAGGCAGTACTGCCAACAGCTCACTCCCCATTTGTGCACATTTCTTTTCTAGTGCTTCTCACTATGTTATTACAGTTTTTGCCTCATGTTTTAGCAAAACTTACAACCTTATTTAGCATTTATCTACTGTATTCTTCTAGTTACTATGATGTTTTTAAACTTTCTTTTGACTCATTTTTTATTTCCCAAAAATATTATTGTAGCCTGGAGAAAGACTGATGTCAAGATGGGCCTAGCTTTGAACCCAGGGTGGAGAAACTTCTGATACGCTTCCAGACCATATAATTCTCTAGTCAGGTCTCTCGGGTATCTGAAAAAAACAACTTTCCCAGGCCCTGCATGCCTGTGAGATGTTGGAGAATAAAGCACCCAGTCTTTCTGAGAGGCAAGGTGCTGATTACACAACTTTCAGCACATCCTGAAAGCTTATTCCAAAAACTAATATTGCTTTTGGCACCACAGAGTTCTTCACATAGTTCTTGCCTTTGGAGGGGAAAGCAAGTGAAGGAAGGTGAGGGTTTTTTAATATAACTCAAAGAAGAGAAGTTGGAGTTGAGAAATAAGACCCAACAACCCAAGATCCAACACAGACTAAGCCAAAACTCAGATTCATGACATTTTGGTTTTGTCCTCTTAATTCAGTGTGGTCATATATCAAAGGTCACTCCACAAACTGCATTAAACTGAAATTTTTATACTCTCTCCTCTAGCTAGTACCCAGGATGGGTGTGCTGCGGAATTGCAGTATAAACCTCTGTACATGGGGCCAGAACAGCTCAAGAGACTTCAAAAATACTCATCAAACAAAACTTGTTGTTGCCAAACTGATGCCATGAATGGTTCCAGACATGTTCAGTAGGCAAGAAAACAGCCACCAAAAGTGATCAACACTTCAGTGCCTGTCTTAGAATGACTTTGCTGTTAAAAGTTCTTGATTAAACACCAAAGCATGCTCAACAAACAAATCGTTTTCAATACAAAAGCAAATAATTCCAATATATATATATATATTTGGAAAAGGAAACAGGTCAATGCAAATTTTCCCTCTAAGCTGGAAGCAAAATTTTCTTTATTGGCCTTCTTTCCCTGCCTCATTACCTTTCCTTAAATTACAATAGAGTAAAAAGAATCTTCTCTTCACACTTCTAATATTCAAGCTATCCCAAAACACGTACCAAGCAGGTCAACACAACACTGGCTGTTTACCAAGACAGGCTCCTGAATGCTGATTTTGCTTAACGTAAGAGGAACCTTGAATCCAGACCAGGGAGGGAGATGTTTGTGTGGCTGCTGCCTCCTCCCACAAAGCCACCAAGCGTGGTGCTTCCTTGCACCCCACCACCACTACTCCCCCATCCTCACAGGGAAGCTCACCTCTCTCAGCACCTCCTTTTACTCCCTTTTTGCAATAAATAACAATTGTAAATAGGGATCACTTCACCAATGCTGACTGGAAGCCAGAGAGACTTGAAAATACATGGAGCCACTGGCCTCCCTGAGCTCCATGCAGCAGTGATATTCCCAGAGCAGCATCATTCCTTTAGCTTGGCTGTGATAGCAGAGAGTTCTGGGTGTGAGTGGAGACCTCTCTGCCAGGTGCTGCACAAACAGCATAAATTCATAGTTCACTGAAAAAGCAACCAGAACCTGAAATGGACACTCCCTTCCTCCAGAGCAAAGGAAGGGAAAATAAATAAGTGAGATTGATAAATAAAGTGAGCAGAGAAAATAGTGTTGAGCCTAGAAAGTATTTCAGAAAAAGGGTGAGCCTCTAAAAATGATAGCTTGAGAAAGAAGCACAGTTGCCAGGAATCAGACTCCTTTCCCACCAGGTTCAAGATGTTTTAACAAAATGCAATTAATTTCGTCTGCCCTGAAAGAACGTTTAAGCATTCTTTTAATCAGTGGGAATTTTTCTCAACCTTCAACTCACAGCTGTTTTCATCCTTGGCTTTGGAGCAAAAGGCTCTATGCTTGGAGAGGGAAAAAAGAAAGAAAAAAAAAACTAGGCTCAGAAAAAATGCCACACTTTCATTTCCAAACAAAAAATGACTTTGCAAGCAGATTGGCACTAAGTCTTTGAAGCCAGAATATTTTCCCCAGTGTATTTTCCCTAATGCAGTATCTGATGGAATAGAGGTGGACATCATTGAAGCCCATTGACCACACAGTAGTGGGACAGAACTAACCATCCTGCTGTTTTCCTGCATGTTCATCTCAATCAGGTATTTAAGCTAATATGGAGGGGTTAGAGACCATATTCTTATGTGAGGAGAACATTTTCCTGTGAGGAGAACAGAAATCTGGCTATTTCCTGGGAATATTGATTGGATGATTTCTCAAGTCTGCCTTTCTTCAGCAACTAGACACTCAGGAAAATAAGAAACAGCACAGCCTTCTCTTTTTCATACTTGTTATATTTAAGGTAAAGAGAGATTTTGAAAGAGGTGTTCTCAAAAATGTAAAAGACTAAACCCAAGGAGAAGGACAAAGTCATTAGACCTAGTGATCAGCTATTAATCAGCAGCAGAAACAGATTATGCAGTTTAAGTTGGTTTTGCTACATACTTTGGCATCTGAACCACATATTGACTGGGACAATTTTTTCCCAGGTCTTTCTCTGAGCATATGGTCTCCTTAAGAGATCACATCACTCATCTAGAGGCCTTTTCTAGCAGCAATGTCTTCATAAGCATTTAAGTCTGGAAGACAAATTTGCTTATGATGACTTAGTATACTTATGTGGGACATCAGGGAGCTAACTCCTCTGCATTTGATGTCCACAACATATGGTCAAATGGAGTGGATATACTCTGTGTTATCGTAAACCCAGTGCAGCTGGGACAAGCACATGCCCCATGTGGAAGAGCAAGTAGTGCTGACTTTTGGTGCTTGTGGGTCTTCTTTTTTTTCCAGAAATCTCTCCTAGAACAAACTCTTTTCTTTCCTTATGTAAAACAAGGTTTTGCACTAATAAATCCAGGATAAATCTACTTTTTAGCAGGGCCTGTTGTGATAGGACAAGAGGCAATGGTTTTAAAATAAAGGAGGGCCAATTTAGATTAGATAGAAGTTTTTTACAATGAGGTTGGTGACACACTGGAAGAGATGGCCCATAAAGCAACCTGGTAGATGTCCCAGTCCTGGAAACATTCAAGGTCAAGTTGGATGGGGGTCTGGATAACTTGACCTAATTGAAGATGTCCCTGGTCGTTGCAGAAGGATTGGATCTAGATGACCTTTAAAGGTCCCTTCTAAGCCAACTATTCTATGATTCTATGGTAAACCAAAGGGTTTCATTAGTCTGATGTCTTCTTGTTGCCTAAGTAATATCAGACAAAAACTACCTTTTTTACCTGAAGGAAAACATATTAAAAAAAAAAAACCAGCACAAACTTCAGGAAAACATTACATTATCATGCAATTGATCCTAGTTTCTCATCACATTAGGTATTTAAGCTATTCTAAACAGATTCTCACAGTAACACTTGTAAGCCATATTAATCACAATTTTAGAATACATTTATCTTCGGATAGCAACTAATTGATTACTCAAAAGTTCAGTGAACTAAAAAAAAGTAACTACTTTTTCCTCAACAGATAAATACTTGGTGTCCAAAATACATCATTGAAATAAGCATCCAAGCATTAAAAAATATGTTTAATGCAGAGTACTTTCCAAACCAGCAACTCTTAGGAACTAAAGCATGTATTTTTGTAAGGATGAATTTGCTAATGTAGGCATTTTTACTGTAGAATTTTTTTTTTTTGATTTGTATTTGCTGGTGCTGTAGTTTGCATGAGAATCCATAAATCCAGCATGCTATGTTTCTTATGTCCCAGAAATTCAGTATTGTACTCTTGAGGCTCAACATGTTATCAGTGCCATTCCCAACAGCACAGAGCACATATTTAATCTGCAGCCTATTTGCAGATGCTGTTTTGCACCTGTAGTAACGAGGCAGTGCAATTGAAAGCCTCGTGCCAGCACAATTATACGGGGATCTAGAGAGGTTTGCAAGGATACAAACTAACTTCTCATTTGTCTCACATGCATGGACTGTGTTCATGTACCGGCCTGTCAGCAGCATTCAGGTAACCTTTAGCATCAGCTGGATGCTGCCTGATGAGATGGTGCCTGTGAGATACAATTAATTTTGCCCTGTATTTTGAACATCTCATCTACAGAACAGTATCAGCAAGAGAAGCAATAATGATGCTGGAGAGAAAGGGCTCTGCAGTGCTGTCTTAGATTCAGGGCATCTCCCAGCACTTTAACAAGTGTCCAAAGGAACAGCAGTCTGAAGCCTATGGTTGCTATAAAAGGTAGAACTGGTACAAGCCTGTGCTCGTTTTACTCATTGCCACAGACTGAGAAGAATGAGGTAAATGACTCAGCTCTCTTCACACATTTATAATGGCATTTCCACCAGCCCTGGAAGATCACAGCTTTGTGACATGCAATACCTCAGGTCAGGGAATCTCTGCCACCATGAAATTAGGCTTCTTCACAAAGACTTCCAACTCATGGGACATTCCTACAGTGAGTATAATTAGCTCCATTTTAAAGCTGGCCGCCAAAGCAGGGAAAATCTTAAAAAAGATCACACACATGAGTCGCTCTTCAGCATATCCACTCAATTGCAGGCAAGTACTTAAAACACAAGACTCTCATAAACTTAAAACTGAATTTTCACCATCTCCTATATTGGAGGTCATGCTGAGGAGTACTATTAAAATTGAATTGAGCCCAAAAACTTATGGTTAAAATAATTTTTAAAAGTAGCCTTAGAAAAAAACCCAGAGGAACAAAGACAAGCTCTGCAATAAGACAGAGAAAATTAATTACCTAGGCAGACTCCTTTTCAAGTTCATGACTCATGCCAGCATATAAATGCCTGCATGAAGCCAGCTCTTAATGCTAATTTTGTCACTATAAGAAAATTGTAACCCTCTCTGAGAAAAACTGAGTGTGTACCTTGCTGTTGATTTTTCTAGAGTTTGACAGGCAGAGTGCTGTATTATAACTGCAGATTTCTGCTAATGCTTTAAAATGTTTTGCTAAATTTCATCTTCCATCATAGATATGAGACTCCTGGCCATGCTGCAGTTCACCTCAGCTGTACAGAAGCTGTGGTCACAGACACTTAACTTGCTCCTTTTTACTGAATATAGGTATGGCAAGTGTATCACTTATTAGGTCAAAAATCCCATTCCATATAATGAAAATACCATGGTATAAAGAGTATGAAGAGTAAGAGTAAGAAAAGATGCACTTTTGTTTGAACTAGTCCATGGTTCAAAGTGTACCCCCTGCCAGGAGCTGTTGTGTTTATCAGCTGGTGCTGGCACCAGGTCACAGTGCTGCAGCACTGACAGGGTTTCTGAAGGAGCCAGCCCTATCTGCCGTCACAAGACCCTGTCTTGGAACTATCGCTTCTTACCACAGAGTTAATTTAGAGACATGAGCTACCAACTGTAGGTATCTGCTTTTTATATAAGAATTACCAACATGCTGCTTGTTTGTTTTTTAAAATCTTAATGGAGCACTACAACAGAAAGTAAATGTGTCTGATAGTCCATGTGCACAGCCCTACTCGACCTCAGAGTGACAAAAGCTACATGCACCACGGCTAGAAGTACCCATTAGAAGTACCCATCTCCACTTGGGGGAACGAGTTCATTAAACTGGGGAATAAAAAAACATGGACACACTGACATGGGCATTTCCTTCTGCCAGTGACAGGCAGAGCCCAGTCAGTGGTGGGAGGAGGGAGCCACCATGGCACATGCAGCAGCACTGCTGGGCTGCACTACCCCAAAAGCTGTTGCTCCTCTTCATCTCCCTTGGTAAGTCCCTGGCAGAGAGTGGGATGTCACACTCACATCAGAGGTGAAATCAACACGAGGACCTAGTTGTGACCTATACTCTCCAAACATGTAGCCACACAAGGGGTCTGAAGCACCATGTTTGACAAGACACTGAGCACAGCAGAGGTTTTTGGCTGGCAGACTGAGCGTAGGTCAAGTGTCCTGGCAGTCCTTGGCATGCCACAAGTTGCCCTCCCATTACACAAAGCTAGAACAGCACAAAAAAAAAAAAAGGACAAGATGAGGAAAACTGCCTCTTCCCTACCGTTGCTTTCTCCTCATCAGCCCCTTGCAGCATGCACAAGGATCAAAGCTCAGAACCATGAAAGCCAAGGACAGGACGGAAATGCATCCTGTCACCTGCTGCACCCAGCCTCAGCCTCACCCAGCCACTGCATGCAGGTGCAACTGGCCCAATGTTCATAGGGGCCCATGGAGCAGGAAGGGGTAGGAGATGAAGGCAACAGGGAGTGCCTCTGTGCAGTGCCAACAACCCCTATCCTGCTGTGTAGGGTGGCCAGGCTGGCCCCAGGCATGATCCCAGGGGAAGAATTGATGAGTGGAGAGTAAGATAAGAGTGTGGTCCCTTCACTGTGTACCACACAAAGCCACACAACAGAGCATTTGCACCCAAACCAGCAGAGTCAAGCAGTGATATTTATATGATGCAGTGGTGTATGGTCTTAAGTCTGAGCTTGCACTTCCATAGGGGCCCAGTCTTATCCTAAAGTGCCAAATGTATGCAGCATCTGGAGGCAACACAGGGAGCAGCATCTCTGCATCTCTGCATCCCTGCATCCCATTGTCTAGGCTACATGGAGACAGCGCTTGCATTCAGAGCTGGTTAAAAAAATAACAAAAGCATGTATTCTTTTTTTTCCTTACAAAAATTGTATTTTGCACTTCTTTTAAGCTAACTGAAACCTTTGCTCAGTAAACTCATTAATTCTCTGCATATATTCTCAGAAAGCGAAACAGAATGTGGTCAGATTTGATTGATTTTATGGCTTTGTTATTATTTTTTATTCATAACACTGTCTTAGACTTATGCAGACATGGAACAATCAGTCAACTGGACAAATATTAGCATTTCCAGCTAAAGTGGAATAAAACCATTTGCTGAATGTTCCAATGTTTCTGTAGCAAATCAATAATAGGTATTTAAATTGTTGTTTAGACTTCAAAGCTAAGATGAATGAGGACATTCTCATTTGTTTCCTGCTGTTATGCTTTCAGGCTGTGCCTTTTAAATAAGATCTGACATGTGCAATTCACATCACAGAATAATTTAAACTTAAAAGCTATAGATCTTATTTTCAGAGCAAGATGCCAGCCATCTCCCTACAGTGTTACATTGATTTGGCCTGTTAATCTTAATTGCAGCAATTGAAAATCACCCACAGCATTCTCTTATGTGGCTTGAATACCTTCTTCATTATTGCGTCCAGACAACATGGCACTTGTCTGCACTAACCACTCAGCATGCCGGGGAAGATCTATGGCACACTCCTGCTTACAAACCAATCCTGTGCTAGACTGCTTCCAGAAACCAGAACAATTCTGGGGCTTGAAATCAAACTTGCATACGCTTATGATTGTAGTTCATTAATTTTGTCTGTGTCATTTCCCAAACACAAAGAATTCTGGTCTTTAGGTCAAGTCTACCAATATTTCACTAAATTTTGTAGGAGGCTGAGGAGAGGAGGCAGAGTACCAATGTTGGGCTTGATGAAGCAATTATCTTTAGAAATGTTATGGATATGTTTATTTAACTAAGAGGCTCTTTGCTGGATACATTATTGGATATGTGATGTATTTATTATCTGATGTTCTGCTTAAGGTTAATTCTTTTAGAGGCTTTGCTCTGTGTAACTAGAAGGGTGAGGGATGGCTATATTTTACAGAAAACAGGGATGTGGCTTTCTAAATACCTGAGGAAATGTTTGCATTTGCAAAACAGGATAAACACAAGAGCATAAATCAACAACAAGCACTTCAAGTACATTGTCAAGGACATAGACCTTAAGAAGGCCATTTAGCTTGTGTAACTCAGGCCATACTTGGAGAGGTACAATTGCACAGAAAGGTTATAATCTTTCTTCTAAGCAATGCAAGAAAATAGCAGATTGGTTTGTGTTTCTGGAATGTGCAATGCAAACGAGATGCCTTCAGGTCCCAGATGCATTCCATAGTGTCCCAATTTTCCTGTTTTGACCATGCTGATTCCAACAGTACACCACCACCTTCTCTCTTCTGCAATAAAGCACCATGATCCTCTCTTTGACAGTGAGCAGGACTATGCTTCTCTCCTGCCAAGAGATTAATAGTTCCACTGAAGCAGAAGCTGATCCTCTGGAGGTACCTGCAGCTCTGGGGTGCTGCTCAAGCTTTTGCCCCACAGGTGTCATCAAACAGATTCAACAGAGCGGTGCACAGCTCGGCTACCATCTGCAGAGGTACTCTAAATGTAAGCACCAAGCAGGCCAGTTATGGAGTACATAGGAGTTAGTTGTGCCCCAACATGGCTTCCAGATCTCTGATGTAAGGTGACTTACCCTGAAAGAAATGAGGAAAAGAGCTAGGGAGCTAGAGTGATGAGTGGGACAAAATCCTTAGGCATAATTGATGGTTGTTTTCACCTGATCTTCATGTGATGAAACTGAGCTTGTGACTCATTACATTAAATTACATTTCCAAACTGCCAAAGTAGAGTAATGAAAAGCAGAATTATCACTCAGAAACTAAAAGCTCTGATTTTCAACAGCAGGTGGACACTGTAAGGGAACAGGATAGAAAACAAGTTATGGAGGCATCTAACTTCAGCCAGTCCTACACTTCATTTAGGTAACAGTATATCCCTTACCAAAGACTTTGAATTTCTGATTTTTAAAGATTGGTAAGAAACATTAAGAATTGTAAAGACACCAGATTCCTAAATAAAGATTCTTCAGCTTTTCACTTCTATTTGGTATCCATCCATGTATATTCAGCTGGTCTCTGGTATTAAGAGCACAACCCAAAAAATCAGGACAGAAAAAGCAACACTTATGTCAATAACAAAAGAGGGATTTAAGACTCAT
This sequence comes from Dendrocincla fuliginosa, assembly GCA_035047845.1. Taxonomy (NCBI): domain Eukaryota; kingdom Metazoa; phylum Chordata; class Aves; order Passeriformes; family Dendrocolaptidae; genus Dendrocincla; species Dendrocincla fuliginosa. Next base: position 99,152,180 of record JAWWMO010000001.1, read on the forward strand.
ATATAGACAATAAATATGTGTTCATTTTTCAGCTGCTTAGTAATCATTTGGAGGTCTCATGTTTTCTTGTGAGACAGACTAAATACAAATCAATACACAGCTTTCAAACAAGGGAAGTCAGTGGGCATCCTAAATTCTGCTCAAAAACTACATCTGGCCTCTGTGACAACAGTTTCATACTGTCATGATCTATTATTGAAACACTGGGTTACTTTTTACATCAGTGCAGTGACAAAAATGAAGTTTGCTCCCATATTTTCAGTGGGACAGACATCAGATACTTTTAATTCTTTTTTATGTTGGCTTCCAAAACTCAGTGGAAAACATACAGCTTAGATCTTTAATTTCTGAACTGGTTAAGCAATTTTCAGCATCTTGTGCAATCTTTTGTATCTTTTTTGTTGTCTCTGAAATTACAGTTATATGGGACAAACTTCAAATGAGAAGACCCCTCACTGTGTTTTTTCATGGCCAGTTGCAAGACTGAGGAACATTTAAATCCAGGTTAAGTTAGAACCATGTCAGCCTGTTCCAGTCATTAATAATATATGCTTTCACTCCATGTTTCCATTGTCACTTTAAAAAATTTCTTTCAAATGTGAAGAGATTAGTCTCCTTTTTATCATGTGTGTATCCAAATTTGTTTTCTTAACTGCTTTTCATAGATGCCTTTTTTTTTTTTTTCCTATGGCATAAAGGAAACCACTACAGTTAAAACTGCAGTTCCACTCACTTTTTTGCTCTTGCCAGAAGTATTAGCAGCCAGCTTGCTTGCACATAGCCCATGATTCACCTGTAAAAATAGCCCCAGGAACTGAGCAGTAATGCAGGCTTTATGTACAAGTGTCTCTTCCTGCAATCCCTTCATTTTGATCCTCCACGTGGTTACTATACTAAAGCAGCACAGGAAGAGCTCAGGAAAGATACTTGGTGTGCACAGTTAGAGATATCCTCTGTTACAAAAATCCTCTAGTCCAAGTTAATGACATAGACTGAAGAAATACAGATGTGTTTTTTTGCCAGAACATCATTTTACTATGGAGTTGGTAGAATGGAATAAATATAATTCAAGACACTCATTCATAAATACTCATTTCACAAAAGCACTCTTTTGGTAGTGAAAAGTCTTTCTGAATAAAGGGCAATGTAAAAGAAACAAAGGACTGCTTCGTTCGGGAAAAAGAGGCAACCACACACTAGCATTTGTGTATGGACATATTTATGGCTAAGATACCATGATAAACCTTGCGCATCTTCAGAATCTTAAACTGTAGTATCACAAAGCCTTTTACTGACAAATATTAGACACACATTGAAGATAAATAAACACGAATACTTTCATTATAGACTTGTGCACAAGGAAGTTAAACAGGGCTCTTGCCCATAAAGCCATTTGTGGAATAGTTGAAAGAAAACCCCCAGTAATATTTGGTTTACCACTTTGTCCAGTCATTAGTCCACATGTGCCCCTGAAGCCAGAACTTTTTAATCCCTAAATTATTTCTCATTCTGTGTTCCTGATATTATCTTGATATTCTTGGCATATGTTAATAACCCCCATAGGGCAGATAAACTGTTCTGATGGTCTCAAACTAATAAAAGAAAGGTTCTTACCATGCATAGGGGAGATTCCTCAGAAACCCATTACCAGTTACAGTGATTCACTCAATTTTCCGTGGATCTGTATTTGCTGTGGCATCAGCCTTTCTTGTTGCATATTAACAAATGTAACATCTGTTAAATCCCCACTAAATGGTAATTTTCCCTCCACTACTGTCCAGTTTGACATGCATGACTTCAAAGATATGCATTGTGGGACACAGTTCAGTAATGCATCTGTTTGGTTCAGGGGATTTCTCTAGCTCTGGGGCAAACTTTGCCCTCCCTATTTTTATCACAGAGGCAAAATACTCACTTAAACATGTTCTTGTATTTTAGGCACCACTGTTCCCCTTTTGTCCCCAGTCCTTAGGGCCTCTTCTCCTTCCATCATAGGCTTTGTCTAGACCCAGAGAAAGCCACTGAGGTCCAAAGTTACTTTTTCTCACTCTTTGCTCCCATTTCTGCCTCTGTCAGAGAGGCAGCAGAAATAGAAAACCTCCCCAACCTGGAGTGCTTAGCTGTGACAGCAGTGCTTTATCCAGGACTTCTCAGCAACCATGACCTAACAGCATTTCTGAGATGTGACTTGAATTCACAGTTATGAAAGAGCTGAATGCTATGGCTTATGTAGTTTTTAAACCTTCATAGATGTTGTCACCTCAAAGTATGGTCCAACTCAAAAGGCTGGGTTTATGCACATAAATATATACGCACTTATATTGTATATAAACAATGAAACATTCTTCAAGGAATATAACTGCACTACACAAGCCTTCAACTAACAAAAGGTAATGGAGGAGATGAAGTCTGTGTGTGTTCATACACAAATGACAGATTTATATGTTTACAGGGTTTTCTCACAGTGTAATTCTTACCACCTCACCACGTCATATTAGTGTTTTTTCTTGGTATCAACAGACTCAAGGACACTAGCAAACCAGATATTATTATTAAAGTATAACAAGATTGTATTGGATAAACATGCATGCGTTTATTTTACCAATGGTGACATAACCCAAATATTTAGGTTTTAGGGCAGGGCAGTACATAGCAAATGAGCAGAGAAGCCTCTGAGCTGTCAGAGTGCCTCTGGACAAAGACATGACAAAACTGATGTCTAGGTTTCCTAGTAACATTGATGGTTCAAAGCTGGGGGCTCCTGATCCAGGGCCCCTGGGAAAGGAGAAATAAAACAACCTCAGCAACTACTGTCAGCAAAGGCTTGTAAGGCTACAGCCTTGAAGACTGACAGCAAAAATGAGCGAAAATTCCAGAGGAGTAGACAAGGGGACTCTTAGAATCACAAACAGCAAAGAAAAATATTTTCTTTCATTCACTCACCAGATTTGATGAAACAAATGAAAGACCCTAGCTGCCCTAGGATGTTGGTTCTGGACGCCAGTATTTTCCATGTTTTAGCACTTTTTGTTATGACTTTACACACAATATTGCAATTTATGGAAACAGATTTAGCAGTATTTGAGAATAAAAGGAATGTGTTTTTTTTGTTGTTGTTTAGAAAAGTTGATCTGGAAAGCAGCAGTCTCAACTCCAACATGACTTAATGACAATTTAGGTAGAAGTGTATTTTTTAATTGACTCAAATTATAATTAGGTAATTACAAGCAATCAAGGGAGAGTTGTATAAAAGCTACTGGCCACAGCTGTTAGCTACCTCATCTCAGTCAGAAATCAGCACCCCCCACAGCTGGGGGAATTAGGCAAACATGTTTTATCACAGCAAAGTGTATGTGCTCACATCTTCAATTACTCAGCTGAGAAATCAGTAACTTCTGGGAGGAGGGCAGTAGGTTTGTTACAGTTCCACATGGATGTGGAGAGGGCATATCTGACTGTACCCCTCAATTTGAGCTGTTCTTTCTCCAAGGGTGACTGTCAGACGCTGTAGTTCATATTGCGACTTATATTGCTCTCAGAGCTGCTAGGATAGGATGCATTTAAAATGTTGTTCTACTCTGAAAAATTATTTTAATTAAAATGGTATTCAGGGTCTCATATTCTTTATTTCTCTCTAATTATCATAGCACATTTGTTCAGTTTTCAAGCTAATGAGTGCTTTTGCTAACTGCCAGCTCACAAATTAAACATGGGAACTGAAATGCCAAGCTTTTTTCTTCTCTTGTCATATTTTGCTGCCATTCCATCTTCTGGGATTGCATTGTCACTGCAAGGAGAGCATCCTCCAAAGTCTCTTTGCATAAAACTCAGAGATGAGCCCTGCTGAGTGTGTCTGAGAACACAGCATGTGGTCCAGTCACTGCGTTAGGTCTCTGGATGAAATGGCAGCAACAAAATACTTTAGAGCTTAAAATAAGCAAGGAATAATCACTATGAAATCACCAGCAGTGAGCACAAGACACAGAAAGCAGAACAGTTAAGGAGGAGAGCATAATTTGGACATGGGCAACTCCCCAAGCAAACAGTGCTTAAAGATACAGTGATAGAACACCTCCAGAGCAGTGGGTTTTGTGCAGAAGTTCATCATGTGGCTTTCTTCTTCCATTAGCTCTCCTGCAACGGGTTCCAGATTCACACTGATTATGCACACATGGAAATGTAATGGAAGTATGAGAGGATTTCTAATATGGCATAGTCTAGAAAACCTGAATAATAATGGATCTTTCATAAAAAGTATTTGCTCGACACACTAGATTTTTCAGGATGAGACTTGTGTTAGTTACTTCAACATCTACATACCATATTTCTTTGCTTCAGAAATGCAAGCTAACATGCTAAAGTTATACCAGTCAAGCCAATTCAAGTAGACCACAGTGAACTTTCCATGAACCTCTTATTCAGAAATCAGAAAGATTTAACTTAGCACACTAGGAACAGTCAGCAGGCACATGGACTCTTCCAGGCTTTCCGAAAGGCTACTACCTTGATGGGCACTTCGCCAATGACTAACACAGAGAACAAAACATTTCAGACCTTGCAAATGATGCTCTTCTCCCTGCTCACAAACTATGAACTAGAGGAGCACGTGCAGGGGTGCACAGAGCACAGACTGGGGACAGATTGGGTCCCAATGACATCCATGTGCATTTCTTCCATGCGTAGAAATGAAAGACCCTGCACAGAGAAAAGGGGTGTACGGTAGACTTCTGAAAAGATCAGAGTGTAACCATAGTTGTAAAAGATATTGTATAAGTTTAAGGTTAACCACTCTTTTTGCTATATAATACAAACAAAAAAGAAAGGTGTACGCTAATAATTACAGTGGTGAGATAGTTCAGGAGCAGCTTCAGCAACTTCTTCCCCCAGAAGCCCAAATAAGGTTTCTGACAATCTCTTCCGTGGGCTCAGAGAGGGAACTGACCCCCAAAAGAAAACTGCTACTCACAGGATCCAACGAATTAAGTGATCAGAGCATGCAGGGACAGAGGACATGCAGGCAGGAGAGGATGGAATAAGAATGCTGAGGAGCAAGGGGTCAGGGGAATCAGCACTTGCACTTCCACAAAGGGCATGACTCTATTCAAGATAAGCAATGGCTTTATCACCAACAAATTAAAACAGTTTTTTGCTTTCTACATGGTTCAGTTAATGTGTCAGTCTGACATTTCCACAGAGATAGCACACTCATAATTGCCTCAAAAACACTGTGCACTCAATCCTTAGAAATAAACTTACTGAAGACACTGATAGAGTTCACAGACAAGCAAGTACTTCAAATTATAGTTGGAAAGATACTGCCCAAGGCCTGACCCGTGCACCCAGTTTCTGGATGGATATGACTATTTCTTGAAGTTAGAAGTTAATGCATTTACACTAGATGTATCAAAACAACCTTTCTAAATCTGTACAGTCTAGTAACAGCAGATCGAGCGGGGACAAGGCATAAGGCAGTGAGTGGATTTCTGGGGGACTCTCTGGCTTGGGCTGCCCTGGAGGAAGAGGTTATTCCTCTCAAGCAGTCTTTCACAGCCCCTCTGCAGACGATGGCAGTCCCATCAGACCTGCAGGCTCTCTTGCTCAGCCAAAGACTTCCCAACTCATGCCCAAACAATTCAAGATAACTCAGTCCCCAGGTTTTGGCTAACCTAAGCAAATCTGAGGAAACACAAGGGTAGGTGGATGTGTACAAAAAAACTACCTTCTTTTTCTTGTCTTTTTTTTTTCCTTAATTGATTAAGAATATCCCTTATTCCACCCTGAGCAACAAAGATGACCTGGGAGCCACTCCATGTCCCAGCACCTATAGTGACAGCCTGAGCAACACTGCCTTCTTTCCCAAGTCTTGCTTCTAATCCCACTGCAATCAGATACACATTGGCATTACCATTACTCACCTTCATCCCTTGACATCTACAATTCTTGCCGTATGTGATTGAATGCCAGACAGACCACTTAGAGAAACAATCTAAATGTTTTTGTGTACATATATGGGAATAGAAGAGCAGGTGAAAGTCTGTGAAATTGGTTTTATTTTAAAATAAAACTACCTTCCCCTCCCATACAGCTCTACTACATTAGCTAGGTTTTGTTTCTGAAATGTTGCATAATTTGCTATGTAATGGCCTTGATTTTGTTCAGCATCATCCAGGTGCTGTTATCATAGAGCGATGAAGTAAATGTGTGACTCTTTTAAAAACAAAAGCAAAGGGCATTTTAATTTTATGCATTACAAATAAGCCCTTCAAACCTATGCTATGTACAAGAGAACGTAATCCTATTTTGAGGAAAACCAATCTATTTCATTTCACATAACACAAGAGCAACTGGATAGGTGCAACAGGATCCATTAACGCACTGTGCTGCCAGCAGTAAAGCCAGGCCTGTGTGCTTTGAGCAACTCCAGCTGTGTACCCTCATAAACACAACAGCAAATTCTGCAAATTTAATGGGAACTGAACAATGGCGCTAAATACAGAAAATAGGAAAACACTGAAGTTGCATTTACAGGCTGGAAATGAATGCTGATCAGTCAGAAAAGTGAATAATGAGAAACATAAGGAGAAATGTATAATCAAAGCATGAGCTTGACTGTCCAAAGGGTTGCACACCACTGTGCTGACACAAAACACAGTATCAAGATTTTGCATCCTTCATACCAGCCATCTGCACCTGAACAGCAAGAGGATTGTGATGTCCTACCTCATCCTTAATGTACCTTAATATCACTGCTTTTCAATATGACAGTTGCACAGAGTGAAAGAATAAATTTCACACTTTTTGTTGTTTGTAAAACTGTAACAACAACCTTAGGGTTGTTTCTGATTATGCATGATCTTTTCTAGTTTTCTGTTAAGCATTAATTAATCACTCACATGCCAGTAGCACCAGATGAGCAGGACCCAGGTCATGATGTACCACATCCTACCAAGAATGCATCAGAATGACTCCGCCTCTCCCACAGCAAATAAGTATATCTCTACAGCCAAATCATGCCAGTTATTTCGAGAGCCATCACCAACTTTCAGTTATCAGAAGGACTTAAGAGCTACAGAGAAAAAATCAGAGAAATTCAGAGCAACTTAATAAAACTGGTAACTATAAAACAGTAGTTCACGTTGGCAAAGCTCAGTCTGCTTCATCAGGTCTTTTCTTTCTTTTCTTAGAACAGTGATGCATTTACAGCAATGCTCAAGGGAGCATTTGGAGCAAAATTCTTCTTTGCTAATAGCACACTAATCACTAAAATTGCTACAGCATATATGCACAGGTACAAAAAAACCCCACAGCAGCGCTGATGTCAGTGATGACTTCAAAAATGCTGAAGCTAAACTCTTCTAAGCTTTAGTATTCCCACTGTGTACACTTTTGCTGCTGTTTCATTTACTTAATATGTCAGAGAGTGTGATGAGTAAGAATGCAATTCCTTCATAGCCCAGAGGAAGAAGCAATATTAAAGGTGATTATGCAGCTGGAAGTCCATGTGAAGGCTGACTTGAGGACCCTGCTTTCGTAACAGACTGGATACATCATTTGGTTTCACCTTGATAATGTAACTTGTCCAGTAACTACCAGGTGGTAAAGTGTCCCAGGAAGTCTAATAATTTCCAAGAACATTCCATAGCAAACCAGTTTTACCCAAAACAAGTGCACTTCTACCAGAAACAACTGTGAAGAATGTTATTGCACAAGCCAGGACTTTCTGGGTACATGTGTATAGCCCTTGCAATATATCTGCCATTTCCTGATAGGGGTGTATTTGGGACTACTCAGAAGGTTTTTGAGTGGTAAATTAAAAAAAAAAAAATATTTAAGTCATCAGTATTTGAGGTCATCAGTAAACAGAGAACCAGTTATGGGGAGTTTATCTGCAGTTACCTACAAGTATGGCAGTGAGACCAAGGCTTTCAAAACACTGGATTTAACTGAATCTGATGCTACACAATTATGTAGCAGATCAGTTCAGGATGTGAGACACTTGAAAGAGTTGTAGAAAAACCCACAACAATTACCCTGACAAAACCTTCAGGCAGGGAACATCTAGAGAAACACAAAAGCTGAACGATGTTGAGTGTAAGTAGGAAAGTCAAAGTAGGGCTTTGCCCACGACTGCACGAAACCAGAAATATGTGGAGAACTGAACTATCAGAGTGATCAGTCAGTTGGCTTGAACAGAAAATTATTGACTTTTTGAACACCACTCCACCCACCCCCCAAATAATCCTAAATATAGGTATTAAAATTCATAAATTTCTCAATCTGCTCATCTTTTCACTCTGTGAGAAATTTTGTTTGGAAAACATGTAATTTAGAGATGGCTCATTAATTTAGAGTCCAGACCAATTATTTAAAAAGAAAAATAACTTTCCATTTACTTAAACCACTTGAAAAGTATTTCATTTAATTCGTGGTTGGTTTAGGTTCATTGCTGTATATGGTTCCAATGGCATAATTCAGGTGAATATAGACAGGAAGCTGCATGTAGCAGCAGATAACAGAGCTCATTAAGTGTTAAGAATATTTCATTTTCTTCAGTCAACAAACTATTTTCAAATGCTTTAATTTTCATGTTATAGTTCTTAGAAAAATCTTAAGAATTAGAGGTGTGCATGAATTATAAGTATCCATCTTATAAAAAATGCTGTATTTCTGTCTTTTTTCCATTTTAAATGGGGTGAAAGACTGGAAATGTGACATATTCTACTGAAATGACATTTCTGAGAAATAACAGGCTGTCATACCACATCCCTGGATAGCTGTCACTCAGCATATCATGCAGCCTGCATTGTTCATAGCCTACCTACCACACTTGATGGGTAGGAGGAAACAGCAGGCTTCACCTCCATTAAGACTTGCAACAGAATTGCATACATCTGCAGGAATATTTTGGTTTCAACATACAAGATTTCTCTGACCAACAGCTCTCTTAAATATTGTGGTCATTATGCATACATGTTCATGTCCAGAGATACTGTTCGGTACAGGAGAGAGTGCACAGTTGTCGGACCAAGCACAGTCCTTTTTATTTTGTCTGTGCGAGGTGTGGAGAGATGAAGACAAAAATAAAAAGCCAATAGCCATCTTTAGGAGGAGAACACTATCAGAGTACATCTACTCAAAAGACTGGAAAAATCTTGGAAAAAAACCCACAGACCCCCTTGTAGATGTCTTTTTCCCCTTGTAGATATCTTTTTCCTATACAAGAGGCCTATAGATATGGAATGGAGGTGAGGTAAGGCTGCACAGGAAACAGTGGCTCACCAGAGCTCCCACAGATGAGGTTCTAACTACAGCTCATGGGCTCAGATTATTATGTCAATAAATTACAAAAATGAACCCAGGAACAGAGCTAAGACTAATAGAATTTGCTCCTAAAGAAGCAAAAGATGTCATCCCCTCTTTTAGCCAGTGCACTCACAGGTAGACACAGGAACTTGTGACTTCTCTGGTGAGCAGTCCTGGAAATCACATGGAATACACATGCTATTTGCCAGGTCTAAATACTCGCTGACCTAACCTAGGTGTTATTTTAACTGGCTGTTCTCTGCTGTTATGGCAATTGGCAGTACCTTGCTACATCCAAAGCCTTTGCCTGAAGTTCACAAATCTTTGATGTGTCACCCTATAGGAAGAGCTGTCAGCACTTCTTGAGTGGGACAGTGCCAACATCCTCCTGTTGAACTCAAGGTGACCGTGTGAGCTTAGTTTGCAATACTCTGACACCTGGCACATTTTTCTGCAATGGGAATTTTTTATCTCAGAAATATGAGATTATTGATAGAAATTTAGGTAAATCCCTAGACTCTGAGCTGCAAAGAGCACTTGCAAAGCTCTGACTCACTGCATACCAGTGGCACAGTGTTTGAACTAGCCGTGCTGACAACCTGCAGCAACAGCTTGGAGAGGTGTGACCTTTCTCAGTTCAGAGCAACAGGCTGTTAATTTTGAAAGCCAGTGATAAATTAACGTCAGCTTTGTTAGCAACTTAATGAAATTGCCAGAAGTAAGAGGGAAGATCACGCTCTGAAGTAAGTATCTTGAGTAGCTTATGAACAGAACTTATGATAACGTCAGTGAGGTTTTTTTCCAAGTGTTCCCAGCCAGGAAAAATTATACTGAATTCTGCATCTCAAGCCCAGTCTCCTACTGTCACAAACATCCACATTACACAAAATCTTCTGTAAATCACCCAAGCACACAGGCAGAACTAGGTAAGCATCTCCACTTTGCTCGGTGGGAAGCTGTTACAGAATTTTCCTCCTCTGATTAGAAATATTTTCTAATTTCTAGTCTAAATGTGTCCCACTTCAAAGCATATGTTTATACACTAAGAGAGCCCTATAACTGAAAGAGTCCTAAGCACTCCCTGATTTTTATCCTCCAGACACGTAACGATCAAATCCTCTCAGGCTTTGCTTTTCTAACCCAGAATCAAACTCTCAAGCTCACCTCCTTAAAAAGGCAGTTTGTTCCTCATATCACAACACTTCCATTTGTCTGATTTGCAAGATAATCCAACTCCTTCCTTCCCCTTAAGAAAGGGATATTTTAATCATTCTTTCCCTTGAGTACAATTCCAAGCTTTGAGCCATCAGCATATTTCATTAATACCGTTATTTTATTCCAAAGGTCTATTATACTAAATTGGTCCCAAGACCAACAGGAATTTCTCTAGTAAGTTCCTTCCAGCCAACATTTCAGCTTTCAGCACTAATTGTTGTCATATCTCCATTAGCCAATTCCTTACTCATCTCAGATTTTTCTCCTACTAATCTGACTCATTGTATATAACAATTCTCCCTGCAAAAAAACATTAGTTCAATTAAAGAACTATACATCAAAAAATACCATATTAAAGGAAAAGCTCAGGCTTTCACTTCATGAAGTTATCTTTCAGAACCACCAGAGCCATAACAGAGTAAACCCATCTGCTAACTGGCCTGTCCTCCAGTGCGGACTACTCACTCTTCTTTAACCCTTTTGTCTTCTTCTCCCAGTTTAAACACAGAAAGTGAGTGTGACACGGCTTTAACCTCAGCTGTGGTTATTTCCATTATGGGAGCACTTGTGCCAAAGCTGATTTGGAAGGATGTTGTCTGCTCAGCTAAAGCTGCTCCTGAAGGTAGTTTTATGCCAACATTTGACAGTTTCCACCCAACTGACAGACTTTTTATTCTGTTCCTGCTGCAGCGAGGGCAGCCATCTGTTGGGAGATAGAGTGACGAAGGAGGGACCAATAACTTCTTAGACAGATGAAGTAGGGTTTGTAAGAGCACCTTCAATAAGACTCAAGAGACAGCATTTTAAACTGATCTCTCTAAGTCAGGCGATGCAGTGAATTAAAGCCAATCAGGGGTGCAATTCCATGTTACAGGTTATGATGAAGTGCCACCCAGAGCTGCAGTGCGCCCTGTTCAGCCCACCACTGCAAGCACCAGCTCCTGCCTGACCTTACCAAGAGCTGGTATCAGGAATTCAGACCGAAGAAAAACTGTCACTTTGGGGGTTTTTCGTTCAGAAAGCTGTTTCGCTTTCAACCAGTTTGCCAGAAGCATGAATGCCAGTGCTAGTGGAGCAGTTTAAAACGTTACTGGAATAAGCACACTCATCAGGCAGCTGTGCTGCCTGCAAAAACAGTTGATAAACAGATTTAAATAGAAGGCATACAACCTTTTTTTTCTTTTTTTTTTTTATTTTTCCTGGTGCCAATGGAGCCTGTGGGCCCAGATTCACAGTTGGATGTTCCTACCCCCAGCTGTCTATCTTGTCCCCTATCCAGACAATATTTTCCCTATAATAGGGACAACAAATATGGATATGTCTGTGTTCTGATAGCCTGTCTGAGCATCATCATCCAGGTCTATTGTCCCTACTTCAGGCAACATCTAAATTCATGACAGCAAAATGGAGCAGGAATGTCCACTGAAAGATCTGGGTTGGGATAGTTAGAGATGTAGCTATTATTTCCTCAGGAAAATGACTGGAAAGCTGTCCTGGCCCTACATTCATCTTATGTCCATTTAACTCTTGCATCCACTTCTAAAGAACCTATTTTAAAAGCCAACTTTTGCAGCATGAAGCCATGTGTTGTCTAAGTGCATCAGAAATATTACAAGTCTGGGAGACTGAAACTGTTGAACCCTCAGACTGAAAAAAATTGCATTAGGAATGAAAATATTTCCCATTGCCCAGCAGAACTTTAAAAGCACAAAAATAGTCTAGGCAGTCAGTTTGCAGCATAAAATAATTTGCATTCACAGAATATGGCATTTCAAATGAGATATACTAGAATATTTAATTCATGTGCTTCCTTCTAAAGATTTCTCATGACAAATTCTGAATGCTGTTAGCAAAATTAGGAAGTTTTTTCATATCACTGATTCTACAGGTGAAAGACTTGAGCCACCCAAGAACTGCAATAATCTCCCAGTATACATTGTTTGAAGGGCTATATTGTTTTCACAGAAAAGGGTGAAGATAGAGGAGTCCATGTTTATGTACTTAGGTACATTTTTGACACACAATCAGGAAATTCTCCTTAAAGTGTTTACAAACCCATCTCCAAACAATATTCCATACTGTAAATCCTGCTCACATGTAATCCTGTAATCTGAGATGAATCATGCTCCTCTGAAATAAGAGAAAGTCACCTGGACTGTCTTGCTGAGCAGCTAAAAAAAAAAGGAAGAACTAGAACTGTATATGAAAATGAAATTTGGAAATTCTGAATCACATTAAAATATTAATATAAACTGACCCAGTTACCACATTTGGCACATGTAGCACATGGTGGACTCAGCACAGTCCTCCAGCAGTACTCTACAAGCTTTGAACTCTCAGGAGCCCTTATATGCTGTCATGCCACATATATTCTTGATTTTATGCTGTAAAACATACTCTGGGTGGCTGTGACATAGTCTTTATTCCATACACTGTGTAATTATTTCTCTTTTTATCTTCTTTTTCTTTTTTTCCCGGAGCATTTGTCTGTTTGGTTTGGTTTTTTTGTTTTGTTTGTATGTTTGTTTGTTTGTTCGGTTTTTGTGTTTTGTTGGTTGTTTTTTTTTCTTTTTTTGGAGGAGTGGGTGGGTTTTTTGTTTGGTTGGTTTTTAGTTTCTTTTAAAGTTCAAAATTCAGAGGCCAGAGGAGATGCAGAGTGAAGTGGTGAATCCAGACAGTACATACCAGTGAGCCTCAGGGGCGTGTCCTGGTTTCTTTCACCTGTAAACTAAATAGAGAAGCAGGCTTGGATACATATATAAAGCTAACAACACACAAACAGCCTGATCCTTGCGCAGCTTAGGAAGGTCAGTCTCACCACGTAAACCAGAGCATTGGGCCAGGGCACCTTCCACTTCACATATCCTGTAATTGGCCAGAACTGGGTCTCACTTTCTGTGTGCTAAATCCATGGCCAAAGTCTTGAGTTAAAGCAGCACAGAAGGCTGTCAAAAGAAGACTTGCTACCAGGGTTAAATGGATTGACCCTGCAGACCTGTGCAGCCACACCTCTGCAAAACCAATCCTCTGGCAGCAACACTGGTGTAAGCCATCCTCAGTTCCCTGATGCCTCATCCCCATCTCTGCTCAAGGCTGAACACCATCACACCTCATGGTGCCAGTGTAGTGACTGGAAGTGGGATTGCATCGTGAAATAGGTCCTGCCACTGAGACCATGGGCAGTGTGTAGACACAACAGAGAAGGTGGCAACTTGGAACGCAGGGATAAGGAAGAGGAGGCCAGTGCTAGAGGAAGGCTGAGTTTGGATATTTAATCAGAAAGCTCTGTGTCAGCACAGTTTACAGAGCTAATCTGTCCCTCGATCCCTCTGGTTAGAAAGTGCAGAAACTTGGGGGGAAAAAGACAATGTAAAAGTGAAGATTCTGTTTACATCTCCCACATTCAGAAACCCTCAGAAATACCATCTTTATTTTGCTTTCTACTAACTTCATCCCAGAATACAAAACCTAGAAGTATTTCCCAAGAAGCTGAGCTGTTGGTCTCTGAATTTTTCTCATTTATCTATCATTATTTTTCCCTACAAGTTAATTTTTCCTATTAGTTCACTGGCTTTGTATTTATAATATAAATACTATAAATACTAAACATGTGTAAATATTTGCTGTATAAATATTATAATTTACTATGGTAAATGATTTCTAAGTAAGAGCTGATCTCAGTCAAGTTTCTCATATTAGTGCTATGGGCAACTCGAAAAGAAAAAGAAAGAAGATACTGTATAGAAAAAACAGGTTTTGTTTTATACAACATACCATCTTTTATGTTCTGGACCATTCAGCCTCGCCAAGAATTACTTCAGATGGAAAATATCCTGGTAGGGAGGTGTACTTGTAACTTTAGATACCATGAAGCATAAGTCTGAAACTTCAAATTTCAGTGCTTTCTTCATAACATTAAGGGGTAAAAGAACTCCACTTCAGCTAGAAGATAAATAAAGCTAAGAGAAAATATTATTGAATAGTAGTTCAGCTAACAAGCAGTAACAGAGAAACTAACAAAGTGACATTAAAGCAAACTTAACTCATTTACAAAATGTAAAGAGAACTCAAGATTCACAAACTTCCCATTTTGTATAAGTTTTACTTCACTGGTTCTACATGCCTCACCATTGCTTGGGTTCAACAAAATCATAGAATCAAAGAACCATGGAATGGTTTGGGTTGGAAGGGACCTTAAAGATCATCTGCTTCCAACCTCTCTGCTGTAGGCAGGAGCAGCTTCCACTAGACCAGGTTGCTCAGTGCCCCATCCAGGCTGTCCTTGAACACTGCCAGGGATTGGGCAGCCACAACTTTTCTGGGCAACTGGTTCCAGTGCCTCTCCACCCTCACAGTCAAGAATTTCTTTCTAATACCTAATCTAAAAACACTCCTTTTCAGTTTGAAGCCATTCTTCCTTGTCCTATTCACCACATGACCTTGTAAAATATCCCACTCCTGCTCTCTTGTAAGCTTCCTTAAGGTACTGGAAGGCTGCTCTAAGATCTCCCCAAGGCCTTTTCTTCACCAAGCTGGACAATCCCAACTCTCTCAGCCTGTCTGCATAGGAGAGGCGTTCCATCCTGTGGATGTCCCTCCTCTGGACTTGCTCCACCAGGTCTATGTCCTTCCTGTGCATTTTTCCAGATAAGGGCAACAAAGCTGGTGAAGGGTGTGGAGCACAAGTCCTGTGAGGGAGCTGGGGCTGTTTAGCCTGAAGAAGAGAAGGTTGCGGGGTGACATTATCACTCTCTACAACTTCCTGAAAGGAGGTTGTCCCCAGGTGGGTGTTGGTCTCTTCTCCCAGGTGACTAGCAATAGGATGAGAGGACATAGTCATAAGCTGAGCCAGGGGAGATTTAGGTCGGACATTAGGAAGATCAGATGCTGGAATGGACTGGCCAGGGTGGTGGTAGAGTCACCATCCCTGGAGGTGTTTAAGGAAAGACTGGACATGGCACTGGTCTAGTTGGCATGGTGGTGTTTGGTCATAAGCTGGACTTGATGGTCTCAGAGGTCTCTTCCAACCTAATTAATTCTGTGATTCCCTGCCCTCCTCTGCTGTGAGATTTCCAACCCCACTACTTGAACCTTGTCACCTTGCAGGTGTTCTCCTGTCTTATTGCCAGCACCCAGGAATGCCTCTCATCCCACATGACAAAATATGATCTGAAATAGAGATCACAGAAAACTCAGACGTCTGCAGAATGGGAGACAGAACTGGCAGAGATCACAAAACTCCATCATTCTTCAGTAGAAGAGGATGATGGTCATGATAATCATGTTTTCAGCATTATGATTTACTCCAACGTAAAGACTTCACTGATCTTTTCCTGTTGAGAAAGAGCTTCCTAGGTTCCCTTGCCAGCACTGATGCTTGGAGGTGGAGTGGAAACAGGGAGGACACAGATATAGCAGAGAAAGGCTTCTCTCTTGGCTGCCTAAAATGAGTCTTGATCTTCGTTAACCCTTTGCATAATTGCCGTGCTAACTGAAATGCTGCTGTCAGTCTCATGTCAGGTTACACAGTGGAAATTCATACTAGGCAAGAACTGCTAGAGAAGCAGTCACCAGAAACATATCACTGTGGCTCTTACCACTCTGTTCCTCCACCTCTCCAGCTGCATACTTGGAGGCAATAATTCTCAACTATCTTCCCTTCCCAGAGCAGTATGAGATCACTGTACTAAATTATTATCTCTTCATAAGAGGTTGCTTACACAGGCATGTCTGTTTGGCTATGAAAAATAGTACCTCTGTGCACACGTTTGTCTATCTCCCACCAAGAGCCACTAAATATTTATGCTGGTTAAAAATTAAGATGTTTTCCTGATTTGTTTAATCCAATTTTAGTGTAATTGCTTCGTGAAGTGATGGTCACACCTTCCTGTCACTTCTGTCTTCATGTTCCCAGTCTCCTCCTCAACACAATGCTAAAAATTGTGTCAGTGTGTGATAAAGGAAATGACTTGCTGTAAATTCAACCAGAGGCAAAAAAGGAGTAAAAGATGAGTTTTCAGCTGCATCAGTTCTCTGATCCAACAACTCACTATGCAATTTTGTCTTTCCTGTGCACTGACGCAGGAAGCAAAATGAACACCAAATGCCTTAAATCATGAAATAACAACCTAACCAGACCCAATCTTAAAATACTGTAACCGTGGCTGAAAGTTTTATTGTAAGTGGATCCCCAGTGCTCAGAATATCAGCCCAGTTAAGGGAGTGGTGCCACATGGAAATCTTCACCTGCAGGACCCCAGGGACCTCTCAGCAGTCTGATGGGTGCAGTGCAAACAGGGCCCATGGGCTCTCCTCAGAATTGGGGTAAGGGTGTCTATGTCACATTACATTAATAGTGCTGTGTAAAGAAGAGCACAAATAGCTGTTATCTGAGAATCATGATGCAAACACCCATCCAAAACAGCAAGGTCAATGGTTTGTGCAAAGCCAAGAAGCCAAATCTTTTTGCAGGCGTTTTGCTTTTGCGCAGCATTAGTTGCTCAGCTATCATCGTAATTTCATTTCAGGGAATGGTTGTCTCTGGCATTTTTTGCCGTATTTCTTTAGTGTTTCTATGATTTCTACATTCAGAAACAGTTTTCTGTGAAGTTCATTATTGCCTTATTAAATGTGTAATGCTGTAGGGCATGGCAGACACAAATATTAACATTAAATTTCTGGCATTAAATGTAGCCACATAATTTTACTTGATGTTAAATTTTGCATTTGTCTAATTTAGCCCACACTAAATGACAGGACAACTGCAGCAAAACTACAAACATCCTAAAACTAAGCACATATCAAAAGCCTGCCAGTAAAATAATTCAAAAAACACCGATTTATGCGACATACTTGTGCCCAGACTTGTGCCAAAGACAAGTAGGCGCTGCCTCCAGAAGAAATCAAATGTGACGTGGTTCTTCCCTCAGCAGGAAGATTGCAGCACTTGTGAGGAGCTCCACATCAGCCCCCAGCACCATCAGCCCCTGCCCCGGTGATACCACAGCAGGGCTGGTCTCCCGCTCCCCACAGCCCTGCCCTGCCCTGCCCAGACACAGGCTGTCCTGAGCCAAGCCCTGCGGTAAAATGAAAAGGTCTTCAAGCACCAACATGGCATAGCACTGGGGTGCTGATGCAGTAACCATTTGTACCAGAGCACCTCAGAGTTATTGTCAGTTCTTCAGTTCCCTGAAGGCTGACTTTGGTCACCCTAACCCAAATAATTAGGGTTAACAGCAACTCAAGTTAAGACTCTGGTGACTTCAGATTTAGAAAATGAAATTGTAACAAAGACTTATTAAAAAGGTGTGAGTGCAGCTCCTTGCTGATTTTAATTATAACAATCCCTACGAATGCCACATGTTTTCCCTAGCCTCCTTTTAACACACTGCAGTCACAAGCATGATTTAAACCATGCTGGAAGAAGGGTGGCTGACAGTAATCTTATCTTTGGCCTCCGGATAACCTGGTGACACAAAACTAGGAGGTCTGCCTGGGACTGGAAGCAATCTCTCTCCTTCAGTCCTTATCAGACCATAAAACTGGGGCGTGTGGTTTTTTGTCTTTCCTATTGTCTCATACCTCCACGCTGAACTGGAATGTCAAAAGCAAACAAGTGTTCCTCAGCTGAGACATGTGCCACAGAAACTGAAAGGCCCCACGTGAAGGGCCAAATCCTTCCAGCCAGAAGGGATTCATCTGGAGCTGTATGAGGGTCCTAAGCACACCCATGGGACTCTCCCGGCCCTCTCCAATGGACATTCTCGTGCATTCCCTGGGGTCTCTCTCACTTCTTTAAAGAAGGCATTCCTCATGACTTAACACTTCCCCGGTCCTGATGCTGAGCTTGATTTCAGGTTGCACAGATCACGATAAGTCTCCTCAGATCTCAAGTCAGCTCCTTTCTGTACCTGCGAGCTCACCTGAATCACTCCACCATCACGCTGATACCAGGCTAGTGGCAGGAACATTCTGCAGAGGGGAAAGCCCCACAAAAACCTTTCCTCGGTAAAGGTAGGAATGAGGTCAAGTAGTGAAGCAGACCAACATGCTGATTTAGATTTAAAATGTTAACCTGGGTTTGCGGGGCTCTGTTTTAACTGGGATGGCAGCTCTCAGTGAGACAGCTCATCCTGTGGCCTCCTGACACTGTATGAGAGAGATGATCTGTCAGCCTGCTGGGGGGAGAAAAACAGGGACATGGAATCAGAGTCACTGCAGTAAACAACGTTCCCTCCTACATGGCAACCTGTTCACCTGGACACAAAACTCTCGTGGTTCATAAGCCTGTGGTTAGCGAAACACAGTGTCCCCTTTGCCACACAGAGAAAAAGATGAGCAATACACAAATTCCAATGGGAAAGCGTCAGTTTAGCTCTTTGCTTTCCCCATGATCTTAGCCTTGATGACTAATATGATAATCCCAGATCCTCAACAAAACAAAGTTCATATGTGACTAGTTCACTTCCAGGCCTCAAGGGCACATCAAGGCTAAAAAATCTACTTCTCTATGATGATTACGTTTGGTTCCAGAAATTTAGATTCTCAAAGGGGTTCCTGTTCCCCTTTACTGAAGGTTTTCAGGCTGTATAAGCACAGCAAGGGGCAGCTTAGAGCTTTCCAGATCATTTTGAGAGAAAAGTGACTCAAAATGGTACCTCAGGATTCAGTAGCAGTTAATAGCCTGATAGTCAAACAAAGTCTTGCTCACTTTGGGTTAAATAGCTGTTTGTCTTAGCCTTGTAAAACTTTGGCTAGGTTTGAGAGATGAATTAGTTCACTACAAGCAAATGCCAAGACCTGATGGGAAGGGGAAGACAAAATGGGGAAGATCAAGGGAGGAAAGAGTGAGTCCCTTCTGGCAGATGTGAGCTCTCAGTCTGACCCACTCGTAAGGTGACTGTCAGCTGGGATTGGTCCTTAGTTAAGGATTTTTGCAGTTCAACACATGCTCACATTAAAGATGTTATTTTCCTCGAGTTTTAGTTTTATCACTTGTTCCAAACTTAAAAGGTGATTCACTGTTGCATCATGGCAAGTGCATTTCTGTGCAAATTTGACAAGCATAGTAATAACTCTCCTTCCCTCATATGATCCTAATCTCTAGCAAGAAACCATAAAAAACTATTTGCAGAAAATAACTATGATAAGTGCAAACAATTCAGTGCCATTTTCATAGTAATGTGCTTTCAAGCTATCATTAAGTGTGTGTGAGAAAAACAACCCCAGAACTACTGGAATACACTGAACCCAAATTGTTTTAGTGTATCTGTCATTTTCCATTGTATCTATATGTACTGAAAACCAAAACAACAAACCTTTTTGGCATGCAGAACTGTTGTGTTCAGAAAAGTTAGCCAATATAATGCTTCAAGAAATGTAAGTGTACATGTACATATTTCAGATTTCTACATTCTGAACTAGTTCAATTTATCTCACTGCAGTTATCCATATGCATTAAATTTAGAGGTATGTCATGTTGCAAGTCTTCTGGAAATACTTGAGAGTACAGAGGAAAAACTGGATAAAGAAAAACCTCCTAATTTCCACACAAACCCTTAAAGAGAAAGAGAACACTGAAAACAGACTATTTGCAATCTTTGGACAGTGTTGTATGTACACTCTAAAATGCGAGACACCATAAATTTTAAAGGTCTCCTTTACAGTAGTATAGATGTTCATCTTTGTGAGTATATAAGAAAAATCAGTCTAGTTTTCTAATCCTGCAAAGAAGATTACTAGTTAAACAGTCCTCCACAGCTTGCTACTGGACTTGTTCCCTTAGGAAAGATCACATCAGTGCCAATAGCTTCAGTTTCACACTTTTTTAAAACAAATTCCACTAGGAACCTTTTAATGCCACTCTTCCACAAGGTTATGGAACAATGAAACATGGAGGAACATTCAGTGCTTGGGCAATGAATGATCATGATATCAAGCTGGCCTGTCACCTAATAAGAAATTAACATCTTTCCAAACGGATGTGTATGACTGCCTACGTTAGCTCACTACTCCCCCTCTCATATATCTTACTGTTTAAAGAGTTATACCTATGACCTTAGAAGATGGTTCTCCTTAGCCAAAAAGCCATAACCTATAAGACAGCACCTATGATATTAGAAAGCAATAATAGAACATGCTAAATAAGTACGGGACTCCCACTAATTTTGAAAGAACATGGATGCTTCCCAAGTGAATTAAAAAGCCTATTGCCACACACCTTTAATTTTTCTCAAAAATCTTTTCTGCCAGTAATTCAAATCTTTATTGGAATTTAAAGGATATTATTATTTATGCAGCATCCCTATATTTAAGTGCCACTGCTATTTTTGTCCTGTGATAGTTTTAAAATATATATTATTCACTGTATGCATATAAGGCCTATTATTTTGTGCATGGCTGTAAATCTCATGAGAAACCTATAACTATACATGATTCAGCATAGCCAGAATTCCCCCTGGTAACCTACTGGTAGTCAGTGCAGCTGGAACTGGCCTGATTTCCACCTATACCTTTATTTTCTGTAAAGTTTCTGCTTCCCAGGTAGAGGAAGCAAAATACAACAGGCTTCTCATCCTAAACCTAGACAAGATGAGGAGCAGTATGTTGTGAATTGAGCTGGAAAGAGTTCTCAGAAGGAAGACTTACTTTTCACCTCACACTCCCACTCAGTGGAAAGCTGTGCAGGGGCATTGACAACTGAGCAGTGTGAGATGGGAGAGAAAGGACTCAGGGATGGGAACAAAAAACCTACATTCTAGTGTGGGATGACAGCAACAGGAAATGAGATAGAAGCTCTGTGAGGAAAGAGATACAGTGGGCAAGGAACTAAGGATGGGGACTGGTAGACAACCATTTTAAGACAATTTTTTGGGTGTATCCAATGCATTTCAAGAGGCATTTTCTGAAGTGTACAAGCACACAAATTAAATACTCTTCTTCCAGGAGCAATTAGAATGCAAGACCAAAATACAGTAGAAGTTAGAAAAAAATACCATAGTTACAGAGAGTTAATATTATTTTAGCAATTACTTTAAACCAGTTTGTTTATATTTGGAATTTTCTCATGTTTCAAATTCATAGGCAAAATACTTATTTTTCAATACATGATTAATATGTGGTATTTCACTGCCACATGTTTGACTTTAGTTCCACATGTAATTTCTGGATTTAAGATTTGCTTTCCACGGTCCCTTTGGTTTTGAACTTACAGTGGCCTCTGCCATTACCCTTTACCTCACAAAAGTATTTCAAAGATGTGTTCCCCAAACACTAAACCTACATCACTTTAACCGTATTCATCAAGAAATCGTTCTGCAGCTTAAGTTTTCAAGCCAATTCTTTTTCAAGCAGTGTGAAAAAGCATTCATAGCATTCTTAGTATTCCCTGCCCTCACAGCCCACACTTTACAATGTTTTTGTTGGAGTCACAAAGAAGGAAACATGCAGAATAATCTCACTGAAAAGAGTCATGGTTTAACACTATAAAATGCTAATTCTGCTTCATCTGCTACAGCATATAAACCGTACTGTATCCCGTCCAGTGGCAGACATTAAAAGTGCTGGCATTTTTATAGTGTATTCTGTATTAAGATTGCTGGCCTAAATTAGACATCCAAAATTGCTAGTCCCTTTTGAAACACTTGAAGGTCTCGCAGACCACCTTTCCCAGAAATCACGCAGTAATCCATCACTTTTAAAGGATGCTTCAAGCTGGGTAAACAAAATCACCTATGACTATTCTTTAATGTCTTCAGAGCTTGAAACCAAATGCAATTTTTCATCAACAAACTGAGTTTTTGAGTGCTGCAGCCCTATCGTGCCCTGTTACAACCTACTCATGAATATACAGGGAATCTGCCAAGTCAGTTTTCTAGATTTCCCTACCCCGAGGTTCCCAATATTTTACTCACACAGGAAGGCTGATCTGTTAAACCTGTGTCTCGCTCGGATACCCTCATTCCAGCAGCACTGTATTTAGCTCTATAGGAAACCTCCAGCCTGCCAAAGAAACACCCGGCAGGCTGTGTACAGCTTTGCCAGAGGGACTACCTGCACACAAGGCATTTCCGCCAGGAAAAGCCACGGGTGTCAAGGTTCTCACAGCTTCACACCCCAGATGTGACAGAGCTGCCTTGGCAAAGGGCTGAAGCACAGAGCTGGCCTCAGCCTTGGTTGTAACCACAGAACTCTCCTCTCCGTCAACAGGATGAGTCAGCTCATTTAATTCCTCTTGATAGATGGACTTTCATGCAATTTCACCTGGTTTTCTTTCACCCAGAAAGAAAACTATAAATATTTAGGCTTTTAAAAAATAAAGAGGGCCAACTTCCTGAACATGATCCACATGCAGTTCTTTCACTGCTACAAGGAAATGGAGAGCAAAGATAGAGTGCCATCTGAACAAACAAATTCCACCTATATAAACATATCTCAGTGATTGCAAGTCCCATGGGCAAGATACTTGCCACCAAATTTCAGATTCACATGACCCTTCTCACAAACACTTAGATTAGGCATCTCTCTTACTGGCACACCCTTTTGGTGTATATTCCCTCATACCTGAGAAAGGAGATCATCTACTTAACTGACTTTTGTCTTACCAGCTCCATGAGACCCCAGTTACAGAACTGCTGCCAAGCATAAGTGACACACTGTTGATTTGTACATTTGACAGCCTTTTAACACACCCTTCCCATTTCCTAAACAATAACGTATCTTAAAAGCTGTATTCAAGTTTGCTTTTCACTAGTACATGCTGTTCCTTGCTGGGTCAGGACATGACAGTGTGTGAAGGAACAGGGGCACACCAGACCCGCTGTAAAGACCTGATACATTTTCAGGCTGACCCTTGGGTCCAGGCAGTGATACATGGTGCACCAGTCAGTGCTCTGGTCTGTCACAGCTGTTCCCCTAAAATGGGCAGTAAAACCATGAGGCTGTGCAGAAGGAAGATGGCTGAGTCCACCTGTGTCACTTGCCTCCAC
Source organism: Dendrocincla fuliginosa (assembly GCA_035047845.1). Taxonomy (NCBI): domain Eukaryota; kingdom Metazoa; phylum Chordata; class Aves; order Passeriformes; family Dendrocolaptidae; genus Dendrocincla; species Dendrocincla fuliginosa. The sequence goes on from JAWWMO010000001.1 coordinate 99,175,684, forward strand.
TATCCATCCACGTATCAATAATGTCCTTACTGGAATCAAAAGGAGTAAGTGGGAATCAGGCCATAGGATGCCTTTCCATTTCTACTGCTCCCCAGCCATCATCTTCCTATCTCCTAATCCCCCTCCTACCCAGTCTCTTCTGTGATACTGTACCAGTCCTTCAAACAGTTTTGTCATTCCCTGACTCCCCTTCGTGTGCAAGTGGCTCCTCTCCCTCAAAATGGAGTCAGGCTTATTCTTGCTGTGAGGACCAGGGAGGAGAAGAAATCTCTGAACAGCTTCTTCTCCAGCATCAGTCTGTGGTATGCCTTCTGTATTATGAAAGAGGTGGGAGGATGTCAGGTAATTTGTAGATGTACTAAACAGCTACAATGGTAATTGCATTGTTAAAACTCTCTAATGTAAGACTGCCTAAGAGAGGAAAGAAAACAGCTAAATTGCCTACTCAGTACTTCTTTTTATAAACAAGACCATGGAAATGTACGCGGTGTACCATGGAGACTGGCTTATGAGAGCCTCCTTACAATCGCTGATGCTCTCTAGAGCTACATTTGCTCTGTTGTTCACTTGCCTCTTTTGTTTCTTTGTTCAGTGCTAGCTAATCATCCAAAACCAGTAGTTTACACTCAGTCACAATAATGCTTTACCTTCCTACCAAACCACTAAATTCCTACACCAGTATTCTTCAAGAATCAAAGTCAAGAATTAAGAAGAGGAAGCTGTAGGAAAGAACTTCAGCATAACTAAAGAAACATTTTGTTGGTGCTTAAATGGAATTAAAAATAAGAAAACCCAACAAAATCAGTACATGTTTATTTTATACCATTTTTACACATGCCAGATAGCCACAGACCTCTTTTTTTTCCTAAATGATGGCAGTCCAGACTGAATGCCTTTTTTATTATAAGCCCTCCCTTCTGCAGGCGTCTCAAAACATGCTCACCATGTAGTCATTTCAAAAGAGGACTATTCTAAAATGGAGTTCAGAGTGTCAGTAACCACCTACCTGGGGATTCCCAAGCTTTGTCCCTAACTCCATCCCACACTTGACTGTCCCTGCCTCCTAGAGAGTTGCCATTGATGGTCAGAACAGTCAGAAGCAGGTCTTACACCTGGAGGTGCTGCTCCTGAGCAGACCACCATAATGCTTCAGCATCTGAAGTCAAAGCCACAGATGTGGCAATCCTTACAGCTACTTAGGGCACACATTTGGAATGCCTGATGGCTTTTCTGGATATCTATTCATACTGTTGTGTGGAAATTAATAATAATGAAAAAACCCAGTATGCCTGGAAGTAAACCAGGCTTGGCCTATTACTACAAAACCTGTGGTTCAGGGACTGGAAGACACCTCTGAGACAAGAGTCCTGGGTGTTGATCACTATGGCAGAATTTGCTCGGGCCACAGTCACAACTTTCTGAGGAGACAAGTCTTTTCATAAACCTATTGTCTTTACTCCCATTACTTTGATTCTGAAGAGTCTCAGAGTCTTACTGCTTTGATGGTGGGAAATCATCTTCTAATTTCTGTCCTAAGGTTATTCAGTGTCTTTATTATAGCTCTTTAAATCTTTAGCTTAAATAGCTCTTCCATTTCATCCCTAGTGTTTGGTCCCTACTAAGAAAGGATAATCCTACCGCCTTCTCAATGTCCTTCTTCTGTGAGGCTAAGCAATCTAAAATCTTTTGATCTTCCTCCTCCCTGATTTTAGCAGCACTTACTTGGATCCACTCCAGCCATAGGTTGGTCATTTTACTTGAATATGAATGACCAAAATTGCACAGTCTTAGTCATACTTTAAACAACAGAGTAGCTCTTTTTGAAACAAAACATGTAAACAATACACATGTAAAGTAATGGTTTTACAAAGATCATAATGTATGCCATGACTGCCATCCCTCAGGGGGGGTATTGAGACCAGTGATGTTTAATATCCTTGTGGATGACATGGACATTGAAATCCTGTGCACCTTCAGCAAGTTTGCCCATGACACCCAGCTGGTGTGATGTGGTTGACACGCTGGAAAGACTGGATGCCATCCAGAGGGACCCAGACAGGCTGGAGAGCTGGGCCCATGTGAACCTCATGAATTTCAACAAGGCCAAATGCAAGGTCCTGGATCTGGGTCAGGGCAACCCCAAGCAGAAATACAGACTGTGTGGAGAATGGACTTAGAGCAGCCCTGAGGAGAAGGCCTTGGGGGTGTTGGTTGACAGGAACCTCAATATGACCTGCATTTGCAGCCCAGAAAGCCAGCAGTGAACTGAGCTGTATGAAAAGCAGCATAGCCAGCAGATCATACTGATGCCTAACCTGCTTGTGATGGTGGAGGTATGAAACAACAGGACTGTTAAGACTCATATATGCTAAGAAGGGAAATACTAGGGACAAGTATTTGTGCACTTACTGTGAAATTTAAAACTAGTTTCCATTTTTAACCCATTTTCCACTTTTTTCAAATTCCCCTACAGTAAAGCAACTCATCCTCCATGGTGTCCCTCAGGAATCTTTACAAGACTATATAAGCAGTGGGCAAGTATGAAGTCATCCTTACACTGACTGGCTTTCCGCTTCAGTTCTAAGAATGCAAAGTTTAAGGACTACTACAAGCTATACTCAAAACACGCTGTTTTTTAATCTATACTCTTGTCCCTTTTTTTTTTCTTGCAGGAATTAATCATGCACTCTCAAAAAACTTATTTCTTTCATTCATGATAAAATCTCCTGCCCAGTATTCCTGCACATCCCACTCAGCATCAAAACAGTAACTTTTAGCCAGCATCTCCATTATGTGTTACACAATGGGTCAGATGAGGGGACAGTGGGATGGATTGAGAAATGGCTGAGTGGCAGATCCCAGAGGGTCATGATCAGTGGCATAGAGTCTAACTGAAGGCCTGTCACTAGTGGTCTTCCCCAAGCTTCAACACTGGGCCCAGTATCGTTTAATTTGTCTATCAGTGACTTGGATGAAGGAGCAGATGCTTCCTCAGCAAGTTCACTGTTGACACAAAGCTGCAAGGAGTGGCTGATACCCCAGAGGACTCTGCAGCCCTTCAGCCCCTTGATAGGTTGCCATGTGCTCTGGGATGACCCTGATTGAGCAGGGAGTTTGGACCAGATGACCCACTGTGCTCCCTTCCACCTTACCTATTCTGTAATTTTGTGAATGTAAGAAAAAGACATTCTCCCAGAAATGGTGGAAGTACACAGAAATTACTGTGAACAAACAGGTACCATTACAAGATTCACCTAAAAATTTCCACAATATATATACATGTACACACATATATCTTCTTGGGGGTGTTGCTACTTCTGTGACATGGTCTGTGACAAAAGAATGGAGGTACCAAGCCGGGACTTTGGCAGTACACATCCCAAATGACACTTAACTGAGCAAGACTGCACAGTGGTGGAGAACCGTGAAGAACAGCAGTGACAGCAGCACTGATGCTGATGACTGAGGATGACAAAGACATTATTCTTACAAGTTGCTCCAGGGCTCACCCCAGTGTTTTACGGCAAAAATATAACCTGGGAGCACCCCTCAGCACAAAAAGTATGTTGCGCATCCAGCAGCTGGGATACATAGTGGTGTTGATAAATTCATTATTACTGCTGTTGTCAGGTGCATTTGACCTGCAACATGGCAGTATTTGCTGTATCTTGCCAAGAAGCCAGGCAGAAGGTTAAAATCCTTCTCATAACCAGAGGCCTAACATACACTCAGCTTTCCTGACTTATGGGTCCTCTTGCTGAATGCTTGGTCAAGAAGAAGGAGAGATGTGACTAAATGCAGAAAAGTTGTGCAACTGTGTGTTTTTGGAAGGTCATCAGTTAGATGACATAGCCATGACTCCCAACTCTCTGTTTCTCAGAGCGGAACTGTTTGCAGCAGATTGCCCAATATCCCGAATAATATACAAGAGCAGGAACTGAAGAGACTTGAAAATTTTGGGCAGTGGTAGAGGCCACCTTGGGAGAAAAAGTGGAATTTGTCAAGGAAATAGGTCATAGATATATTAGTGTTGCCACTTAGATGGCAAGAGCAGTGCGCTAGGAAACGTTTTTCTAGAAAGGAAATATACTTTTACACAGGAAAAGAGAGAAGAAAAATGGAAAAAGAAAAGCTAGATATAAAGAATGGAGAAGGCTAGCATATTATAATTTTCAGATTGACCAGAATTATATTAAGTTTTTTGCACATATAGTTAAAAATGCATTTGTTCCACAAAACCTGGAAATTTTTAAACTTTGGAAGAAGTGAACTAAATCTCAGCAAGGAAGATTTTATCTCCTAGGACTAAGTGGAAACAATCTACAAGTTGCTGATTGAAATGGATATTCCAGTGTGGAATGTTTACTCCATTTTGCAGGACACTGGAGTACTTGATCTTGTCATTAGAAGTGCAACCTGTCATCTGTGTTCCTCTGTAGGTTTTAATCATACCCCTGTACAAAGCCACGTGTTACCATTCACTCCACTGAGACTACTCCAAAAAGCTAAATCCACAAGTTTGATTTTGCATCTCTGAGTTGTAATGAACCAAGCGTTTCCTGGAACTATTTGGAGCTATTTAGGGAGTCCTGAGAGAGTTATTCTATCATTTACTACTCCTGTCAAAATACTTTCTTTGCCTTACACAGGCCAAACTAAAGTGCATTGCCAAACTGACAGTGTTCTGTATGACCACCACTCATGAGAGTGCATTAAGTACATCAGGATTTTGTACTCCTTGCAGCCTTGCTTGAAACCTTTGAATCTTGACCTCTGAAGTTTTATGAAGAGAAATGCATGAACAAGATACTGTAAGAAATAAAAGATGAAATATTTCAATCTCAACATGGAGGCCACTTGGCAAAAATCTGTCCAGAGGAGTCTAATAGCCACACATTTTTAGAAAGGGACTTTCTTCTAACCAAGTGTTAGGCTATTTGGAGCAAGTAAAAGTAGCTGAAATACACCTGTTGAATTACAGGGAGAGATGACACTACTGGAGAGACTCATAAAATAGTGCTTTCGAAAGGACTCTCCACTCAGGGGTCTCCTGGATCATCACTCGCAGATAACATTTATCTCCGAATTGATTGGCAAGTGACTGCCATGCTCTCTGCAGGGCTCTTCACATTTCACTTTTCATGTGTGGTAGCATTTCAACCAAAAAAAAAGTTTCCATTTCTTCAAGGGAAAAGTAGATCCTGGATGAATTGCCCAAACTCTTGCTCTGGAAGCATCTACCCCTGAGACTTCATTTTAACATCTAAACAGTTACAAGCCCTGACAGTATCCAGCCGCCACCTGTCCTATGGGACATGCAAATGTGAACATCAGCTCCAGTCCTGACTTCATGTCTCAGGGCTTAAGACTGCACCACTTGTTTCTTCAAGGGGAATGACCATCCTGGCTGCCTCAAGCACTAGAAAAGTGTCATGGAACTCATGAGCATGCAGCCACCAAGCATCTACAGTTAATTCATGTAGGATGCCAGTTTGAGGGCTGCCAACAATGCAGCTGCAAAGAACTGGTCTATCCAAGCTTTAAAGCAAACCACCTCTTTGTGAAGCAGAAAGGTTGATGCTCTGAGATTACATACTGAAATCTAAAGTGCAGAATAAATGGTGTTTGACAAACACATCCAACATAGTGGATGCTATAAAGTGAAATGGTGAACTGGAGGTAGAAGGACTGCAGGTAACCTCTGACTGAACTTGTGCTTCTACAGGCAGGGAAAGAGGGAAGCAGAAAGTAGATAAAGCAACCCTGCCTGCTTTCCCCCCCACTCACTCCCACAACACACTCCCAGCACGGCTAGTGCACAGGATGGAAAGCTGGTGTGCCATTATTAAACAATAAATTCCAAATACTGTCCACAGGGGAAAAAGAAAAAAAAGGGGAAAAAAAACCAGAAAAAAGTTTGGGGTTATTGAGAAACTAAAGCAGCATGGAAAAAGCTGAGAACTGCTGAAGAAAATGTTTTCCCTTAATAAGCGAAAAAACCACGGAGCTTAAGTGCCGGTGGTAGCAAGAGAGCTGCTTGCAGCCAGACACACAGAACAGCACTCCCTCGTGTGGTCCCTGAAATAAAGAGTTCTTCCTTCCCGAAAAGCTGAATCAGAATAGCCATCAAATAGCAAACTAAGCAAAACTCTATCAATTTTAGCCAAATGGATACATCAAATGAGGAGCATTGAAAAATAATGGCAGAAAAGTCTAAACTCTTATAGAAGGACTAGCCCACCACAAACTTTTACTAAAGCCAGATACCACTGAACAGTGCAGCAGGGGCCCAGCTTTTTCTTCCCCAGGGGAGGCTTCCAACAGTTTTTACTTTTTTTCTTCCAAAAAATTTTTTTTAAATCTCAGTTCTTATGGGTCAACTCTGAGGTGATCAAATAGAAATGTCTGTTTATATCTGTAAATGAGAATAAAAATAAGAGTTTGAAAGAGCAGAACCTTCTTCACATAATTTTACCCCTTTTTTCCCCAAAACAAGCCATCTTTGCTGTAGCTATGTATCAGAAACGGGCATTGCTGCAAGCTTAATCCCTGTAGCATTTCTCAAGTATTTTGTCTAGTTAATTTTTCTTTATCTAAAGAAATAAGGGATTCTTGTTTCCCTTAAGGGAAACTCAAGGGAAAGTTAATTTGCATACAAATATACCTAACTCACAAATTATTAGAGCCTGTATGAACCGTTCATTAAATTCTGGTAAAAGTTGTTAGGCTTTGCTTCAGCTTAAAGGGAAAAGAAAGTGGGAGGGAAAAAGTGAGTCATCACATGCGTCCTCCTGTTCTGTATCAGTGAATCACTGAACACTCATTGCATCACAGATGTCCCGTGCAGCACCCAGAGTATCTACACTAGTTAAAGATGCATAAACTTGTGCATGTCTGTACATAAACAAAACAGAATGATGTTTCCTTTTATTTTACAAAGCTGCATACAGTCACTCCTTTAATCTGGATCCAATGAGGTTTATATCCATATCATCAGCTTTCTTGAGAAAGGACAATAATGATTAAACAGAACATTTTCAAACTGTGATTCCTACATTTGCAGCAAACACAGTGTAAAAGACGTGCTTCCTGACGCACAGACCTCAGCTTTTTGGTCAGTTGACTTTAATACCTCTCCATTGGTACATGCTGTAATCATGTCTTACTGTTCCATTCAGAGTCAATGCAAAATGCCATGTACAACCCTGCAGGAAATAAGGAAAATCACCCAGCAGAGCTCTTTTTAATGAATCATTTTTTAAGAATTAGTCATTATTCTACCACAAAGAACAGTCATGGACAACCTTCAGAGGAAAGCAGTGTAATTTTCTAACTCCCAATCACCACTCGTCTCCCTATTCCCATATGTATAAAAAAACATCACATAGCAAGCTGTAGCATTTTTGTTTTAAAAAACCCTCACATACACCCGCTGACTTTACTGAAGCAGCTTTAAAAGCAAACATGATGGCTATAGCATGACACTGAGGCCACAGGCAATATGAAAAAAATAAGCAACAGAACCAAAGGAGCTAAAAAAAGAAAAGTAGCTCAAAAACTATTTGAGTAGAGGACCCAAAAATATCATCAGGGTCAGCATCAGGAAGTGGTTTGTTAACTGAAACTTTAGTGACAAGGCAAGAGAAGTTCCTCTAAAGTCCGTGCCTGCTTTTATTTAGCTATGACTATGCCTGCTCCTGCTGGCAGGGCAACCTCTCCCTATCCCAGCCCTGCAGTCCCCATTGCCCACACCAGGAGGGACTGAAGACACCAACCCCAGGATATGGAAAAACAGTGATGGAAAAATCTAACCTGATGCAGAGGGACTGTCAAAACATACACACACTGTAGCGTGGTATTTCATGAGCCCACAACTATAGCTCCAAACAAGCCAGGTATGCACAGACATTGAGTCGAGTGGCTCCTCAGCATCAATTGGCTGGGCTGGCAAAGGCTGTGGGGTTTCCGTGGGAGGATTCAGTTTTCCAAAATCTGGGTAGCATTGATCCAGGCCAGCAAATGACTTAACACTGCAGCTGTGAGCCATGATGGATTCTGTCTCCCTCACAACGAAACAGAAACAGTAAGATTGTCAAGAGGCATTTAGTGAAAATAATTTGATCTCTTTTCACCTGCCAAGCAGTCAATAACTTGAAAAATTGTTTTGTTTCACAGGAACTAATGAGCAGACCTGAAGGAACTCTTGCCATGGGAGCAGACAGTGGACACAGGCAGCACTTTGGCATGGGACAATATTGATGTCAAGGTGGGCTGCTCTGCTTGGGTTCAGCCAAGTGAGTGAGTGACTTGAGTGACTTCAGTAGCAAACCGGACAGGCACCATTTAACTAAAATCACACCCTTTCAGATTACAACAGTAAAGGATGAACCAAAGTTACTGAAGCTGAGTGCCACCTTCAGCACACCTGTGCTTCTTCCCTCATGCCTTCATTGCCTTCAGCACTCAGCATGCAGCAAACCCCATGGCACTGCAGGAGCCTCGGCAGCTTTTGGGTGGGAATTCCTGGTACTGCTTGGGAACAGTCAGTGAGCTGGCAGGCAACACACAGAGTGCTTTACACCTCTGTGAGCTGCCATTTAAAGTCAAGCGTCTTCCCTTGCGAATGTTGTTAACCCAGGCTTTCCTGAGAATTTACAATAAATAAACTCCTGGTGAGATCTCAAGATACCAAAATCCAGTATTTACGAATCTCAAGGAAAAAAAATCTCATATATTTTCTAGTTTTCTGCAAGAAAACTTTTGCTTAAGTTCAAATATGTAGAAATTTGAACTTTGTCTCCTGGGAGAAATATATTATTTATAGTAAAATTAAATGAAAGCTTTTCAACATGTTTCATTTTCTCTTTTGCATATACAGAATCATGAACTATATAAAAAGATTTTAACATAAGATAAAATATTCATTATATTCAATGGAAAACAAAGGTTTGAAGTACTGGAATCTCATACAGTCCATTTCAGCAAAATTTTGTGCAATTTTAAAATATAGATTACATTAATAAGAAAACAACAACATTACTAGGTAAAAAAAATAAAATTTTAGATATATTAGTAAAAAGTTAGATATAAGACAGTAGCAAGACAATTAATTAATATAGAAAATGAACAAAAATCTTACTTTCTTCTAAAAATTAGTGGGTTTGCATCTTTACTAACAAGAAATTCTTATTTGCACTTTTTTTTTTGGTCTCGTCGGAAGCTGACCATACTCCTCTTCTCCACTGGGTGGCATTACTACCTAGAGATGGAGCACATGGTGACTATATGAAGTTTTTACAATGAAGTAAACATCCCTCATACCTTATTGATCTGAATCCATAGAAATAAACTAGTTTCCTGAGACAGCCATCTAAGCGAGTCTGCTGATGTGCAAAACCGCCCCTTCTTAGGCGGATAATAGACCTGTCTAGTAGTTTCAGAATGAAGATTGCTGTAAAAAAATGGAAATTTCAGCTTAATTTAATTCATTCTACTGGGTTTGACAATGTTGAATCATTTACAGCTCTCTACAAAGAGTAAATTCAAGGGAATGGACTAATACAATAAAATACATGGTCACTATATGTGAAACCGACAGAAATACAGAAGAAAAAAAAAAATCACGAGTTCCATGTCTGAAAGAGCATTTGAGCTCTAGGAAAAATCAGGGTCTTCAAGCACCTGAGCAGGCAGTCCCAATGAAGTGAGCCACGTGCTTACAAGTGCACCTCGATGAAGTGTGCTGGACATGTCAGAAAAAAGGGCAAGAGAGTGGATGTTATTGTCTGCTGCACATGAACAAGATATCTGGGCTCTTCAATTCATCCCACAAGTCCCACCACCAAATTGCCTCTTTTTCCCAATCCATGTATCATGACCATTCTGTACCATAACCATTCTGCCTGTTTCCTTCCAGTAAAACCAAAGTGCAGGGAGCAAGGAAGGAAGCTACAAATCCAAGTTACATCTCCATTGGCGTGAAGGATGTAAGTGGTGTGTGCACACACATGCTGGGTTGGGAAGTATTTTGGGTCATGCTTTAGACAGCAACTCAGCACTACTAGGAAATACGTGAGGAAGGGGGAAAACTCTCAGCAACCTCTCTTCTCCCATCCCTTTAACAATGCTTCAAAGCAGGAAGTCAGAAGCAAAAAGATGAATCTAGATGGTATTCAGGAATCCATATAAAAAATATTTAGAGGTAAAGGGTTAGATTACAGGGTAACAAACTAATAAGATTTTCTGATGTTGCTAAGTATTTCATTTTAATCTGGTTTGATTTTAAGTCTTAGACCATGATCCCTGAGTTCTGTTTGTTTGGTTATCCTGTCCCTCTCAACACACCCTTTCCAACCCTTTTCTCTAGAAACGCTCTTGTTAATCTCTTAAACAGACTGTTCTTATGTGCATGCACCAGTCCTAACACACACCAGGCTCACACAGATTTATGACAAGACAGTGAACCCTTCACTTTTGGCATATCACAACCACCCTATTGTGAAGTTCAGTTCTCATGTTACTATCACATTTTGTCCCAGGTCTTACCCTAGGCCTGAACATTTTCACAGCTGGGAGGATGAGCACAGAGGACCCTGCCCTGACTGACCCTTCTAAGAAAACAAAACCAAAACCAAACCCAAAACTTAAACCTAAACATCTCATGTCTTAAGTAGTGCCCTCTCCAGGTACAGAGAATAAAACCTTCCCAAGGTGAGGCTGCTGATGTTGCACAGCACTTTTCTTCTTTTGTATTTATTCCAGAAAAATCCACTTGAAAGTATTTATAGTCCAAAGTGAGAGACCTGAGCATGCCCCAGCTGGCACCCACACAACTAAGGGAAGCCTTGCATTCCTGTCCCACCACCCCTTGGCATGCACAATGGACAGGGCTGCCCACACTCATGCCTATGCATGTGCAAAGGGAAGCTCAAGACAAAATGACAATGCACAGTGGGTTTCCACACTGCTGAATTGATGTAAATGTAATTCAGAAAAAGAGAAACCTCTCTGTTGTCCAAAGCTGTCTGTACATTACTTTCTTTGCTCTGGTATTCTCTCTATGAGCACATACATTTTGAGTAAGAACTTGATTAAGGAACTAAATTTTTATTTAAAACCATGGAAACAAGGATGGAATCCTTTTTCTCCTTTTGTTTCCTTTCAACAGCCACATTTAACTCAATTTTGTTGCTTCCACAGACTTTACATTTTTGTTTCTATTCATCTCCAGACTAGCTTCTGTAAATTGTGGTCTTTGTCCTCTAACAGGAGGCTAAAATAGGTGGAATGAAGTTTTTTCAATACTGATTGTTCCTTTCAATAAAGCAAGTTTTTATTTTTTTATATGTCACCAAGGATAAAATTATTTTTATAATGTGATTGTTATTCAAAAGTGACCAGAAGAATACAAGAATTACTATTATTGCCAAATCCAGTTTATCCATTTACTATTTCTAATAGTTCTTTCTCAAGTGAACCAAATCATGAAAAAGAGGGGGGAGAAGGGGAGGAAAAAAAAAAAAAAAGAAAATCTAATACCAGTTGTTCTACACACATACACTTTTCACAGTCCATTTTAAAAAATGTTTATTTTACAAATTTGGAAGAAAAGGACTAGTGGGAAAATGAAAATAGCAACCATATATGCCAAATCTGTCACCAGAAGAACTTCTTCCACTCAAATGAGTTTGGGATCAGGTCTTATGAAAGTAGAAGTACTTTTTGTGTATTCTTGCATTTGAGCATTGGTTTGTCCAACACACACATCTTTGTCTCCTTACCATACCAACCACATCAGAGGCAATGTCAACTGAAGACCTTGGCCATACCTGTACAGTAAAAGCAGAGAAGGTTTCTGCTCCTCGTTTCCCATTCATAAGAGCTTGGGCTAGAGCCCTGCTGTAGGCTGAGCTGTTGGGAGCTGGAGCCAGCACTCTTTGGCATATACCATGGGTGCCAGAACTGTGTTTCTGGTCACACTGAGGCAAATGATGTTGCTCATTATTTTAATGACTATACAGAATGAGCAATTTTCAGCTCCATGTGCCACATCATGTATGAGTTAGCAAGCAGAAAAAAAAAGTCTTGCTACAACAGCTAAACTGACTCACATACAGTTGCAGCTGCACTGCTGTGTCCAAGAAACATCTTGTCCTATCTGAGATTGGCTGGGTTTAAGATGCATTCAGGCCAGTAATTCTGAGTTGCTTTTCTTGACATGAGGGATTTCCAAATAATCCTACAGATCTCTCGGGTGTCTGGATATGTGGACAATGCACACATCAGAGAATGTGCACTGCTTTAATTGCTATATCATCTGTGTAAAGTAGACTGTCAGCAGAGGACTTAATGCAGCCTTTGAGTATTTCACTTGACAGTTTATGGCAAATTCTGTCATGAATTTTTGGGGGATTAAAAAAGCAAAGGAGATGTAACCCCCTTTACAGTAGAATTCACCACCACACTCTAGCCATTGGAGAACTATATGCACTTCCCCTTTCTAGAACAAGACATTGTCATCTTCTCTACTTGCTTCTCATCACCGTATAACCCTTATGCGGAGTTATACACAAACATTAAGAGTCACTGAAGACATAGCTGTAAAACCCTGGCAGCCAGGATCAGCTACAGCTGAGCTATTCTAAGACATGACGACCTATCAAGCCATGAAATTGCTTCACCTGGAAGGTAAAAACAGGTTAGGCAATCCATTTCAGTTCCTTTTCAGTAGAGAAATACTGATGTTTACATGTCTCCTTTTCATTATATTTCGGAGAGCCTTACTTCCTGTGGATACAGAGAATTATACTGTCTCTTGCCCTGTGGTTATAGTCAAGAAATTTGGAGTGTCTCTCTCACTTCTTTTCTGTAAATTAAACAATTTAATTTACAGAAATAAATTAAACAATTAAACTCCTTTCAGACTTCTTTTATATATAGCAGTCAGCAAACTTCTGGTAGATCAGAACTGCCTCAATATGGCCCACGTTTCTTGATGAGGGATGCCCAAAAATGGACATGATACTTTTTTGCTAAAGCTTCAGCAGAGCTAAGTAAAGTAGGCAGATTACTTTGCAAGCCTTGTATACAGCAGAGCTGTTTATACTCTCTGGTATGGTGTTTGCTTCCCTCACAACACACGCCACTCTGAACCACGGATTAATGCAAGGCAACAATAATCACTGCATCTTCCCCTGCAGACCTATTGCTTAACAAACAATTCGCCCCCTAACAAGGAGATGTGCCCTTGATACCTCATAAAGAAGCACATCATTTTGCACTTGACTTGTATCTTATTTCAGACCTAGATGATCAAAACAGAAAAGTTTTAATCCCATTCTTCAGTGTTTGCAAAGCAATTCCTCACTCAGTTTGGCGTCGGCTGCATAGTGAATAAACTTAGTTTCTACTCCACTTTGCAAGTCACTAATAAAAAATGTTAACTCATTTTGGACCATGAGAGATGTGCGGCTCAGTACATAGGATTGACCTTTTGCTTAGTATGTCATTTGCATTTTTCCTGTACATACAGTTTATTGTGGTTATGGAGATAGAATCTCCAAAAATTCTTAGGATTTTCAAGAAAATATTGAAATAAAGATCAGGTCTACTACATTTGTCTTTGTCGGAAATGAGCTCTTTTTGAAGGAAAGCATTTCCATTTTTCAGGTTTTTTTGATTAGTCTTTCCTTCAACACACGTTCAAAGCCTTCAGGGCACAGAGAAACTCAGCTAATGAATCTGTATTGCCTAGACCACATTTTTGTACCTGTTCTCAAATTTGAGTACTACATTTCTAGCTGCATGTTCCTTTAGGGGTAGTCACCAATTTCACCGACTTGATATTCATTAAAAATACTTTTTGTCAGACCTATGATTTCATTCACTTTAAGAATATGGCAATAATCAGAGAAATACTCTCTCAATCACTCACTTGAGTTGCCACCTTGGTTGTGCTATTTTCTACTTCCAAGCTTCATTTCCATTAGTCCTCTTTCTTTCAGTGGACATGACTGGAAGCTGAAGCATAATTTTCACTTGATTATTTTGGTTCTCTGTTCTGCCATCTCTGCAGAGAAAATGCAACCCCTTTTTTTCTAAACAGTTAACTTTTACTCCTGGCACATTTCTTTTATAGTAACTAAGCAGGACTCATGGGTTTTTACTATGGGTCTGTGTTTCTGACTTTTAGACATTTCCTTACTGATGCTTCTGTTCTTTTTTCTGTTCTTTGGGGGAAAACACACTGCTTGCTTCTAACCACCTTAAAAAGTTCTTTGTTTGGTTAGGCTGAGTAGGCTGCTCTGCAAGCACCTCTCCTCAGTTTGAAATACTACTTCCAGTTCCTCTGTAATATTACCACTATTCACCAAACCACAAATACAACAGTATTAACAGGTTTGTTGGTTATTTGGTGAGAGTCTTTTACATCTAGGAATATCTAAAAATTACTTGTCACTACCTCCATACCTGCTGTGATGATAAGTGCCAGCAGTCTGGTAATGCCAACCTTCTGGCACCGGGACTGAAGGAGTAAAGAGTTTTCCTGGGCTCATCTCCATGAAGCTGTGCAAGCCCAAGAGTCCTCTTTGCTATGCCACTTACCGGCTTTTCAGACCTACCTTTCAGACAATACATTGGCATTTTTCCTTCAAGATCCTTCTGCCTCTTGCCCTGCTCACATGCAGTCAAAATGAGACAGTAGACCACCACCAATGCCAAAAGCAAAGAAGAAATTACTGATTAGTATCAGTTCTTTTACCCTCAAAATGTCTTTTTTTTTTCTAGGTAAGATAAATTGAAGAAGCAGAGCCTGAGCAAAAGCCTAAAGAGTGTTTCTGTGACCCTGCTTATCTATCAACCCCTTCATCTCCAGCCAGCAGGAAAAGCTGCCATTGCCTTTAGTCAGCACCCACACCAGCCCACAGTCAGGACAACACCAGGGAACAGTAGCAAGAATCTTTTCACAAGTCACTGTGTGTACTCTGACAATGGTCACATCAGTTTGCTCTTCTGTTCTGCTCAGAGCACGACCCCTCCAAAGGATGAGTCCTGACAGATACACACCAAGTTCCACACTCCACCCAGAGGGATCCCAGCACAGGGAAAGCTTTCAAAGACAGGTCTATTAAAAGCCAATTGCATCAAACACACTCTAAAGGACTCCCTTCAACAGCTGCCATAGGAACAAAGTGTTTGTGGGACAGAAAACAGAAAGTCACATTAAACACTAACAAAAAATACATTAAAAATATCAGAGGCTGAGGATTATGGATTTACAAAGCAGTAACCCAACAGATGATGACAGCTGCCCCTCAGCATCAGGATCCTTTGTCACTAATTCACATTTTAGAATAGTCTTATTTAAAAGTGAAGTACATTTTTCAAGGATTCAAGCACTATAAGGGATGAGTTTGCAACTGATTTTTTTAAGAATCATTTTTCTTTTCTCTGTCTTTTTTTGCTGAATTGATGTAGCATTTGACTAGCTTATTACAGTACTTTCAGAAATTATCCAGAAGTAATGATTTCAAAGAAATAAAGGACTCTAGTCTTGTCTTTGTATCAACCTCTTTATCTTCTCGTTTTGTGAAATAGACATCAAAACATGGAATATACCAGCGATCTGTGACTCTTCACTATGAAATTACCCTTTTGTGAAGCTTTTATCTTATACAGTATCTCAGTTTCAAGAAAATGCTCATTTCCTACTGAGAGGCCAATTCTTCTCATCATTTTATAAAGATGTTTTTTTCAGCTCTTTCAAAGCAAGATTTTCCTCCTTGCACTTTTCTAAATTAGGCTCATACTGCTGGTATCTGCAGGGTATACACAGAACACTCCCCTATTGCACCTTTTGACCTGCATCATTAAAAGTTTTCGTCTTAAACATCTAATACTTACTATCTCTATTCCATACACATATTCATGCTTTACTACATTCATTTTTTTTCTACGTAGCTGCTCTTAGAAGTTGCGAATAGCTAAAAAGACTTTTAGGAAGTCCAGACAGAATAAGTGAAAAATTTCAGAGATCAGCAGCACCAGAAACTGAAGTGTGAACAAATACAGGCTCATGGGTTACAGGTATTTTATGCTCCCACCTGCTTTCACTGAGTAGATGTTACAGTGCTACACCTTCTTCTCAGGGCAGTAGGTCTCCTACAGCTACATTTGCCCATAGATTAAATCATTTACAAAAGTCTTCTACTCATCTGACAGTAAGCAGTAGTTCCCACATCTAGCAAAAGCCATGAAACAAGACCTTGAGGTGTCACATCAGATTGCAGACCAGATGCCTTCCACCAAACACAACTGGCCACTACCTTCCTGAATGGAAGGAATGCACCACCAATGCTGCTTTACCC
>JAWWMO010000001.1:99192150-99211518 GCA_035047845.1 Dendrocincla fuliginosa
CCAGATGCCTTCCACCAAACACAACTGGCCACTACCTTCCTGAATGGAAGGAATGCACCACCAATGCTGCTTTACCCAGGAGTTACCTGGTCCATAGAGCTTGTTGAGGAGAAGAACACTTCTTTCAACTCTTCCTAGTCATGTACAAACCCCACAGATACTCTGAAAATAACAAAAAAAGCGAGCCTGTGGTGAGGCTGAAGAGAAGGTATGATGCTTGTAGACGCACCAAGTTCCTTCAAAGTATGGCATTTGATTCTTACAACGTTGGGGTAAGAGCTATGTCAGCTATCTGAAGAGGGGTTTCTTCCCAACACAACAGGCCACTTGCAACCCAAGCCTTACAGGCACAGTCAATCAACAAAGTGAAACCAGGACCCTCACACCAGGGAGAAACCAGTGTCACAGTGAGAGCTAAAGATCCTGGGTGACGTATCTCACATTCAAAAATTATTTATTGAGGCAATAAACTCATAAACAATTTATTCTTTGATATTTGGCTCACAATTCCCCCTGGAATCATACATACTATGGAAAAAATTATGGATAGTCTGTTAAAAAAATGCATCTGTTTCTTACACAATATTTCCAGCATGGAACCAAGCTTGAACTTAACAGATGGATTCTTCTAGTATGGGATCATTTTGTGGATAATTCTTCTCCCAAATGACCTCAAATGCTTCTGTATTTTCCATGACCAAATGAGTGTTTATATTCACGCTTCCTCACTGTCTCTTCTTGATGGCAGCCCATTTTGTAGAAAGCTGACAGATTTTAAAATGTGATAAATACTGCATGAGAAAATGTTTTCTTTGGTTTCAGAAACTCAGGGATTGTCAAGGTAGCTCACCTGAAAACATGAGGAATAATTAGAAAGCTGCTACAAAGACTACAGTTTCAGCAGTAACTTCTTTGTCGTGAGAACTCATGAGTTAAAATTAGAACCAGAGGTTCCTCAGATTAACTTCCAGGAGATAACATGGTAAAGAAAAGGGATTCATTCCCTTGCAGTGAGGGAGGCCCTGCAGAGAGACCTTGACAAATTACAGGACTAGGCAATCACTAACCATTTGAAATTTAACATGGGAAAGTGCCGGATTCTGCTCTTGGGATGGGGCAACCCTTGATGTTCATACAGACTGGGGAATGAGATGCTGGACAGCAGTGCTATGGAAAGGGACCTGGGGTTCCTGGTCAACAGCAAGTTGAATATGAGTCAGCAGTGCCCTGGCAGCCAGGAGGGCCAAGTGTGTCCTGGGGGGGATCAGGCAAAGCATCTCCAGCTGGTCGAGGGAGGGGATTGTCCTGCCCTGCTCTGCACTGGGGTGGCCTCACCTTGAATGTTGTGTGCAGTTTTGGCACCACAATATAAGAAAGATGTTAAACTATGCTTTCCAAAGGAGAGCAACAAAGATGGTGAAGGGCTTTGAGGGGAAGCTGTATGAGGAGCGGCTGAGGGCACTTGGTCTGTTCAGCCTGGAGTAGAGGAGACTGAGGGGAGATCTCATTGCAGTTACAGCTTCCTCATGAGATGGGGAGGAGGGGCAGGCACTGATCTCTTCTCTGTGGTGACCAGTAGCAGAATCTGAATGAATGATCTGAAGTTGTGTCAGGGGAGATTTAGGTTGGATATTAGAAAAAGATTCTTCACCCAGGGTGTGGTTGGACACTGGAACAGGCTCCCCAGGGCAGTCATCACAGCACCAAGCCTTTCAGAGTTCAAAAAGTGTTTGTATGATTCTCTCAGGCATGTGGTGTGACTCTTGGGGATGGTCCTGTGCAGGACTTGGACTCAATGGTCTTTGTGGGTCCCTTCCAACTGAGCTTAGTCTGTAATTCTGTGATTCAGTCTCCAATTATTTTCCACAGTGATAATACGATAAATGTGTACTTTCAAGTCTTGTGAATAATTTCTGTGAAAAGAGGATAAGTCTGTCTGGAAAATTTCCAAGTGTGTCCCTCTCATATCCTTTCAGTGCCTCAGTTTAACAAAAACACCCACACATACACACAGATGATCTACTTCCATACTAACAAGTAAAAGTACTTACCAGCAATCTAAAAGAGATTTTCTCAATGGATCAAGGAGATCTAATCACAACTGCCATTAATTTACTATTTTGTAATTTTATTGTCAGCATCCTGCCATCACTAACATAAATATCTGTTTAATAACACAACTTCTCATAAGGAACTGAACTAAAGTATACCAAGATGAAAGAGCTGATCTTAAGACAGTCAACTTTTTGCTTCCTCAAATTTCAAGGACAGGATGTGATATCCCTTTTCCTGTCATATCCTAAGAAAATTCAAAGCAGAGAAAGCTCCCCAGAGTCTCCCCAAAGATACAGCATTATCTTAGCACTCATTCTTTCTTCATTTTGTGCTCATTTAATGTTGCTTCTAGCAGAGCTAAAACACCACTGCCAAACACCAAGATTGACTTAGGGTCTAATCTTTCTCTTGAAGAGGGCAAAAGACATTGTTGCCTTGCCTTTGTACTAGCTTGCTATGGGGCCCAGCCTGGAAGAACAGCCCTCAGAGCGAGACCCCTACAAATCCATAAAAGCAATATCATAACCAAACAGTCATCTGAGGAAAGACCAGCATCTCTCTGGAGTGGCACAAAGAAGACTCAAAGCACCAGGCTGAAATCTAAAGGTCCAACTGACCCTGCCAATGGTGAAATGAGATATTACTACTAATCCTGCCTGGACTGTGGACTGGCTTTCCTGTTAGTCTTGTGAATAAAAGTGACTGTCCTATACATATTCCAAAAGAAAGGAACACTATTTATTTTTGCCACTCTTCAGGGAGAGTTTGTTTTATTATCTCAAAGTAAGGGTCTAGCTTAAAGTTTCAAAATCAAGGAGAAAGGTTTATGCAATACCAAAGATTAAAGGGGGAAAATCCAAGCCCATCCAGTCTGCTGTGATCCCTTTCCAATGCATTAACTCCTCTCCTGCCAGGACCCCTGAAGCTTCATGGAACAGAGCTCCAGAGAAAAACAGTGGATACAGGATGATAGCATTTCCCTTTATAAAAATCCAGAACTACAGAATAAATTCCACCATGGGAAAAATGTACTGGCAAAACAAACTGTGTTGTGGCCAGAAGGGTAGACACTGTGGCAGGTGACAGCAGGTGACAAGCTGCTGAGCAAGTGACAGCCAAAACAAGAAAGCCACCACAGACCTGTAATTAGGTTTTTAATATTCAAGGAAGTGTCATGGTCAGCATCTGTGCAGATATTTTCATTTTATCAAGAAGTGTCCACTCAGTTACGGCAAAAAAAGGTACAAAGGATTTCTGAATTTAAGAATAAAAAAGAATCCTAATACTTGCTTGAAGGGAAAGCACAATCATGATCATTTCCTAGACTATAAGGCATCTAATTACAGTCCCTGAAATCAAAATGGTTTTTTAGACCAGTTTAGAAGTCAACCAGAAACCTTCTTGAGCAAGGACAGAAAGAATGGAGTCTTCCCAGCAGATTTCATGCATTTGGCCTCCTTCACTTCCACCCTGTTCTGAAACTCCAGTAGTGGAAACAACCTAATGTGAAATACAAGTTATTTATATAAAATATTGATGGAATGTGAATCCTGATGAAAAAGCCAAAACCAAAACATTCATTTGGATTAACTGCCATTTTTAAGAAGTCCTCATTGCAGACTGACAGGATGGGATTCAGCCTCACAAATCCAAATTGCTTATCTAGAGCCTTTTTATAGGCAAAGGCAGCACTTTAAGGGTACTACTGACCCTTAGGCACATGAAGTGCTGCTTCTCTCCTTTGGACTGACTGCAAAGAGACTCCAGGGAGGATAACACCCATGTAGACATTTACACTGAAAACATGTAGAGTTAGACTGGATGAATCTCTTCTCTCCCAGGTCAAGAGGAAATGTTTGTGATGACAAATGTAGCAGATGACAATGCTGCAGAGTGAGCCCTGGGGATGAGCTCTTTCCAGAGGGACAGACAGGTATGCATTGTTCTCAAAATGAAGCCAACGCATCCAGCAGGAGACAGAGCATCAGACACAGCACGATGCGGGGTGCCTCCAGCCTCCAGACATTAGAGAAGTACTGATTTCTCTTGACAGTGCTGAAATTAGCACTTTACTCTCACCAAGAGCCCAAATATTGGTTGTCCTCTGCCATGTAGCAGAGCACTTTGCCTTCTTCCATAGAAACAAAAGATTTTACTTCAACTCCACGCAGGTTACTCTGAAAACAGTTCTCTACAACCTTATCTTAAAGACACAAGGCACTGAGGAGAAAAAGTTCAGCTAAGGACACCATCAAAAGCTTTGATTTTTAGTGATTCAGGCGTGACATTTCCTACTCCCAGTTCCATTTTGTCCCCTTCAAATAAAGGACTGGATTCAATCACTGGTTTATTTTTACAGGCATTTAATCATAACTAAATGTAAACAGAAAAACCTGGCTATGAGACAAGCTCTGCAGCCTGCCTTTTTCCTTAATGCTACAACTCATAACAAAGCAGTTCAGTCCAGCTGTGAAAATGCCAGTACCTATCCTGATACAATGCAGAAACATGTGATGCAACCCCAGCTCTCTGGACAGCAATGAGAACTATTCAAAATACAAGCCAAGCACAAGACACGTTCTTACAATTACAGGTAGCTACAGGAAAATATTAGCAGATGTGATTAAAAAAAAAAAAGTTCTTATGGCCTTCCTCCTACCAAAGGTCTTACAATTACCCTGTTACCCAGTTTTAAAAACATAGTGTTAGTGCTTATCTCTTGCACGGGTCCAAATATTTGTTTTTGCTAAAAAGGGCCTGAGAAGCCAAACAAATCAACAGCTTTAAGTTTCTGTTGGACTCTAAAAAGGATCTGAAGTTCAGAACAAACAAGGTTCTTCACATGATGGGAAAAAAAGAAGAAAGCAGAATAATAAAATGCAACACCAGCATCTCCCTGGAAGGATCAGAGTTTTTGGGTCATGTTCTTGCTAGTTCCTAATTTCATGCTGTGTATTTTGCATAATAAATTTAGCATGGTCATTCTTATTAACTTAGGCAGGGAATACAGTTCAATCAAATGACTACTTGCTATTGTCATTGACCAAAACCCTGGTAACACAAAAGAACCCAACAATAATATTTTAATGATATTTTAGGAATTTCTAACATGAAAGGGAGGGGATCAGAGATAGGGGAGATGATTTAAGAGCATAACATCTAATGACATTAAAATTAAGGAGTATCTGTGAAATGAAATTGAACTCCAAATTACAAAATGCAAGAGACACTATGATACTGAATTTCGGAAGACAGATAAACTTTTTCCTGTTCTCTTCCCCTGAGCTGTCATTGGGGAAGCACCTGAAGCCATTGTACGAGCAGTCCTCGCTGCTGAGACTGGCAAAGGAAATCGTACATTAATAAATACTGACCCAAGCCAGCTCTGTCTTCTGTGCCACACATCCGGGCAGACCCTTCCGACAGGCCACTGCTGGAGAAATCATTACTCACTTTGAGCCTTTGCAAGCAACCCTCTCTCTGCTGTCCTTCTTTTCACCTTCCTTATGGCAATGCAGACAAGAGTAAGGAGAGGCTGAACCTCACATTGATATGTACGTTGCTTCTGATGCAGACGTGCAGCTTCACCTTTGGCTCTGCCCTGCTCCAGCAGCACAATCAAACACCAGATATTGGTACCATTTTTTACTGGTGAGGTAGCTTTACAGTTATACTTAGGTTTAACCAGCTCTTAGAAAAAATAACCACCATTCAGTTCTGGAGATGTGAATTAAGTATGATCAAATGTCACTGGGAAGAAAAAATAAGGCTGTTACTGGAAAGAGAGCTGCACACAGCTACTGGGTGAAACTGTGAGGATGCAAGGCATAAAACCAGGCTATTAGTGACAGCAGTTTTCAGCATATTCTCTGCAGAATTGGTTAAAAATATTCAAATCACAGAGTTAATCCAGCTTAAAAACATGACATGCTTGTTTTTCTGCAAGTATTTCCATTAAATATTTTCCTGTTCACCATCCAGTGCTCCATCTGCATGGCAAAAGGAGTTGCTGTGCATCTCACTCAGCAGCTGTAACTAACCTTTCCTTTCTAGCTCCCCTCTCCTCAAAATTTGTCCCATACGGTAAGTGATTATTTGGCTTTAAGCTGATTGAAAAGGCCTGTACTTAAATATTCAGGACTCCTAAAAGAGTCTTAAGAATTCAGGGAGGAACTAAGGTCAGCCTGTCCTTGATGGAGAGTGGCCTCTGCAGGATGGCAGCACCAAAGGGTAAAACCTCGGATATCTAAGGTAACAAACCTCTTCCCCCTCAATAGTTTAATGAAGTAAATAAAAGAAAACCTGGGCAGCATTAAGCAAATACTAAATGAGAATACAGTACTCATTCTGTAAGACACAGATCAGTGTACTGTTTGCAGTATGAACAGCTTTTCATTAAGCTTTCTAATGAAAAAACACACTTCTCATGTTGCAGATCCTAAATATCTATCACTCCCAAGGAAGATAGACTTCAGACACTTTCCAATTATCAAAAAACTTCTATTATTGTTGTGCTACGCTTCCACTTCCAAGAATTAATGCCCTCTGGTCCTTTCAATGCCTATCTGGATGCTCCATGTTTTTCCTCTCACATTTCACTGATTGCTGCTGTCTTTCTACAGATTAAGAAAGATTAGAAACATTTTAACTGTACTGGAAGATTTCCATTATTTTTCTTTAATACAAAAGAGTAATTAGAAGAGACAGTTGCAATCTACAAAGCAAGATGTAAATGTGAGACTGTTCAGCATTCTAATGAAAATGGAATCCCCAAGGCTTTATGTTAATGCTTCTAAAACTGACTCCTTCTGTTTTAGAGAAGAAAACCTACCACACCACCACACCAGTCACAGCATTTTATAGTTACTATAGAATTGAACACAAAGGCCACCACTAGCCTGCATTTCCACAGCAACAGCATATTTTTTTTCACTTTTAATGAGCATTATTACAGGATACAGGGTGGATTCAGACCTCTTTCTCAAAGCATTCAATATCTGGCATGTGTACCATTTGGTAACTGTCTAACTGTATAATATACACTGGATACATATATCTCACAATATACAGAAATACTTCAGATTTCTGACCAAGGTGAGGCAACACCCTTAAAATCTTATACACTGCTGCTGCTCAGTTGAGTTGAAGACAATTTTTCCTCATTATTTCGCTGCAACAAGTTTTGAACACCTACTGGAGTGACCACATCCTTGGCACTGTGTCCTTGTGGGTTTATTGCAGGAGAGTCGGACTGCACGTTGGGAGGTCCACCTGAAGCACCTCAATCCTGCCTCAGCAGGAGACTTGGGGTTTTTGCTCAAGACAAAATTCACCTACTTTTCATGGACTTTCCATAGACTTCACTTTTCATGGACGCTATTTCAACTTATTTTTGGCAGTATTGGGAGGTGTCCCACGTGGCACTCTGCAGACAGCCTGCCCTGGCTTTTCTTCTGCCAGTTATAGAACAACGTTAACCTCTGAACCCATGAGAAAAATTCAAAACTTTGTCAAAATATGAAGAAGGGAGCTTCAAGTGCATACCTAAGGCTTGGAAGTATTTATTTTATTGAATACTGCACTGTTTATGTGCCACTGTACTGCACTAAAGTCATAAATATTATCACTTGTACAGCCCACCTATCCACGGGGTTGCCTGAGATCTCCAGGCCTTTGAACTTCTGCTCTGCTCAGCAGGGCACGTGGTGATCTGAGAAGTGCTGATGACCATGGTCCTCCAGAAAACTAGACAGCTGCTCCCCAAGGGTTTGCACCTTTCCCCTCTTTGACAGATGGAAATCTGCTTCTGAAAGGCCCCTTTTAAACAGATACCCAGCTCTCGGGAGTGCAGAAGACAACAGGGATGAAACTAAGAAAGAATTGTAGAGTGATTGAGTTTTCCTAGGACAGATTTTGCTGTGTGATGCCCATTTCCATTTTCACCCATGTACACCAAGCATCTCTGCTTCCTTGAGTAGCAGCATGAACAGCTCTGAGAAACAAATCTTAAGAGATGCACCACATCATAGTGACCTTCCTTAATGGTTCTGATGATTAAAAGCTTCAAGTGAGAAGTTTTCCATAATCTTATCTTTTAATTGTCAGGATAAAAATGACAGTTTAAGCAGCAAGAAATCTGCTTAAATTCTCTGGGAAATTCTCAGTAAAGGGTTTGTCTTCATTTACTTTTAGTCTACCAGGTGCTTCACACCTACAAACAGGTAGGCAAGTGTGTGTTTGTGATGCCAATTTTCCCCTTCAA
Source organism: Dendrocincla fuliginosa (assembly GCA_035047845.1). Lineage (NCBI taxonomy): Eukaryota > Metazoa > Chordata > Aves > Passeriformes > Dendrocolaptidae > Dendrocincla > Dendrocincla fuliginosa. The sequence goes on from JAWWMO010000001.1 coordinate 99,200,468, forward strand.
AAGTACCAGGAGTGCTCTCATGCACACATGTCTGTCTGAAGTTAACAATATGTATGTTCCCACACAGCTGATTTAATTCCAGTGAAGATTTCAGGAATTAAATCAGAATCAACAAATTTCTACAATGCCCAGTTTAAATTCACGACATTCAGTCTCTTATTTCTCTGAACACAAATATACCTCGAAGTTAAGTATTTGAAGAGCTGACAAAATATAACCAGCATATGCATGCCAGGGGGTAACTTACCAACTTTGTCTCTCCAACCAAAGCTCCTGCAACCACTCAAGAGCAGCACCACACCTGATGGCTGTGGGACTCAGAACTGCTTGTACCTGTCTCACTGTGCACATGAGAACCACCCACCACAACCCTGCTGAATGCCAAGAGCATGCTAATGTGAGCCGCCCTGGTGCAGATGTAGCATTAGGCTACAGCAAAAAAAAACCCAAACCAAAACATTCCATCCCCCAAACCCACCTTCCTACTGCCCCCGATAACATTTGCAACTGAATTTTTCCCACTCAACTTTGTAGTTTTCTGCCAAGAAAACAGGGAGATCAGAAGGCATCAACCATGTGTACTTACTATGTCAAAGAGGCTCAGCAACCGACCGGACAAACCAAAGGCACCTTTCATATTGCAGGAAGACTAGTATGAGGTTTAAAAAAAAAGTTACACGCATCTCAGTATTTTTCATTGGAATTTGAGGGCAAAATAAAGCAACACTGAAATAAAGGCAACACCATGTATGAGGCCAGTAAGAAACTCCTTTCTAAAAACTAAAACCAAAAGCTTCAACTCTACAGACAATTCCACAAAAGCAGGAACACTGTCTAATGAAAAATATGTTGCAAGTAATTCACCTTGCTCTGCCTCTGTATCCCTCTGAGACAACACAGTTGACAACACCTTCTTTTTTTTTTTAACAGTCCAGTTGTTTTTCTGGGAGGAAAGACACTTTAAGAAGATGGTATAAGAAGCTTAGATTTACTCTACATCTTGAACTCGGGAGTCATATGCTTTGTTCACTCCTCACCCCTGCTCTTCTTGTTCCACCCCCTGACAAAGAGATAACCTATCAGCACTTAAACAGGAAAGCAAAGAGGAGAGGGAATGTCTTTGTAACTGAAGTATTTTGTAAATGTATTTTTTTCCCAGCATGTTTATTTTTAACTGCTTTAAACACTCAGCAAAATCATGTAACTGCTCCCAGGCTCAGCCTCGTGGCAAAGGCACCTTGCAGGGCAGCGAGGCTGTGCAGGCAGCGTGTGATGCTGCAGCAAGGCAGAGTGCTCACAGGGCTCGCTCAGTGTGGGACAACATCTCCTGCATACATCGCTGCCAGCAGCAAAAGCTGTGTCTGCATTTGGGGCAGTGGCAGATGCAGCATCTTCTGCACGGAAATGCCTGAAAAGGGAGGTCCGTCATTCACTGCACTGAGATGGATTTTGTGTTCAGCGGCATTTCCAGCAGGACGGTTGGTGTTGAGGGCAGGAGGACGCCAGAGCTGCTTCTGCTGGAGGTGTTGCCTGTGCCTTTTGTCTGTGGGTCCCAAGCATATACTGGGAGATTATCCTATCCCCATCACAATGGGTGATTATTCTATCCCCACCATGCTCCACTGCTCACCCCTTCTTTGTCACACAAGCTTTTTGCCATCTCAAATGCTGGCACCTTTTTAATAAAATAGGAGCATTGGGCTTTCACAGTGGCACCTACAGGAATCAAACCATAAAATCTACAAGTTATAAACAGCAAAAAAAAAAAAACAGGAGACATTTCTCCCAAGCGCACGCTGAGTGTCAGCCTGCTGCAGTTGCCTCTCCTGGTAAAAACTGAGTTGTGCCTCTGTTTTCCATCCCACTTAAACTTGTCACTGCCTTGCTTTCTAGCTTTCTGGGATCAGACTGGATATGGTCACTGATGCAGTCTAAGGGATTTTTTCTGGGCATCCTACTATTAATAGAGCAATTTGCTTCCCCTGCAGAATGTATCTACTTGAATGCTCCTCAGCAGTGAGGCACCCTGGGACAGAGCACACAGCACCTTGGTGCTCTGCAACCCAGCTGAAAGTACCTTCCTCAAACTAACCAGCTCAGAGTTCATCCCTGCTGTCAGTGCTACACCCCAGTCCACAGAGAGGGAGGAAAAAAAGCCCACATGAAATGCTGCAGGGAAAGTTAGAAACTGGCATCTCTACTGGAACTGGATTGCTGTCACTTAAGCAAGAATAGTTGCATTCACACCACATGGAAAAGAAAAACAATCAAAAATAAAATCTTCAAAAGGCATGTTGCTTTAGCCTCAAAGGCATAGACTTTGTAAGTGGAAAAGCTCAGAAGTATATAATCTTTCTTTAAAAATGCCTCCATCTTCTTGAGAATTTTTACCAATGCCCTGCAGTATTTGACAGAAGTTTCTAGATAACAATGAGAGTCCCTGACACCACACTCACCTCCAAGGAGGATACCTCGGAGCATGAGAGTGGCTGGGGATGGTGAACCTTTCCCTCCCACCACGGAAAACACCCTTCTAGGTCTATGACACATGGTAAATGGCCTGGTCACTTTTTTTCTACAACAAAAGACAAAACTAAAGGTGGTTCAGATACCACACAAACCAGGAAAATGGTGATGCTCCTAAACTGAACAAGACTTTAAAATGTGTACTTCAAATTTTTTTCCAAAACATTTTCTTATTGGCAGACACTTACAGATTTCTCTTTTGCTTCCCAAGATGCAATCACCTCCATTGTGCAGTGAATCTGAATTGTGCAGGGCTTTGCCTTCCCCATGGAATAGGGAAAGAAAAAAAAGCAGGAGGCTGGTTTACTCCAAGGGCTCTTTTAAAAGTCCTCTTTGCTATTCAGAAAGCCCTGTTTGATGTCGATGAGAAGCATGGATTTGGGTTGCCTTATGCCACAAATATTCCCTGATTTTAGTGGGATATTCTTTAAAAAAATCCAAACCACAGTATTTTCTACAGTGGCTTGTAATGTCAGAGCCTAGAAGATATAAAATACAAGCAGTATCTCTTCTCAGTCCATTCCATTTTTATTAGGAAGACAAAATACACAGTCTATAAATTGAAGTGAACATTTGTACGCACTTTGCCACTGTTCTCGTGATCTTTCACAGGGCAGTATAATTCCTGAATTAAATATTATTTTTAAAAGGAACCTGTTGTTCTCTTTAAAAGGTCATGCATTCTTTTAATGCCATATACCAACGCTAAACAATGAAAACCATTTTATCCTTCTGGAATTCACACTTAGAAAACTCAGTTCTACAAAAATAAATTATTTGAAAAAAGGTTTTCATCAGATGTTTTGAATTCTAGTAGGTTCAAAATGTTCATCCACCCTGTTTCTGGGCTACAGGTACTATGGGAGCATGTTCCCATGAACAAATAATGTATTTTCACTGGAAAACTTGCCTATTAGAATCAGATTATCTGATAAACAAAAATGTTCCACAACTATACACTAATTAACTAAAATCTAAAGAAAATATTGTGACTTGGCTGTATCAAAATGGCTTCATTTAACAAAAAAAAACCCAACCAACCAAAAAAAAACCAAACCCAAAGTTAAAAACAAATTTTGAATTTTTAACTTTTCATACCAGTTAAAGGAAAAGAAGTGCTACAGAAAGCACATTTAAATTTCCACAGCTGAAAAGCCAACCTTGCTTTAAACAGGGTTATAGGCATCCCCCTGTATCCTTTCATAGGACATTAAATCACACTCATCCTTACTGAAAATTTGCTCCCTACCTCATATATAAAGTATAGCAGCTTCCAATAAATGAAATCCTTATACTTCTTTTCCAGTTAAGTTAAAAGTCAAAGTGTATCAGAGATCTTTCCAATCACATGCAAAGACGTGATAGCGGCAGTGGGTCCAGTCTCTTGCTAGCCAGACTAACATGTAAACAGGGAGATGCTGTGGAGCAGAGGTACTAAATAGACACGGAGCAGAGTGCTTGTATTGCCATCAACACTCTTCTTTATCGCTCTCACTCTCTAGAATGTACTTTCACAGTTAAGTTTCAAAAGCCTATCACAATACTAGATTTGCTACATGTTTGGCAGCCTAGGTAGTCTACCCTTCCAAAGCAAGCAGCAAGTGGTGTCATACAAGATTGCCAAGATCACCATCCATTTCAGATGAGAGGGATGATCTTGGTTACAGGGAAGGGGACCCATCAGAACATAATTAGAAGTGAACCCAACAGGGCATACCTGTTTTGGTGGCAAAATGGATATGAATTGTGACTGTGTGAGTACCTGCTTGTTTGTCTTTTACTTTATAGATTCAGCAAAAGGAAATTCAGGCTGATTTAAAAAAAGATACTTCAAAGTTTTCTCAATGAAGTTAAAATAGAAAAGCAGCCCATAGTTTCACTGCAAGTCAAATAAAACATTTAAATTTGCACTGAAATGGCTATTGCCTAGGAATGTTTGCTAACAGTGTAGGGAAGAGAGGGCACCAGCTGTGGCAGTGGCAGGGTGCTAAGCTGTTTTAAGTTATAAGTACATAAATAACTATCTTGGCCAGGTCTGAATCCAGAGCAAGTGCCCTAACCACCAGGGTGTTGGCATCCTCATCCTTAATTCCTTGGGCTCACCAAATATGTAAGTCTTTTATTTTATCGTTTTTAAAGGAACAGGATCAAAAGGAGAGATAAGGAGTAACATACCCCCAAATATCCTTTGTGTTGTACATCATATTACTCTCTTAAGAGATGATTGATGTGGCATCAAGTCCTTTTGGCCTTGAACCAATTCTTTGCTATCATCTCCTAATCAAGGGTAATTGGTAAATTACCACTTTAGCCTGAAACATTTTTCAATTCAAACCTAGTCAGTCAATCATCCCAAATTTCCAAATATTTGCAGGATGAGAGAAACCACATTTTATTTTTGGGTAAACTATTTTCAAAAAGAGTATTCAACTCTGTTCTTAATGAAAAGTTGGAATGAGTACCTTCACTTCCCTACATAAAGTGAAAAGTACATTTTTGATGGTTTACACGAATACACCACAAAGAACATTAAAGTCCACAAACCCCACTTTCAGGTTAAACATAAGGTATTCTACTCCTCGTTATGGTGAAACAAAATGACAACGACATTTAACATAGTTAAAGTGTTTTTTTGTTGGAGGCTTTTTTTGCTTTTTTTTTTTCTTTTTAAATTCCCTTCCAAGGTAGAATTAAAGGCTCGAGCACATGGTTCATTATTAGAGTCAACAAGTTTCTGTGTGTCAGTTGATGTGCAGTAACCTCTTTATGAATATGCTTAGGCTTAGAGAAATGCAAAGTAATACGACTTAAATTCTCATACTTGCACTGCAATCTAAACTAAATTGGATTACTTGGTATTTGCCATGGACAAGGAACATGTGCACAGACTACTGCAAATAGCTTCTTTTCTAAAATACAGCCCAGTACTAAGCAGAAGTCATGCGATTATGCAATTGATATCCAATGTACCTATTGCAGCACTCTCAAACTCATCATTTCATTAAGTTTTAATTGCTTTTCTGGACTGCAAGTGTAATATTTTTAATATAATGCTCTTGTAATTGCTTTATCTTCCCTCTCCACATTACTGATACATAATACAAAATTTCACTAGAGTTTAGCAAAATTTGTCCTTCACTATTAAGAGAGAGCATTCAATGGTAGAAGACATACAATTAGAGAGTGCCCAGGATTATTTTCAGTTAGCAAGATGACTATAAATATGGAAATCTCATTACAAAGACCAGTTAGAAACTTATAGCAAACAGATCCTTACAAAACCTGCTAAATGATAATTTCTTCCTACCCTAATTTTAGGGAGAATAGCCTTGCAAAAAGATACCAATTAGTCTACCTTTAGTCCTGCAAATACCTCTGTGTGGGGAAAAAAACACTAAAGAAGGTTTAAATTTTGCTTCTAATGATATAGGTAATTATATAGGAACAAAGAGAATGAAAAAGGGAACATGTTGAAATTATTAAAGCACAATGATCATAGGGAATTGCCAGAAAAAACAAACTGTATAAATTGAAACATGCTTTTTAAATACTGGATTCTCTACCCCATTAAAAAAGTGAGTGTTGTCTTTTAGGACAGATAAGAAACATTTATAAGAAACTGCAGCATGGCAGTCAAAAGTAGAGCAGGTGTGGAAGAACAGAGGAATCTTCCTCTTTGAGGGATTTCAAAACAGTCTGGATAAAACACACATGGGTGATACTTTGTGTGTTAATTTGTGAATATTTGTTCACAAGCATAAATACTTTGCAAAGTCTGCTAGTTTTAATGACTCCGTCAGCTTCCCCTGAGTTCAAACTGTGCAGCAAAGTTGTCCTCTCTGTCAGGCATTGCAGATTTCTTATTTCACGTTCTACATGAAATATGAGTAGCAGAGTTACTACTCAGCGGAAATCTTTCTGCAAAAATAACCATCTCATACTTTTCTCAGACTTTTTTCACTGCTCAGGCAATAGTTGGTGTTTTAGTCTTAATTGGTTGTAGTCTTTAACATTGTGAGTAATGCAGATATTCCATTATGGAAAAAGTTCTCTCTCTGCCACTTCAGAGAAAATGTGTTAAGGAAAATTATATCGGTTCCATATCAAAAGTAAAACAAATGCTTTCCTTTCTTGCTTTTAGATTTCACTTTTTAAAGTCTAATCCACAACTGCTAAGAACTGAAGCCCAAGCACTTGTACACTTTGAGCAGGAGTTTATTATTGGGTACAGAGGTTACTATGTAGGAGACACAGCTTTTGCTCCACCTTCCCTTAAAGCCCTATATGCTGAAGAGGCTGTGTAGGGGTCCACAGAGGGGACCACTTGGCAACAAGCAGCATCTCACATACCCTGATTAAGGGTACATTAGGGTTCAATCTCAGAGCTTGGGTCCCTAAAATAAACTTAAATGCATGATGTTAACAAAAAGTTAGGTTTTTACATTAACAGGATACACATAATGCATTTGCTATGAAAATAAATCTCTTTGAGTGAATCAAAAAATGACCTTATTTCTAATAATAAGAGAGAAAATTACAGTTGGCAAACTTGTGAGACAATTAAGCCAGTGTTTCAGAGAACTCCATAACAGTGCCAAAACAAATATTCAGATAAAAGAACACAGCTTCCACTCCCTGCTTCCTTATTAATTATGTTTTCTTCTCTAGCCATTACAAATAGGTTTGTAAAATAAATTCAGAAAATATATGGGTGTCTGTTTTTTCATTTGCACTTGTTTGTTGTTTCTGAGGATTCACCAACTGCTGAAGAAGAAAAGATTGCGCTAACAGTCACTCTATAAATAATGTAAGAAAAAAAAGCCACTGCACAGCAAGGGTAAATGAGGACAACATGAGAAATTCATGGTATAAGGGACCATGAGGCCTCTCACTTGGCTTTCCAAGTGCAGGATATTAATTGCATTTTATTAGCTGGTTAACAAGCTGTGTGGCAAATCATCTGGAGCTACTAAGGTCCTTTGATCCACCCTTCTTACAAGTGCTGCCCCTAACAAGCAAAAATGCTCTTTTCAGCTAAAATCCCTCCGTGTCCAGCAGGAGGATGCTGCTGAGGGCAGGCTGGAGACCAGCATCACAGTTTCCCCATGCCAAGTGGAGAGTTCCAGCTGTCTTGTCCATCCCACAGAATCAACCCCTCGCCCTCGTGGGGCAGCCTAAGGGTCCATCCCCCACCCATTGAGCCGGACTCAAGGAACATCATTCCTGCCAAAGCACACATAACCTGGCACTGTGTCTATCTGAGGCTCTGACGGGTCTCACCACTCCATGACTCAATGGGACAGGCAGCTGTTGCATGGGTATTCCTGGATATGTATGCTTGCTTTGAGGAAGCCCTCCACCTGCAAAAGCCCTCTTGCTCTTGCACACACAGGTATTAATAACCCCAAATACAAACAATTCAAAGCTTTTTTTCCCTGAGAAATCATGGCCTCACACCTATATATGGTTTGTAGTGTTCAAGTCGAAAGATCTCAAATACTATGACACTTCAGCTTGCTCTTGGGTGCTGAAAAAAACACCTCTCCATGCTGCACCATACAGCAGACATACACAGAACCCACTGGACCAACCAACCATCCATTCAACCGCCAGCAGCGGTGGGAATCTGGACCCAGTGACCTAACGATCCCTCTAAACTAATGGCTACAGAGTCTGAAGTTAAGCTTTGTGTGGTAGGGTACACCATCCTGACTGTGAGGAGCTTAGAGTGAGTGTCCTGCTGCTTAATTTGCAGCTTTAGAATGATACAAAATAGTACAAGCTAAAGTAGACACTCCTGAAAGCTGGGAATCACCTCAAAAAAGAGGCATTTTTTTGTAGGTGTTCTCTCTTCTGCCATTTTCACTTTAGATAAAAAGCCTAGTAGCTGTCCTTAGCTCCACACAACACAAAACAGCCAATGATGTGAATCCAGGGGAAGCAGGGCAGGAAAGAAGCAAGAAAAGCAGTGTGATAAGAAGCAGGAGAAAGGGGTTTTCATCTTGATCAAGATGAGAGCACAGTGTCTCTGGAGAGCAGCTGGGATCTCCATCTGTACTGAAAGAATGGAGACATGATAGTTTCACAAAGGTCTCTGAAATGGGACGAGGCAGTCCTCTACACCAGCTGAGCATCACAGCAACTGCTGATGAGCTTTACACTCAAAATATTAACCACAGCTGAATGCTGTTCTGTGCAGTGAGTGTGTTTCTGCTTTTAAAATCAAGAACCTAAATTTTCTAGAATAATCCTATCTTACTTTACTCTTCTTTCTCCCTAGTAACATAGGAGTCAAAGGCACTGAGACACTCAGCTCGTCATTCTAGGAGGCACCCAGGGGCCTAAGTATAACCATTGAGTACCACTTTGAATGCGCTACAGGATAGTTAAGACTTCCCCAGGAGCAAGCAGAGTGACAAAGGCCCTATGCTGGACTGCCAAGAAGTGGGACAGCCAAGGTCACCTCGAGTGGTTTCAAACACCTATGAACCCCAAATGCCCCTCTCAGTGCCAGGATCACTCAAGAAATTAATCTGAATTCCCAGAAGATGAATATGAATTTTTCTCTACCAAACTGTAAAGGGCATTCTAAAAATAGAAATCTACCTATGGCAGGTCTAAACCTGCACCCTTTCAGCAAACATCATCTGGTGGAGACATACCTTATGAGTTAAAGTTTATACAGAAGTGTCACTATAAGGGTGTTCAGTAAGATGAAGGCAAAAAAAAAAGGGCAGTCCGGTGACATCCTCAAGGACAGGTGGCTTCCAGGAGCTAGGACTGCTGCTGCTCCTGGCTCATGTGGAAGGTGGCACTCACTGCAGCTTGCTCTGCTAGGGAGCTTTTGAGTCCATTAACAGGAAGCTGATGCTGCAGTTAACAATTAAACTCAAAGCTAAGGTTTATGGATACCTAGCTTTAATAGAGTTTCCCACTTCCAACATCGCTGTGCACAGCACTGACCAGTCTGTCATGGTTGCTACAGGAATCATGTTAAGTGCAAGCTGCGTGCAGGTTTCAGTGGCACGCAGTTTAATGGCAACTTTCTATTAAGAAATCAAATGTGCAGAGTACATCAATAAAGGTACTGCAGTGTTAAAGACAATCATGAACCGAAAGCAAATGCATTAATTGAATTTTCTATGAAGGGCATCTTATGCTGTGTTTTCTAATAGTAAGTAGTAAGGGGTAATATGAAGTCAAGAGAAAACAGAACTAACAGCCAGTTTCAAACAGAAATTTAATTTATTCAGTCCTGGCCTGCATCAGATTAAATTCCTTTCTCAAATAATGTTCAAAATTGCCATTTTCAGAGCTTTAAGACAGCAAACGAAGTATCTGAGGAAGAGGAAAAAAACATCAAATCAGTGAAGGGGGCAGATATAAATGAAATGGAGCAGTTTCCCCATACTGATGTTTCCAGACTGCAGCACCAATCGGCCATCCTGGTGTTTGCTTTCTCTGCTTTTATGTCTTCCCGGGGTGGTAAAGGACGGGAAGAGGTGCAGGCTATGCTGTGCTTCCACAGAGAGGCCGATGCCGCTCTCTTTCTCAGCTAGTGGAGTGTTTCCTGCAATTCCTATCATTACTTCCATGAAACACAATGTGCCATTTCCCTTAGAAAACCTCCTTTGCATCTAACACATGCATCCAATGCTGAAGTTAGTTAATCGATACTCCCTTGGTACATACAAGGGAAGGTACAGAGAAGCATGAGACAAGACCTATTAATCTGTTCTCAAGAAAGCAAAAACTGTCTCTAATTCTAGTCTGGGATCTGTGCTGCTCATCTAAGTCGCAGGTAGCAAAAGTCTCACTCTCCATGAGGTGATGTCCTTGTGGGACACTTGAAGTGGCTCTGTGCTGTCACAAGTGACCAAACACCCTTTTTCAGCCAAGGTGTCTGCACCAGGAACATTGTGTGCAACTTCAGAAGAGAGTTAACTCTTGACCACCTTGCTCTTCAGTTGCTGATGGGGATCCATGACCCTTTTAGATTCAGGCTACCTACCTACCTACACGTGCCAGCCTGTGACTGTCACCACAATCAACAACTCCCAAGGAAGCAGCTGCTCACCCAGCGGTCTGGAAGGCTGGACTTCCAAACTGGTGGGGTCAGATTTGGGTGCAACAAGATGAAACTGCTCTCTCAAGACTTTCAGGTGCATGCCACACATGCACAAATTTAGTCACAGAATCAAAATGTTTTGCCTGTCCAATTTTGTACCACTAAAATGCTTGTATCAGTGCATAAACAGTTCCAAAACAACTGATGTTCTCCAAAATTTTCAAAATCAAATTAAGTGCTTCGTCAAATCAATGTTTTAATTTCAAAGTGTTATTTGCATAAAAGGCAAAAATACTTGAAAGGCAAAAAAACCACTTGTTAGAGTTTCAAACCTAAGCTGGAATTCCTTCCAAAAAGCTTGGAGCCAACGCCTCAGCATTGGTAAAGATGTTTAACAAAAGAGACAAAAGACATGCATATGCTGATGTTATCTACCTTGGCCAGGTCTTTGTTCCGA
>JAWWMO010000001.1:99219381-99282305 GCA_035047845.1 Dendrocincla fuliginosa
AAATAGAGCATAATCAGTGACAAAGTAGAAAATTGACATGTAAATTAGTAAGAGAAAGAGGTTAGAATATGAAAGTAATGAGTGCCAAGCAGACTATGATACACTCCTTTTCTGTCAACGTGCTGGCTCCTCAGGAGAAACACATCTGGCAGTTCTCTTTCTGAAGTAGCCTCCCTTGGACATATGGAAGAAATGGTCTCATTCACTTTATACCATCCTATTGATGAAAACGGAATGCAACAAGAAATTAGCATTGCCAAAATATTTGGGTAACCAATTTTAGGAAATCTTGTTTTAAATTCTATAAAGCTCAGTAAAAATGCAGCGATAAGCAGCATACAATACAGACTTCCCCCAGTCTGCACTCTGGCCAGCAGGAAGGGGAGTGAGTGGGGCTTGCAGCCCCTTCATACATCTCTGCCAGCATTTCCAGGGGAAGAAGTCACTTCACCTCTGCCTTGCCCGAAGCTCTGCAGAGGCTGTAACAGAACGGTATTAGCACCACCGAAAGGAGAAAATGAGCAAACTGGCAGCATGTACTAGTTCCTAGGAAATATGAAAAAGTGAAGATTCACCTTTAAACACATCTGAAAGATATATAACCACTCAAGACTTGGAGGAGAGACAAACCAGATGAGTTCTTGGGATCACAGTATAACGATGCACAGAGTGAAGCAACTAACCAAGCATCATAAATCTTTGCTCCTTCCAACCAAAAGCAGCACTGCTCCAGGTGCAGGTGGGCATGAGGCACCAGCACAGAGTCACAGGGTGTAGAGCCAGAGGCCCCTGGGGCTGGGACGGAAACGGCACTGCTCACCACATCACCCAGAGATGAGCCTTGGTGAGTACAAAAACTGAGAAGTAGCTCTTGCCTTGCCCCAAGGATTCACTTGTGAACTTCTCATTTCAGAGAGCAGCACAGCTTCTGTTGGTGCTGCAGCACATGGCTGCTGACACACACAGTTCAGTCCCCCACTCTGCAGGGCTGCCACTGGACTTTTATAGGGGAACAATTAGTCAACAATTTAAGGTTGAAAAATAAAGCACTCAATTATATGGAAATGGTACATGAGAACAGCATTCTCTTTTTCACTTGCAGTTGGAGCCTCTGAGTGGACTTTGAATGAGCCCACAGTGTCTCAATTACTTGAAGAACCAAAATAAGACTTTCTAGCCTACCTCAACAGCCATCATCATTAACTTCAATAAGATGTTCAATATTTTGCAAGTTTAAGTATGTATATGTGCGTGCATACATATATATACTTGTGTATATATATATGTATATAAGGTATGCTGATTTTTTATAGTAAGATTAAAGTCATGTTTTCTCATCCTTAAAAGAAATTATCTTTTTAACACTACATATTAAAGTTAACAGAAAATTAACCAGTGTATATTTTGAATGCAATGAGACTTAAAATAGAAATTACTGTTTGCTATCTGAATTTTCCACTTCAAAATGTGAATCATATGATCTAATAATTTTACCAGTACATAAACAGTTTGTTTCCTTTCTCCAGCACAAGCTATGAATACACTCCTTTTTCTATTTCTGTCCTGTGTAAACACATTTTTCCCAGGACTTCCATATTTCAGTACATTGAAGGTGTCCTGCAAACAGCACATCCATGAAGCCACACTGATTGCAATAAACCATTTACATGCAGAGCATATAAATGAATGAAGTCTCAAACCATGCCCTTTAATTTTATGTTTACAGTAAAACTACTACACTCAGACTACATCCAAACAGGACCTCAAATCTCAGATCATTCACAGCTGACTTTATGTATTTATGTTAAAATTTACATGTAAAATGAGACCATAAGAGGCCATAATAATAAAATAATCAAACTATAAAATACTGTCAAATTGAAATATCTATTAACATGGATATATTTATGCAACTTCAAACACATTGTTTCCATAATTGTCTCAGTATCTACTGTAACATTATAGTTAAACTATCAACAGTGTTTCTCAAGTCAAAACAATCTGATTATACTCTTCAGTTGTCAGGGACTGGAGGTAGGAACAGCAACGTAAACACCTCAGGTTGTGAGATCCCCACCTGGAGTGCTGTGACCAGATCTGGGGTCCTCAGCACAGAAGAAACATGGACCTGTTGGAATGAGTCCAGGCGAGGACCACAAAGATGATCAGAGGGCTGGAGCACCTCTCCTACGAGGACAAGGCTGAGAGAGTTGGGGTTGTTCAGTCTTGAAAAGACTCCAGGGAGACCTTAGAGCAAGAAAGATGAAGACAGACTTTTTTGTAGGGCCTGTTGTGATAGGACAAGGTGTAATGCTTTTGAGTTCAAAAAGGGTAGATTTAGACTAGATATAAGGAAGAAACTATTTACCGTGAGGGTGGTGAGGCACTGGAATAGGCTGCCAGAGAGGTGGTAGGTGCCCCATCCCTGGAAACATTCAAAGCCAGGTTGGATGGGGCTCTGAGCAACCTGGTCTAGTGGAAGGTGTCCCTGCCCATGGCTTGGAACTGGATGATCTTTAAGGTCCTTTCTGACCCAAACTATTCTATGATTCTACACACTGAACAGTTTTTTTTATCTATGTGTGGTTTATTACCACATACATACTTTAAGTGATAAATGCAACATGATTCTGATACCCTATGGCATTGAAACACATAACATGTATTGCTATATCATGTCATACACTGATTCTTCTGAATCAATGTGAAAATGGAAAAAATGCAGAAAATACAATTTTCTCATACAGAAACTGTTTCTGTTTTCTTCCTGAAATGACTGTGCATCATCAATATCACTACAGTGCATCAACTCATTCTTTCCCATTCCTTCTTCTAGGAAGTTAGAGGCTACTTTTTACTCTCTTTTAAATAAATTGTATTTATATTCAGTGTTGAATACTATTTCACAACACAAAAAAGGAAACATTTAATTTCTAAGATAACAAATGCTTTGATTTTTCAGTAATGTGTCCCCTTGTTTTTTCAGCTGGAATTATTCACTGATGATGTACCTCATTTTTATTCTATGTTCAACCAAACTCTCTAACACAAATTTACTACTTCTTAATGAATTGTTTATTTTATTTAAGTCATGCAAAAGTGCTCAATATGGGCCCATAGAAGAATGAGAAAAGAGAAGCAAGTGTTCAGAACTCATCCACAGCTTATATCCAGAATTATCAGCTCACATATGGGTCTCATCTGCTTCAAGCCGAGTTTAGGAAGAGTGTAAATAACTTTCAAAGATGATGTTAATTTAAGTGGGGCAATAATAAAACATGAAATCCTTGAAAAGAGCAATTTTGTCTATAAACTCTAAATATACAGAAATAATTATGTGACAATTTGTATATTCATACAAATTCTGCTCTAGAAACTCTTTCAGGAATGACCTTGACAGGGAGTCGGAGATTTTTAGGATGCCAGATGAAACATGATTCACTTTCATACATTTCTTTGGCAACAGTGACATTCTTCAGAGGAAAAAATATTGCTTCCCTCTGAAGAAAAAAAAAACCTACATATACAGGAATAAGATCTACCAGCTCTTCTTGCCAAATATAATCATACTTATCATACCGATCTATTTAGAAAATATAATATTGCTAAACTAGTTGTTATGGTTGATTAATCCAAGCCCTTCTTGTTAGAAACAGATGGCACATGCAAGAATAACAAAACACATTCTGGAGGATATCTGAGAAAGTCCATTCTCTTTCATTAGTTTCTTATTTATACAGAGCAGTAACAGCTGGACTACAAATAATTACAAAATATAAACAAAATGGAAGGCTGGAAACAGAAATCAGTTCATTATGCATATGAACAAGTATTCTTGTGGATTTTGAGTAGGTTTGAGCTCAGGATCCTTCTGGTTCTCACACACACACACACAAAAATCATCTGTAAACCTAGGAAGAGAGGTAGCATTTTGCATTTTCCTGAGTTCCTACAGTGATCCTGTTTGACTGTACTGAGCTAATGTCCATTTATCAAGCCTTTTGTGATGGCCTGATTGACCCATTGCACATCCTTTGTCTGACTTGGGGGCGTGTTAAATGAGAGCTTGGAAACTGTTCTATTTGTAGTAATGCTACCTCAGTGTCCTTTAAGATAAAATGCTGAAATGAAATAAAAGACACAGGAGAAGGGAAATTACAAACTCTGTTGCCTGGCTTGAAACCCACACTTTCATCGAAGGCAAAGAGAGCAGCTGAGCTGCACAAGGGAGGAAACAGCAAAATATACTGCCACTACTTGAAAAAGGTAATTACACATCTGAAAAGCAGAATGTCAGAACTGAAGCCTACCAGGGCAGCTGTGGCTGATTTTTATGTACAAGGGACTGGAAGGAGGAAGCACCAGAGACAGGCAGCACAGACCATACGTCAATAGCTCCACTATCCTCCTCCATGACCATGTAGCCTGTTCCTCTGGGAGCTGCCACAGTGGTGACCACGTCCAGCCCTACTGGAACACATCCACGGTGCCACATACTACCCAGGAGCAAATTCGTGCTGGCAGCATGGGACAACATTTTTCCCAGGGGACCCAGGCATCATGCTCCAGCACAACAACCCAGCACCAGCCCAGTATCCCTTATCCAGAAGCCTGCTGGTGTGAGAATCCCATTATCCCTCACATTCCTGATACCAAACCACACCACCATGGTACAGCTACAGCATTCTCCCAATATTTCACAGTACACCAAGGAACATGACCCTGCTGCTTTGGCAGGGTGTACTGCTGGAAGGATGGACAGAAACCACTGTCCACTACACAGGCAGACAAGGCTTGTTGCATTGAGCAAAACTAGGGCACTGCTCCAAGCCACCTTCTCCCTTCAAAAGTAAAGAAAACACTGGAAGTAATTGCTAAACCTCATCCCACTTCAGTCTGGATCAAAATGTACAGGCTTTCAGCAGCTGAGAGCTCTTATGCCTTCTGCACAGTACTTTCAACACTTCCAGATAGGAACCAATAAAGTAGCTAGACCGATTTCTTGGGAAGCCTCAGAATCATCATGCAATTTCTTAGTGAAGAAATTTACCTTTCCTCCTCATAATAAGCATTCAAGACCTCATAAGGAGGAAAAAACAAATCTGGAGTTGAGTCCTCTTTGAGATCATGTATCAGGTCACAACATCCATATCCTCTGGCTTTCAAAAGGGGAAGAGCATTTAGCCCTCTCAGTTGCCTTCCTATTACTCTTCTCTCTGAGATGCGTATTTTAAAAAATATTGAAGTGCATGGGTTTCCTGACCTTACCTGAGGTGGGCACCTCTCTCTGTCTCCATCCTGCCTGTAGCCCTGCCTCTTGATTTGGCCAGTTCCCAGGAACACCAGGGAACAACTCTGCTGCTTTCCTTCTCAGAAGTGCATAGAAAGGAAACTCTGCGTGAAATGGGATGCTGTGTCCAAAACAGATGTTTCCAATACACTTCTACCATTTTAAGATGGATTAAATACTGTGCTTTCCTTGTATCCTGCAGCCTGCTGGAGGCGGATATGGAGAAAAATTTCCAAGAAATATTTCTCCATAGCAAACAAGACATAAGAGGACTTGGGCTACGAAGAGTCTGTGCCTTTGACAGGCTTCAATCCGAAGCAAAGTCTGATGTGAATTGAGCCAAAAAGAATTTTTGTTAGGGGGAAATAAACATCATAGTAAAAAATGAAACAAGTGTGAGCAAGACTTATGCAAGAAACTGCAATGATGTGAGCCGCATGCAAAGGCTACAAAGAGTATGCAATCGGTTTCTCTCAGTTAGAAGTCTGCTTTAAATCCCTATTTAACAGGAACTGTAGCTTCTGTGATCAAAACATAATTGCACTGTTATGAAAAGTAACAAATATACATTTACAAGACATCTGGAAGAATTATCTTCTCCAGCTGGCCTTGATGGTAAATTCAGGCATGGAATATTTTCATACTCTTACTGCCTGCTTCCTTAAGTGTTAGCATCACCTGCAAATCCAAATGTACTCTCCTTGGAACAACAGTGCAATTCATTCTGCTCAGGGGAGAGCTGAAGGAGTCTCCACATCTCCCTGAGAGCAGCCAACACCTTGGCCTCTATCAGGAGTTGAGAAAGAAACAGGGTGATGGTTCCTAATTAGGTCTGGAGCTAAAGACCAGCAACAGAGTTCAAACAAGTAACAATCCATGGGGTTAGATGAGGTCACGGGAAGGGTCTCCACCATGCAGGGAATGACAGCAGTGCCTTCCGCTACTTCCTGAAGTACACACACAAAGGAAATTCACATGTAAAATGAATGGATGAGTTCTTCGCCAGGCAAGGACCTGCATTATTTACGGATTTAGCCTGTACACTACTCTGTCTCTCAATGTTTAAGCAGCAGTTACTGGATAAGGGGAGATTCCAAGAATCTGGAAGTGCCATAAGGAGCTACACCAACCTGTTTGGCTCTCCCAGCCCATACCTTCATGAGCCAGTGGCCTTGCTTGCTCACAAACTGCTCACCAAGCTGTAGAGCCCATCCAGTTCTCTTTAGCAGGCAGTGCAAGGCAGCTCTTGCCAGATCTGGCCCCTGGCTACCTCAGAAGCCAGTCCAGCCCAGCCCAGCCTGCCTGTAAAGCACTGGAACAGAGCTGGCTGGCACAGCCCCTCGGGCAGCCCCAGAGGCCAGGGGGCATCACCAAAGCCCAGGCTTCTGAAAAAAACTCTGCCAGTGGGAGGACTTCTTTTAAAAACAAAAACGAAGTGTAACACTTCAGAAGAAAATATTTTTACATTTACCGAATTCCATTAAATCCACTGGCACACCTCCCATGAACTGCAGCAGGATGCCAGGACGTTACCCTTGATATTTCAAGCAACAATACCTTAAAAATTCACACAAATAAGATGAAAAAAAACCCCAACCACCAAACAACATACTGAGAGGCCCTTTGGGGATCTTCACGTAGGGGCTATCAGACACCAACATACCATTGCAAAGTCTTCGTTAGGACCAAGTGCTCTGTCCCACTTTTCTTCTTCAGCCATGTAAACTTCAGAGATAGGAAACCATCTCTTTTTGCCAAGGAACCTGCAGACATCTGATTAAAAATGGTGCTGCTTTCCTGGAAGTCTTCACATGGAAGCAGGAGATGCTGCTGAATGGACCGAGCACTCTCCCAGCCCGAGTGAGCAGCCTGCAGTGCTAGAGACAGCAACGGAAAAGCCAGTTCCTGGATTTTTTCTGACTATAAGTCTAGACAGGAAGCTTGAAAGAAAAAGAGTTGCTTTATAGGGGTTCAGATTTAATTTTTTCCTTTAAAATATAAAGGATATTCCTTTTATATGATATCATATATATGATAAATGAGAGAGTGACTCAGGAACATTAATATTTGTGCTTTCTTTTTATATTCCCATGACACCATAAAAGCTGTTTATATTTTTGAATTGCCTAAACCTGAACAATTCCTGGAAAATGACACAGTAAATTTTCTATCTAAATGCTATGTTAAACTAGAACTAAGACAATATTACAATAATAATTAAGATGGTTTGCTCATTGCAAGTAAATTACAAATAGAAATATAAGTGACACATTTTCATTTTCTCTGCAACAAGTACTACTACCCATAAAAAATCAAATTCAAGTGTAAACTGGAAATTAAAATATCAGGTATTGCTGTAGAAATGTATTGAAAGGAAGGACACCACATGAATAACTATGAACTTAAACCTGCTTAGGTTATAAACAGTTCATATTGCCCCAGACAACACTAAAACATGTTCAAAGCCATTGGATACACTTTTCGTTTTTTATTCCCCCATTCAAGGACAAAAAATGTCTTTTAAATCAAGATACCTTCAATGTCTTCAATCACCATGCTGAGACAACAGGTGGCTCCCTTTTTTCTGGAGCAAAGACATCCTTGAGGGGGTGTCTGGGTTCCATCTCCGAGAGGAGGCTTATGTTGAAGGCAAAGGCAAAGACACACACCACATAGTCAACAATAAGAACTTCCATGGCTATGAGCTGTCATTTACAAGGGAATCTGAGCCCCTGCTTTCTTTGGATTGTGATTATCTTTCCTTCTTCTTGGATCAGAGATCTCTGGGACCATATCCAGGTCTGATAAAATGTTGTTCCTTACTAAAAGAAAAAAAAAAAAAGAGAAGACAATATAAAGAGAAAAAAAATAGAATTGAGCAAAATGGTGGTGACAATGATTGCCTTTCCCACTATTTCAGTCATTAGTAAGCATTTGGAAAAAAAACACTTCATATAACAGTTTTTTGAGTAGAAGTAGTGGCTCAATCACAGTTTGAGGAAGCAATAGACAAACTTCAATTTGTGGGATTCTCCAGCTGCAACCAAAGTGCAGGCTGCAAAGCTGCAAATGGGGAACAGAAAGCAAGTATCAGAAACCAAGGGGCGAAAGGACAACATCACAAGACAACATCACTACCAGGGCCTTCAAATGCCATCACAAGTCCACCTTGTTTATGCACTGAAACAGGTTAGCAGTGCAGTCCCCAGAGATGCAATTAAACTTTGACTTCAGTTGTGCATCCTATTGTCCCTGCCCATGGCAGGGGGGCTGGACAAGATGATCTTTCAAGGTCTTTCCCAACTCCAACCATTCTATAATTCTATGTTCCTCTCCTCCAGCTGATCTACTCACTTTATAAAAATACCATTGCAGTTAGCATGAATCCCAGTAACCTGCCAGGCCAGCCCAAAAGACAAGAGTAAGGGTAGCTCCATCCAGGGCACAGGTGGCTGAGAAGACACTTCCACAGCAGTAGCCCACAAAGAGCACACTGCTGATCTAATGTTAAAACCCACTCTAGTTCTACTTGCAAAACAGATGAAAGCTGAAGTGCTGCTGGGAAACTACTGGTGTTTTCTCAAAGCACTGTTATTATGTAGATAAGAAATGAGAAAGTATGTTTATAAACTCTTGCTTCAAGGAGATTTTTTTTAGCCATGTCTTACTATCTAATTAATAAACACATTGGAGTCGCTGTGCTGAATCAAGGGCAAGGTACAACAGAAGCAGCTGTAACAGATCTGTGAAACTGGAAGCTAAGAATTTTTTTTTTTTGGTATCTCAGAAGCAAACATCTTTTATCAAGATTGGCGGCAAAAGTTTGTATGTTTTATTTTGTAGTACTAGAAGAGCAAGAGCAATACTGGAATGAATAACCAGATGAAGAAAAAAATTCTGACATTAGAAAATCTAGTTCACTATTTGTGTGGGATGTTATAAAATATCCAGAAAAAAAATTGATTTCCATGACCTTAAATATCCTTTCATCATTGTCATAGACAGATATAAAGCTTCAAGATTGAATATTCAGTACTGTTACTTGGTGGGGCAAGAAAAATACTGCTCAAAACTTGCTCTTATAAAAGTTAAAATAGTAAAATACTCCTCTTTTATAAATTCTCTTCAGTTACTAAGTCATTTATAAGAACACTATAATAAGACACAATTTGACTTAGATGCAGGTGGAAGTTTCATACAGCAGCATTACTGAAAGCTAAGTGAAAAACAATGCCATCATAAAAATTCATTTGATCATAACAAAAGAATGTTCCTGGAAGAAAGTAATTACAGTGCAGACAGCAACCTGATTGTAAAAGGTATGATGAACTAAGGCAAAATTTAGAATAGCACTACTTGCTTCTTTCCTTTGAAAGAAAACTATGGGCTTTAAAGGACTTTGCTAAAAGAGGACAAAGCAGATCAATACCACTGTGGTAAAATGAATTCTTTAATAATCTTATGATGCATGAACTCTTTGTCCAAGGAAACAAGTTGTTTGTAGGGTAGACAGAGTAGACGGCGGCCAATTTACAAGCAGATCCCAAGGCAGGCTATCAAACATCCTACAAGGCTTTTCAAGCCAAGAAAAAACATATCCATGAGTATGTGTCTAAGTGGCACCTGGCAAAATCCAGGGCTGCAGCTTTATTGGTGTGTCATATCCCATGTACTAAAGTGCACTTCACAGCACCTGTCCCAGGGCAAAGGGCCCTCCCCTGCTCAGCACTATGCAAGCTTTATTCAGACAAGGGTTTTGTCCATGGCATGATGGCCACATGGTCCCGCAGAGTCTGCAAGCATCATTAAGATCACTTGCCCATGGAGGTGCTGGGGTTTGCTCCATGAGGGTGTCTCTGCTTTCTACTAGCGAAGACAAGCACTGGTCCTCAGTATGGAAAGAGGGCAAAGATGGAGCAGGTACTGGGACTCCTTTGTCAGAGAGATTTTCTTCTCTGATGTTTGCAGTTCCCCTTACCTGTTTTCATCTTCTTTTTTTTTTGCTACTGCTGCCTGGCATTACATACAATTTCCTTACTGAATATTTTGCCATATGGTTTAGTCAAAATAGATGCTATCAGCAATTACTCAGTTTAGCCTGACATAAATGTTTACAGAAGTTCATCACTTGCTGCTGGGCCACGTATATGTTGCAATTTATAGAGTTTATAATATAACCCCAGTTACACAGAAGAAAGGTTAAAAAGATAAAAAAAAATCAGTAAGAAAAGCAGACCAAACAAGACAGGTAAGCTGGTTCACTTAGATCTCATTGCTACTGCTACTCTGAATGTTTTGTGGTCTTCCTGGCTGTTCCAACTACCACCTAAGTGCAGTGTGAGTCAACCACTCAGCACTTCTTTCCCTAGAGCTATATCCCGTCTCCTAGAGGATGCAACTCTCCTGTTGCCCATACCTGACACCTTCCACAATGGCAAGTAGTTTGTGCTATGTGAGTTCACACAAAGATCCAGGGCTTGCAGGATTGAGAGTCTCCTGAGCCATTCCAGATTTGCTGGGGTAACTCTGGCTATGTTGAGACATGAGAATTTGATTCATTGTCCTCAAAGAGATTAGTTTTATGAAGCAGTTAGGCAATTCAAAAAATGAAAGCTATGGTTCCACATTAGTCTCCAGTTTTACTGTATTTAGCCAGCCTGTCATACCCCAGTTCCATGTGATAAACAACTGAAATGTTCAAGTGTACCAAGGTTATTTTATAGTGGCCCCACATAGGCAATTGCTGCTTCCATATATGATGCAGTGTTTTCAAACTCTGTGACACCAGTGCCAAAAGTCATGCTGACAAAAAAAAAGAAATGCACCAGCACTTAATTAAAATGTTCTGTATTGCAAAAATTACATCAGTCTCAAAATTTAAGGCTGCCTTCACAGCTGTTTGTGCTTGATGAATTTCCATAATCTCTTGAATAAGCTTTTTCCATATATCTTTATAGAGTCAGGGCATTAAGCTTCTATCATTCCATTAACACCAAGATTTTTCCTTCAGTCTTTTCAGCAGTGGATGATATATGTTTGCTGGATATCATCATCATCTTTCTGAGCTTTACAGAAGTATGTTACAATATTCTAGATTTATCTTCTTGCAAATATATTTTTGTTTCACTAATCTCTGTAAAAAAAAAAAAAAAGAGCAAGAAACTCTACTAGAGCTCACCTCTGACTTTCTTTTCCCTCAAAGAGGATTTTCCCCCTTTACTTACAAAAGGTGACACCTCCTTCACCTAAAAATGGATGGGATTCTCGGTGAATCCCATGGCATCACAGAAAGGCAAAAAAGAGCTACAATATGTCACTTCCTGCAATTTAATGCCTTTGAGCCAACTTTCATCATCCAGGGGACTTAAACATGCAGGAAGGCATCCACAGAGGAGATTCAGAGGCCCTATGGAGTGGGGATGGTGGTGAACCTGGCAGCAGAGCAGGATAGGAGATTGATGTCTCCTGCCTCCCTTCTTTGCAGCCCTCCGGCTCCTCATTTCAGCCTTGACCTCCCTGCTGGCAACCATGATGACTTCTCTTCAGGGAGAAGACATCCCTCTCCATGAATCCAGAACACATAACCCAGAGACACGCAGTCCCAGCTCCTCGTTGGAGTTCTACCACGAGTGGTGACCTGATGGTAATGAAGTGAGGACTTTAAACAAAATGGAAATGGAAACAATGAAGTTTTATGCCCTGGAACAAGTTACTAATTGTAGTCAACTGATGTTGTAAGCATAGTAACTTGAGGCAAGACAGACATTATTACTAACCATCTGATCCCATGCCTTGCCCTGAATCTGAGGCCAATCATGAAAATATTTCTCTCACACCCACTCACTACAAAAACAAATGCAGCCAAGTGTAATAAATTTCCTTTTTTTTTGTTGATCTGCCTATGTCCAGAGTTTGCTGCCTTTCCATTAAGATCACTCCAACAAGAACAGCATAAATCCTTTCCTGGCTTCCATATTATCAATAATTGCATGTCTTGAGAGTTATTTTGCCTGGTTTTAATCTATTAATAGATAAACAGAAAGAGAGAAAAGAAGAAAAAAGATCAATGCATTAAAAATTGAGCACAACCAGGTCTTTTAAATACACATATGTAACTCAGCCTGCCACTGGTAATACACAATTTCTGGAAAGGTCACACACTTACTTGAAAGTGTTATTCTTAATGTGTGCCAACTTCAAGTGCCACCATGACTCCTCTGCTCCACTATGGTCCCAGGCCCCAGCTAACTCTCTAGCTAACAGTGTAGTTGTGTCTGATCTTCTGCTTTTGTCTCCTCGTCTGGCCTGTTCTAACCATACTTACCTCCTCCATGGGTACCCACACATGCTTAGGCCCAAGGCAACACTGTCAGTCAGTGTTGTGAAGCTTAGGATCGCCAGACTTGCCATGCTGTATTTTCCAGTGCTTTCATGTTCTTCTCCATGATAGTCCAGCCAATAACAGTTTTCTACTCTCAAAACTAGTCCTTGGCTATTTTCATGGCCACCTTTCCTCTTGATAAGATTGGTTTATAACAGTTCAATAAATTCAGCAGAGGTCTCCAAAACTATTTGTCAGAGCTTGTCCCAGCCTGGACAAACAACTCCCCTTTCCAGAGCTTTTCCCCTTGAATTTAATGCTTAAAGAACTCTTATATTTACCCATTTTGGATGACACAGGTATTCAAGTAACAATAAAAGGGATTAATGTGGCAATATGCTACAGTGAGAATTGCTTGGGGGTACAAAATGTATTATTAAGGTTAATCATCTACCAGCTACCACAGAGAGATCTGTTATAGCATTAAACTGTTTGTACTAACATAAAATGCAGTCATGGAATGTAGCAAATGCACCGAAGTACCACAAAAGTACATTTTCATATCCATAAGTACATATTTTCCACTCCAGATGAAACTATTCCTTCCTTAAAAGAAACAAATACTATGGCAAAGCTGGATTCTCTTTAAGGATTGATTTTTTTTGTCAATTTAAACTTTTTTAGCTGATATACAATGATATGATTTTGATCAGTCACTGCTTTACCATGGAAATGAAATGAAAAATGAAAGCCTACTGAGATGATGAATTTTAAACACATCAGGGAGAAGGAATATTTTATGCTATCTCTTTAGATACAGTAATGAAGGTATGAAGAAAATAAACTGAAATAGACTGGCAGCTCAGTTACACAGCACCACTGAAAGCAAAAATGTTATGGTTTAAAATACAACATGGCTCAGTACTCTGCTTTGGGCAGACAAATTACTTAAAACCTCTTAATATTCTCTTTTTATTTTATTTCCCTTTTGAAATTCCTAACCAACACCATTCACAATTGAGTGGTAACACAGGGATCAGGAAGTATGCCTGTTATGTTATGAAAACAATATTACTTTCCCATTTGTCTCTTGCAATAAAGTGAGATGATACACTAAGACCATTATTTTCTCTTAACTTCTGTTTGTGGTAACTGAAAATATCTGTCAAACACAGAAGCACAGCATAGAGTCAGCTCACATGG
Organism: Dendrocincla fuliginosa; assembly: GCA_035047845.1. Lineage (NCBI taxonomy): Eukaryota > Metazoa > Chordata > Aves > Passeriformes > Dendrocolaptidae > Dendrocincla > Dendrocincla fuliginosa. The sequence continues at coordinate 99,233,196 of JAWWMO010000001.1, forward strand.
CATGAAACATCAACTCTTTCAAGGCCAAACAGGCACAAAGACAGAGGGGTTTTAGTGTTGCTTGCCTGCCTGACAGAACCTGCACGTTAAGTACTCAGAAAAGTGTAAAAGTTCTCGATTTTAACAGATATACTCTGAAATTCACTAGTCATGATCTACATTTCCCTATGGATCTTTTCACTCTTAATGCAATCATGGCAAAGGCTATGAAAATACACCTAGAAAGAGCCTTTGATCATGAGTGGTTCCATTCTCCATGATATCCATCCTGCACACTGCTGGATAAGCCAGCAACAGAAATTTGATCCAGGCCAGGAACAGACACACAATTACATTTTTGTTGAATAAGCCAAATCATTATACTTTTATGCAGGCTGCAGAAGGCCAGAACAATACCTAACACAGAGAAATCTTGCTGGCATAAGGTTAACCCCCAACTATTAAAAAAGCAAAAGAAATTAACATTGTGCTTTGTTCCACATGGCCACAGCATTTCTGGTCTGATAATCAGAACCAAAAAGTTAAATGGATTTGTGATAGGCCTTGAATTTAGTATGAGGAGAACAAATCTTGCAAGAGCGACTTGTTTTGAAAGAAAAAACTGGTTAACCAAGGAGTGATCTTGCCTTTGGGAAAGTCACAAAGGTGTTCAATATGCTATCTGTGCTTGCCATAATTAGTCCAGACTATATTTGATAAAAATCTTGTGAGATTAGAACTGCTCAGTCAGAAAAGAAACAGAAACTTGAATTTCAGGAATACACAGAATGAAGGAAACAAAGATCTGGCCGATCTGAAGTGGGAGGAATGGGGAGGACCTACCATAGCCATTCACCCTCCTGGTGTGCTCACTCAGGTCTGTGGGAGGCAAAACAGTTCCCTCCACTTTTGCTATAATGCTAATTATTTCAGACCGATCTCTCTTTTCAGCAAAAGTCAGACTGGAGCCTAATGCTCTTTAACACAACTATTAACATGTTACTAAGTCCTCAAACAGCATATTTTAAGCATGTTTTCAGGTAGGAATTACCATTCCCTGGAGCAGCTTAAGACCATTGCTGATGCTCAGTTCTTGTCAGTCATCCTCCATACACCAACACTAACAGAGCAGCACAGTTTTGAGGAAGGATATTCTCCAATTCTATAAATTAAGGGATGTTTTTAGATTGGGTATGTATCATCATCAGAGCCAGTTAAGTATGGCACAAAGCAAATTGTCCATAAAAACAAGGGAGAACCTCCCACGTTTTCTCAACCTGCTAGAAAGAGAGAAAAATGACTGACATTGGGTTTCTTCCCTGCCTCTGTTTAAAGTGTCATTGGACTGAAGTCTGGATAACACCCAGGAATCTGAAAACCTCTCTTTGATTAAATGTATACTTTCTAGAATAGAGCTGGAATCAACCCACAGCTACAGGTTTCAGATACCCTGCCTTTAAGTTACAAGTAATGTATTACAAAATACTCAAAAATTACTCCTCCCCTGCTAAAAGAAAAAAAAAAAAAAAAAGGCATGTAGTAGTGATAGCTGATAGTTGAAATGGATAGAACATAAACACAGACTTTTATTTGCTGTAGGTCCAAACTACTACTCCGATGACTTGTCTTCTAGTAAACACCCCACCTTGTCATAACTTCCCTGGGGGCATATCCATGTTACTTCTAAGACACAGTCAGAACAGCATGTGGTAAACCAGAAGAAACATATGGTTTGTGGTTCTTGCCTATGCCTTATTCAACAGTTGCGGATTTAATAAAAGCTAGTTGGCTTAGGTGAAATTACTGGTGCAAAACCAACCAGACATACTTGGGCATGTCCACATGTTCACATGGGCAGGGATCCCAATGCTTGGGGTGTGTGTAGGAGATGTCTGCATGTAGTATATGTGAACCGTCTCTTTTATCGCTGATGCTTAAGGAAAGATCCAAGGTAAAAGATGGTAGTCACTGAACCATACAGGGAAAGCAGGCTCGGCAAAGGAAAAGATAATGAAGAGAAAAAAGACGGGAAATTTGAATACAGAATAAAGGGAGAAAATTAAAAACTTACAGTATGCATAGCAGAAGGATAAATCTGTGGCTAACGTACAGGACAAAGAGTCCTTGCCAAGCACCATGTGTAACCTCAGTCACATCTCCCCTTATTATTTCAGTTAACAGATCTGCCAAGCAAGGGACATACTGAGCTAATGCAGGTAGGAAAGATCGCATGAATCCTGCGAGTAACTCTGCTGACTTGCTGCTAGAAGAAAATAAGTCGATGGTGTCACAATCTTTCTTGTTCAAAAGCCAAATAGGATCCCTTATTTTGAAGAGGTCATAGCTACAATGAGCACCTGCTGACAAGGCTTCTGCCCTGTTTCACTCTGTATCCCAAACTCACATGGGAGGGTCTAGCCACGGGGAGGCAGGGGATCACTGCTGCTTGGAAGGGATCTTGGGTGTCAGGGGCTGGTGAGGACAAGTGAAAGAAGTCTCCCTGTCCATTCTCAATGGGACCAGCAGCTATTCCTTGCTACTCACACTTGGCTTCTCCTTTCCTTCTCCTGCGAGAAATGACTCAGGGTGGCATAATGCAAAGTAATCACCTGCAAAAAACTTTCCTGGTCAAAACCATCTTCTCTTGGATCCTTTGGCTACTTCTATGGAGATGCAAGGGTTTGAGGAGGCCAAAATCCCTTCTCCCAATACAGCAGGGGGCAGGCAAACTGGGGAGGGATAGAGGCTGCTTGGACCCCAGCTCACACTGTTGCTACAGCTGTAAGCCCAGCAGCAGCACTGCAAGTTACAACATACTGATTTCCCATAAGAGACTCTCCTAATGCAGCCCAGGAACTGCATTTTTGTGCACAATGAAATGCAGTTTTTTCTCTGAAACAAAGTTGTCTAAAGGGGCCAAAAGTGATGACCACCCAGCCCTAAGCAAAGGAAGCCCCAGGCAGCCCAATAACATTTGCTCACTTCCACTGCAATCTCAAAAATAGCTGTTGCTCCAGAAACTACTTCAGGCTTCTTCAGAGCAGCTGGCAGATATGAAACCTGTCTTAACATTTCCGCAGTATCTCTGCTGACCTAGCCAGCAACCCCATCTCCTAATATGGTAGCAATCCTCTGGCTTCTCCTGCTGTGGGCTGTGTGTTTGCTCACAGACCGAGGAAACTGCTGCCAGCCAAGGATCTGTCTCAGCACAGCAAAAGGCAGTGGAGGGGTATTTCTAGGATGATGGAACCTGCACCTCAGCTGTCTTGGACCCACAAGCAGTAAGAGAGTAAGGAAGCATGAGAAGAGAATGAGTGGTTAGGTACAGTCCAGGCCACAGACAAGATCCTTAATAAAACAAAATGCAGTATTGATACTTAGTTTTGCTTCACAGTGTGACAAAACATAGTTTTTTAACGTTCTGGGGACAGACACATTGTTCTTCATCTCCCCAGTTCACCTCTTGGTTCAGGGAAGCTCCTATCTCTCAGGCACCCATGCTAGCCAGCAGGCTATGGGACTTATACCCGAGCTGGCCTAATAAAAGACTGAAATGTAAAACACCCCAAATTTGAAGCTGGGTTGTCATAGCACTGAATGGTGTAGAGCAGGAATTTCAACCTGGCTCCCTTGTACCCATAACCAGTAATTCATGGGGGGGGGGGGGGGTTGTTTTAATATATGTTTTCGCTAGCAGGAATCCTACCTTAGACCCATGCAAGATCCTTGCTGAACCTTCATTTCAAAAAATGCACAATGTAGAAAGTTTTCGCTTGTATAATTAGAATTTTCTGATACAAAATATATTTAAAAAATTTTGCAGCTACCTCTACAGAAGTTTCTTCTTTTGTACTTGCAGTCCCAGCATGCGCTGTAGGTGTCCAACAACTTCAGAATGAGAGTAAATTTTACTGTGCTTCTCCTACAAAAAGCACATACAAACATGAAGGCAGATGGGAATTTTACCTATATGTCAGCTGCAGTGATCCTCTATGCAAGTATTGAGAAGTAACTGCAAAGAGTCCTGTTTCCCCCATGGGATGGAATCATATATGTTCCAAATAATTCAAGGTAAGCCAAAGAGAAAAACCATCCAGACAGGATAAAACATTCCAGCTGCATGCTAACCACAATAGAAATCAAGACAACTGTTCGAAAAGCTGTGCCAGGCATCCAGATGCTGCTGCTGGCATCAGAAGATCTTCCACAGTCTGATAGCAGCTGGTTCCAGGGACAGCAGCCAAAGCCTGAACATCAAGTAGGGAAGAAAGGAAAGAGAGAAATGACAGCTCACCACCCAATCAGAGTCTTTCTTGTTATACAGGCATATGTATGTTAGTTACTAATCATTGATGTTCATCTGGAAATTGAACACTTATTTTATATAAAAGACCCCAAGTTTGATGCATGAGTGTACCAGGGCCTATGATCGTGAGATGAAAAGGACTGACACCTGCAAAAACCCCATTGCTCATGTAGGCAGAGCCACTGCAGGCAATTCATTAGGATACCTGGATGAGAAAGAAAAACTGCTTGAGAGCATGGAGCCAGAGTTCTCTCTCAACTCCTTCACTATTTCTGCACAGCGTTCTGTTTTAAAACGTTCATTTCTTTGATTACTGCAACAATCAGGACTACTTAAATGTTCTTTGTACCTATCCCCTTTCATTTCAAACTACTGCCCACCTTCTGCTGCTGACACCCTCCTTCAGCCTCATGGCACATGATTTGGGCACTGCACCAAGAAGTTACCTCACACTGAATGGCTGTTATGTATGAAGAAATTGGAGGCAATTTGAAATGCTCCTATTATTAACTGTTCCCAAGGTTTGCTTCTCAGGCACTTTCAGGCACGTCTGTGGCTCAGAAAACACACATTGTGTATACTCCTTCCACTCCAGGCTAGTTGAGACTAGTCACCAAAGGGTAGAAGCATAAGTTTCCCCTTCTACTCTGCTCTGATGAGATTCCACCTGGAGTACTGTGTCCAGCTCTGGGGTCCCCGGCACAAGACAGACATGGTCCTGTTGGAGTGGGTCTACAAGGCTGGAGAACCTCTCCTATGAGGGCAGGCTGAGAGAGCTGAGGTGGTTCAGTCTGTAGAAGGGAAGGCTCCAGAGACACCTCACAGCACCTTCCAGTACCTGAAGGGGGCTACAAGAGAGCTGGAGAGGGACTTTGCACATAGTTATGTAGTTACCAGGACAAGGGGCAAGAGTTTTAAAAGGAAAGAGAATGAGATTGAACATAGGTTGAACATAGAGGAGAAATTTTTTATGATGAGTGTGATGAGACACTGAAACAGGTTGCACTGCTGTGGATGTCCTATCCCTGGAAGTGTTCAAGGCCAGGCTGAATGGGGCTTAGAGTAACCTGCTCTAGCTGAAGGTGTCCCTGCCCATGACAGGGATCCCATTCCCATGGGATCTTTAAGATCCATTCCAACCCAAACCATTATTTGGTTCTGCAGCATGTGGAGCTAGCTGAGAGAAGTAGGGACTGACAGAATGTAACTCAAAGGATCTGAGTTAGGTGCCTGCTCCTGGACACATTTCAAGTAGCCAGAGGTCAGTTACTCTTATGACATGTGGTAGGAAAAAAGTGTTGTGGTTTACATGCAGATAGTGGTAATTAGCTATGACACTATTCAAATTACATAGTACAGAATGAATTAAGATAGAGCATCACCAGGAGGCATAAAACATCCTCTAACATGAAAAGGTTATAGAGGAAAAATTTTAGGGATAGAGCTGGGAGTGCAACTCAGCCAGGAGATCCCATTCCCAGGCCTTCATCTGATTCTCAGGAGAGAAAGAAACTTGATCTTAATAAGGGATATGGACTGTATTAACTTACATGGAGAAAGGGATGCAACAAATATATTGTTCCTGGTAATGTCCTTACTTATCAAAGGACCCAAAAAGAAAAACAATATAGTCATTATTATTTTCCAGTAACTCTCAATAATATTTCTACTAATGTCTCCATTAAAATTAAGATCCTGATATTCTTCACACAACCAGAACAGACCAAAGGTCTAGCCTGGCCCACTGTCAGGTCCCCAGTAGCTGGGTATAGCTGAAGGGGAGCACGAGCACAGAGCAAGTATAGCTATACAGCACACTCCTCCATCCATCAGCCGAGAGCAGGAGCCTCTCCAGCTACCTCCACATCAGCATGTGGATGGTGGCCAGAGGGATACCAGAGGGCCCAGAGGGAGAAGAGGACCTGACTCTATATATCTGTTTGGGGGTGTTATTTTGGAACAGGTAGGACTGAGTGCCCGCTTGCACACTGAAAACATTAAGTGTGCTCCTGAAATGCATTTTCTGGGGGAGTTTCACCTAAAATGATTTCAGCTTATGGGCCTGAGGCTACTCCCAGGCAAACCAAAGCAGAGGAGGCAAGGATGGATCAGGCAAATGCTTCAAAAACTGTTTCTGGTTGCTCTTTGTTCCCTCTCTAACACTCCTAATTTTTTTTTTTATATTTTTTTTGTTTGTTTACATTTTAGACAGCTACTGAACTGTGCCTACAAAATTATCTTCTGTAAACCCAAAATCTTTTTCCTAAGACACAGCAGATTGCTTAGACACACTGTCAGTGGTGAAAAATTAGACATTAGAAATCTGAACCATGCCCAGCTTTCTCTTTTTAATACTCTCTTAAGGATCAGATTACAATTATATTCAAATATATCCCATCCACAAAATCACAATTTATCCCTCCATCAGATTTTTTCTCAACATTCCTGATCACCAGTGAGCTTCAAAGGAGCTACTTAATTTTGTATCTCAGAGGAAGATGGTATTTTCTTCCAGTTCACAAAACAAAAATGTTATGATTGGAGGCACTGGGCAAACCAGTGAAAAGCAGTGGTGAAAAGCAGGAAGAGTAACTGCTCTCTTACAAACAAGTTCATCCCCAAAGTAAGTCTGGCTGCTGGCATCCCTCCAGAACTGAAGGGTAGTCCTTTATGCTACCAGAGAAGTTTCCAAAGTTACAACTGCACCAATCTAAATAATCTAGTCTTGGAAAAAAGTGGGCCCTCAAGTCAGAGGCAATGTGTGTGGTTGATCACAGCTCCATGGGGACTCTGGAGCAAAGGGGCAAGGTATGCCAGTGATCCCAGTTGAACAACACAGAAGAGGCCCTGCTAAAGATGACAAATATCATGTCTCACCAACCCTTTGTGGGTCTTGCCTGCGTGCTTCAAGTGCATTTGTTTTCTTTCTTGACCAAACAAGATCTTAATAAAAGTCATTATAAATCAACCCTGACCTAGAATGTTGTTCTGCTAAAAATACATTAAATCTTCTGTTTCTCTTATGCCTCCTCAGCAAAATAAAGAAGTGCTGCTCTAGATGCAATGACACTATGCCTAATCAGGTTGCACTAAGGGTGCTAGGACAAAGGTTGGGAATGAGAAGGCAGATGAGAAACGGAACAGAAATTCCTGACTTCAGGGTCATCCTAGCTGGAACATTCCTCAAGCCCACGGACTCTGGAGTTGATGACTTCACGCCAGACAAATTGTACTTAGGATGGATGGAGGGTCCTCAAGGGAGTCAGCCAGCAGTCTCATCTAGTCAAGCGTCTCCCAGAGCCTGTCTTCCTTTGGTAAGTCTTCATCACATCTAAACTGCTCTAAAAACTGCCAACTTGTTCAATCAATAATAAACTTATATTTATATTTTGAATTCATTCTAGTCATAACAAGAATTTAAAATTCTTAAAGGTATTCCTCTGCCTATATACAGTGACTTATGTGGGTTATGCACAATAGAGAATTTTCTTACAATAGTGTCCCCTTCATTTATCATGTCCTGAATAACTCATTTGTGGCCTTTGTCCAGAAATAACAGAGCTATTCCCATGTTAGTGCTGATAAAGCTTTCCTTCATATCATCCCAGATTTTCTTCTCTATTTGACAATATATACACACAAAAGAAACATGAACAGATACATTAAAATGTACTAAATTAAGGAATTAGAAGGAAACAGGAAACAAGTTTACTGCAGCTTTATAAAATGAAAACAAAATGCAGTCACATCAAGGCAAAATCCAGAGCAGGAAGTCAGTCAATTCAGCATGAAATTAAACAAATATGCAAAAAAAGGCCTACAAGAGGGCCCAGATTTCATCCAAGACTGAAGTTCAAAAGAGATGCAAGGTAACAGCTCAGGGCTCATAAACCTTCTTGCAGTAACAGGTTGTCAACAGAGGTAAAAAAAAGCATCTAGCAATATCCTACAGAACAAATTGGCTATTGGTAGCAGCTTGTGTAACAGGGCACGAGCGTTTAGGGACTGCAAGAGGTCAATACCTCTGCTGCTCATCTGTTTATCATAAACTGATTAGGATTTTGATTTTCATTTTGCTGTCTCACCCTTGAGTTGGTATCTAAAAGGATGTAAAGACTAAAAATGGGAAAAGATCAATCTGCTCAATTTCCCTTTTCAGTGAGTCCAACCTGGAAGATTAACTACAGCCCAGTTTCAATATAAGAGATCAAAGGATTGAGCAGCAAGGGCTGAGGGGAGTAACTTGGAAAAAAAAAAATCCAATAAGTGGATTTGAACATTGGACCAGCTCCCAAATGTAATGCCCAAAAAAAAAAAAAACAAACAACAAACCAACAAGGAAAACCAATGTCATATAGCGCCTGAATATTCCAGGCATAGGCCTATTATTTATGAATATACATAGTTTTGACTAAATGCCAAACTACCCTGTAAAAATTATGATAACAACTCCAAAGAGAACTTTGTTCATTGTACCACAAATGTCAAACAAAGGTACAATATTCTACATATATTCTTCTTTTATTTTGTTAGGAATTTATTTTAAAATGGGACCAGCCAAAAGAAACAGCTGCCAAGAATCTCTTCCAGTACATGAGCAATCTGCTTCTAATATTTATCAGGTTGTGAGTTTGCCTTTAGAGAAAAGCAAAAAAGGAAAAAAATCCTATGTTTGGATACAAGAAGCCACATGCAAAATGCTAAGTGTTATTTCTTGATGCAACATTCCCTATGCTTTTACAGGTAAATTCTTCTCCCATCAGAGACATCTGCATCCCATTCATAGGATGAGAGTCCAGCCTGATATTTCCATCAGACAGTGATGGCACTCATCCCAGGACAAGCAGGTGATTTTTTTCAGTCTGCAGCATTTCACGATGGCACTGTTCCCTACCACTGCATATCTGCCAGCTGCAAGCAATAGCGTTTCAAAGTTTTAACTAAATAAATCAGAATTTAGATATTACCTGATCCCCTATATTTTTAGAACTAGGTCAATAGTTATTTTATTTCTGGAGCCAAAGAAGTTTGAGCAAGATGAATTTCTTCAATCAGTACAAAATGTATTCATTACTTTTTCATGTGTATTGGCTTAGATACCTAGTCCTGCTTCACCATTTTAGTACAGAAATTAATACATTATGCTGAATCAGATAGCCTTATTAGACATTGACCTTCACTAAGTTAATTTATTGTCTAGTTAATTTATTGTATCAGAAATTTAAGTTACATCCATGGTCACAGAGGTGCATTTAGCACATATAATCATTTATGCATTTCTGACCCATAAACCCAAAATTCGGCTTTTGTGGTTACTTGGATCAGAAAAAGAAACGACAATGGAGTTGTGCATTTGTCTGATAAAGCCCAACTCTCTTACAAAAAGCATACAACATCCTTTCCCCTTCTACACAATACAATCAAAGAAAAGATACTTTCTCTGGTAACAACTCCCAGCCCTACCCTGTCAACACTTAGCCTGAATAACCCTGTTGATCACAATATTTTCTCCACGGGTCTTGTTCCTAGCACTTGCTCTGATTTTGTCTTGGTTTCCTAATGCTTTTCCCTTGACCACTCATGTTTTCAATGCGCCATCTTCCCAAAACAGAATGGTTATCAGATGACAGAAGATAACCTCTTCTGCCTCAAAGTTAAACCTCTATGCCAGCCAAAGGACAGAATTCTGGAGACCAAGAGGCTCTCAGGCTTTTGGCTGTGTTTATAATGCCCTTCTTAGTTTCCCTATGAATAAGAAAAATCAAACTTTTAAGTTTCATCCAGTCCGCAATAGAATATCTTCTATTCAGCATAAAAAAGCTAAGGGAAAAAAAGGAACCAAATTTTCAAACAGGTTATGTACCTGACATCTAGAGCCAATGCATGCAAAAGAATTAAGTAAATGTTCATCTGCTTTTATTGCATTTAATTTTGTACTTACGAAAAAGAAAAAAAAAAAAAAGGATCACAAGTTGATTTATTTCAGCCACAAGATGCTGGGGTAGATACAGGAATGGTTGGCCTCAACCAAGGTCAACCTGGATCATCGTGTTCTGTTCTTGCCCTATGGTCTAATATATTATTCTGGATACAACAGAAATTAATCTGAAGAACATGCAGGGAAAGTTTCTTTATGTATCTGTGTTTGAAAAAAAGAAAAATGCTAAAGCAGAAATATAGACTGTTGTCTATTGCCAGACTATTGCTAAACACACATTTTCAACTACAAAAGTCTCACTGTAGAAAGGTCCCAGATAGGATGGGAATTGGCGTAAATAACTCTTCTAATTTGTAAAGCAGTTTATTTAACATTTAAGGACTTGATGTCTCCTCTGTGATTTTTCTGTTATGTTCACACGCATTATTGACCTTTTGTAAAAATAACTTTATTTATTTTTAAAATATAAACTCTGTATGATGAACAAAAATAACAGTGCCTCAGCTGGATTTCCTGCCACCCCAATTCCAATGCTGAATGATGTAGAGGAGCAAATCCTTCGCATTTGGATATACACTCAGATTTTGCAAACATGGTGAGAGAGGGGTGGCGCTGAAGATTGTATTTCATCAACCTAACTGCTCTCATCTGAAATTAATATAAAAAATTTCCCTGGCATTCATCATGCGATAATCACTACAGGTTTTCTCCATCATGCATTTAATTAACCAAAGAAATGTCAAATTCTGTTAAATTCAGCCTGAACTGCAGAAAGTCAAAAGTGCTTTCTAGGTGATGCAATTACAGAGTTTGTAGCCCAGAGAGGACATCTCTGGCACTTCGATAGTCCTTTATAAGCAACCTTCCTCTTCCTGATTTGCAGTTGATACTCTGGGAGGCAGTGCAGTAGAAAACAGCCTCTTCTGCTTCACCATATGTACCATGAAATGGCAGTGAAGAGTAGCCATTCAAGAGTTTTTAGAAAATAAGAACAAAGACTGAACACTGTGAAAATTAAGGCAGACTACAAAAACCTCTGTTTACCATTAATAAACTCCCTGTTTTAAATGCACTGATTCTGCAGCACAAACTTCCTTTGATAGCACAGGTCAGCAGATACTACTGGGAACAAATGCACCACAAATAAGGTAGGGAGTTGGTACCATTACTTTTGGAACTAGTTTATGCTAATCCACTACCTTAAGCACATAAAATGCACAGTTAAGGAGGAAAATCAACCTGCAAGTACCATATTTCTAGATTTTTAAAAATTAAATTATTTACTATAAACTGCTGAAACTTGATAATTTGCCTAAAGCACTATAGAAGAGCCTTAGGCATCTTCTACTATAAAAGAAACTGCTGCACCTTAGGGGGAAAAGGGTAAAAAAAAAAAAAAAAAAAAAAAAAAAAAAAAAAAGAGAAATACTTCTGACATAATACTCTGTTTGGAAGCTGAGAAAAATCAAAGCCTTATCAGACTATTGTAACAACTTGGCATATTTGGGGCTTCATTAAGAGATTGTTAAGTTCGAAGTTCAGGCAGTGGGTTTCACAGAATACCTTCTGTAGACATTCATCCTGGGCGTGCAGGAGTTCTCTTTTAAAGCTGGTAACCTGCTCTGTAGGCTATTGATTTTCACAATTATTTTGGACTAAGAATATGTCAGTAAAAGACACAAAGCTGCTTCCAACTATTACAAAAACCAATTAAACAGCAAGGCAGCAGAGAACCAGGAAGCATTTTCTGATTTCCATATTGACTATGTGGTAGGAGAGCCAAAAAAAAAAAAAATCCTACTGTGTTGTAAAACAAATGGCCTCTTCATATCAACTGTTAGGGTCTGGGTTTATTTAGTACTCAGAAATGCAATGCATCCCCAATAGATATATTAATTGCTGCACATTTAATTACTTTCTTTAGAGTCTTGAAAACGCGACATCGTAATCTGGTTAGATTTCACAGAAAGAGTTAACTAAATGCTTCATTACATGTCGAAAAAAGGTAGAAAGTATAGCAAGAGAGACAGGTCACATAAGGACTATTGCAAGACTAAGCTGAATATTTGAGGCAGAACTTTTAGAGTAATGTGGAAAACCTACATTTGTTTAATTTTGACTATTTACAGCACACTACAATACAGTAATGACTTCTAAAAATGCCCTGGAGGTGTTACTGCCTTTAAGACACCTGTTAGAGTTTTGACAAACCCATACAAAACAACAGTGCTTACTCATGCACACACTACCATTACAGCCCAAAGGCTTTAAACAGAATAGTCCAACATGGTGGCATTGCTCATGAGTTGCAAAACCACAAAGGAATGATGTTATCTTAAGAGAATGTCAACAAAAGTCTTCCACAAAATTAGGCTGTCAAGTGTGTTCTCTAAGTCATACCATTCAGGGAAGGTTTGTATTCATCGCTATAGTCAGATCTCCGGCCAGGAGAATACCCAACCTGTGCTGGGCAGCAGCAAGACAAGGGACCACATGTACCCTGTGCAGCCCCAAGATCTGGTGCAAGCTCTTCACACAGTGCTTATCTGACTGGGAATTCTGCAAAATACATGTGAGGGATGACTGGGTTGGTCTTGCAGGAGCCATCTCAGCTTGAGACACAAGAGCACCAGACATTTTGTACTGACAATATCCTGGCTTCACATTACCGTAACACAGATAAGGGGACAATGCATTGGGCTGCCTTTTCTGACCACTGACCTATGAGGCTGCACATCTTCATTCATGAAATCTAGCTTTAATATAGAGTGTAGAATGTTGTAAATGTAAATTCCACTTTTGTAATATTTACCCTTCTATTTATCTCTCCAGTATCTATTTCCTTAATAGTTCTTCTATTTTGCCCAACACAGTAATGGAGTGAAATGCCTTGTCTCAGGATATATTATATACATTGTACAATTCCTTTGGGAACGAGAAAGTGCTTGTTTTTCAGTATTGTGAGGCTTTCTTTTATGGTCCTCTTAATTCACAAGTTACAGGCTATAAATCTGCCATTATTCTAACACTGTATTTTGGCTGTTCTTTCCCTCAAGCTACTGCATCCTTTTCAACCTACTAAGAGAATGAAACTTCACATTTTGAAGAAGAAAACATTTCTTCAAACAGAAAGGAGGATGTTCCAGCCAGCAAACAAAACATAAAAAGTAGTCATCTAATGAATATGTATTTTACCTTTAACTGCAAACCCTACAGTATTCTCACTAAGCATACTTGGCTCAGAATGATCTCAGAAATAATAATTTAAGAAAATTAGTAAGACAGTCCTCATGAACTGATCATGTGACTAGTTTGAAAGGATGGGGGGTTTTAACTTCATGAAGAATAATATTCCCCTTGCCTTATACTTTCTTTTCCAATTAACAGATTATTTATATGTGATTGCAGCAAAAGTAAATTAAATTTAAATAGCTACAATCTACAAGAGGTTTTCAAGCTTTTGATAGATTCAAAGTTTATTCAAATAAATATTATGGAAAACTTTAAATAATTGAAAAAAAGACTTACTACAGATCAAATTACTCCTCCACAACTACAGTGACTTCTACTTAATGTAGTTACTCGAAAATTCAGCAGCCCACATCTCTCTTTCATGGAAAAGGCAAGACTGGAAAAGATGTTACATAAGGGCCATTAACATACTGCAACTTCACAAAACTTATAAGAACATTGTTTCCTGTGATGCTTTACAGTTCCAAACATAAGGGGTTTTGTTCGTTTGTTTTTTGTATTATGCTTCATCAAGCATTTTTAACCCTAAATTACAGTAATTTAACAATATAAATAGGACTGAGGAAAAAAAAGCAAAAAATGCAAGAGCAAATTTTGTGTGCCTCTCCCACAAAGCCTGGGGCTCTCTATCTGGAATGGCCTTAGAGAACTTTATACCAGCATAAAAAGTTAAAGCTGTTGAATCCACTTTTATGTAAGGATAAGCCGGCTGGAAATCATTCAGTCATGAGCAGCTCCAAACAAAGCCTTCAGTCCCTCTTCCCATGAGAGTGATAACACTAAATCAGCCCTTAGAACGCTGGTATCACACAAACGATTCCTCTTTAGGAGAGGCAGCCAGCCTCAAAAGCAAACACCAAAGACACCGAGTTGAGAAAGAACAGGTCTGCGTCGTGAGCTGGGAGTTCTTCTGTAGTACTATGCCAAATATGACATCACGCTTGAACTACAAACAAAAGCTAATAATAGTTCCTGATCTTAATTTACAAAACAGTTTTTACACATTTTGGAGTCTTACCAGTCTTTGAAAGATCCATAGAGGCTAATCATTGCCCAGGAGAACATTCATATTCCTCTCCAGCCACCAGAAAATATTAATTGTTCTGCATGTAGTGTATCATCCCACACACATTCAAAAGGTCGAAAATATTGATTACCAACTGCCAAAGCCCTTTTATCAGCAGGGGAAAAAGAATCAATATTTAGCTTTAAAATAAATCTAAGGTCCTCCTTTTTCATTTAATCCAGTGTTTTCCATGGTAAAAAAACAAATAAATCCTTACAGGATACTATCAACACAGTAGTCACAGGGAAATATTGCATTTTAAAAGATAAACTGAGCAGGCCTGACAGTCCCACCAAGGACACCAACGCTTTCAGCAGTTCAGCAGAAGATTATATAAGACAGCTCTCAGAGTTAATGAAAAAAATTGTTGAGAAAAAGTCAACCAAGCAAGCACTGAAGCCATGACACTAATTCTGCTCTTTCTAACGGTGATTCTTCTGGTTTCAATGCATTGCTTCCAGCTGACACCTTCAGCAAGAGCCAGCAGGTGAAACAAATTACTTGAATTATTTTGCTTGCATGGAGAATGATCTGCCCATTGGTGGTTTTCAGGACTCAAACAGCCTTCAGTATTTATAATCACAGACTGACATTTAGGCTGCAGAAGGTATTTGGCAGGTCAAAACTGAGGATCACAGTTAATGTTGGTGCAGCAGGTGGTTGGCATCTCAAATATCTATCTGCAAACACCCCCATCATTAGGTAATGAAAACTGTTCTAATTGCAAGACTGGCTCTCTGTTGCAGGCTAAATGTTGATATTTGAAATACAGTTCAACTCACAACTCAGGACAATCATGACAATTCAGGACAAGCATGAATCAATACATCCTTCTGGTGTTGTTATCCCCACAATTCTGGCCCAGAGCTGTTTCATCCTGCAGGACAACCAATCAGTGCAATGAGCTGAAAAGGTCACCTTGGATAAACTAATTTCACTACTTTTTGGACAGAAGTCCTTTCTATTTTCCCACTAAATGCAAAAAAAAAAATCATGTTTTTCTTATATCTGAAGGTCAGTCTACCTTCTATCCGTTCCTTCAGTTTCAGTTACA
Source organism: Dendrocincla fuliginosa (assembly GCA_035047845.1). Lineage (NCBI taxonomy): Eukaryota > Metazoa > Chordata > Aves > Passeriformes > Dendrocolaptidae > Dendrocincla > Dendrocincla fuliginosa. The sequence goes on from JAWWMO010000001.1 coordinate 99,248,791, forward strand.
GATTCAGTCTATGGGCTTGTGCTTTAATTTCAACCAAGTGTTGAATACTTCAAGTTCCAAAACCAGATCTGAAACTCAAAAAATTTTAATAAGCTTACTTCCTTTTCTTTAGGCTCTCCCTCTTCAGTATTTTCATTCCATCAAAGACCACTTCCAGTGCAGCAAAATAAAACAAACTCAGTAAGAAACCAGACTCTAGAAGGGTCCTTGAAGATGTTACCCTTAATCTATTAGATAGTAAAAGATTGCAGTGTCTAGGTGCTGTGTTCCTCTTTCCATGTCTTTACAGATCTGGGGTAGCTTCTGTGCAAAGTGCATAGCAAGGTCCATCAATACAGGAAAAAAAGTCTATTATTGTTCTTTCTTATTAAATAAAACTTTTAAGTCTCATGTTGTATTGATTATGAAAACGTGACAAAAGCAGTTTAATGCCTACTTAAAACACCCCTATAAGGAAATGCTCATCAAGCCATGGTAGTGAGATGGTGGGTGTGAGTGACTTTGGCCCACCACAGGGACCACGGTCAGAAACACATTAAAGAGGCAGGAGCTTGTTTCCCCTTGAGCCAGCAACAGAGTGGATTACCCAAAGCAGCTTTCTCTGAGAACCAACGCCAGACTCCCGTAATTCATCACTTAATTATAACTACTTTGCATAGCAGGTTGCTGCAGAGCTAAATAGCCTCACAAACTACCTAAATTACTAAAGCAGGAGACAAGAATTTGTGTTAAGTGCACTCTTAGCAATATGTTTTTGTGATTTTAACTTTTTAAGTGACTTCATTCCATTCCTGTAAATCTGTATTTTGAGTAAACATGCTTTTATCATTAAATCTCCTCAGTGATAAAGCTGACTCAGAGTAATATGACACACACCAAGACCTTCTTCTTTCCAGGATATCAAGTCATCTTTCCAGGGTGAACCCATCACTCTCTTTGTTTCCCACCGAATAGCTCAAAGCCTTTCTGAAAGCCTCCCAGGGATCTGCCACAGGGGCATGAGGTTTTAGCTATAGTTTTTCAAAAGCTATCTGTCTGTTCAGCCCCCCCTTTCTCAGCAGTCTGCAGGCAGTGGGAGAAAATCCCAGAACTCAAGCATCAAAAGAAATATTTACACTTGGCTTTCCAGGAAATCTAAAAAAAAAAAAAAAAAAAAAAAAAAAAAAAAAAAGATAAACTAGAGCTATAACAAACATTCAACAGAGTCCCTAGGTAAATGAGTATAATTCATAGGCTCTAGGTACCACCACACCTCAAGGTTGCTGCCTGTGCCCCTGAGTTCATAAAGAAATAGAGGAGGAACACCTCAGTCAAGACATGCAGCCTCAATCTCTGAAAAAAGCCTGAACCTCAGCAGCTTTGAGGACAGAGCCCCTTCATTATGGTGGCTGATTAACAGTTGATTGCCAAACATAAGGGAGGCCCACTCATCAGTGCCCATGCCATCACAGGATGGGACCACCCCTGTGGGCAGCCTATTCTGCCTGCACATGTGTGTGCGCCAGACTCTGAGTACAGCAGCTTGGGCAGAGGGGTCCCTGTTGTTGGGGTACCAGCAACCGCAGTAGGGTTGCACCTTGGGCTCTTGAATGTCCAGGTGCCACCAGCTAGGGAGACTTGGATCCAGGGGCAGCTGCAGGCTAGACTGAGAACATGTATGCGCATACATGTGCTGTACATATGTCTATATAGGTGTGCCATATAGATGACTTTAGTTGACTTTCATCTTAAACAGTTGGAGAGGAGAAACAGGATCAGGCCATCTGTGCCACTCCTACTTGTGTGAAAGCTGTTTATCTGCTGTCTGGATAGATCTGCATGTCTGTATAATCATGTACATACACACATACATATATAGTGTGCCCATGTGCCTACTGGGGATACACACTGGACATGGGGACACAGAGCCACAGCAGCCTCCCCTCTGTTGGGCTGTTTGATGCTGCACCTCCTCACTCTACACACTCTCTTGAAATGCTACCAGTCCTTCAGAATGTAGTTTTGAAATTATTAGGATAGCTTAAAAGGTTAAGTACTGTTGGAAAGCATCAAACAGTTTTTCTGAAGACTGCATCACCAGATATCAGCCTTATTCATAAAATGCTTTTTGCAGCTCTGTATGATATCCCTGGATCCATCTGAAGAATCCTAATGACTACAGGCTTCAAATGTCTTTATGTAATGGTTTGCAGTATGAAAAGACACTGGCTTACTTTATACTGCTAAAAGACTTACAGTTGCCTCTTTTAGCATCTCAGAAAGTAATCAAAGAATCACCTTTCCTTCAATGCTTCTTTCAATTGTAATATAAAGTTTCACCACCCTGATCCTATTTATATAAATGCTGTTAAAGGGTAATATAGATCAAACAAGAAATTAGACTAATTTTTTTTTTTTAAGGAAATCTATATGTAGATAACCAGGAAAAGTTCAAGAGTCCATCCTTATTAAGAAAATACTACAAATACACATTTGGGAAAACTGTTTCCTGCTCTCTGAGAAACCATTTCAGCCGCAGAGTACAATGAGGGCATATTATAGGCAAGAAAACACAGGGACAATTTATTCACTGCTCAAAGTGATTGTAAAAGTCTAGGAAAAATGAAAATGAGGAACTAGTCTCCAACCCCTTGATCTTGAGAGTGAATTGCAGTTAGAAATCAGAGGTTAACTATTAAATACTAGGTACTGTTTTTCATTGAGGTATAAAAATAGAAACACTCAAAATAGAAGAACAAATTCTCCTCTTTTAGTTTCAGCTTGGAAAAGTAGTAAGCTCTGGTTCTCAGAGTTTTTCATGGATGAAATAAACTATGCCACGGCAGCTGGAGTCAGTTGCGAACATGGAGAGTTTCTAGATTATTCTAATTTCTCATGGGAATGGGGGTTCTTTGGTGTAGCTTCAGCTCCTGAGAAAGGGTCTAACACAAAGTTCACTGAAGTCTGTCTCTGACTTCTGATAGCTTTATATCAGATCCAGAGGACCATGCAACATGATTTTCATCTATGGAGCAGGAACATCAGGACCTGATGGGATACAGCTGATGAGAGCAGTCTCCAGCACAAGCAAGATCCTAAAGGTAGCAAAGGATATTTGGCTGTGGGCAAAAAAAAGCCAAACTGTACAGAAATGCAAAAGGAATACACCAGATGAGAGTTTTCACATTTCTTATGCTGAATTCTGCACCAGTCATTATATTCAACACTAGCCATGAGTTTCTTCCGAGTTCATGAATTAATGCTCTTAGGTAAAAGATACAGACTTATCTGGGACATCAAAAATATCATAGATTACTACTGTACAAAGCACTGTAAACAGGTACAGACATTTCTCACTTTAAACTACAGATATTTGGGTATTATAAATCAAAGTCTAAGCCATAGTTTAAAAATAAAATTTCAGGAAACACATTTAGCAAAAGAACTGACAGCGGCTGAGTTCACATGACTTAAAATGACACACCTGAAATTCAGGTTTATAACTTGCCATCTTGTTGCATCTGTGGCTGCTGCTTCACAAAATCAAAGTGACAACAAGAGCTCCTCTTCTTCCTAAGACTATGCTTATAAGAAGTTAGAAACTTTTTTTTTTTTACCCAGACATTGACCCCTTGTAGCTAGTCATGTCTTACCTGCAGGTAAGAGGTCTCAGGTGTCCTCTATTAAAGCCACTTACGCTAATGTGAGAAATACACTTCACGGGTTCCCCAATGGCATCAAGCTGCCCCACATCCCATCTAGGTCAGGAGAACAGTAGTGCACGGATGGGGAGTGCTCCTTAGTGAAGGGATGGTCTGAGATGGTCTCCCTCAGGGTGGTAGAAAAGCGCTTCCCAGGGTGAATGACCAAGGAACAGGCTGCTATTGAGCTTGGCTTAATTTGCACCCTACTTTTTAGCTTTGTCCATTTGAATACAAACAGATTTTTATTTTACTTTAATTTGAATCAAGGATCAATTTAATTTGTGCTAAGAAACACATACATAGCATAAAATTATTTCACTGTGTTTTAATAATACTTCCATTACAGAGGATAAAAAACTGTATGTTTTCTGTTAAAGTAATAGTGTGCATTCATGCTGAGGTTAGTTCCTAGCACCAATTTTTGGTAGTCTAGCTCAGGAGATTAAAACTGAAAAGTAAGGTTTTCACCATTTATGGCTCATGTTTTCTTGTTTACTTTGCACTCTGCCTTCAGAGAGACAAGGCCAGTCAATTAGAGTTTCAGTTCTTCAGCATCAGAGCTATGTTATTGTGCATGGGTTTCCAACACTAACAAAATTACTTGTGCCCAAAATAAAACCGTTAAATGAAATTAGGAAAAATATTTCATGTTCATAGGAACAACACAGCTTAAATGCCCTGTTTCATATTTTGAAACATAAATTTAGAAGCCAAACTGTATAATCCTGTCTGGTTAAAAAAATTGGGTTTTTCCATACTAGATGGCAAAAATAAGCATTAAATTTAAATTGCATCTATTGCACTTATCTGGGTTTTTTTACTCCTATAAATGCAAAATTTAATTGTTTGAGGACAAAGTCACCTTGCTGACTGTTGAAACAGCAGCTGTATATGAGTTTCATTTGCCATATAAGTTGTGACACAGGACAAGAGCACACTGGGGACATGCAGGCACAGACAGGTGACTCTGCATGATGCTTTTGTGTGCTTCATCACAGCAAAATTTTGGTCATTACTGTTTTAGCTTGTTCTGAATACATCTGTTAATTAGAAGCTCAGAATCAGAATCAATAGCAAGGAAGGAAAAAAAACAAACCACTTTCTTAAAAAAAGCTATGAAGAAAACCCTGAATTCAGTGCTCTACCCCATGGGAAAGCTCATAAGAAGTCCCCAAATGTGCCTCATGTCTTTATACAACAGGAAATCTAGTTAGATACAAATGCTGACACTCTTGTGTGCTCTATCCAAGATGTTTCAGGTCATGAAACAGACATCACTCAGCTAAATATTGCACTCTTGTTCACAGGACAAACCGCAGCAATACTTTCAAACCACAGCTAATCCTATCCAAATGGGAATGTAATCTGTTTGAATAAATAAGAAGTAAAAAGAAGAGCAAAGCCAAAAAATAATGAGTGTTTCTCAGGGCTGTGTGTCACGGCTGAGTATTTGAAAATAGGGTTGCATCATTTGTCCTGTATAAGCTGAAGAAGACAAACTGTGCCCTGGAAGGCAACATGGCCAAATGTCTTGGGACAGAAGACTCCATGCGTTAAACTGTGATTTTCTGCCTGCTGGAGAGCGCTCTTTGAAGTTACTGTGTATTAATTCCTCCTGTAATTGTATTCACACAGGCACACACACATTATGAATTTTTCATCTGCTTCCATAGCACTGAGCATTAGGCACAGCAGTGTCAGAATGACCAGTTCCACAGAGTAAGGCCTGACTAGTGCAGAGCTTCTTGAGCAGCACACACTAACTCATAGTCATGTCCAAGTACTGCATTTCTTAATACTTCTTACCATAAGCATTCAACAAGTTTCAAATGGCTGCAACGAAGCCTACAGCTATACTGCAACTATTGCTACTGCAGAGTGATTTTTGTATCCCATGCAGAATTGCTGGATATTGCAAAACTGAACTGCTACAGAAGGAATTTCATCTCCAGCACAAAAACTTCTCCCTGCATAAACTAAAGGAAACATGTGGTATGTATAATGAGAAATAAAAGCACAGTGGGTATTAAATGCCTTCCCAAAGTTGAAGTATCTGGCTGGGTGTCACTCTGCAATGCCAGCTGTGCTGACTGCAAAGGTTACAGGCCCTGGCCTGCCTGGCTACCTGTCATCTCCCCTTCAGTGGAGATTAGCACCTATCCTGGGCTGCTGGCGCAGCTGCTCCCAGGAGTATTCCAGCACCTTTTCAGCAGAAATAGCCACACTAAGAGAATGCAGTACTGGAATTTAGCCTGGACAACTGAGACCTAACACAGTGTGGATCCCAGAAGTGGCTCTGCCAGACACCTGGAACAGAGCTGTGCAGGTAGGAGCAGCCTATGAGCAGCTGGGATGGGGAGTTCTCCACCTAATAAGCTGGAGAGGCAACATGATCCCAAGTGGACCACAAAACTCCGTTTCTTTGTCTGACATCACAAATCACCCTGGGTTTACACCCACAGACACTGCACCGCACAGACCTACAGACAAGCACCAAACCTGCTCTGATCACTTATCTTTTGAAAGCCCCTAAGAGACTGAAGTGCTGAACACTGCAAGTCTGCCACACTCCTTTCATTTGTGTATAGATTTTATGGAAACAGCGTCTTAATGTGTATGAAAGGTGGAATGACCATTCCCAATATGTCCTACATTAAATCTCACTGGAACATACAAAATCTACCACCCTCCTTCCAGATGATCCCACCTTCCACACCAGGATCTCTTCAGAGGTTGGGTTTAGGATGACACTATCCTAACCCTGTGCCTCCAGTCCTCTACCCCAGTTTTTTATTGTTTCTATTTCTCCTTCCCCATGAATATTCATGAACTAGCTTTTATAATGATTCCTGGCACCCCAGAAGAAACTGAAGTGGAAATGTGATTTTTGTCATTTTCCTTTCTGTCACAAGGATTGAAACAGCCACAGGTAAACTGCTTGCAGTGTTATCAGTCACTTGTCTGTAGTTTGGCGAAGTTCTGCACTGGCAAGGTCTAAAGTTGTCTAAGAGCAGAATCTGGAAAACGGCTTTTACCTCAGCACATTTGGGATAGAGCTCCTCCTGGAACTAAAAGAACTACAGATGTTTTTATCTAAACTTAAATTCTACCAGAACTGGTAATGTGCACTTCTTACTCCCTCAGCTATAAAATGTAGCCTCACTTTTTTCTGAAATGTTGACCTTGTGTAACTTCACTCAAAATCTTCCCAAATAATAAGATCTAAAAGCCATTAGAATAACTCATTAATTATGTAACTATGTGAAAAGGATAGAGCCTTCCTTTTTCGATCAGTGGCAATAAAGATACTCAGAGATAATACAAGGACATTAGTGATCTGTATAGGACTCCAAATGCCTGTAACCAAAACCACTTTAAAGTACAGCCTGGGTTAAATAAACAACGATCATGACTCCTGCAAGTAGCAGTGCTCGGCTGAGTTCAGCCGCTGCATATCCAAAGGTCTTGCTGGATGAATATTCAAACAATGTATTCGCCTCATGACCTTGGACTCTGCTAAAGAAAATTCCAGGAGACTTTCGAGGTCTGATTCTCCATGACCTCCCTGGAAAGAGAATGTAGAGATTAATGACTTGAAAGCGTAATGCAACAATCTGGAAGAAAATACAAACCTTACTGAACTACAGTTGTGAAAAAGGTAAATAACTGCAAACAGCCACAGAGACACTTTGACAGATATCAAAACCAGAGTATGGGCAGGGGAGGAAGGAAAGGGAAGAATATAACATTGCAGTGTCAACTGACAGCACATAATATGCCAAAGAAAAACTTTGTTGAAAATTAGTATAAAACTCTGTCCACTTACAGTAAAATTTTGCTGCTGTAGCCAAACTGGGGACCAAACTACATGCGAACATGAGCCAAGAGTTGACTCCCTACTGAGAAGGGCTGTGATGCTTAAAATATTGTTTAAATATACTCATTATCTAGAAGAATTAAATACTAAAAGGAGCACTCCTTCCTTTATAGAGAAAAGCAGAGATTTTGGGAGATCTCACTCTGAACCAAGAAAAGTCTTCTTCCTTTTCTCTTTCACTGTCAGCGCTTATCTTGGATGTAAACAGTCCAAAAGCAACAAAGAAACTTTTTCCTCTATGTTCAGTTGTTGCATGTCCAGACAACTGCAACCCTGTGCTAGGTGAACAACGAGTTCATTGACTTGCAGCCCACTGGGCACATAGTCTGTGGTCTCATGGGGTATCTGCACAAAAGCTTTATCTACTCTGCCAGCTTGGCCAGCTCCAGGCTGGGAGTCCCACTCTGCTACACACAGTACTAAGCCAAGAACCCAAACCAGCTCCTCCTTTCTCCCTGCAGTCCCCACTAGCCCGTTTCAGAAATGTACTAAGGGCAGAGCACTAAGCCATAGAAACAAAGCTTCTTGCTTCCCAGCACCCAGATGCATTGTTGCTTTGCTTTGTTTTTCCCAGGCCAATGCCAGCCTCCTCAGAAGGACTTGGGGGACACAGACAACTCTGAGCATACAGGACACCCACACTCACACAACTGGTCACCAGGAGGCAGCAATGCATGATTTTTCTTCCTACCCATTCTTGCCACTTCTGTACTTACTTCACAGCTGACAATATGTCCTGGTTGTAGTGGCCCAGATCAGTTTGTCATTGTGTGGGTGTGGCTGGGGATGTGTATTCTACATCCTCTATGTCATTTCTCATGAACTGGTAATAATGGATTGGTGGCAGCACCTGCCCGCTGCATACCTGACACTTCAGGCTACAAGCTGGGTGCTTAAGAACTCTGTGAGATAGGAAAGTTTCCTGTCTTCACACCAATGACTCAGGTGTGATAACTCCCCTCTGAGAAGGCATTAGCACCTTCACACCTGGTCTGAGGGGTCATGTCTGCTAATGGGCCATCAAGGATTCCAAAAATATCACATGACTCACAGTGTAGTAAATCACCCACTGGGAAACTCCTTGCCCTGGGGGAGGTACTCGGCATTTCCATCTGAACCTAAGCATATATAATCTTGGGGTTTTGGGACTTCTGGGACCACTCATCAGGTCCAGAGGAGGACCAGAAACTCAACAGGACTGAGACTGCCACTCTCAACCAGACTGTGACATCATCCTCACCAACAGGTTTCCTATTTCCTTTTACTTTTTACTCAGGGGGGCCACAAGGTGCTCAGCAAAGGGGCTGGCGAGCTGCATTCTGTTCATGCCCCACAGTGTTGGGTTGTACATCAGGTTTTGTGGGTCAAATGGATTTTTTTCTCCATATCATTGTACTTATTATGACCTTTTTATTAAACTGTAATTCTGACTTGTAATATCTTTCTGATTTGGGTTCATTTCTCCTGCCAGTTTACCTTTAAACCAGCACACAGTATGAACACAGAAGAGGTTCATTTGCTTCAAGATCACATCTTAGAAACAGAGAATCATAGACTGCTTGGGTTGGAAAGGAACCTTAAAGCATTTCCAACTCCCTACCACAGGCAGGGACACACCTTCACTAGGCCAAATCACTCAAAGCCCCATTCAACCCAGCCTTGAACACTTCCAGAGATGGGACAATACAAACTCTCTGGACAAACTGTTCTGCCTCACCACCTTCACAAAGAAAAATTTCTTCCTAAAATCTAATTCAAACCTATTCTCTTTCAGTTTAAAGCCATTCCCCCTTGTCCTTTCACTACATGCCCTTGTAAAAAGTCACTGTCTAGCTCTCTTTTAGGCTCCCTTTAGGTACTGGAAGGTGTTATAAGATCTCCCTGGAGCCTCCTCTTCTCCAGGCTGAACAACCCCAACTCTCTCAAACTGTTCTCATAAGAGAGGTGTTCCAGCCCTCTGATTGTCTTTATGGCCCTCCTCTGGACCCCCTCCAATAGAGCCACATCCTTCTTATTTTGGGGGCCCCAGAGCTGGATGCCATACTCCAGGTAAGCAAAATAGGTACAAGAGGGGATGACAAGAAGATAAGGAAAATACATAGAAGCTGACTTCTTTTTATCTTTTGCATTCTATCTCTATAGTGGAAGGATGTTAACAAAGTAACACCCATACCTACTCTTTCTGAAATACTGTTCATAGATGAAGATGAGAAATAGCAGAAATAAGGCTAAGTATGATTTGCATCCAAGGGTTTGGACACTGGAAGTATCAGTGACAGACAAAATAGATAACTTTGTTTTTTATTTATTTCCATAGAGATCTCTCCAGAGACAGCTACAGACAGTGTATGACATCCTTAACCCCAAGAAAACACATCCAAAAGATTAAAAAACAAACTTTCAGTGTGAAAATTTCATTTACCATAAACTTTTCTCATTGTATTAAAGAATTTATACTAAATTCACCTAGTATATTGCTGATGAAGTTCACAAGGAAGTAAACCACTCAACTGGAGAACAAACTGCTTAACAACCTGTAAGATGCATCAGTGATCAGCAAAGTAGTCTCCTCAATCATAAACTATTTTGTTGATAAAAAAGAGCATTTTCTTTAGTTCAGCCCATTTCATGAACAGGTTTGCTTAAAGTCTGAAGAACCAACTGGAAATAAGGATATTTTCCCTTCCAAATCTATACATACTTGGCATAAGAGACTGATACAGCTCTAAAGTCTGAAAGAAATGGAAACCAAGAACAGTCTGTTCAGACACCTACACAATCCTACCTAGTGATACTGTCAAGGATTTCTAACAGGTCAGTAATTCCCTCAGCGGCAGAGGCAAAGCACAGCTTGGTTTTTCAAACATTCTGAGTGTCTGATGTAGGCTGAACACACACTAGTGCATTTTGCAGTCTACGTTCATGTAAAAGCCATTCCATCCACATGCTCCAAGGCTGCTCCAGGATGTGAACCCAACCAAGGTTAAGGAGTGCAGCTAATCAACAGAGTGGCTTCAAAATACACACACCTGATCCAAATTAAAATGATAATTTTAATGTACATACTGTGTTGTTTAACTGTCTTGACAACTCCCTTAACTTCAACAGCATAACATGGTTTGACACACTTTCCAGTGCTTCTCATATATGTAACTCAGTAGTATTTAACCAATATTATAACACCAATTTTCTGCCTTGTGAGCCTAATTCCAAGAAGACATCACCACAATTAAAACATGATCACATGTTACATACATTATTCACTACTGATAACAAAGAGTATGTATGCAGTTTGACAGTCTGAATAGCAAAAGAAGTACCAAATTAAGGAAAAGATTATATTGCCATTGACTCTCAAAATATGCCACAACTATCAGTCAATACAAATCAATCTTGCAAGAAAAATAAGTCAATGAAATACAATCCAAAAAGTTTTAAATCAAATCCTTCACTTAATAAATTAAGTACACATTTAAAATCAGTGATCAAAATCAAACTGCAAAGCCAAATATAATTTAAAGGACTACTAGTAAAAACATAACTGAAGACCCAGTCATGAAGCAGACAAAGGGTTTTAACTCAGATATAGACAGCATATGACATCCTTAGTACCTGTGAAGCTCTCGTAAAAGAATAAATAACAAACTTTGAGAATGCCAAAGGCATCTGTGGAAAAAAGACAACTGAACACCTTTTTTTTCCCCTCATTTACTGTAATTTTAATGAACTTACAGATGTGATTCACATCTTTGTCTGTATTTTCCAGAAAAATTTTACAGGTTTGGTGATATTCTCAGTGACCTCTTTCATTCTCATTTCCTTGATTAAAGGAAATTTTGCTTATCTAGATACTCATAGCACATGTCTGAGCTACATTTATTGTAGCACTGGGATGAGGCAAAGTTTGGATATTTACCTACTCACCACAGACAAGAAAGCTTTCCCAAATTTTTTTACTCAGAACCCCCAAGTCATTTCCAATTTGCTACATTTTCTCTGGGACACTGTTCCTTATTCCTAAAGTCTGTTTGCAACCCAGAGTTATAATATCCTAAAGAAATTAACCCCATTTTAAAGAGTTTTTTCACAAAAAATCCACGAGGTACAATTCAACCAAGTTCTGGAAGCCAGTGGGGGGCCTCAGGGAAACTGAAGACGGGGAATAGGACAGGACACCTCACCTACCCCTGTCATTAGGCAGGGAAATATAAGGCATTTTGAATCATCTTAATGAAGCAGACCCCAATAAACAAGAACAGAGTGGAAACAAGATAATGAAGACACTGAATGAAGACTGAAAATTTTTTAGATTAAAACTAAAAGAGCTCTGGCCTTCTGAAGGCCCCTGTTTATACAGATTGTGCTGAAGTGGGTGGAATTTTAATCATTTCATTGGCAGCTCACCATTAACAAAGCCAAACAAAACAACACAGAAAAATCGACTTCAACAACTCCACATTTCCACACATATATAGAACTGTAACAAAGTAGCTGTTATTATTTTAATATTCCCAGAATTCTGATCTGGATTGACGAATTCAAACAAAAAAAACTCCAAAACAAAAACACCTCCTCCCAAAAAAAAACACCCAAAACCAAACCAAAACAAACAAAAAAAAACAAAACAAAACCAAAAAACATCCATCTCTTTCAAACTTAGCATTTTGGCAGTCAGTAAGTGCAATCCCATACGAGAGGCCACCTCAGGAGAACACAAAGTGTTCAAACCTAGAAACTTTTGATGATAAAATTCCTTGTATAACTTTAAACTCAAATGGGAAAAAGTCATTAATTACACAATCACCCAGAACTTATCTAGCATGATGCTCTACACATTTTTTCTATAGCTCTAAATATAACAACACTGTTGTTGGAAAAGTAGTGGATACTCAGTCACATGCAAAAACAAAAAGCACCTGTGAAAGTGAGATAGTAAGTCACCAGTTATACAGTGCTTTCTTCCTAAAACACAGAAAAGCCCTAAGAATGTAAAGAGACAGCCAATCTAAATTTTCAGCCAAATTAGCTCCATGGAGTACTTCTTCACTGGCAGATCCAGGAGTTCCTCTGGGTCCTCTGCTTCAGCTGGCTCTTGCCCCTGCCCAGAGGCAGAACTTGGGTTTACACCAGACCTTCCTGACCCAGTCCCTCACCTCTTCACTTCTATGTGAAGAAAAAAGTTACACACAAGGGAAGCAAGATTCAATCTATTCATGGGCCCCTTCGTGCCCGTTGATGAGGACTGGCTCCCTGGCACATCCCCTCCTAAAGTGACATTGATATCGAGATGCACCAACATGCACATGACAGTTTGCTGGTCAGTACTTGACAAACTGAAGCTCCTCCTCCTATCCAGTGCTGAAATGGCACTGGATAAGAAGATCTGAAGCTCATTTACTAAACACAAGCTTAAAGAAGACTTTGGAGGAAAGTCTTTCTAGAGCTTCCTCAGTTGTGAGGCCAATAACAAATCTGTGTTTTTGTCCAGTTTTCACACATACAATTCAGGCTGCCAGAGCCAAATGTGGGAAACATTTTGTCCTTCATTTGAACACACACAAATTATTCATGCACGAAACTACAGGAACATATGCATGTACAGGAAATATATTTGTAATGATACATGGCTATTGTTCTTTTAAATCTTATCTTTTCAGATGCATATTTGTTTCTGATCTCAGCACGTATAGATGAAATACTGAATTATAGGTAAAATTATATGGAAACATCAAAATGAGTGATGTCCTTCAATTTAAGGGATACAGAATACAATATTGCTTGTATATATAAAGACAAAATAATTCATGTTCTGTTAAATGCTACTTCTATCATGAATGAAACGTCAACCGTCTGTCTCCAAAGTGTTGTAAGATATCTAAGCAAAGCTAAGCTATGTAATACCTCCTAAAAAAATGACCGAAAGTACTTTGTCACATATGCTATTTTATAAATGATTCATGTGTTAATTCACCAGTTGCAAACAGCATAACAGATAACTCAATAATCAAACACACTTGGTATTTCCCATTCAGTATATTGGAGTAAGTCGTAGGAGCAACACACTTTCTGGATGAATGTTGCTTACTTCTTTCCCAACATGAACAAGTCTCTCTATGAAGATCTGTCTAAGCCATGAAGTACTGAGTCATCTACAGAATAAAGAAGAACAGTGAAGTGAGAGAAGTCTCAAAATTAAATAAGCCTGCGGATGTAGGAAGTCTGGAACGAGACAGGTTGCATCTTAAATAAAAGATTATCAAGAGACTCATGCAGGGACATACTGCAGTCAGACACAACATTGCCTATGGAAATGAAATACAGCAGTGATTGACAGGACAGCATAATCAAATATGCACACCAAACCAAAATTTCCAAAATGTTTTTTAAAGCAATATGGTAAATATGAAACAGTGTCAAGTAAAAACGAATCAGGTCCTTATCTCACTGCCACAGTTGACATTGTATTACAGCTTCCCAGCAGGTGTTCGTGTAAGATTAGGCATGGTAAGATCTAATAAATACAGTCCTCCCTACTACTGGAAGGCAAATTAACTGTGAAAACAAACCTCCATCACAGACAGAAATAAATACCGTCAAGCAAAGACCACAACAAAGTCCTGACTGACAACATCACACTACAGCCTTTTTGATTTACTTTTCATTTTATTAAAATAAGTACATGTATTAAAAATGGACCATGTGTTGTGATTCCCTGAAAAAAAACCCAAAATATTGCTTCAGTCCAAAAATAGGAACCAGGATACCCTCTATTTTTCCAGTATGAAAGACCATATTTCCTTCATGAGCATTACATGACCAACCCTAATTTTAAACCTGACTTAACCTGACCTTTTCCTGTTAGGAAGGGCAGAGTGTTTACACATCTGTTGAAACACCATACCATTTGCAAAGTCATATCTAATTGATTCCATAAGATGGTAAGATGTGTTTCAAATAAGACCACGACCAATAAAGAAACCATGCCAATTAATATCAGCATGCTGCTTGATAAAGCTTCCTGTTTGTTGGCCATACCAATATCCCTAATTTTTTTTTTTTTTAAAGCAGAACTTTCTCTTGTCCTGATTTTCTGACTAGAAATATTTTTCCCTGCAGACTAGTACCTTGCATTTTTAAAAGCAATCAAAGCATTGCCCTTTGATGTCTGGCAAATTCTAGCAGAATAAATGCACCATAAATATAATTAATTCTTTGTGTGAGCAACTCTCTCCTACTATGACCATGAACAGACTTGGAGTCTAGTATCAGAAATCAAACAAAAGCATGTCTTTAAGAAGAGCCAACTGTACTCCTTCAAAATTGAAATTCTTATTTTTTCAAATATTTTAAAGATATTCATCAATTAAGGTGAAATACATATTTTAGCTAATTCTAAGATTCACCTTGGTAATTGCCATTTAAGATGAAAAGATTCAAAAAGAAAAATATGTAAAATCCTCCACATTAAATATTCACTCAAGAGTGTAATTTTTCCTGTCCTGTTAGTGTAATTGCTTGTATTTAAGAAAAGGGGAGTAAAAGCAATTTTGCATGTCTTAATGTTTAAAGCATCTGCACTGGGAAGGCTTCTGTGCATTTGCCTCCAACACAACAAATTTAGAGCTGGCAGAGCAGGCTTCACTGCACCTGCCACTGGATCCTTTGTGCTGTCCCTTTAGGAGATGTTTGTTCAGAAAAGGGTAAATCATTAGATTCGTCGTGGTAATGGCTAACTACCAAGGCAAGGACTTCTGTGAAAGCCATCAGTACGCTAACAAGGCTGAAATATTAAACACCAGAGTAAGACTTGCCTGTTCACTCTCATCTTCTCATTCAAAGATCTAATCAAGGCACTGAAATACACATCTTCAAGGACAAAAGATGACAATTAGTTCTTCTCAAGTGACAAGGTCACCATTAATTCAAGTCACATTCCTGAACTTGCATTTCCAAATAAGATATTTGGCCTCTTAAATGGAGAGCAAGGTCTTCAGATCATGGTGGCTTTGTTGCATCTTTTTCTCATTTTTTTCACAGTACTAAAAAAATGGCCACTGCAAAACCAATTTTCACTGAAGTAAGTTTCCTTCTCATCAAAGCAAGTTCTCACAGAAATAATCCCTGGTTTGGGAAGGATGACACAGTTCTGAAGGGCACCAGGATCAGGACCATGCTACAGGAGCTGTAGCATGCAACTGTGGCTATGGTACCCACCAACTTTCTTCTGAGATGTATCAACCAATTTACAAGGTGGAAGCTTGACTGTCTACAAAGAGGTAACGAATGAAGAACATGAAGACACCCATTGAAACGAAGGACAGTGAGATGCTTTGGCATGCACCTCTCCTTGTCAGTGGGCTGAGATGCTGAAGAAGATAAATGCTGTGCCTGACTCTGTGCCTCACAGGCTGCTGTGGTCCAGCACTGGGTATGGGCAGGAACGGGGCTCCAACCAATAAGCACTCCAGACTGTTGTGTGTGGTTGAATGTTGGTTTGCTCTCCTCATAGAGAAGTAATAAAGAAGATATTCAGAGAAGAGGTTTATTATTACTGGTGCTGACAGAGTAACACTTCAGAAATGGTTAAGCGGTCATAAAAAACAAGTAAGAAATGCTGAAGTTCATGGTTAGCAACACTGGAGGATACTCAGCACAACTGTTATGTACAAACAACCACCAGCCACTTTTTCCTACATCTTCTGCACCTTTCTTAAAGCACAGGCTCAAACCCTCAATGTTTTTATACAGAATTACAGAGCTAAGTTTCAAGGCAAACATATGTAAACATCCATTAGGTAAGTGTTAATAATTCACAGCAAGATGCCAGATCTCCATTAAGACATTCAATGTGCAAAGAAAACATTGCAAGAGGTCCTTGGAATAAACTGGATAACTTTCAAACAAAAGGAATTACTTAGTGTATTTGTATTGTTCATCAAGCCTTTCTTTTGCTGCTCTTAAAAATTTCTTTTAAAAAGTGTTTCTGCTGAGGGTTTAAATTTGCATACTTAAAAACATACACAAAACGCCCTCACTTTCTGATGACGGTGCCTCTGCCTTTGCCAACCAAAAGGGCAGCATCAGGCAGTATCAGGTGTTAACCAGACATCAGGATTGATTAGCCCAGCACAGCGGATGGTACCCAACAGCTACCACAGCATTTGGGTAACTGGTTCAAGCTGCACTGTCCCACTTGCTCTGCAGACTGATGGGGTAAAACCAACATCTCTCATGGGGATCAAGAAAGGAGATTGTAAGACACCTCTTGGGAAGAGGAGTAAAGCTGCCCCAGCCAGGTTCCAGCTGGAACAGGTGACAAGGGGGATGGTGAGGTATCACTACACAGGCAATAGCTGAACTTGGGGTTTTGCCTCACCTCTGGGTAATCTCACACAATAAGGGAGACAAACTCCTTTCACAGTACAAGCATGATCCAATACCACCTAAGTAAGGTATAACATGTGCTAATCAAAACAGACTTAAGTACTGTAGAGATAAAAGTAGACTGATACTTAAATTCATTTACTCTTAATGTATTATTATTGTGATTTATGAGATTATTAGGTTTTATTAGATTTCTTAGTTTAGTCACAGCTGCACTACTTTCGGACCTCAACAGACCTTGTGCTGCCTCCATACACCATATCAGCTTCCCAGTTTAGACCAGAGATCTTTGCACCATGCTGCACTCTGCATCTACACATACTCTCCACGATGTGGGGAAAATCTAATACCTGTGGAAAGGGAGGCAGGAAGGAAACAAAAATCAGTATATGCAATATTCCTCCTGTCATTTAACTCCATCCAGGAACTAAAAGAAGTTATATTTGTACACAAATTGTCAATACACAGCCTTTTCAATAAAAAGCTCAGGTAGAAATCCTGTGTAGACTACAATTTTCTCAGTGGCTCTGGTATTCTCTTTCCTCACCTTTCCCATGCACTGCTGCTCTGCTTATATTTATCCATAATTCTCTGTGAAGACTTCTTGGCTTTGATGATGTCCTCTTTCCCATGCAGCATTCCACTGTACCTCAGCCTGTTGTTACATCAAACATTAAACATATCTCTCCCTAACCAGTCCCATCCTCTCCATAATCCTCATCTACTGCCTATGTCCGTTCCATGTCAGATCTCTGGTATGCGGTTTTATAGGCTGGGAACTTAACTCCTTCTCCCCTCGTTCTTGAAGGAATTAGCACTAAATAATGTTATGTTATATTTTATTAGTGTATTAACTTATTTTCTCCATGGTTTAAAACTTTCTAAAACTTAGCAAGGGCAAAACCATTTGTTTGCTGAGGTCACCAATTATCACAAAACAGTCTCTGTGCAATTCTTGGTTCAACTGTATCTATCTGTTGTCTTTTATGTAAAATTTCTGGAAATAATAATAATAAAAAAAAGTCTCTCATGTTTATACACCTGTACAGTGTGTCCTAACCCACAAATACGGTGCCAAGACATAAGTAAAGTAAAAATCATCTCTGCAATGCAAGGAGACCTCTGATGCAGGGATGTTCACATGAATCCTATGGATTCTGTATGGATTTGCACACTGCTAAATGGCCATTTATATCCCTCAACCCCTACAGTCAGGGAAGAAACAACAGATACTCTTATCACTCAGCTTTACTGTCTCGTCCCTAATTTGGGCATAATCCCAGTTTAAATCAGTTATCTAACAGCTAAATATAATTTCTCTAGGCTGTGTATTCCAGAAATAGTATTTCCAGAAATAACTAATGCTGCATCCTCTTCCCATCAGGGGAACACCAAGCAGCAATTGTCAAACCCTACCCAAACCCCACTGCCCTACTCAGTAGGAACCCATGGCACAGAGACCTAGCCCTCACAGCACACATCTCCCACAGAGCTGCCTGGATTAGCCATCAAATCCACAGGCTCATCTGCAGCTCTGATTTTTCAAGCCTTGTCCCTTCCCAGTGCTTCAACCCAGTGCCACTCCCAGGCAACTCCAAAGGACCAAGTGATCACCTGCCTACTGCTTCTGTCCCACTCTTCACAGGAGGAAGTCAAAAGATGCTCTAAGAAGCATCTGAGCCATACATACTATAAATAAAATAAATATTCTTACAGAGTGGATGTAGACCAAATTCATAGTACCAGGGGAGGAAGAAGGAAAGGGCAAAAACTTTCTTAGTACCTGTAGCAAAATCTGCAGTTGATCCTTTTCCAAGCTGGCCCAGTTAATTTCTCCCTCAATGGTCTTGAACACTGTGTCAACCCTTTTAATTCAAATATTTAGTAAAAAGCTGTGAAGAACAAAAGCAAAACCAGAAACAGAGTATTTCTACAGTTATTCTAATGCAAAGCATGGAAAAAGAAATTCCTACTTTCTTTCAAATTGAGTACATTAGACCCTTTTCTGCACATTGATGTTGCACCAGTTAAGCATAAATTACCAATTACTCACTCTAAAATAAAGGCAAAAGCCCTCCAGTTCTCTCCAGAGGCAAGTGACCTCCAGCTATTTGATCTCACAACCACTGACTTGCCTCCTTGTTCTGGAAGTTCCTCCTTGTTCTGGAAGCTCCTCCATAAAAGGCATCTGGAGGAGTTTGGTAGGGACATTTAATGTCATTTGAATCAAGCATGGTGGTCCCTGGTGTGGTGGCATACAGAACAGTGGAGCTGCTGTACTGGAATGCAAATCAATATCCCACTGACTCACCACACCGAATATTCAAACATGCCTGAGGAACCCCAGCTCTACCCACTACAAACCTCAGACACCCTGCTTTGCAGTGTCTCATCTCCAGGAAACCACATCTCATAACTGGGAGATGTTTCCTGACAAAATGAAAAAGACTGACAATAAAACCTTGATTTACAATACTAAGAAATGATACATCTTACATTATTTTTTCTTTTCCTTGACACTGTATGTTGCAATGTTGTGTAAGTAACAGCTTTTTAGTAACCTGGACTCCAGATGTACTTAGATTACTGTGAAATGGTTAAACTAACATTTTTCCATGTGGCAATCATTCATGGAAGAGAAAGATCTGGACACAAAGAATATTTTGCATACAAAAATTTAATATAACAAACAAATTTCAAATTTAGAAAGAAATAAACAATATATTATTAAATATAAATATATTTTAGAGGTAAAACATAACAAAAGTTAAATAATTCCCCTGCACTTCATAATTCCAACCATCCCAAAGCATCTCTAGTTTCTTTTTCCTTTATTGTGTTCCTAAATTCTTCTCCTTCCTCCCATCAAATACCTGTAGCCCAATTCTCCTGGGCAACTACCCCTCACAGAAGGTGTGATAATGTAGAGATGCAATTCCAAATTTCCCTCTTCAGCGGTTCAATTCCAGTCTTCATTAAGGTTTGCCAAACAAATTAGAGCACTTCACCATTGCACAAAATAATCACTACTAAGACAAGCTCAAATTGTTTATTCCAAAATATATATATGGCACTTTCAGTGCATCTGTACAACAGCTAGCCCGGTTCCATCTCCCACTACCCTCACTGATCTCCAGATATCTCCTCAGTCTTTCCCAAATTTTCCCTGCTCTTCCCAGCAGGGCTTCTCAGTCTCTCTGCTTGAAAAGGCTGAGTTATAACTGCGATAGTGAAAAAAAAAATAACCTTTGGACTTGATGGGAGGTCCCAGTACACTCCCCACATGCTGCTGTCCTCGACAGCTCAGCAGCTGCTTCTGCCGCACCAACACCCTCAGCCCTCAAAACTGGAAGCAGACCCCTTCCCTTGCTCTTCTGGCCCTTCATCACTGGCACCAAGGAACAAGCCAAGCAATTTCCCCTTTGCTTTTCTGTTTTCAGCCTCCTTTGGCCTTGGTCTTCCATATTCTGCCTGGGAACATCCTAACAGTTTTGCTTTGATATGGCCCAGAGATTGCCAACTATATTTCTTTCCCCTTGGCTTCTCTCCATCTGAGTTAGATCCAGCACAAGTAGAATTCCTGCTTTCCTACAAATGTTTTGGTCCTATTTTAATTAAGGGGCCAGTCACCCTCTAGCACAGCAATATGTTTAGCAAACACCTTTATCTGAACTAAGGGAGTGTATTTCAAAAAACTGCAAGGAAGTCAAAAATAAATCACTGCAGGAATCTCATTCTTCTCCACTGTAATTCAAGTTACATCTTAAGTCTGCTATCTTCAAAAAAGTTCTATGGTTAAATCTCATGCTAAGTGGGCAAGAAGAAGGGTGCCCAGGAGCTCAAACCACTTAGGAAAGGTGTCCTGACCCCTGAGACTATAGCCATTACAACTGCAGTATGGCTATAAAGATGAGCTCATCGCTGCTCCAATGTTTCTATTTCCAAGACACAACAGCTCTTTGATCTGCCAAGTTATGAGTGCTCTCTCTGTTCTCTACTCCTGTCAACAGGATTCAGTAGCTTTAGTGGAAAAGTCTGTGCTTGGGGAGCACAGGAAATATGGATCATGCCCCGTTATCTCTACCAACTCGTCCTGCAGTGGCAGCTCACTGTCTCTGGTGGGCTGTAGCCTTTGGCAGCCTTCAGGATATGGGAAGGATTTCCTCTGTAGAAAGGAAGATGATATCCAGCTTCCAGACAGTTTGTCAGAGAGATTCTCAAACAACCAAGCTTCAAACACCTGGGAGCTTTTCTTTAAAAAGACTCCCAGAGAGGAAGCTCTGACAAATACAGCACTGCAGCACAGCTCTCTCCCTCAGAGTCCCCAACAGGCCAGCTATCACAGAACAGGAGTTACCAAAGAACAGCAGATACACTCTTTTTAATTCTGACACTTATGCCAGATCCCACACTCTACAGCACTCAGAATTTCCATTTACCATCTGAGTACATAAGGTGGATGCTACCTACCAGTTTAAAGAACTCTACTGCATGCATTTGGAGTTCAATAATGCACTGATACAGCCTCAAGACACATTTCTAAAAAACAAGCAGTTATGCAGTCAAAAGCTGAAAACAACAAATGACAGTAGAAGGCAAATATAATATAGCAAGTTGTGCTAAAGCACAGTTATCACTATACAACAAGCACAAACAAAGCATGAACAACATTTGAAATGGCAATAGCTGAAAGTATTAGAAAAATTAGAAACTGCACAAGGAGACACATGAACAAGGCCTAAGATCTGCTAAAAAATGGTATTCAGTTGTGTGGAAGTCCTCAGCATTACAGACCTCCTTCACTGGGAAGGAAGAAGAAAGGAAGAAGGCTCTAATTACAATAAAATAAAGTAACAATACAAAGTATCTAGAATAATATTTCAAAACTCTCTAAGTAGTCTAAGAACTCAAGGTTCATCTTCAAAAGTGAGTCAGTGGTTTCAGGAGATCTCATCGCAAGAGACAATGCTAACTATTCAGAAGAACAACACACTATGGAAGCCAGTAGGGCCTATGCACTGCTGGGTCCAACACCAACCTTTCATCTTACTGAACCCCACCAGAAGTCTGAGCTTCTCTGAGGGCCAGGTGGCAAAGCAGGCAGAGCCACAAATCATAGAGCAACCCCAACATAGCACCTTGGGCTCAGCACTCCCAGGAGGAAACCAGGACATCACACCATGAGCAAGACAGGGCAGGGATACCCAAGCAGGAGTCAAAGCTCTCCTCTTCCCAGAGTGGGGGCACTTCAGTGGCAATCTTGTTTGCAGCCTTGATGATGTCTTATGTGGTAAATTTCTTACGCTGTTTTGTCTCCTCCCCTTCCTTATCTTCTTTTATTTGAACCACAGAGCTGTAAGTCACTTTTTCCTCTTCTTATGTTCTGGTCAATCAAGGAAAAACGTTATCACTGAGACTGCAAAAGGTTATGAGTCCAAGCTATCAAAGCTTTGTTTAACTTTGGGCAAGATACTCCTATCAGCCCATTTTCTTATGTGATGCTGAAGGCTGCACCTGATTGACAAAAATCTCTGCCAGCTAAATGCAGACTTGCAAAAATAATCTCTCAAGAGCAAAGAGAAGAGACACAGGAGATCAGATGCTGACCCAACATGCTCCAGAAGGTCAAAGAGCCCACTGGTGCATTGTAAACAGTAGCAAATTATGACCTGTGCTCCTTTTAAAATAGCAGTATGTAAGCGTTTATTTCAGCAAGCCAATTTGGTACCAGCTTTTTCCAGGCTCTGTGGCCCCATCTGCCTATTCCAGTTTAATTTAGCTTTGACTGATCCCAGTTACATAACTGTACCCTTAAGCTCATAAATTGTAAGGTCAATATCAGGTTAAATTGTTGCTATGTAAGACAATATAGGCAAATCCTGAACTATCTTACTGCCACACCTATTTTTCTGTGTATCTGATGCAATTCCCAGCTCAAAGCTCGGCAGATTTCCTTTCCTTCTTGCATAGTTCTTCAATTTTTTCACTTCTTCCATTTCTCTCCCAGATTATTTTTACTTTTATAATACAGGATGACAAAAATGAACGTTAGAAATGCTAAATTGACAGGAATGCTTCTGTACCATCATTTTCTTACAGGCATTGAATTGAACTGCTTGAGGCATTTTGCCACGTGTTCAATAGTTTTAAACTTAAAATCAAACAATCCACAAAAGCGGATGGAGCTCCATGTCAGAACAAGTTTGTCCCAACACTGTCCTGAAGGTAGGTACCTTGTAAGCCCTGGGCTTCCTAGTTCTGGAATAAGCAGGCCAGCTTGGTTAAACAAGCTGACAGGAATCCTACCTGGCAAGTAGTTACTGAAACTTCCCTGCCAAATCCCTGCTGAAGTTCTGCTAGAGCACTATCAAGCTGCCACTGCAAAACACTTGAATTTGAGAAGGGTTTGGTTGGGGTTGTTTTAAATTTACTTTTTTTTAAAAGCCACTCTGGCTTTCTTTGCATTTGTGAGACACCAGCAGAGGAGCTGCAATGTAAGAGCAGAGTATGCTTCATAGAATAAGAAGCACACCAGCAACTTTGGAGAACGATGCAATGAAAGAAATCATTCTTCTTACAAGCCTGCTTCAAATGTTGATTCCAGAGAGCATTAAAATTTCTGCAGCTCAGCAGTTTTGGGGTCATCAAAGGTATGTTGTAGCACAAGGGACGACAGCAGCTTTCATTCTGTTGTGGAAAGAAATGATACTCTAAGTCAAAGCATCACAGAAAAAAATTAGGTCAGAAGGGACCTCTGGGCGTCATCTGGTCCAGTCTTCTACTCAAAGTTGGATCATCTTCAAAATTTGATTTGAATCCTTGGGGCTTTGCCCTGTCAAGGGTTGAAAATTTCCAAGGACAGAGATTCCACAGCTCTCTGGGTGATCCATTTCAATACTTAACCACTCCTGCTGTGAATGTTTTTTTTTACTTACATCTACTTAAAATTCCTCTTGCTGCACCTTGTGCCTGTCATTGTGCAACTCCAACAAAACTCAGCTCCATCTTTTCCTTAGTCCTCATGTAGGTATTGAAAGTGAAATTACATTCCCCTTTATTCTTCTCCATGCTTTTTCTCATGCATGAAGCACCCTCCCCTAACTGTCCTAATGGCCCTCCACCCCACTTGTTCCAGTATGTCAAACATCCCTTTTGTAAAAAGGAGCCCAAATGCGGGCTCACCAGGGTGAAGTCACTTCCCTTGACTTGCCAGTTACCTTTTTGCTCATATAGCCAAGTATGCAGGCATCCTGTTCTCCACATGACACCCCTTTCACTGGTCACTAACTTAGCTAACTCATTTTCCTCTGATCCACATGAGGTGGTACAATTTACCTGCATTTGAGCTGAAAACCAGGCAGGAGTCTCTGTTACATAGTTTACTCCAAGACAGAAAAGTATGAGTATTTGTCACATTCACTCTGCCTCTGTTCAGGAGAGGTTTCCAAAACTGAAAGATTCCATCTGAGCCTTGACAGAGCAGGGAAATGGTACATGCTCATATCTCAAGCAGAGAAAAGCATCAAAACCCATATTGGACAGCGTGCCAGAGACTTGTAAAATATGCAGATTTACCAATGTAAATCGTACTAATTATTCTACTAAAAAGTTGCTTTAAAACCCTTCAAACATGTTGACTTCTGTCAATTACATCCAATTCCTTTAGTTGATATAGAATTAAGGCACTCTGAAATAAGTACAACTTCTAATTGCACTGATTTAAGTAATTTGGTGCCTAACTCTCCCAACTGGTTGTGGTTTGGTACCCGCTCCCAGGCACAGCCCACTTTGTGTATCATTTCTGAATATGCTGCTCCCTTCTAAAGACCTACAAGATGTGTCCCCATAGTGTGCTGTTACAAGAGCTGTCACTTGATGCAGAGACACAAACACATGCCTGAGAAACAGTAGTGAAGCAATGAACAAGAGGCACGTCATATTTTGTCAGCAGGAATGCTATGAAATAGCCACAAGAAAACTCTGTGACCATATTAGAACCATATTGTTCTAATTCATGATAGAGTAGATAGGGTCTTATTTTGGAACATGAAAACGTAATCTATCCCAGTCTCTCTTTCCCTACTACCCCTTTCAAATAGCAGTCTGCACTGTCATCAAATTAAATTAACAGCTAAACATAGATTTCCAACCAGGACGGTACTAGGATTTAGCCTTCCTATATACACATACGCTTACAAAACAAATTGCGGTGATGAAATTTAGATCAAAATATTGGCCAGAATCCTTTTAAAATCAAGGACAGGGAAAAGAGAAAAGGGATTTCTTTATGATTTAAGAAGGATAAATATGAGATACGAACAACCAAACAACAATATTTGAGAAGTGATAGGAAATGTGTCAATCCATGTTCTTCAGCTTCAAATTCTCCCATTTCATGTAAGTGCCAGCTTGCCCTGGAGCCTGACAGCCCTGTATAAACAAACAATTGCAGATCTTCTAAAAACAGAAGATGGTGAGATCTCTTAAACAGCTGTCCAAAGATCCTATTGTGCCTAAACTCTTTATGGGTTTATTCAATAAATTAAAAGAAATATCTCCTATGGGAAGCAAAAGACAGAATGAAAAACATTTCCTGTAGGAGGAATATTTTTAAACTTTCAGAGAGAGAGGAAAATGAAAACTGAACAGAGCACTGCCAACTGGTTTCTCACCACGTTACTCTCAGTAGGGTGCAACTCAACTGAAAATTACTCTTTGGAGAAAAAATGAAAAAGTTAGTGCTCAGAAACCATCTTACCATATTACAACAGTGGCGGAAAACAAAGGGATAAAGTAAATAAAACCTGAAAATAGAAATGGAAAATTTATATTAGTCTTCCTCTTGCAAAATGAGTTATAGATGTTCAGCGGAGGGACACTTCCATCACTGAAAATCAACTCCAGGAAGCCAGTCCTTTGGAGAAGCCTAACTCCAAAGCAGTGCAAAAGTAATCTTAACTGGACTAAAAAAAATCCAAAAGGAATCTTTCATTTCTTAACAAGGCCTGTAACATACTTTGTTGAAAACCAGTTTGCCCATTTATGAAAACAAAAGTGCTCATTAAAATTTAACTTGGCCAATCCAAATAATAGGCTACAGCTACAGTAAAGCAGCTTTTTTTCAGTATGAATTTCTGGTGATGAAAGCAAGAAGACACAGTATCTTCCTTTTTAATGTTTGGCATGGTGAATAACTGAAGATACACCTAACAAGGAGAACTAGAAATGGATAAAAGACGAGCCCAAACAAAAATGGTTCAAGTACATAGAACAGGAACTCAGAAATTAACAGGGGAGAAAAGAGAAAACCAAGTTCTCAGCAGCCACCAGGAGAGTTTCTGCATTGGTCTGAGTACTCATGTGCATCCTCACTAAGTGTAATGCTCAAAAATCTCTTTTCGACCTTTCACAGTCAAAGAGTCCTCATGAATAAATACTGTAAATCAGAAGATCTTTTCTTTGAGGGGACACAAAAGAGATGAATTAGGAAGATCCATAAAAGACAGTTCTGGTTTCACAACTTGGGATGCTGATGCAAGCTGTTCCCATAGCCAGGACTGCGAGGATGATGACCCAGGGATGACAGCTCTAGGGTGGGAAACTGATGTTTGTTTTTATGAGCCAGAGACACAGTACCTAACCTACTTAGGTCCAAAAACACAAACATGTGGTACCCAACATCTGGTTCCAGTACAACAATGTGGCAAGCATCAAGCACTGGAAGCTCATCAAATCCTTCAAAAACACTCTCAACTCTTCTAGGGATTTAATAATTCTTAGCTGACAACCAGAGGGAAAAATCATGTAACTTGAAATAGCCGGTCTGTACATATCTAGGAAAAACTAAAAATCTACCAGAAAGCTTCCATATACATTTCCATTGAAATGTATTAATCCTACAGAATAAGAATAGATTTTAAAAATAATAGAAATTATTTTGAACAAGCACAGCTTAAAAATCTGTAAAAATAATAGATACAAAAGTTTTTAAGAGAGGTGAAGAAAGTAAAATTCCCAGGGCTGAATGGTGACCCAAGGCTTTACTTCCTTCCTGATACTCTGGTTTGATTAGTAGTATTCACCAGTCAAAAGAAAAGCACACATTTGAGTACTCTGTTGGATTGAAGTCTGAAAGCTCAGTACCTTGCAAAATTGGAGAACGAGTTGCAATGTCAAATTCCAAAAAGTCTGAACCTTGCCCTTCACTCCTTATTGCTCCTCTTCCAGTATCCACAAACTGACTATTTGGCCTCTTCTCCGGTAATCCAGACACTTGGTTCAGTTAACAACCAATGTAACACAGGATGTGCAAAAGCTACATTTTAAAACATTAGCTTAATTCCAGTGACCCTTATGCTCTCAAATACAATGCCACATAGACAGAGAATCAACTATGAGCAGCATTATATCATGTTGGAGAAACTAAGACAGGACTGCCATCATAACTTTCATTTCTTGTAACTTTTTACATTAAGATTCAACACTGCAACTCTGACACTGATACAATCTAGCTACTACTATGTCAAGAGTGTTCAGTCCTGCTTGGGCAGAACTTCTTGCTGGTTTCAATTAAGATATTTAAATCTGGAAGGAAAAAAATCCCCCTCAGAACAGGCTTAATAGTTACACACTTATACAACCACAACACTGCAGAAGAGTGAAGAGAGACTTCTGAAATGTTCTCCACCTGCAAGCTGTCACAGCTGCAGTTCTTGTCATACATGAGAATCTGCAAAACTAAATGTGCTGCAACTCCACCATGAAGTCAAGACAGTAGTCTGGGTTGTTGGTATTTCAGAGGCTGCTCAAAATTACTTTTCAGTCTCATTTCTATTATTTTCACAAGTTCCTTTCCGATTACTTAAGCAATGCACACTTGGGGAATTCTGTCTGCCATCTCTGTCAACCCCCATATTGTCATCCAATGTCTTCAGACGTAATTTTGTTGGGAATGGGAAGAGTACATTTGCTAAAATCAGAAATGTTGAATATATTTAGCTACTTTTAGTGGCATTCTTCTTATAAGAGACCCACAACATTTCTGCCCACCACATTTCTGCGCACCAAATTTAGCAGTTATAGAACTCTTACAGAAGTGAATGGGAGGGACTTAGGCTGAAACTAGTCTGTGTGTCAGTTCAGTGGTAAATACCAGCACACACAGTTTGTTACTAAAAACAATCACCCAAAAATCTTCTGAAATACAGTTTTCACACATCTCATTAAAAAGTCCCCCTCAAAGTGAAAAATCCAAATAAGCAATATTGAGGATGGGGGAGTGTCCAGTTTTTTAAGTGTTTGGATGAAGACCAAGGTGACAAAAAGACATTTTAACATGCTAGATCATCATTTTGCTTCCTGGACAGTTAATCAGAGCTCTGCAAGGGATTATGTCCCAACCTCTCCTCTATCCATACAGGAAAGTCTCTAGGTTAGGTACCAAAGTGCTTAAGGATAACAGACACTGTGCTCACACTTGATGTCCAACATGAACCTCCACTAAAGCAGCCTGAGGCTGCGTCCCCTTGTCTTGTCACAAGCTGCCTGGGAGAAAAGGCTGACATCCCACCTTGCTCCAAGGAAGCTGAGACTCTGACACCACATTCCCAATGGATTTAAATTCTTAAAGTATCAAGCAAGTGAATTTACCAAAGCTGACCCTCCAAGGCACATATCAGCTGAAACTTGTGTTGTAAGTGTTCACTATTTTTGATGGTCATGCTGGAAAATAATTTGGTTAAAACAATGTTGGTCTGATAGTATATTAGCATCTCCAACATCCTTGCAGCTAGTCACTGTTTGGCCAGCCAGCAGTACAGGAGACACCTGGACAACTCCTGCCTTCTTCCCCAGCACCTGGTGAGGAACTGCAGCAACTCCCAGACCACAGAGAATGTGCCCTGCTGTGTTCAACAAAAAACCATTCTGGATAAGTGAACAGGCTGAGTCAGGAGGAGGAAGAGGTGAGGAAGGACTGAGCCAACCACCCACAGCAATCCAATTTCACTGGGAAGCAAGTTGCAAAGTAAGACTGCTGCCTCCTGCTTCCCAGGGGCCAGGCATGCAGGCAGGAAGGCTACAGATGTTATGCCACTACCAGTTTAAAAGCAGCTTTCTCCAAAACCCCCATAGTTGGAGATGGTAACATTTAATTAGTAACACACTGAGTATGACAGATAATCAGACCATTTAAGTTAAACTGTCTACATTTGGTTTATCATAACAAATAGATTACTTGGATACATTCACATGATTTGCCATATTTTTTATACACATACTGTGGCTTTCCATTACCATCTTTAGGATAGAAAAACAAGCAGAAGAATTAACACAACAATTTGAGACTTCACTCAGATCTATTAATTTCAAGTTATTCTGGACTTTTCACCCAGCAAACATATTTCAATCAGTCACTATAAAACACATCCTTAAAATATACAGGACTAAATTTTGGCAGAATCAAGGCATTAAGGTATCACTAGATATTTTTACCACCTTTTCCCATGAAATTTAGTTTACTTAAAGAGTCACTTAAGCATATGAGACACTTAATGAAAGCATAATAAGACTTAATTTTGTAAGTGAAAGTTAATTTTCTTGAAGGAAAATGTCTTTAAAGGACAGCTGACTTCAAATGGGAATTGAGGATGAATGGGTTTTTTCCTTGTTAAAAATCCCCCTTGGCTTTGCACCACTGAAACCACTGGAAATGCTGTCACTCATTTCCACAGACCCAGGAACACATTTTTTTATTTAAGCAACTTATACATGAGCAGATATAGAAAGATGACAGAATACTTGTCAGCAAAGTAAAACTCTACCAAAAATAATCTTTACAGTTGCAAAGAAAACTACCTGTCGATAAAGTTCAAGATCACTCTGGTGTGGTGAGTAGTGAGAGACACATGTTGCTTCACATTCAAAATTCTGTGGATCCAAGAAAATAGACCTAACAGCACTAGGTGTCACCTGCTGCTGAAACTGGAAATCCCCTGTGTGTTCTATTAAAAATTATTTATGAATGGTGGAATGAACTGAGCAGCAACCTTTCTCTCCCTAGGCCAGTAGACAAGCTTGTAGTATAAAATGCTTAAGTCAAAGAAATACAATTTTAAAAAGGTAAAAAAATTAAACCATTATTCTCCTGGCCTCATATCAAAGCTATTAAGGACATTTTGGCCTCATATGCAGAGATTGCAGATGAGCAGAACAGGCATCCTTTAAAACCTGACTAGAGCTGAGCCAGGTGCCTCTACCCCTGTAGCCGCAAGGCACTGTCTGTCCCAGGGCAGGATTCACAGACCACGGGCTGCAAATCCCATCTTTCTCATCCCTCTGGAGGTCACTACATGTTGGGATGTGGGTGCAGGAGATTCTGCACAGAAGTTATAATTTTGAAGGGGTTCTGAAGAGAAAATCTCCGTGGCATTTTTACTTCTCTTTACTGCTTTAGCGATTAAGGTATTGGGGAAGTGCACATATATCTCCTAGTGCATAATCCTGTTGCTTGCACAGTGGCTCTACAGAAATATTTTCCAAAAAGTGCTATTATTCTGACGGTGTTGGAACAAAGGTAAAGAAAACATTTTGCAATGAACATTCCTTTATTCTCAGATAATACGATGTGAATTTTTAAGTACTCCAATCAAAACTTTTGATGTACTTTTTCATTTGGCAGTCATCTACTGAGTTGTCCTTTACAGCTCAGTAAAATCATCATTGTGATATATTTAATTTTCTAAGTTGAAAAGAAATGGAACTACAGATTTCCTACTGAGTAATTTGAATAATGGGACCTTTTAAAGTTAGAGTACTATAAACAGTTATTTCCTTTTCACCCAGTAAAGTGTGGTTTTTTCACCTTCTCAAGCACACTTGTTTTGCCATAGGCACCGTAAAACTCCAGAGACAAAAAAATCCTTCACTTCCTAAAAACCAAATAAGACTTTTTACAATAAAGACTAAATAGGATGGAATAAATAAATATGTATAAATAAATAAAGGAATAATTCCTTTATTAATAATGATATTTTACAATAAGACCAAGCTGAATGGCCATTACAATGCATGCCTGAAGTAAGAGGGGGAATAAGATCAAAATTATGTACATGCAGTTTCTTCTAAAACATATATTTAAATAATTTGTACAGGTATCCACTGAATAAGTTAATATTTGTATAACATCTTGAAAATAGCAACTCTGAAACTAGTGGGTATCAGTGGGTTATACAACAATTGACACATAGTGACACCAATTTGCAGTGACATTGACCCAGTGTTGGAGCTGGGATTCGAGTGCAGCACGCCCAGCTCCCACCTGGCAGCCACACCACTGTGACTGCTGGGACAATGGCAGTGGTGACATCTGTGCCTAAATGAGGGCTCATGGGAAGAGGTGGCTGGGCCACCTGCTCCACTCAGATACAGGGATACAACACAGAGATGTGGATACTCGCTTGTCCTGACAGCATTGAGCTCAAATCTTCCCAAAATTGTTCTCTTACAACAAAATCACCTGCTGAGGTTATTTTTTTTCTAATGTAAAGATAATTTTTTTTTAAACTACACTCACCCATACATCTCAGTTACTCCAAAAATCAGGCCCCATCCATAGCAAAGGTGCCTTCAAAATAGAAAATCACACTTTGTTAAACAGCCATTTCTTAATTGTATGAAAGCTACTCACCTAGGTTCAAATGCCACATAAACACTTTGCCAGAGAACAGGGCTGCAACATCACATGACACTGCACTGAATCAAATGTAACTATAAATTATATACCTATACTGCAATCATGTTATTAATAATATAATACACTCCTCCTAAAAAAAAGATTTGACTATTTAAAAATGCTAGATACACACCAAATTAAGAAAAAAACCCAATACTTTTTAATCAGCAGCCTGAAGATGTGCTTTGCTATGTAGTTCGATAACATAGATCTGAAAAAAATGCCCCAAGTGTCCACCACCTTCACATGGATTCAGTGACCCACCTAAATTTACAGATCAGAGACCATGCTGTTAGTCTTGGACTCAGTCAGGAGACCCTGCATATGAAATCTTAAGGATCTCATACTTTTGATGTACATTATCAAATCATAAGTGAATAAACAGTAAACTTACCCTTAGTATGACCAGCTACTCTCTCACTGACTACAGGAGGTTTTTTTGCCACTGATGCTGCAACTCCCACAAAGTTCTTCAAAATCATAAAGTTTAACTATCTTAAAATTCAAGCATCAAGATGAAATATTGCTAAGAGTAACTTCTGATCACACCACTTCATCATAAACTGTTTTTTAAAACTGCTAAAAATCTTCATCACCTCTTTCAACATGAGCTAGCATCATGTCTGAAGTCACCACCCCTATGTTGACTCTCCATCCCAACTGGTAGATGTTGACAACTTTTATACTCCAAGCAAACAGAAGACAGGTGCTCATTCAGGGTGAGAGGCAGCCTTTGCCCTTAAAAACTGTATTTTGTAATCTTATGCCATCAGGCTGCCTAGTTTGGCTTTGGATGCCAGATCACTGTGTAAGGTAACAATTTTTCAAGGACTTCTGCATCCCAGTGAAACAACGGGGCTATCTTATTGATGGATCCAGTTATTACTGCCTATTTATGGTATCTTTGGAAATGGAAATAAAAGGAAAAGGCTGCCTTCTGATCCCAGTGCTCCAGGAGGAGCTACTAAACAGTTAAGTGAGAAATCTCATCACCATGGACAGAACAGAGAACTTCTTAAAACAAACAAAAAAAAATATTCTTCTGCTGCTACAAAAGGCTCTGCATAAGCAACTCACTGAGCAATTGCTACCAAGAAACAATGCCACATTCCTTGAATACATTCATCCACATGGTATGGTATCTACAGCCCAGCATCGACGGCATCCAAGTTAAACGAATAAATATTTGTGTTGCAAAGTTGGATTTGTCTTGGAATACAATCGCTCCTCATGTGGTTTTGACACATGTGTTGTCAAATAAATCACAGCTCACTGGGTGTGCACATTAAAAATAATTTGTCTATCTTGTTAGAAGCCATCACATACTTCAGTTTAAGAGGTGTGAAACCGTGAGGGGAAGGTTTTACAGGCCTGGGACAGCTATACAGGGAGCCCGTCGAGGGAACCTCAAATACCCGACCCTCCATCGCCGCGGATGCCGGTTCCCGGCACTGACACCCACGGCGGCCCGACGGTCCCGCCGTGTCCCCGCCACCGGGCGGGCGCAGCCGGCGGGGGCGGCGCGGCGGGTGCCCGTCCCCCGGGGGCGGGCGTGCCTACCTCGGACTTCCACACGACGTAGGCGGCGGGGCGAGGCTCGGGCGGCGAGGGCTGCCCCTTCCTCTGCTGCAGCCAGCGCCGGGGCGAGGAGAAGATGCTGTTGGCGGGGCCGGCGGGGCCGCTCAGCGCCAGGGCCGAGGGCGTGCGCGCCAGGAAGGGCAGCTCGCAGCCGGGGCTGCGCTTCCCGCGGAGGCTCTCCTCGTCAAAGAGCGCGCTGCCCGGCGGCGACCGCTCCAGCGGGGTGCTGGGCGGGGAGAAGGACGCGCCGTGGGGCGGCGGG